>JAHDVF020000860.1:2400000-3075373 GCA_022606425.2 Lepidostoma basale | reverse complement strand
CATACGATATCTAATAATAAACATATATATATATACAAATTAAAGATAAAATATGTTTATCAATTTGAAGCACATGATAAGATAACCTTCTTAGAGTAGCAGAAATGCGAACCCTATGCTCCATCGTAGGCAAAACCCTCAGAGATCGGATCAGAAATGAAACCATAAGGTGTGTATATGGTGTTGAGGAAATATTGAGATGAGGAAAAGCAGAAGGCGCTTTTGGAGAGACCACGTGGACCGCATGGAGAATACAAGAATTGCAAAAAATTGTTAAAGATGAAAACTCAAGCAGCAAGAGATTACCAGGAAGGCCGCCGAAGAGATGGAGGGATGGCTGGAAATCATCATCCCAGGACAGCCCACCGTCACAAATAGGCCATACGACCTAAACTAAGAGGAAGAAGAAGAAGAAAAATAAGCTATGATTTGTTTTAAAGTAAATCGTTCATATATGAATTAATTTTAATGTCAAACAACACTAAGAGTAAATTTATAATAACAATAATTTAATGAGTTTTACCGGTGACATATAATGAGTTTAAAACGATGACATTGTCTCAAAGAAGCTCGTTTCAAAGAGCATTAAAAATTCTGGGATCAATATAGCGATCAATGTGAGAAACACTAGTAAGAGCTCTGATTTCCATTCCGAAGGTTCTGGGTTCGATTCCCGGCGATGGCAGTGTGATTGTCACACTGTCTTTGGTCTGGCGTAGTATTCTCGTGACAATAAAATGGCGATAGATTGGCTACCTGTCACATGTCGCGAGAATCAATATATCAGCTTAAACAAATTGTATACTGTAATTGGGCTCAAGCGACCTGTTGTATACGTAAAAAAAAAAAAAATAATAATAATAAAAATAAATAAATAAATAAAAAAATGTTACTATGAGCACAGGAATGTCGGACATCATCAGAAGAGTGGCAGCGCCAAAAAGGCTGCGTCTCTCGCAGCTCTGGCGATAGATGGACAAAACGCTTCGTTTGCTGGTGTCCTAGGACTGTGATCCGAAACCCAGAACGTCCCCAACTTCGATGGAGGGTCGACATAAAAGAGAACGCCAGTACGACATGGATGCGTTTTGCCCGAGATCAACAGACATGGAAGCAGATAGAGGAGACCTATGTCCGGAAGTGAACGGATAAAGGCTAGTAATGGCTACAATTGCACTATAACAGGTTGATTTAAAAACTTATTTATTTTAATGAAGGGCGAGTGGAAAGGGATATTGAAAGAAGGGTTGGGGCAGTCAACAAAAGCGAATTGTGCACTTGAAGTTGTCATCGCATATCCAAACATCTAAATTGACAGTGCACAATGGTGTTCTTATACTGACCCTTATGTATGGAAGAAGGATGAAAGTAGAATAAATGCAGTAGAAATGAGATCACTTAGACGAATTTGTGGATAGAGTGTCGAATGAAAATATAAGAAGTGAAAGCGTTGCGAATTATGGTGCTATGAACAAAATAATGAAAGGATCATTAAGATGGTTTGGACATATGGAAAGAATGGATGAAGAAAGAATGGTAAAAAAATTATATGTTAACGATGTAAATGTAACCAGAAATAGAGGAAGACGGAGGAAAACGTGGCACGATCAAATAAACCAAATATTTTATGTCGGCCATGTGAGGAGTCAGAGAAATCGACGCGCGTTCATGAATGTTGAGGAAGCGAAAGAAATATGTCAGGAAAGAAAAGTGTGGTAGTCCATTCTTTCTGCGTACCTCTTCGGGGAGACGGCGTGATGGTTAGTTAGCTAGATATATATTTTTTAAATAATTATTTTTATATGAATTATGTAGAAAAACTGTTTAAAAATTACATTAAATATACGAGTAGAGTTCAATCACCTAAAACATGTTTGTTTTAATAATCAGTGTTAGCATATGTTTTATTAAACTTTTTTTCAGTCTTGTGGCTTAGCGTTCAATAGTAAAATATATTTATTAAATACGTCTCAATGTGTCCTTGAGCTGATTATAATCACGAAAACGGCGCTTAAGAAGTTCGCAAATTATTATAATATTTTTTCATTATAGCGCGATGTTAATTTGTTTTGAATTCTTTTTCGAGCTACCGGTACTACTAACTAACTAACTAACTAACCATCACGCCGTCTCCCCGAAGGGGTAGGCAGAAAGAATGGACTGCCACACTTTTGTTTCCAGACATATTTCTCACGCTTCCTCAACATTCATACATCGTGTCATGCACGCGCGTCGATTTCTCTGACTCCTCACATGGCCGACATTTTATATTTGATTTATTTGATCGTGCCACGTTTTCCTCGGACTTCCTCTATTACTGGTTCCATTTACATCATTAACATAATTTTTTTTTACCATTCTTTCTCCATTCATTCTTTCCATATGTCCAAACCATCTTAATGATCCTTTCATTATTTTCTTTATGACACAATCATTCGCACCGCATTCACGTCTTATATTTTCATTCGACACTCTATCATACACAGAGTATCCACACATTCGTCTCAGAGATCTCATTTCTACTGTATTTATTCTACTTTCATCCTTCTTTTGCCAGTTCCATGCTTCGCTTCCATACAGAAGGGTCGGTAGAAGAACACCATTGTGCACTGCCATTCTAGCTTTTTTTGATAGGTTTTTTTTGCGATGACAACTTTAAGTGCACCATTCACTTTGTTGCCTGCCCCAACCCTTCTTTCAATATCCCTCTCCACTCGCCCATCTCTTGTTAACATACTACCCAAATACACGAACTCACTACTTGTTCCAAACTTTCACCATTCACGCTAATATTGCAGACTGTCATGGTTTCTTCCTTTTCAAAATCATTACCTTGGACTTATTAACATTCATCATCAGATCATTTCGCATGCATACCTCATACATACAATTCACCAGGACTTGTAGTTCATGCTCGTTGTCTGCAAGAAGGACAGCGTCATCCGCATACAAGAGTAAACATATATTTATTTAATACGTCTGAATGTGTCGTTGAGCTGATTATAATCACGAAAACGGCGCTTTAGAAGTTAGCAAATTATTATAATATTTTTTCAATATAGCGTGATGTTAATTTGTTTTGAATTCTTATTCGAGCTACCGGTACTAGGAGAGGTAAAATGTTAGTTCAAGCATCCACGTATCATTACGCAGGATCCCATTTGTGCCCGTCACAATGGCGGTAATTAATTCAATTACAATACACCAGCTTCACTCTTGAATTTCCAAAAATCCGAAACTCCCCCTTGAATATTGAGCGGTTGGTCCGAAAATAGTTTATTCTGCATCACTCACGTCGGGCGGGCGCGGGTGCCGGTGGCAGTCCGTAATACAATAATTCGGTTTGCATAATAAACGTATAAATGTCAGTAACAGTGTCCGATCCGCGGCCGCTCCAGGGCCGGCAGTACATTATAATATTATTACAGCGGGCCAGGCGCAGGCGGCCACGGCCGGCGGAGGACGGACAGCGCGGATTAACACGCGGGGCTGGCAAGACGCCAACCCCATCTGGCGGGGCGAGGAATGAATATGATGCACTCGCATTCAATTTATCATGTTTAAAGCGAGTGGGATTATTTCGTGAGGGAAGAATTGCATTCATAAATAAAAATCATAAATATTACACATGAACAAACATTTCCTACCTCATGGTTCATGTATTAACTAACATTCAGTCAATAAACAATATGAAATAAATAAAATAAAAACTGTTTTTTTTTTTTTTTTATGTATACAACAGGTTGTTTGAACCCAATTACTGTATACAATTTTATTAAAGCTATTATATTGATTCTCGTGACATGTGATAGGTAGCCAATCTATCGCCATTTTATTGTCACGGGAATTCTACACCAGAGTAAAGACAGTGTGACAATTACACTGCCATCGCCGAGAATCGAATCCGGGACCTTCGGTATGGAAGTCAGAGCTTTTACCACTCTGCCACAAAGAATAAGCATTTTTTAATATACTGTTTCTTGAACAATGGTGTAAAACTCCATATAAAATAAATAATATGAATGAAAACGGCCGTGTTTTAGTAGTTTTAATATATTTTAGATGGAATGACAAGTTTCGCTCTTCTTTGTATTCTAAGGCATTTGAAAATGCATTGGAATGCCATTCCATCCAAAATATGAAATAAATAAAACAAACTTTGTATTTAACCACGGTATGGTTATTATAATTGGAGTCAACTAGTTTCGCTTGGACCCAAGCTTCATCGGGGTAGTAAAACAACTAAACTAAGCTATGTTTCGTTGTTATACAGGCCTGATGAAGCTAGAGTCCAAGCAAAACTAGTTGGCATGAATTATAATAACCATACCGTGGTTTAATACAGAGTTTTATTTATTTATTTATTTAATATTTTTAATATGTCTAACCACAAAATTAGTGAGTTCTTTGTACGAAAATTTAAACCATAATAAAACTCCTAGAAGGCAGAAGTTTTCACTCATTTTAACATTTTTTAAACAGAGAATACGTGACATTTAAAATTTTTAATTTATTGTTTTGGGACAATGATGTAAAACTCTTTATTAAAAAAATAAAACGAATGAAAACGTCTGTTTTCTAGAAGTTTTTTTTATTTTATGAGAATGACAACAATAACTAAACGATAAATATGCTAAATTCAAATTTCCTTAAATATTTCCCTATGTGTATCAGGTACGAACGCCGATTTCCCCCATTTATTTTATGGCTGACATATGAAATGTTCTGATTTGGTTATACTATTAGCTGTTGTTTTTGAGGATATCTTTTTGAGTACATTTTTATTTTATAAAAAAAATGTTTAAAAGCCAAACACATCATTGTGATTATTTATTATTTCTAATAGAAAGATGTAAAACTACAAATCAGATATTTAATATGATTGAAAACGTAAGTTTTTTTTAAAGTATTTACGATAACAAACATGAACAATTATAAAGGGGCAATGTACAAAAATTAGATGTATTATTTGGAAATAGTTAAAGTAATTTGTAACTACTTCATACAATAGTTAAAGAATACTTAATAATGGTATGATTTGGTATAATAAGGTTAACTACATTAGAAAGGTGTTTGAGGTAGATCCAAAGTAAAATGTCTCCGAGATTAAACATGTTTATAATAATTTCAAACCCTATAAATTATTAATTTATAATAGTAAACACGATTGTTTAGTGGTTTTACTTGTATATCCAAGTAAATCCAACTAAAGATATCAAATAAAAGATATCCAAGTAAAACCACTAAACAATCGTGTTTACTATTATAAATAAATAATGGAGTTTTACAAAACTAATACCTCAACCATCAATAACCTTGTACATTATATAATACAGATGTTTTCATTAATATTCAATGTTTATAAAATTATTTTAATATATCGCTTACAAATAATACGTGAACACTACACTGAAGAGTGTAGTAAAATACCGCAGGTGTTGGAGATCCCAAGAACATTGCGGAGCTGTTGTGTATCATCTTTGATTTGCATATCTGCATATCCCTGAAACTGGCAACGAAGCATAGGTACAGCAACATTTTATTAATGCCCGACAGATTAAACTGAAAGTTTAATAACTGCGCGTTCTTCAGCGTTGAAACATTGCAAAAGTTTTGCAGTGCTTCACTTGAAACTAAAAGTTTAACTTAGAATATTCCATGTATACTCCGATGTTTTCTTGCTCACTACCTTCACCGAATACACCATATTCTGCAAAACGCAAAACATTCAAGCGAACCGAATGCGCAGTAAGATTTGCATATAACTGATAACGTTTTTCGTGTTTTGTTTTTATTAAAATTGGAACTGCTTTGCAAAGAACAGATATTATAATATTGAAACCCCATATGAATAAGTAACATTTATACTATTCGATATTAAATAGTAGGTACGTTGTTTTGGCCGAAACACTATGATACTTCAACATTAAAAACTATTAAAATATAATATAAAACGCTGTTTATGGTATCCCAATTTTTCATTATATTTTTTTATTTTTCGTGACAGCTGCTTTGTCAACCGATGTTGATATCATCAGGTGTTATAATAATTTTTTTAACTGTAAAAATTATTTTTCATGATTTTTTGAAATTAATCTAGTTAATATTGATTATATTTCATCGACAAATGTTCATTGCTTCTTTTCTTATTATGAACTTGATCGTGTAATTTTTTTTCGAGCTTACGAAAGACGGTGAAATGATTACAGCTACCATAAGTACCTAGATCTCAAGAACGAGCTACAAAATGATGGACGGACGGCTGTCAGTCCACTTCTTAAGAATAAACTTGATGTAATGTGAAATGCCCAAAAGCCTAAACCAGGAACAACAAGAAAAAGAAATATATGGTTAAATACACGTAGTTCAATTTTTGCAAAATTCTAAAATTGCGTCTGTTTTGTAAAGTAAATATATATTTTTAATATCATTAATTCTACATTAAAAAAACATGTTTGAAACAATTAATTTTCCACTTTCGGCACAAATTTCTAATTTATTTTGCCGTTTGGCTTTATCCCCGCATACTCGTACTCATTGAATACAATGTCAACTAATTTAATATTAACCCTGGCTATGCTTTTAAAAATTCAGATTCAATTCGATGAAGGCTTATGGCATGGTTAAATATTCAGGAGCAATCACTCGGGTCTTTATCAGGAGGTACGTATCCGTAAAGCGGTTGTTTTATGACCACTGCCTCCCTAGAATAATAACTTCTTACATTTTGGTGGCCCTATATACCTAAATGGTATGTTATTATAATACATATTTAAAAAACATTAAATTTACGAGAAGAGGAGAAAATTACCAATGTCTTTATCAGTGTCAATACGACCTCTAATCATCCCGAGAGAGGCTAAACCATCATCTTCCCAAATAACGGCAAAATGATGATGGGGAAAAAAGTAAATAAGAAATGCACATAAATGTGAATTATTCAAATGAACAATTTGTATGAAATCAATACAGGCACTGATTGCTCTCTGATTTTATTAAACAAACAGCGGAGCAACGTACTAAGAGTGTAGCGGTGTTTGTTCAATCTTAGGTAATGACATGCAAGCTTTACAACTAATCCTAAACAAACAAACATGATGACACATAATAACAGGGTTGTTATACGAGCCCTGTAGGTACTCTGGTAACTAGGTACCCCGGCCCGCCGAACTTGGGGAGAAGATAAATATTATATTGCATGGGTGCAGTCAAAGTTTTCCAATTAGAAAAACAAATATTAGATATTCCGCATAAAGCGCCATCCATTATTCATTTCATTAACGTCATTTTAAACATTTTAATGAATATTCTTATTATTCTAGGTACCCTGTTTTTTGCATTAATTAACCGATACACATATTTATGTTTTTGCTTTACACATTAATTATTAAATTTATACACATGAAATTACAGATATCGACCGACGTGTTGATAGCAAATTTATAGCAAAATAAATAATTGTCAACCTACTTTAACAGCCCACAACAAATATAAATACATTTTTTAAAAATAATTATACACTATTTGAATCATTGCTATTGGTTTATTAATATGCAGATTTACAGCAAAATAAATAATGTTCAACATACTTCAACAGCCTACAAAATATAAAAATACGTTTTTAAAAATAATTCTACACTATTCGAATCATTGCTATTGGTTTATTAATCTGCAGATTAATAAACCAATAGCAATGGATTCGAATAGTGTAGAATTATTTTTAAAAACGTATTTTTATATTTTGTAGGCTGTTAAAGTATGTTGAACATTATTTATTTTGCTGTAAATCTGCATATTAATAAACCAATAGCAATGATTCAAATAGTGTATAATTATTTTTAAAAAATGTATTTATATTTGTTGTGGGCTGTTAAAGTAGGTTGACAATTATTTATTTTGCTGTAAATTTGCTATCAACACGTCGGTCGATATCTGTGATTTCATGTGTATAAATTTAATAATTAATGTGTAAAGCAAAAACATAAATATGTGTATCGGTAAATTAATGTATATATTGTACAACGATATGGTATATCATGTGACCGTTTCATTTATCATCGTGATTAAGATCTGGTGAATTTAAAATTTGTAAAATAAATATTGCATCATATCAGCGAAATAAACCGCTTCGAATTCAGAAAAAAAAAATCTTGCAGAATTTCACGGTGCTCTTGATTTCAGTTGATTAAAAATATAATAAAAAATTAATAGTCCATTTTTAATCAACAGTATAATTTGCTGCGTCATTATTCTACTGAGAAATGTCTAATAGCTTTATATCTCGTGGTTAAATAATCTTACAAATTAAAAAAAACTTGTTTTATGCATCACAATTGTATTTTAATTATACACCTGATCATGTCAACATAGATTGACGAAACAGCTGTCGCGTAAAATAAAATACAATTATGATACACAAAACAAAGTTTTTTAATTTAACAATTTATAATATTAAGTATCATAGTATTTCGGCCAAAACAATGGACTATTTAAATAATCTTACATCAGTGGAATAAATAAACAATAAAGAATCCTTACTATGAATTTATTGTTTCTTAAACAATGATCCAAATTTTCAAATTTAATGGTTGTGAAAATTTTCATTTTATGATTTTTAATCTGAGTGACATGCTGTGCCTTGATATGGCATTAATCCTTTAACCAAAAACATGGAATCCTTTAAAAATTCGTTTTGATATTTCTAACCTACCTTTGTTACATATTTCTTCTTATTCTATATCTGCATCCATTACTGTATGCTTGCAACCACTAAATCCGTTTTACTCCTATCTCTTGTATAATATATGAGGCTGCCCATGTTGAGCAGTATACTACATTGTCTGATTTTTTTCAGCCATGACATTTTTCTTCGCCTCTTCTTCCCTCGATCCTCCCCTCAAATATCAGCTGCAATTACCTCGGATTGGGTATAATATTCCTTTAGCATGCAGTTTTCCTTATTTTTATTGAGGTGAGCGGTGGAAGATTTTATTTTGTAGACGTTAAATATAATTTAAAAAATCTGACTTTTTTACCAATTATAAATATTCTAAAGTTGTCATCGCAAACAAAAAGCTAGAATGGCAGTGCACTTTTACTTTGGTGTTCTTTTACCGACCCTTATGTTTGGAAGCGAAGCATGGAACTGGCAAAAGAAGGATGAAAGTAGAATAAATGCAGTAGAAATGAGATCTCTTAGACGAATGTGTGATACTCTGTAGAGTGTTGAATGAAAATATAAGAAGTGAATGCGGTGCGAATGATGGTGTTATTAACAAAATAATGAAAGGATCATTAAGATGGTTTGGACATATGGAAAGAATGGTAAAAAAAATATATGTTAACGATGTAAATGGAACCAGGAATAGAGGAAGACCGAGGAAAACGTGGCACGATCAAATAAATTAAATATTGAATGTCGGCCATGTGAGGAGTCAAAGAAATCGAAGCGCGTGCATGACACGATGTATGGATGTTGAGGAATCGAGAGAAATACTCGTATGTCAGGAAAGAAAAATGTGGCAGTCCATTCTTTCTGCCTACCCCTTCGGGGAGACGGCGTGATGGTTAGTTAGTTAGTTAGTTTAAATATTCTAACGATGAAGTTCATTGCTTATATTTAATTAAACACCAACATCCAAATTATAATTATATCCGCGATAGATACGCTCTTCGCCTTTTATATAATTTGCGGCAATCGATCAAAGCAAAAAGATAATCAATTCGGGGTACATTTAGCAGTATTCGGTGTAATGACTGGTTGCTGGTTCCTACTGAGAGTGCTATACACCATACACCATACACCCGCTGGCTGTGTCGGATTCAATCAGCAGAGCAAATATTGACCGGACGGCCGCCTATTGGGCCGCCCCAGGCCCGTCGCGGGATATTAGCTCGTGGGGTGTTGGGGCACAGGGCTTAATGACTTGTAGTGTGAGAAGGAAGATTAATTCCATCTAAATTGATGAACGAAATACAGATAATTATTAAACATTCTAAAGCTTGGCTTCAGAACATTACATCTTGCTGAATAACTCCACAAGATTTCTATGCTGAAGATTTGCCGATATTATAACATTAAAACTTTTATAATTTTAAAAAGTATAAATAGCTTTTCAGTAGCTTAATTTTAAATGATAATTCGTTTAAAAATATTCTTAAATGATAGTTTACATATGTCAGAAGTAAGCAGTTAATTTTTGGTATGAAACAAATAAAGTGTCGAGATAAAATAAAAATAAAATATTCAATTTTATTGGGTGGTAGTGGTCTAGGGGACAAAACGCATGCCCCCTGATCCGGCGGATTTAGCTTCAAGTCTGGTCACGACCCGATTCTTTCTTCATAATAATGAGTTTTTTTCTGCTCGTATTTGAGATTTTTGAATTAGTTCTAAAATCATTAAATTAACTCGTTTCCTGTTATGTAGATTTTTTTAATTATTGAAAATAACGATTTTATTTTGGGTTTATAAAGTGCCAATAATAATAATAATAATAATATTATGCTAACTTTTATAGCGCTGTTTTTGTGATGTTATCACCTCAAGGGCGCATTAAGATGTATTTTAAATCTAAAAATCTAAATGTGAACACTGCATCTGATTTTCGCGATTTGGGCTCATGATTTTAACCAATACAAGTGACATTTCATTTTACAGTTAGAATTACTACAATGTATCTCATTCTTAAGCAAAATCGTCAGCACATTTTATTTCCAAAGTATAATAAACTGTATTAGGGAAAAATTTTCGATTTATTATAAACAAATCAATATTTTTTAAATGCCTATCTGATAGTAACGAAGCACTTCGTTTGAAATTGTGTTTTCTAAAATGCAGCTAAGCCTACAATCTTAATTTCAAAATAAAACAAACATGTATATAAAAATGGTCTTCAGGCGGACCTGCAGGATAATTCACAAATTCCACGATGGTCCATATAACCACAATATCTGTTCCAAACGGACCGAAAACAAAAGCCGCAGATGTGGCGTATTTGTTTAGATGTTTAGTTGTTTACGAATTATGGAAGCAGATGCGTCTAGAATATCATGAATCATTGTATTGGCGGATTACAAGAGGATATTAAATTGGTATAAGTACTATGGGTATACAATAGTTGTATGGGATGATGCTACTTTAAGTAGTTTGAATCGAAACAAATAATATCGCAAATACTAAATAAATTATCTGTTTTAAAAAAAAATAACTAAATGCCTGGTGTTGTTAATTGAAATTTCTTGATAGAAATTCATTGTAAATATTGAAAGAAAAAAAACGTGTGATCTGTAGGGGAGATGTAGGCAATGGGAGTCAGTTGGCAATGGGAGTCACCCCTTTAATTCGAAAACAATACGCGTGATGGCGGTTTCAGTGACGTCATATGCTAGCTGTTTGCCGGTAACATCCGCGGTATGCAGCTTACTCAGTTCGCATCACGTGCTAGAGAGTGGTAGACGTAACAAGTTTTCGGGCCCTTCTGATCTAATTTTTCGAGTGGACAAATCCGAAGGTAAGGATCAAACTACTGAATGTTTCTTTTTGCGCTTGTGATATGTAATGACTAAAGCATTTTAGATTGTGATTTCAAACTCATTTTACCACTATCACTTTTACTTTTATGTCAAGGTAGGTTTTTTCTCTTTTTTACCGATGTAGGCAATCGGAGTCAGGTGACCCTTATTGTTAACATTTCCTGTCTTCGATAAAATAATCTTATTTTTGGTTTGTAGATACCGAACGTTCATCCTAGAAAGACAAATAAGGCTAACTGGTCTATAGCTAACCTGAAAAAGGCCGTGGAGCTCATCGATGAACAAGGTTATTCAATAAGAAAAGCCGCTTAAACAATGAACATCCCATTTTCGAGTCTTCAGAAGAGGTACGCGAAGAAAATAGATAAAGAAGAAAATTCTGCAGGAATCAAACAATACTTCAGCGTCAAATATGAACACTGATGACTTGTACCAGGACGACAAAAACGATGATGTAGAAGATTCTGACAACCAATGTCTTGTATGCGGCGAATTCGGGCGAGATAATGAGATGTGGTTCCGATGCACTTCATGTGGGCTTTGGGCTCATTCAGATTGCACTGGGTGGGACTCAGCTTGCAATTATGTGTACGATTTGTGTTGACCCCCATTGCCAACATGCTGATCACCATTGCCAACAGATGTGGGCAATGGTGGTCAAACCTGTTTTTTTTTAAATGATTATTGTTCCAAAAGTAAAAAGCCAAAGTGATTAAAGGTGATCTCAATTAATAGTTTAATAACTAAAGTTTATAATAAGGCTTAAGCAATAAATAGTTAACTAATAGTTTTTTTTTTTTTTCAATTCTCGCTTAAGTGACTCCCATTACCTACATCTCCCCTATTTGTGCTATTATTTATTTTTCCGCTTGCTTTTTTTGATTTCGATTTTGTAGCATCAACTTTGATGCAGACCAGAAGATGGCAGCGAGATACCGAAAACCGAAACCAATCGAAATTTAAAACACGTGGATTCTTTTGAATTAAAAGTTGAACTTCGTGGCTGAGTGGTAAGAGCTCCGACTTCCATTCTCAAGGTCCCGGGTTCGATTCCCGGCGATGGCAATGTGATTGTCACACTGTCATTGGTCTGATGTAGAATTCACGTGACAATAAAATGGCGATAGATTGGCTACCTATCACATGTCATGAGAATCAATATAATAGCTAAAATAAATTGTATACAGTAATTGGGTTCAAACGACCTGTTATATACAAGGAGAAAAAAAAAATATTATAAAATATTAATCAACTATTGGCCACGTGAGGAGTCGGAGAAATTGACGTCGGTACATGACACGATGTATGAATGTTGAGGAATCGAGAGTATGTTAGGAAAGATATGTAGGGAGCTCTATTATTTTTGCCTTCCCCTAGCGTGATGGCTAGTTAGTTAATTTAAAAGATTTTTATTTCAATGTCATCATATCATACCGTAAAATTATTGAAAAACATTAAAACTCATTGATTCTTTTGTCAAATTATTGTTCGCGAATGCCCGAGCAATTCCGTAAAACTCGTCCAATGTCCAATCGTAATATATTATTTTAAATATATCTCAAAAGTGTGAAAAAATACGTTTTATTGGACTGATTTTTAAAATAATTCCTCTTACTGATTGCGATTTTTTCAATACTTTTTATGGCGTGAGACCTCTGACACGCCGTATTTAAAAAAAAAAACAATTTAGTAATAATAATAAAAATCCTCTAAATTTATACACAAAATTTAAGTTTTGCAATGGGGCACATATCACAAACATCCTGCCAAACGTAACTGATGAACAAAATTATTTTATTTTTAATTAAATAAATGCATGTTTTTCTAGTAAAGTCGCTAAATTTCACGTTATAGCATATTTTTTAAATTTTTGTACTAACACCATCTGTGTGCCACTAAGCGAAGTAAGGAAACTCTATCTAATATTCAAACCAAAATATTTTCACTTTTGCCATCTATGAATGCTTGTTCAAACCCTACTCTTGAATTCATCCCCTAAATATTTCCGAGCTTACTTCATGGCTAAGGTTTTAAAAGCGTTTTTGTGTTACGGGAAAACGAATAGCTAAAACTTCACTAGATGGCGGTAAATAATCGGTTTTAAGTGATCTAAAAAAAAAAAATCTCTCATATGAACTCATTTTTTCGCATTGAATAACATAACTTGTTCTGGAAAAAAATTATAAATGTATTAATTTATTTAAAATGTTTTAACAAAACGACCGTGCTATGGAGTGAATGTAAATAGAAGAACCTGTCTCGTATCTGGAACCATGGCTAAGATTTTTATTTAAATTAACACATTGAGAAAATACAATACAATATTACAGCAAAATATTATCTCTATTAGACAGATTGGAAAGTTGAAATTTCTATACGATGGATAATTATCATTCGAGGAGATTTGTTTTAAAAAATGAATCCAGTATTATATTATATTAAACATCAACGAATTATTATCAATTTTCTAAAGAAAATATTGCAGTACAGTTGAAAAAATCACAAATGAAATATTGAAAGCGTCAATATGATGTTTTGGACACAAAAAATTCAAATAAAAAATGATAAAGAAAAAAAAAATTCAAGTTTATGATGTGCATGTGGCACGAAATGTAGCTAGGTAAAAATTTAGCACATCGAAATATTCAGCTGTATAAACAAACAGGTATTTAAAATCACAAGTAAATGTATTTTTTACTTATTAATGTTTCATTAATATGGTAAACCTAAATTTAAACAAATCAAAACAAATTAAAGTCTTTTTTCAACATCGGCCTTTGTTCTCCAATTAGGTAGCCCCTTTTTTGCAAATAAAAAATCTCCGCAGTGCCTCTGATTCGCGCCATTTGGAAAACGGACATAGGCGACCATTCCAGTGTAGTAAAGCTAAGCCTTTATAGACAGAGCGTGTCACTCGTGCTTTGGTATTTAGTATTCAGTTGCTGAAACGACCTTTTAGTATAGCACTAGTGCATAGAGCAAATACGGAATAAAATTTATCATAACATTTTTAAATTTACTGTTTTATTTTAATTAAATAAAACTGTATTTAAAATATTTAGTAAAAACACATATATTATTATTTTATTTTATAATATATATTTATTTTATTCCACTGGTTCTTTAGTTTCGACTGGTTTTGGTAGCTCGCTGCCATCTTTGTTTCATCATCTCAGCATTGATAAATTAATGTTATAATTCTCTGCAGCATAAAAATGTTTAAAATATATTTTATTAAATAGTCCATTGTTTTGGCCGAAACACTGTGACACTTCAAGATTATTACTGTTAATATTTAAAACACTGTTATATATCACAATTTCTTTCTATTTACTGAGTGTCGCGACAGCTGTTTCGCCAACTGTTTATTGTAACACCGGATGATGCCAGCATCGTTTGGCGAAACAGCTGTCGCGACGTTCAGTAAATAAAAAAAATTGTGATATATAACAGTGATTTAAATTTTAACAGAAATATATTTTTTTTCATTATTATTTACTATTAACAACAATAATATTTTGAATAATTAATATTGATGATAACTTCTCTATATTTAATTTATATGATTAATATATATTTTTTAACACAAAGTTTTACTCAAATTTCATTACAATGATTAAAACATAGTCTGTAGAAACATTTCAGTTATATACTATTGTAATATTGAGCATCCCAACAAATGAAGCAAATATAGAATGATAAAATTTACACATAATGTGAGTACGAGCCCGCGTGCTGTGAGATTAATTTGTTTTATGCACAAACAAAGCCGTTCCACAGTGCGGCCCTGCGCTTTCTACTCACTCTGGTCCCGCGGGCCCACGGTTGACAAAGCCCGCTCTCACGTTAGCCTTTTCCTTTGTTGATTTTAATATGTTGGTATCTACGTAATAATATTAATGCGGAATATCTATTTTTCGTACATATACGAGTATGTAGATTTTAATAAACATATCATAATTACTAGTGTAATAGAATCCAAAACTCCTGACTTCATACACAAGGAATGATGCGTCTATACTGTGGAAAAATATATTTTTAAAATAATTATTTATGTATTTTTTAAATAAAATTATTCTGTATATAATTAAAGGTTTTTTTCTGAGATTTATACGCGAAATTAACTGTAATAATACATCATTCAAAATAACAAATAAGTTGATCAATTATTCTCGATTTCAATTTTTGTCGAAAAGAAAGAACTCGTCGAAAGAAGGGTTGGTGCGGGTAACAAAGTGAATGGAGCTTTAAAAATAGTTATTGGAAACAAGAATTTATCAATGAAAGCGAAAACGGCCGTTCATAATGGAATTCTGGTCCCAACCCTAATGTATGGAAGCGAAGCATGGAACTGGCAGAAGAAGGATGAGAGTAGAATAAATGCGGTAGAGATGAGGTCCCTAAGACGTATGTGTGGTAGAACGATATACGACAGAATCTCAAATGCTGATATAAGAAAGGAATGTAGAGCGGAAGAAGGTATTATGAACAAAATTATGAAAGGATCGCTGCGTTGGTTCGGACATATGGAACGCATGGATGGAGAAAGAATGGTTAAGAAAGTATACGTTAATGATGTAAATGGGGTACGAAGTCGAGGCAGACCGAGGAAAACATGGCATGACCAAATTAATCAAATTTAAAGGTTGGTCATGTTAGAAGTCGGAGGAATCGACGTGCGTGTATGACTCGTTGTATGAATGTGGAGGAAGCTAGAGAGGTTTGCCAGGATAGAGTAGTGTGGCGGTCCATTCTCTCTGCCTACCCCTGCGGGGAAACGGCGTGATGGTTTGTTGTTGTTGTTGTTGTCAATTTTTGATTGGTGGTCTCGGTGATAGAACAGTTTGCTCTAGAAATATAAGTCATGTAGTTGATTTTAAAAAATATCCAAGCCTCTAATGATAACATGAATGATATTTCAATTTAATATAAGAATGTAATTAAATATAAATATGATAAAAAAATAGCTAATTTTTTTGTTAATAAAACAATCATAATGCAAAAAATACCGAAACATGTCTAAAAAAGCTTTAAACAAAGATTATGGTCCGGAAGACCCGGTTTGAATTAAGTATCAAACTCACACGCTCCAGATATGAGTCAAATGTTTTGTCCGCTAGATCACTTCCCAAATTAAATAATAACAGTATATATACTCGTATTTCATATTCGCCATCAAGTTTTGTGATGGATTCATATTGCAATTCCTTTTGAAAAACATAACTAACTAACTAACTAACCATCACGCCGTCTCCACGAATGGGGTAGGCAGAAATAATGGACTGGCAAAATTTTCATTCCCGACATACTTCTCTCGATTCCCTTACATTCATAAATCGTTTCATACACGCACTTCGACTTCGACTCCTCACGTGACCGACATTCAATATTTGATTTATTTGATCGTGCCACGTTTTTCTCTGTCTTCCTCTATTTCTAGTTTCATTTACATCGCATCCATACTTAAGGGAAAATATTTGAAAAACATTGGTTAACAATTTTATGCTGCAGATAAAAAATGTAAGGTCCGAAAGATGTTTGTGAAAACTGCAAAACCGAGTTTTAAAAATACTTTTGGGAAAATTATTCAAATATGAATTGTCTAATTCATAATAGATCGTTACATTTTTTAAATTGCGTTTTATCAACAACTAAGTAAATCCGTTTATTAAAGTACCCACAAGCAATTTTTTCTCAAATTATACTCGTAATAATCTAAAGACGGCCTTCATTGCAGAGTGGCAACAGCTTCATATGACTGCCACACCGATAGTCCCGAGTTCGATTCCCGTCGATGACGCTGTGAAAAAAAATCACGCTGTCTTTGATCTGGTAGAATTCACAAAATGGCAAAGACTAACTTGACATCACATGTCATGGTAATCAAAAGCTAAAAAATACAACAAAATAATTAGTTAAAATAATCTGAGCAAGTCCCATAAATAATTAACTCGCAAAAGAAATTTAGAGAAAACTTTTACTGGCCGGATCATCCAGCCGACGACAAGTGTTTTGATATTTTATTTTATATAAATTGTTTTAGATTTATTTTTTAGAAGTTGGACTATCGAAGTGTGCGCGGGAGATGTCTATTGGTGGCAAAGAGGTTCGCAACCCATCATACCGCATCTCTCGCGGGGCGAAAAGAGAAGGATGGAGTGCCGCATCGATTAAAGTGTGGCAGTCCATTCTTTCTGCCTACCCTTTCGAGGAGACGGCGTGATGGTTAGTTAGTTAGTTATCTGTTGTATACAAAAATGTGGAAAGCAATAGGAAACTACAACATTAAAAAGTCAGCGGAATCCCAATAACCAGCACAATGAGTTGTCAACTCACGGGAATACAATACAACTATTGTACGTTTATAAGATAAGCATATAAAAATAATAATAAATGTTGATCAATATTGCTGCAAACCAGTCCCTAGGATTGAAACATAATCAATTAAATAAGTCTAACACAATCAAACCAAAACCTTATATTTTCACGTAGAAAGAAATTGAAAAGAATTATTTAAAGTGCACCATTTGACGATAATCCAAGTGAAAGGAATTCGTAATAATAGAGTAGCATGTTTTATGAGATAACCGCATGTTACCATACACCTATTATATAAAATATATTCGCAATTTCGAGTACCTACTCGGAATAGTAATGTGAAGAATATTTATTTTCAGTCCAAAAGCCCTTAAACCTTTTCGCGAGGCAGAAAGCACACAATGCCTGCGTTTGCAAAAAAAATGATGAACGAGAAAGAAAATATATTGGAGAATTGTTGGAACTTTTGGAATTCCTCTACTTCGGATTTGTCGGTAGAAATAAATTCTCAGTGGGTTTTTTATTGGGGTGCCTTCTCTCCCAGTTGTTGACAAAATAAAGTCATACACGTTGAACTTAATGTATTGAAAATAAATTTGGAATCCGAACCTTTATATCGCCGTCTACAGTTCCAAAGATTACATTCAAATTCCTTTCACGAAGAGACTATTCTGCAAAACTAAGGATTTTGAAACAGCGGCACATTATCGTAAACTAAAATAATTTAGTAGGTTAGTGTATAAAACATATCAAGTATTTTAATTATTACAATTGAATTATTTCTTTAATATATTTCCTAACAAAATATACAATTTAAGTTAACGTGGACATACAACGGCGCACAGAAGTTATTTTGCCTAAACATATAACAACGCGCCAGTGTGTTAACATACACACCATTATTATTACGTATTTTTATAAAGACTAAAGAATTAAAATTGTAAAAAATCTTTTTAACATGTATATTTAGTTAAAATCCACTAATGTTAGTGTATTCGACCAGTTACGGCATCTCGCTGTTATCTTCATAGACCAGAAGAAACCAGTCGAAGACACAAACATTAGGGTATTTTGACTAAATATACATTTTGAAAAGATTTTTTTCATTTTATTTTATTTTTATTATTAACAATGAACTTCTATAATGAAATTTTAAATGACAACATTATTGTTATTACTAACAACAATGATTTAAATCAATTGAAGGCTGGACATTACAAAGTGTTCACACACAATCTTCTAATTTACACTTCAGCCTTTTAAATCTATGCATCTTTTAAAAATAATTTATAATATCAAGTGATAAGTAATTTAAATGGTTTTAATAGTTAAGAATTACTAATTTGGATCAATATTATAAATGATGTGATGAATTTCTTTATCTCTCAAATACTCGTATAATAGTAATCAAGCACATAAGACACCACCTACTGTTAAGGTTTTGACTAATTATCTCCGTGTTCGTGACCTTTTCCCCAACTACTTGTAACATCTAATTTAATCAATTACAACAAGAAAAAATATAAGCTTCCTTGTTAATATCATACATGTTGTGTGTAACAAGTTATCTGATCTCATGATTCCCAAACACGAAATTCATCAAACGCCAATACAAGAGCCGAATCTTCATTTTATCAAATACCTTCCGTTAATGGGAAAAGAATTCGATTGCTCCACTCGCCTCCCTCCAAGAATCCCAATAACTTTCTTCAGTAGGAAATTCTTCGCCATTGTAACGTTACATGATACCGTATTAAGTAAAATCTTGCGCACACCTAACTAGGCACCTACAAAGTACAAGGGAACACAAAGAAATCGAAATAGAAAAATCGAGAATGTGAGAGTACGAAACTGCTTATACAGGCAAGATCAAAACTAAATACATTTAAGGTACTTACTGTTTATACGTGTATATTATTAAGTTTGATTAATGAGACCAACGATTTGCAAACATTTATTATTTCTTTAACAATGATATTCTTTCCACTTATCTGCTTTTAATATTCTATCCTACATTTCCTTTAATATTCTCATTTCAATGGAGTTTATCCTACTTATGCTCTATTTACAAATCTTATATTTACTTAAGTGAAGTGCAGGATCGAAGCATCCCGTAGTTCATTCAACAAAATGAGATCAATATTCTGCAATGACAACTTGAACTTGAAACTATGGTAGAGAATGTTGAAGTGCTATCTGTATTACTCTATGGCTCGGAGACTTGGACCCTAAAAGTGCACACTATGAACCGGTTGGAAGCGTTCGAGATGTGGTTGCACAGGAGAATGCTTCGCATGCTGTGGACAGATTTCGTCAGCAATTTGGAAGTTTTGAGGAGAGCCAATTGTTGTAGACAACTGCTAAAGGACGTTAAGGTCCATAAGATTTATCTGGGTCACATTCTGCGGGGAGATAAATACAGTTTGCTCCAACTAATACTGATGGGAAAAATTGAGGTGCAGCGTGGTCCTGGTAGAAGGCAAACGTCTTGGCTGTGCAACATAATAGACTGGACCGGGATGAGACATGTGGGGGAGCTGTTCCGGGTTGCACAAGATAGAGAAGCCTTCGCCGGAGTGATTGCCAACGTCAGGGGGGCCTAATACGGCATGCGAAGAAGAAGATTCACTTAAAATATGTATTGTATTCTAGTATGCACATTCAAGCAGAAATCTATAAGATCAGTCATTTATGATACTAATAAAGCGAAATTTAAAAAATGACTTTTTACAGTTTTTTGTTCTTCCGTTTAGCTGAGGGCGGAATGGAGAAGAGTCGGCGAGAGGCAAGAGAGACGGAGAGAACGGGGTCCAGCCATAAGGGCAGAATATCCTTGTCCGGAGTGTGATAAAGTAGGTCATTTAAGGATAGGACTATTTAGCCACATCAGGTGGAATAGAAAACAAACCTAGATATTTTTTTATGTTCCATGTACTCGTACCCACGGGCAACGAGCATTGGATTAATTGAGGATATATTGTCTAAAATTTACGACTTTTATTATATTTATTTAGGATGTGAATTTGTGAACATAAAAATGGACTTATCTTCATTTGAATATTTTTTTGTTAGCTATTAAGAATGAAAATAAATGTATGAACAAGTAAAACTCCGTGAAAATGTAATTGTCAGTATATTGATTATAGGATTTTTGACTATTACCTAAGTAACAGTAAATAAGTTCAATTTATTTATTGTTTTTTGAACAATGTTCAATTTATATTTTCTTGAGATATCATCGCACGATGAGTGTCGTCCTTTAAATAAGAGGACATTTCTATGAATAAAAAAATTCTTTGAAGCGACGGAAAAAGTAAATGGAGTGAAAACAGAAACGTGAAGATGTAAGGAGCAGTGCTAACGGCCATCAGCAGACTAAGAAATGAGCTTTTAATGGCGTCTGATGGTACTGATGTGAAAATCGCTCCGGTTCCAAGCTATTCTTCTATTATCGCCCTCCCCCACCCCGCTCATCTGTTGTAGCTACTTATTTATTTAGGCCACTAGGAAATTTATCCCTTAAGCCGACGTCGCGTCGCTTTCATATTGACTTTTAATTTCAAATTTCGCACTTTAATACTTTCTTAAGGTTTTCGAATATTACTGCTTGGGGGAAATGATATTCATATAATCTGTTTATGTAAGAATATTGATATCGCTTCGGCCGATGGAATTTTAAATCCGTTTTCAAGAATAATAACATTTTTTTTCAAATAATAACTTTGCCCTTTTCACAACAACAATTCTTTGAAAGAATATTTCAAGAATAAAGTTTTCGCTTCAAGAGCTTAAATTAATTTAAATTTCGAATGAAAAGAAAATGATCTTAACTTTTTATCACACTTTTTTATTTAATTTCGAGATAGTAAGAAATGCTATCAGTTTTTCATTCGATCTTGATGAATTTTTAATATTACCGTGTGAATTTTTTAATCTTTCACCGCTTATATAATATACATAAACATATAATATATATGAATATTAATTGTATATTCGATAATAATATGATGCAAGAGGCACCTTTCTTTAAAGTTAAAATAATTTTTGCATTCAACCAGTACTTTATCAAGGTTATATTTTTGTCCAATAATTAATTATTACTAGATAGCCAGTAAAAAAATATAAAATATACATTTTCGTCACAATCTATTTTTTGGACAATTATGATTAATGACAATGTCTATATTATTGATTATATATTAAATATAAGTGATACATAACGCGTTGACACGCAATTATTAGGTATCATTTGATAATGCCCCGCAAAGTTTTTGGTTCATTAAAACATGTAACTAACTAACTATCACACCATCTCTCCGAAGGGGTAGGCGGAAAGAATGGACCGCCATACTGTTCTTTCCTGGCATACTTCTCTCGTTTCTTCAACATTCATTGATTGTGTCATTCAAGCACGTTGATTTCTCCGACTCTTCACGTGGCCGACATTCAATATTTGATTTATTTGATCGTGCCACGTTTTCATCGGTCTTCCTCTTTTTCTAGTTCCATTTACATTTAGTTTTACTCATTCATTCTTTCCAAGCCTTCTAAATGATACTTTCATTATTTTGTTTTTAACCCTTTTATTCGCACTGCATTCACTTCTGATATTTTCATTCGACACTCTATCATACACAGATTTTACGCACTTAGATATCTCATGTTTACTGCTTTCATTTTACTTTCATTCTTATTTTCCCAGTTCAATGCTTCGCTCCCATACAAAAAAAAGATTGTGCACAACTATTATAGCATTTTGTTGTATTTATGTAGTTTTAATCTGAATTTTGTCGATGTTTATACTAACGTATTGTTAGAAATTACACATTACATATTAAATATTCTTTAAATACAATAAATATTTTCATTCGACGTAAATAATTATCTTTTAAAAAAATGAATCAATTAACAGTAATGTTTCTTTTCCCATATACTCGTATATTATTTTTGTCCTAATCTACAAGTCTGCACTAGGGGTATAAGCGCAATTCAAGCGTGAGCTTTTGTCAATTGTATTTTCTTTTCCATTTCGTGCGAAGCTACATTTTAAAGGATTTTGGGAATCAACGGTTAGCTTTCGATAGACTAAGCCATCGGCTAAACCTTTTCTTATCGCACCGAAGGGGACCAACAGAACACCTATGTAGTTATTTTGTTTAAATTATACTCTTTTGTTTTTTTACGAGATCGGTTCCTCTCTACTACCACGCTAAATTCTCTTACCCTGAATTAACAATTGGTCTACCTAAATGAATTCTGCGTATTTCTTTAATATTTTGACAAAATTACAATTACTCCTTTTTTAACAATAACCAAAAGAATCATGGGCAAATCGTCATGTGACTGGATCTATTTTTTTAACAAGCTTCAAAGACATTTTACTCATCTGAAAATGAAAATTTCTTATCGTTTTTTTTATTCATTTTTCAAATAAGATATGACATGACACCCCTAAAATTGAAATAGTAGATAAGTTACAAGATAATTATTATGAATCAAGAGAATCGTATTCCGAACAGATGCTGGAGAGAATTTCGACTGATTATCGAATGGGGAATATCTTCTTTACCGATGATTTAGTGTTTAAATACCTGATTTAGATTGTAAATACAATTTTCGATTTCCTAGTTTTATTTCGTTATGATAATTCGACATGAATTTTTCTATGGTCATTTTATTATGATTTTTTTTATTGTGAATACATGTTTGTTTTATAATATGTGCTTAGATACTTGAGAAACTGGTTTTTGATGTTTAAAAAGCGTTGTCAAAGTTTGTAACTTACCTCGTGGAAAGGTTAACCCACTGGAAAGAGAATGAAGTTAATCTTTAATAATAATATAAAAATACTCGGTTCGGAGTTAAATAACGTTTTTTGTTATATTTAATGGCTTATTTTTGTGAACAAAAATCTTATTGTGACAGCCACACCAGGAGATAAAACATGAAAAGTGGATCGCGCGAGAGTAGTGCGGGATAGGGATTCGAGTACAATAAACGCGTCACGCGAGAGACTGTGTTGACATTCGCGATTAATCACCCTGTACCCGTCAGAGGAGTGGTGCTCTTACCTTTCTACCCGGAGACACTCATTGACCTGGCGAGGGGTAAAAAGGCCACAAGCATTCCCGTGTACCGTTAATGTCGGTCAGTGTCAAATGCCATTAACTGACATTTGGCTATCGATAAATTATCAAACCCCTTTCTGATTAAAATATCCTCCCTGGTCGATCCCTAACGCGTGACCTTATATTTTGTATTGGATATTGTACATACAATGTTCAATGTACCGTTTTCAGAAAGTCCATTAATAATAATATCGGATCATCGTGGTTTCGGAAATAACCCGACAATCAAACAATGCCGACAATCTAAGCACTACTACATTCTAAGTATAGAAATTAGAATTGATTTCATTACTACATATGTAGTTAAATTTTTCATACTTTTGTTTAAGTTTAAATATTCGTTTGACGTTGAATGGCGCTTAAACTATCTAATAATAGGCCGCCATACTGTTATTTACTGACATACTTCATTTGTATCCTCAATATTCATATATCGTGTCATGCATGCACGTCGATTTCTCTAACTCCACGTGGCCGATATTGTTTGTATACTGTCCAAAAAATAGGTAACTCAGAATATTAATCGCGATTGTTTCATAACAATCATTTACAAAACAAAAAACCTGCGTAAGGCCCTAAACTGACATATAGCATTGAAACCAGAGCGGATACACCAAAACGAAGGCGGGTGCGGGTGGCATAGATGCGGATGCTGAGAATGATTGCAGGAAGACTCTTCTAGATAGCATGAGGAACACGTCTATCCATGAAATCTGCAAGGTAGAAGGTATCGTAAGATGGGACAGATATCGCAGAAGATACTGGAATGCCCACGTGCAGAGGATGGATCCCTCCAGAATCCAGCACGTTGTGGTGCATTAGATTCCTGTTGCTATCGTCCTCCGGAAGACCGCCAAAGTGATGGAAGTCAATCTCCCAAGAGAGGTCAGCCTGACTACAGGAACAAAACAAAGGTCTTAAAGAAGTAGAAGAGGAAGATCGTTTTGGGCGAGCCTATATATTACGAAAATGTCTGATTTTGCTTAAAGTTTGTACATGAGTTATTGCTGTGCCGCAATGTGATATATCCATACATAGTTTCGAAAATATTAAACAAATTTTCCCTTAATTAGTTTTGAAAAATTAGTTTTAACGACAACGTGAAATCAAGTGAATCATCAGCCGGGCATGCGACCACGGTCCGGGCTACTCTGGCTAGAAGTCGTAATCGCTAATGACGTTTTTGGATTTCCGATTACACCACCATTTTCCGGGGAATAAACTGAAGATATTCGGCGGCCACAAGCGTCCTGTTAATGCGAGCGCCAGCTGTGAGATGACACAATTCTCCCATGATTTATTACTGTCAATCAACAAACCCCCTTCACCCAGCCTCGCTCTAAACTCTTTAACGCGTAAACGAAAAAATAATAAATGACTTTTATGTTTTCCTGTCAACAGCCAGTACGATTTTCACCGACTCGAGCGTAAATCAATATTATTTATGAAATTTATTCTATGCTCTCGAGCCTACGCGTGAATGGACGCAGTTTATTACTTTAAATCGGTAAATATTTTCAAACAAAAAATTATAAAAAAGCTTAAGCGGTTAAGAACACCCTTTTATGCTACGTAAGAAAGTGCCGGCTAATACAAAAAGGGTAATTTTTTACAGATTTCAGTGGTAGAAGAAATAAAGTTTGTTATGTGAGAACCGCAAAAGAGAAAGCACATACTTTTCAGTTTAGTTAGAGGTAGTAGTAAGCCTTTTATTCCGTTTTTGTTACAGATTAACAAATTTACAAAATCAATTTAAATTATATGATGATTTTCATCTGCAGTCACCGTAACTTAAAAGCAGCAAAGTTTTTTTTTAAATTAATTTGTTATTTTTTATTGTTTCTTGAATAATGATGTAAAATTCCATTGTAACTAACTAACTAACTAACCATCACGCCGTCTCCCCGAAAGGGTAGGCAGAAAGAATGGACTGTCACACTTTTACCGATGCGGCACTCCATCCTTCTCTTTTCGCCCCGCGGGAGACGCGGTGTGATGGGTTGCGAACCTCATCGCCACCAATAGGCATCTCCCGCGCACACTTCGATCTTCCAACATCCACAAAATAAATCTAAAACAAATAATATAAAATACAATGATATAAAATAAAATAACAAAATAAAAATAATTTAATACAAAATGTTAATTTTAGATGGTGCACATTTGTCTATTTAATTTATGTTCCACGAATCCACCGTTTCCGTTTTAAAATTCCATTGTAAATAATTTATATGAAGGAAAACGTCCGATTTCCAGAAGTTTTATTTTGGAATTTTCAGAAATACATGTTTCGCTTGGCTCATTATCAAATGTTGATAATGCCTTAACAATGCGAAACATTTTATTACCGTACGTCAATTTAATTTGTCACTAATTTTTCGTTTTTTACGATGAATTTCATAATATCATCAACATCATTATTATAATCATCAGCCCGCATCATCTGTTCACTTCTTGACGTAGGCCTTCTCCAATTGCTTCCATGTCTATCGATTGAGAGCAACACGCATCCAAATCGTATCTGCAGTATCTCTATTGTAATCCCTCCATCAAAGTTCAGGACGTCCAGATATTTTGTCTATCTATTGTCAGAGTTTTGATTGACATGACCTGTCCAGGGCCATTTTCCGCTGCCACTATTCCTATAATGTCCGACTGGTTTTAATAGCGATGTCTTACACGGTCCGTTATACTGATTCCTAACATTGCTCTTTGGACAACTCGTAATTGGTTGGCGCTTCTCTGAGACAATGTTATAGTTTTAAAGCTATTTGTTAACATCGCCAAAACGTAGCAATCAAATACTTTATGGGGAGTGTAGATTTAAAAAAACATAGTCCGTATTTCGGAACGCAGTGCAACCTAAACCAATTCTTCGGTTTATTTATGTGGTTTGGTTTTCTCTACCCAGCACTATTTGCTATGTATCACGTTTTATTTGAATGAAATAATTTTTATTTGATAAAATAATGTTTAAAAATATTTTTGCCGCTTGCAATATTTGAACATCGTAACCGTTTTTGGCAGCAGGTTATTTATAACGGTTGGTAATTGGTCCCTTTCATGAAATAATACATGAAATAGCCGACACAAGGCCACCCACGCATGCTTACAAAAATGTTATTGTAATAACGAAAAAGCCCAAGAGATTAAATTACCGAATAATCATTAGAAATATCCATTTGCTTACTTAATTATTCCAAGTAATCCGAACGTTTACTCCAGCATTGAAAGCAAAATAAATAATCTAATATCTTTAGCAGGGCAACACTATCGCCACTTAGCGCTAATGAAAAAACTTCCCCGGCATATTTCACTTTTCACAAATAAATCTGGCCGCCTGACAGAAAATTACATGTTTACTCGGTAATTTATCGCCGTACATCGCGTATTAATTAAGATAATTGGTCCACGGCAGTTGGACGGGGCGCGTCCGCTGCACTCCTAACCCGATAAATAACAATATAATGCAATCACGGCTTAACCGTAACTCGGTGAACATATGTATTCATTGTTATCGACAGTTATTATGACGGAGCTAACTGATTTATTAGTCAAATCAAATTTGTGGTACACCATAACAGCTCAAACAGATTATAAATGCTCATTGATTGAACTAAAACTTGATACAGAAATTCTTGTCTCTTTAACAATAATATTATATTACATCTTCATTGCTAGTTTCAATCCATGGGATAGGCTTGCAGCAAAGTGTAATATTTTTGCTAGTTCTTGGGATGCCGCTATTAAGGCCTTTAATGTGGTAATTTCACATTGATTTCCACATTTGTATACATAAATTTATTTGAACCCAGTTACTGTATACAACTTTTTAGCTATGATTCTCATTACATATGATAGTTAGCCAATCTATTGCAATTTTATTGTCACCTGAATTATATAGCAAACCAATGACATCCATGCCATCACCAAGAATCGAATCTCTGGCCTTCGGTGTGGTTATCATAGCTCTTGTCACTCTGTCACGAATGTCGTCAAATCACATATAAGGACCTTTATCGTAGGTTATCGTAGGATAGAGACGCTTTCTTCAAAACGATTGTCAACATAAGCATATCTGATAAAAAAAAATTGTATACAACAGGTCGCTTGAACCCAATTACTGTATACAATTTGTTTTTAGCTGATACGAGATATTGATTCTCGTGACATGTGATAGGTAGCTAATCTATCACCATTTTATTGTCACGAGAATTCTACAACAGACCAAAGACAGTGTGACAATCACACTGCCATCGCCGGGAATCGAACCCGGAACCTTCGGTTTAGCAGTCAGAGCTATTACCACTCTGCCACGAAGGTCGCCACGATAACACACGAATAAAGGAAAAAAAATCATTTTTTTTAAATAATAAATTAAATTCTATGATGACTCAAAACATTTTAAAATTCGAACACTGTATTTGGATTCTACTTATTTAAACAATACTTGTTCCTTGTGATTCCACTTACCTGCGCTTGTATTCAATTTAATTTTAGTTGTCGTCAGCATTTCAACTATGAACTTTAACGTTGACAGGGCTATGGAGGTGGGTGTCTGACGCATATAAATCTCCGCCAATGATGTATGCGCGCCAAATTAATCAGACGAAATGAAACGTCATACATTTTTATATTTCCATCACGACGCGACGTACATATCTGGTCCGGAAGTGTATTGTGCTCACCACGGGCGGGGCCATTTATCATCCCCGGCGATCCAGCCACCGAAGCCGAGAACGTTTTATAATTTTGAAAGCCATTTTGAACCTACTCTCATTGTATCTTGAGTGACGACACCCTTGATGTTTCGTTATTTTTTGTCTAATTCCTTGTCTTCGCGAACACTTCTTGTAACGTAAAACCGTTTATTAAATTTATTAGCCATTCCATGAATGTAATTAGTTCAGACTGCATTTCTCAACCCGAGTTTCGTATATATTTGATAGGGTTTAATTAAAATACAATGCCTCTTGTAATATTTTTTTGGAGACCTTCATTGGAGAATAATAGGTGCTTATCTGATATTGCCATGTTTTGTTATATGTCTAATCCATTGCCACTTTAATTGAGCTGAAGAATCCATGCCGGCATCTTTGGTTCGGTGTCTAACTTTATTTCTTATGTTATCTTGACGACTCACGACGAGCATTAGCCTCTTCATATATGAATTTTAATTTGTGAATACTCTTTGGAATGAGAGAATCACATCATTTGCACGTTAAGGTATGTTTGGGAGGCCACCTTAAAGATGGACGATGACATTGCTCGAATAGCAGGGACAACGTGGATGCGGAAAGAACAAAGCAGGGACGAGTGGAGAAAAATGGATGAAGCCTAAACCATTATATTTACGATTTTAAAGTAACAGTCAATATTTACTTGAATGTTTCATTTAACTGTAAATATTAAAAAATAAGTGAAAAGCTCAACTTTAACCGACTATTATTTGCATTGGCCTTAAAGGTACATTTAATTCGTTCTCGTTTAAGTAAGGTCACAATATTTACGGTTGTTGATCGGTTGATCGGTTATTACATAGCTAGGCTTACATAATTTTGTTCCTGAGAAACTGTAATTCTTTTCGCCGACTACGAAAGATTTAGAATAACTGTTTTAGGTTACGAAAATAATTAAACAATACCTTTTAAACCAAGAACTGACAACACAAAAAGCCTTTCGAAAGTATTGTTCCATCAACACAATGAAGTATTTACCATCCAAGGTTTTGAGCCTAAGTAGGTTAACAGAGAAAACTTGAACGTAATTGTAACTTTGTACATTGCCCCTAGTTTTAAGATTTTTCTCATTGTAAACATTCTGAACGAAAAATCTTTATTTTTATGATTTATCCATTGTGTACTTACTACCCCAAAAACTTACTTCATTAAAGCAACTAGATATAAGACGTTGTCAATGTTAAAACTGCGAATGATTTGAATATGAAACACTCTTTCGTTTGAAACTGCTGAGAAATTATTTAATTCGATATTTATATGAAAAAAAAACTCCAAGTGTTATTTATTCATGTTATGTCGGTCTTTCGGAGGCTGCAATTTTCAGCTGGTAAAAGTAATTTTTAACTGGTTAGAAATGTAAATTAATACCAACAAAAGTAGTTTTCTTTCTGCTTCCAAGGAAAGTTTTCATTCATTTAAAGTGATTTAGTAGCGTTTTCAAGGAATATGTACATTTTTTTATTATTATGAAACAATGATTTAATAATAAGTTATTTTTATTTATTTATTTGTCAGGTTATTTGAAAATAACAAATAACTGTATTATTCCAGTGAAGACCTCTGTAATTTTTCAAAGCCTTAATAAACTTCCCTTTTAAGAAAACAAAAAATATATATTGCCTAAATTAATGTTTTTTGTAAAATTAAAAATTATAATATGAAATGAAAAACAAATTTCTAATCAAATAGAAAATACATTTCTACAAAATACTTTCTTATTTTGGATAAGATATATATATGATATATTTTAAAAATATGTTAAGAAGAAATATTCGTGCAAAATACGAGTATATTCAGAACTACTTAAGAGGTTTTTTCACCCCTTATAACTAAAGAGTGCCATTTTTTGGTTAAATTGTTAAATGATGAAATAAAAATAAATAAATACATACAAAACATTCAAATCTAAAATTATACGCACCCTTTTATTTCCAATATTTCTTTACGCTGGTGAAACTTGGACAGTGAAATCCAAGATTGACGGGCCAAGATTGACGCCTTTGAAATGCGATTTTGGCGTCGCTTGCTGAGGATCCCGCAGACTGCAAAAAGGACAAATAACTCGGTTTTTTAAAATATCAAAATAATAGAATGACTATCGGTAATGAGCAGTCGTAAACGTAGACGCAGATCTCCTGCGCGATGGTGTGACCGAGATTAAGGAGATGACTGGAGGAGACATCTACTCGGCGCGGCAGTGTGGGCTGCGGAGAACATAGAGGATTGGAGGCGTTTTATCTTAGCTACGGGCAGCTTCATGGATCACGACTCTCAGGAGTGAGGAAACGAAGGGAAAAAAGATTAATACATTTGAGACCTTGGATAATCAAGAAAAACGTGACGAAGTGACCATATTTGTAGATCTAAAAAGCACGTATATTTGTGATGTAGACAAATCTCATCAATACAACGAAAAAAATCTACTTTAATACGAGTATGTAGGCATAAGATTCTCTTCGCCAACGCCCTCAAAGACGCAAGTGATAGCCAGTTAGTTAATTAATCAAGATGAACCTAAAAATGTGTAGTTCGTTTACTTTTTAATTATATAATTAATAGTCTTGTATCCCCTCCTGTAATATAGTGCGCCGCGCCGTCTGCTTTTCATATCTAATTTGCATATATTTTTTAAAACTTTTTTCGTCCACCTCTCTTTCACCGCTTCTTTCCGGGTAGACAAAGGAGGTACATTTTTTTAATAAATGCAAAATGGTTTTGCATTCACACTAAGCAGAACAGGTGCTGCGATTTCCCTGTATTAAAAATAAGGTTTCAATCCACGTTAAAATTAAAAGAACAAAATCATTTATTAGCGAGCGAAAATTAAAGCGGAATCAATGATTTCAAAATCCCACTTAACCATGATATTTTGCTATTCGTAATATGTCATTTCAATGCATAAACTTATTTTGTTAGAATTGTTACGTTATTTCTTATGTAGGGGAGAACCACCATGAAGAGAACGGCCCATGAAGAGAACAGTTGCATTTGCAACGATAGTAATAAACCTAGCGACATCCCGCCGCCCTTCACGTGATCGCAGTAGTGTGACGACACTATGTCGTCTGTGAATACTATGTCTCAAAGATAACATTTATATAAAATTTGATATCTCCTTATGACAAAGCTATAATACATTCCATATATTTCGCGTGAAATTGAATCATTTAAGTGTAAAATATTTCAATATTTTTTTCTAGAATATTATTAACACCTTATGTTTGTTCAATATTAATGTTCAAAAAGTTATTCATTTAGCGATTTTAAACGTATTTAATTTGAATCGTTGAAGAAAATGGAATAAACAATATAGCAAACGACATTAAATCAAACTGATACCACCCGCTGTATAACACAACCTTCTTGGGGTCTACCTAGAAAAAGACACCCCTTCAAAATAACACTTCAGCATTAGAATCTTTAACAAATAGTTTAAAATATGTTTTTATCTTTCATTTCTTACACTAATAAAAACAAATATTAAACATGGTGTATTTTTAAATGTTATAGTTAACCTTTTTTCGTTTTCTACCAAGCAAACAAACAAGTGTAAAAAAATAAACATAAAAATCCTACATATCGAAAAAACCTTACCATGTTTGTGTTGTAAAAATAAATAGTACCGTAGTTTTGATTGTAAATAAATTGCTTTATCTTTTTGTTACAGGTATGTCCACTGAAAATCAATTGTACCTGAGCGCTGCTTCAGACCAGGGGTAAATATTTGCCAAATCTCGATTATTTTTATCAGAACTTGAAAAGGACTCGGAATTTATTCATTGACAATAGATCCGTCTTTTAAAATAGGCGCTGCGTCCATTGTGTTGGGAAAATCTCTCGTAAATGGCACCTTAACGGAGAAACGAAATAGTGGGTACCATCTTGACAAAGGTTAGCCTGCATCAGGGGTGGTTAGGGAGCCTTCAAAGGGAAAACCATTTTATACTTGTCAGTCACAGGGGATTGCTCGGTGTCCGCCGTTTCCCGAGAAATTGGGAAATATTGCGTACTCCGGAAAAACAAAGCTGGGCCTTAACCTACATGAATCCTTCTTTTCTTGAGGTTCAAAGTTAACGTAACCTTTCTGACGAAAACAGACCCGATTTATTTAAATATCATTAATCAAATACTTTTTCCAATTCCCTAGAGTCCGAATCAATCAATCGTGCACTGAATTCGCATTATTTTATAGTAATGCCCTTTTAGATAAATTGGGTATTCACTTAAACCATAAACATCTAACGAAATTTAAAGAATAGCTTACTTTACTTTGATTTGAAAGCCGTTCGCCTTATTGACAGAACAAAGAATTTTTTCACAAGTAACTTGAGGGAACGCTTATTTTTCTAAATAATTTTAAATGGGAAATATTTACACTTTGGCATCTGATTAAAACAGGGAAAATAAAAGCAATTTACCACACATAGTAAATACATTTTGTTTTCAGAACGAAAACAAAATATTGGTTTCAAACATAAGGAAGAAACTTGTTTAATTTTTTTTTCACGGATAATCATTTAAATTTACCACCACATTGTTTATTCTTATGTATGAAGAATATTTTTGTTTCCAATATAAATATCTATAAATTTTAGTGGATACAGTTTCACAGTTTCAAAATTAAGAAGAACTTCAATTATATTATACTTCTTATGAAATATTAGTCTCACTGCTGATTGGAATGGTAAAATGAACGTAATCAGTTCTTAGTTATAGTTATATTATATAATGTTGCCATTTAAATATCTGATCAAAAATAATACAAAATAACCACATAACAAAATTACACAATGGGATAAATGACACACAAATATTTGTTAATTCAAAAGTAAATTGAAGATTAAAAAAAGTTATACTTTATCATCATTATCAGTAAACACTTCTTATTTGAATAGGCTGAGAGACCAATATATAATTGTTACCATTATTTCCAGTTCCCTCTGCAGTTATTAAAGATTTTAAATATTTGTGTGTCGTGAGTCCAGATTATGTGGATTAAAAGGTAAACCTGCCCGAACTTATTTCCAAAAACACCAGAATAAAACTATTGTTCAACGTTGATATTGTGTAAAAAAAAGTATCTTGCTGGTTTTAAAATCGCTAAAATCACGTTTTTTCAATGCAATATTTTATGAAACATTGCTATATCAAGATTGAGAAAAAGAATTCAAGGATAACGCCACTTGTCTGATTTAAACTGCTTTAATATTCACAGTTTTTTCAATTGATTTCAATGTACATGCATCAATTTTTTTTTTCGAATAGTCGCTTTAATAATAATACGGTATCATTTTTTGGTGTTCTTGTACTTTTGGATGAAACTACCAAAATATGGATGAAAGTAGAATAAATGCAGTAGACATAAGATAACTTAGACAAATGTATGGAAAATCTGTTTATGATAGGGTGTCAAATTAAAATATATGAAGTGAATGCAGTGCAATGAAAGTGTTATGAACAAAATAATGAAAGGGTCATTAAGATGGTGTTATATTTTTCGAAGTGCCTGATTACAGCTTATTTAAATAAAAACGATGAATACGTGTAACATAAATTAAATAAACCCAAATTCCGGATCGTCCTTGTCAACATGTGCTTCATCTAAAAAGAACATTATGTCTTAAAATAATAAAAATTATATCATTGTATTTTATTTAAATGATCTGTTTAAGAATATATTTTGCAGATGTTGGACGATCGAAGTGTGCGCGGGAGATGCCAATTGGTGGCGTTGAGGTTCGCAACCCATCACACCGCGTCTCCCGCGGCGCGAAAAGAGAAGGATCGAGTGCCGCATCGGTTAAAGTGGTACAGTCCATTCTTTCTACCTCCCTTTCGGGGAGACGGCGTGATGGTTAGTTAGTTAGTTAGTCATTAAGATGGATTTGACACATGGAAAGAATGAATGGTAATGAAAATGTAGGCAAACGACGTAAACGGAACTGGAGATAGAGAAAGACAGAGGAGAACGTGAAATCAATTAAATCAATCAAACATAAAATATCGGCCACGTGAGGACCCGGAGAAATCGACTTGTGTACATGACGCGATGTAATCGAGAGAAGTATGTCGGGAAAGAACAGTGTGGCGGTCCATTATTTTTACCTACCTCTACGTGAAGACGGCGTGATGGTTAGTTAGTTAAAAATATTTTGATCAAATAAATAGAAGATATAATTTCTTGGTCATACTATCAAATATAAGTAGTATGTTTTATCCCAAGCAGATGCGCAAAACGTTTCTAGGATCGTGTATGTGTCCCAACATTTCCATCACAAAAAATTATATATCCTTCAGATTCGTTGAAAGATGATAAAAGAAATCTCGGAGAAGGTGTACGAGCTGGAGAGAGAGGGAGGTTGTGGTCGTGGGTACGGGCGAGGGGAGGTAACTTCATCATATTACGTTCTACACCCCTGTGTAATGTCTGCTCGTACCCGTTCTGCCAATACGTTTTGGGAATGACAGGATTATGAGGAATGCGGGTGCAATTGTTCTCTTTAAATTGTTTTCCCAAAAGATTTATAGATATACAAGTCATTTTGGAAAACGACTTTGAAGAATATAAATTGCTTTCGTTTGACATGTTTCTTTACGGGCATGATAAAATCCAATACTGTTTACTTTCGTTTAAGTACATTATAAATTTGATAGACATATTCCCGAAATTTCATAACATTTATTAATATCAGTTTTTTAATAATGAATAAATAATTGATTATATTTTTATACATGTTGTATATACATATAATACGAGTACGTCAAATAACTACAAGTGTTTTATTAAAAAATGATCATTTCAAAAACCCTTATTATTTTCTGCTTTTGTGCGTTATATTTTTCATACTCGTTAGACAATAAATATATTAAAAGTTATTTAATACATTTTCATTAGATTTAAAAATAAAAAAATATAGAGAACTCACTACAAGAGAAAAATTCATAATATATCACCTTATTCTTTTTTTTAAATATTTTTTTTTTTTAAAACTCAATTGGGTTATATGGATACATTTTTAGATCTTACTATTAATTATGTATTGTTTCAGATATTTTTTATATTGAGTTGTAGTGAGATTCCTTGTGTCTTTTGGTAGTTCATTGTAAAGTTTCAGTCCATTGTTCAATATCCTTGATTGTCCTGTCTTAGTTCGTGCATTCGGTAAGTGATATCCGTCACAGTTCCTGGCCCATGGTATAATTTATTGATTACTTTTGGGACTCTATTTGTTTGTGGAATACAGATACAATGTGTACAGGGGATTTATTGTATTAGTTAAAATTTTAATTCATGAAATTAGTGTATTTAATATTTGATATTTATGAAAAAAAAGTTTTTTTTAAGGTATTTGGTAGTGGAATAACAATTTAAAACTTTTATTTATCGATAATTGAATGTATATATCCATACGTTGTTTTTTTTACGATTATTAAATCTGTGTTAAACAGATTTGAGTTCAATCAGTTCCTTCTTTTATCGGTTTTCGCAAACAAATGCTGTTTACATATTCCCAAATCGAATCATGCCTCTCGTGAAAATGAGTTTACGTCTCCTCCGAATGCATCCAGCACCAATAATAGATTTTTCGCCCCCTACAGGGGGTATAGTTCCCTCATCTAAGACACTTCAAGGGTGCATCCCATGTACTACGTTCTACGAGTCAACCTCTCCAGTCTCTTCAGCAGTACAAAGTAGTCGATAATTTTATGGAGTACTCATGACAAAGTAAAAGTTAAACAATAAAGATTTTTATCATTCAGTACCTTTATACTAATAAGTGATTTTTGCGGACCAAATATCATGAGATGTTGTGGTCAGACATTAAATCAATATGTTAAGTAAATATAATTGTTTTTTAAACTTTCGTGTGAAGCACTTAATTTTTGATGTGACATTATTAAATATAATATTAAAACAATTGTTAATTTGTATTTACACTACTTTCATTCATGTCAAATTACTTAAAAAGCCACTCTCTTTCTGTAACCTTGACGAAGCTCCGGAGGGAGCGAAACCGGTTGGTTGTTGTAAATAACAATATGGTGTAAATATAATAAAATTTTACAAGTGGTTAAATATTTAATTAAATTGAGAAATGCTGATATACAGGAAATGAAGTTTATTTAGCTACATATGCATCAAAATTAAATTAGCTTCAGATTTAAAGTGATAAATTTTAATAGGTTTCTAAAATATCTATTTGAAATTTTCGTATTTTCTTCATAAGGATCTTTAATAAACTTAACGTGTTAAAATTGTGGAGTTATAAAATTATAAGATTATTTATTGATTAAAACACATTTTTTTCAATTTTTTTTTCCTCCACATGTTATGAAGTTTTTACATATCATCGGGAGAACGATGTAAACGATGATGAAGGCTTAATACCTTCGAAGCATGTCAAGAAAAATAAACTTGAAATTGAGAATAGCAGTGTATAAATTCGTAAATAATCATTTACATTCATCTTTCATACAAAATACAATGTTGGTAGGGGTTAGAAATGTACATATGAGATATATTTTTTATACTCGTATGTGTGATGACTTCAATACAAAATATTTGATATCTGTTTTATTACTTATCAAATCTCTAAATAGATAATAATGATTAAGATTTCTTTGTATCAATTCTTTGTCATTTTTTATTTTCTACACATAATTCACATTTGTTACAGGGAAAACAATAGCAAGTGTTGCATGTTTATATAATGTAAGGATGATGGTTTCTTTCAGAGCATAAATGTATTGTAATTATTATTAAAATTGTACGTATATTGTCATTTAAGCGTCAAAGAGACACGCTAAGAGAAATAATTGAGAGCTGTAGATCATCTATGGCAATGAGAATGAATACTTCATAAAGAAACCAATTCCTTTGTCCCTTGGCAGTTTTGCCTCGTCATAGATGTCACATCTGCGAAGAAAAACTACCTTATATCTCCAGACGGAGATGACTTAACATTATCCTGTAATGCCGCACGTGTGAATGCTTCTACCAAAACTATACATATATTCTTACATATTTTTATACGAGTCACGATAATTAGCAGACATATTGTATACGATTGAATATAAAGCGCAATAAAAAAAAAACAGTAAATTCAGCGAATTTTTGTTGTTGATTATTTTAAGAAGTTGGCCATCATTCTTCTTTTTTAAAGCAAAATATCTTCTTCTTCTTCTTTCTTGTTGTAGACCTATGCGTTCTGTTCTCCAGAGTGTTGCTCCTCCTGTGAGGTCCTTCCATCTTTTGGGAGGTCTTCCACAAGGACGAGTCCCATGAGGCTGATTATGCAACGCAAGATAGTGGTGTCCATTCTTTGAACATGCCCGTACCAGTCCCTTTTTCGCTGTCTGCTCCATATTATAATATCCTCAACTTCACATACTCGTATCTATCTTATTCTGGTGTTTCTCACGCGATCTCTCAGCGTCTTACCTGTTATTGTCCTGTGATATATACATACTATTCTCAAAATACTATTCTGCATATTATTGTATACCTTCTAATCTTAAAAACTTTAGTTTGTTTTTACGTATGCAACAGGTTGTTTAAGCCCAATTACTGTATACAATTTATTTTTAAGCTGATATATTGATTCTCGTGACATGTGATAGGTAGCTAATCTATAGCCATTTTATTGTCACGAGAATTCTACACCAGACCAAAGAAAGTGTGACAATCACACTCTCATCGCCGGGAATCGAACCCGGAACTTTTGGTATGGCAGTCACAGCTCTTACCACTCTGCCACGAAGGTCTCGATTAATCGGAATTTCGCTCTTTTTAAGGAGATTTCTTAATTGTGAAAAAAACAATAAACATTATTATAACTGGATGATGGTGTAACCTTCTGTGTATCAAGTTTTATCTACATACCTGTATTTATCCTTGCTATGGCTTGGCTATGGCTTGTGATCTCAAGGATTTTTCTTAAATTGATTATATCCTGCCTCTGATACTTAATTTTATCAAGAGAATTATTTTTCCAAGCTATAAATATTTTGTCGACCTTCTTGGCCGTGTTGTACTTTGACTCCCATTCGGAAGATCCCAGGTTCGATTCCCGGCGATGGCAGTGTGATTATCACACTGTCTCTGGTCTGGTGCAGAATTCCCGTGACAATAAAATGGCGATTGATTTGCTACCAACCACATGTCACGAGATTAAAAATGATAGCTATATCCATTACATCGATTTATCTTGCGCTGTAATGATGTAAAGAGCGTTTCATCAAAAAAATAATTATTTTTATTAAAAAAAGTAATGTTTATTAAAACTTCATTCACTTGCTTTAGAAATCTTATCTCTTAATAAAAATCATATTGTAAGTATTGTTATTTTATAAAACACATGTTTTTCTCTGTGCCGAGTATAGGAGGACCCCATTCACTTTGACACAAGTGGAAGAAGCTGATTGAATTCCCGTCACGTTAGTCGGTAGCAGATATTTCCTTCGTGAACCTAGTTCATCACTGCCCCCCACCCGCGTCTCGCCCGCCCGACGGAGGGGCGATAATTCAAGGGAGGATCATTGGGGCAGGCTAGGGAACTATCATACTTAGGGCAAATTGCAATCAGTAATCCACGCCGATTGGAAAACATATCACGATCGGTCCGCTTCTAATAGACCCGCACGTAAGCTCATATGTTCTATTCAATAATTTATAGGGATCCCCCGAGGATCGAAATACAATAGAGATTTTTAAATGAATTTTAATAGCTTGTTCGTACAAATTTCTTGGGATCAAATAATGGTTTTCCTTTCATATTTATTCTTTTTTAAGAATAAGGTAAAACTTCATATTACTATATCATATTGATAAAAACGTTCGATTAGTATTAATTTTAATATATTATATGGAAGAGACAGATTTTGTCTTACTAGAAAATTGACAAATTTTAGTTTTGTGTTGAGATAAGGCATTGACACCCCCATATAATATAACAAAACCTAATAGCAAGTCAAAAGATGGTAAAGACAGAATGCTTATCTAGTGATCCAGCAGACTAGGCTACATTCCTGGATATATTTTATGTTCCCAATAAAGACCTCTAATGTATGCTCATATTAAAGATTGTATAAATACTTTTTCACTTAGTATAATCCAATTTATTGAGTTAATGTATGGTCCTGTTTGTGTATATCCCTGAGTAGGCTCGCTACAAAGTGAAACCGGTAGGGGCTACTAACTCAATAAAGAGGTTTATACTAAGTGAAAAGTGTTTAATTTTTTTTGTTACTTTGTATCCAAATTTTATAATAGTTAGTCAGAACAACGGTTTTGGTATTTTTTATTAAAAAATAAAGTTTATATACATGTTTTGAATAGTATTAAACATTTTTATGAAGTTTCACGTAACCATTTTACATTTTATTCAACAGCAAATCCAGTTAATTTGGAGGTAAAATAACACTAGATGAACAAAACCATGAATGTGACGTATTAAAATTTTCATTCATTTGAAATAAAACTATTGTTTATAGCGCTGTTTTCGCGAGTACCTCACCTCAAGGGCACTTTGAAAATGTTTATATTTTATATACGAACATTAAATAAAAACCAAATCAACGAGTCTCATTCAGATAGATTGAAACTGTTTAATATTTCATTACATAATTTTCTTTAATTTAATAAGGATGTATGAAATTTCATTGAATGGTCAAATATAAATTTTCATTTTATTTTTCTCCTGTTGTTATTAGCTTTTTATTGAATTATTGTGTTTTGTTTTATTTTGTAATGCACAAGGATCAAGTACACAAAATGTGAACATTCTGTTAACGTTGTACGTACGTTGAAATAATAGCGCAGTATTACGCTTGAATTTGCATAGTTTATCGTATATCATTTCTCCGCCACATCGTAGTGTACTTCCATAGATTCTCCTTACTAAACAAGCAACGAATAACATGAATTTGAACACAAGCGCCCGCAATATTTTTGAATACCGAGAGAAATGTATCCCAGTTTGTGTGTGAGCGTGATATGTGTGACGTGCAGGAAACATTACTATCCTCCTCAGCATATGAAGTTATGGGAGTTTCTTGCCGGAGACTGGCGAGTGGAGGGAGCTATTAGAGTGGAGGTGTGGAAAGCCAATTTCCGCTGCGAAGAAGAGGGTCCTACCAGCACACAATGTGTTGTCCCTTGGACAGCTCCCCGCAAACTTATTTATGATTTTCGCAGTTGCGAAATTTTCTACAGTGAAATATATTCTGGATCTTACATGAATATCATTTACCCAGAAGAAATGATTTTGTAGCATTTCAATACTTGTATATTCAATTATGTGTCGAATTTTTCTCCACATGTTTCGAATGTTTACATCTTCATCAGAACGATAATGCAAAACCTACGAAATATATCGAAAAAACTCAACTTAAAAGTTAAAAAAACAGTGATTTAATTCATTCATGCGTAATAATTGAATTCCACAGTATTTATGCCTAAGTTTATCAAATATCAATTATTTTTTATCATTTATAGTTACATAAGCTAGTTTCTAAATAAATAATATGAATAAAACATCTGTCTTCTAGGAGTTTTATTACATTTTGGATGAAATGACATGTTTCACCCTTCTAAGGCATTATCAAATGTGATAATGCCTTAGAAGGGCGAAACATGTTATTCCATCTAAAATATAATAAACTCCTAGAAGACAGACGTTTTCTTTTGTATTAATTATTTAATAGGGAGTTTTACATCATTGTTCAAGAAACAATAAACGGTTTTCTAAACATACGTGAATCGATGACAGAATTAAGATAATTTAAAATGTTACTTTAAGAAAAACCAAAGAACTTACTTTAATTGTAATTCTTTAATAAATCATAAAAAGTACGTCAAAAAATATTATTGAAGATAAAAATCTTCAATAATATTTTTGGATTTATATTTTTTTTAAACTCCTTAACCTTGTATTATTAAATAAAACTGATTGTTTTTTATTATAAATTTCCTGAAATATATAGCAACAACTGGCAAACAAATAAGCGACCGATAAACATCAAATGTATTCAGTTAAATCTGTTGATTCATTTTAAGGTTATGAACATTCATCTGAAACACACTGATTGGAATATTCATTTTGGTATATATTTGTATCTCCTGATGACTTTTTTAATCATTGTTTTTAATTACTATTAAAATTATTCCAAACTCTTATATACGAGTTATGTATTTTTTACACGAAGATATTTAAACGTTTTTACGTCTATGCTATATTTAAAGCTATGTCCCCCCGTTTTACTTATCCAAGCGAGCTTAATTTTGTTCTCTCAATACAGAAAAATCTATTGAAAAATCTGTATAATTTTAAATTGCTTTTATTTCTCTCAGATACAATATTCACATTCATTTATCTTAGATTCGGAAAGTTTTACCTCCCTAGAGCGATGTAATAAAAAAATACATAAAATTGTATGTTATTCAGAAAACCTTACAGAAATTTAACGGAGTGGAGCCATATTGAATGTACCGAAAACTGCCGGAATGTTATATTTAATAGACAAAGAGATTATCTGGTATTTATTGGTTTATTGAATATTACTTTGTTTTCAAAGAAAGGCAATGTTTCAAATACTTGGGAATTAACTTGTTTTTACCCTGTATTAAGGAAAAACCGGATGGTTTTCTCTATTATTTTAGGGAAAGTTCCGACAAGTTAAATGAGAATTATAGAGTTGTTGTTAGATAAGCGTTCAACAAAACAATATTATTCAAATTATGAATCTATATTAACTTTTATCGTTTGTACAGTTTAATTAATTATTTAAAATAAAATAAAAATTTTACAAAATTGAAAATCTGGTAATCAATGAAGATTAACCACTTAATTTGTGATGATCTCGACTCGATCGTTTTAATTCAATTCTTAGTAAGTTCAAAACGCTTATAATTCGAGTGAAGATACATATTGTTTTAGTTAACTAATACGTATTGTATTATAAAATGAACATTCAGCAATTTCTCAGTCGGTCCATCAATCTTCCAAGTGAATTGGTTAAATGAAAATGATTTTAAACGTTTTACAGCGACTTTATGGGAGAAGAATATATCGATATATTATTTTCATGTTTTATTATTTTTAATAAAATAATGTAACCTTAACGTTATATTTTACGGTACATTTCTCCTACACATTTAACTAATTTTATATTATAATATAATAGTTTCACAGTACCTTTAACTACATCAAAAAAATGCAGAAAAGTGCTGATATCGATCGAAAATATAACTAATTTGTATCTAAATTTTACAAATACTTATTCTGGTGCCCCTTACTCGATATACTCGTATCTTGCCTGCTATCAACTTAAGTGTCTTCACCTTGGAAGATCACAGAACTTGTCTGGTTCTGATATGTCTGTCTTTGCTTCAACGCCATATGGGTGGGTCAGAATATTAATGGATCAAGTTCAAATTTTATAAATTTGGAGTTTAATGTTTCTACAGGTAGATAAAATAGATTTCTATGTTGTGTGTTAATAACATAATAGTAGCCTTTAAATTTTCTCCATAAATGACAATACTACTATTGATTAGATATCAAAATTTTAAACCTTTCAGAATATTAGTGAATCATGTCCATTTTAACAGCTCGTTCACCATCAGAGGTATATTATTTTGACTGTTGATTGCTAAAAATGAGTTCAGGTGAAGACTTTAGTTCGTCCAGTGCATGAGACTTTACAAATTAGTATTGGGCGTTTATACAGGTGTTTGAAGAAAACAAGTCTAAATTCAGTGACAAATGAAACCCGGGAAGTGAGAACCAAGTGACCATGACCAAAGTGAGGAAGGTTTTGAAAACAATGAAGTTATTTAAGATTAATGTTGTATTTTAATGTTTCTCTATTTTGATTTTTTTTAAATGTGTTTCATTTGCGTAAGGAAAAAATTCAGAATAATAGTGAATTATGTCCATTTTAATATTAATAAAGCTTTGTGTATCTTATTTTTGTCTATTTATTTAAATTGATTCATGTACTATCAAAATTAATTAAATGTTTGCAGTGAAAACATCCCTGGATTTTACAGAAGTCTTTCAACTTTAAGTCTAATTATCTCAGAATCAGGATCGATGGACTTGATCCATTAATATTCTGAACCACCCATATACTACTCGTATTTTTGGACTTACGCATGCTTTTAAAAACTCTAACATAATCCCAATACCAGGGATTGAAAATCTCTTATTGAATTGTTTTTCTTCATGCAGATCAATTCCTCCAACCAGGTCCATGCCTTAATATCTGAAGATTCTGACCTGTTATGGGTTGGTTTTCAACAGCCTGGTTACTTGTTTTTGGTATTTTAGAGAACGTCATACATATCGTATTTTCGAGAGAAATAGCCAATTTTATACATTTTTTTTACAGTCGTTGTGTAGTCTGTCAAGCATTTTTTTGTAGGTCATTATTTTTCTCAGCTTTCGTTATATAGCATCGTCCGCATAATAATTTTGATAAGAAATTTAATTGTATCTCAATAGAGACGAAGATGCAAACTGGAAACTGAATATGGTTGATCAAGGTGTTTACAGGACTTATGACCTGTCATTGGTTGGGTTAAGCGCAAGCTTTATGTAATTACAACATTCCCCATTCCACCTATTTCTTTATGACCATGTAAGACAAATTTTTGGAGGTTGTTTATATGTTACAAATCTATGTTTAACTTCACATGTCAGTTTCAATACGCCATCTATGTAGATTTGATTACATATGTTAATCTTTTTAAGGTTAATCTATATAATCCACATACTAACGCCATCTATGGAGATTAATTTAATTTAATTACATAAAGCGGGCGCTTAACCCAACCAATGACAGGTCATAAGTCCTGTAAACACCTTGATCAACCATATTCAGTTTCCAGTTTGCATCTTCGTCTCTATTGAGATACAATTAAATTTCATGAATTAATCACCCACCATGAGTGAAATCCAGTATTCGTATACAAGTATAAGTATACATTCACAAAAAAAATGTTTTTGATAAGGTTAAAAAAACGCCAAATTTACAATTATTATTCGAGCAGTGTGTATCGTTGCAACTCGAGTAATAGCTTATTTTCTGAGTAACGATATTTAATCTCGCCCCAGAGTTTTGTTAGATTCGGATAAACTACAAAATCAAGCGTTGTGCATATACGTGCTATCATTTTATTGTTCTCTTCTTTCTACTAAAGAAAACATGCTTTAACATACGGCCTATGTACCTTCTCCTATAAAAATTTATCGCTTCCCGGAATATTTTATTGTGTGGGTTTTGTCACTCAAACAAATAGATTTTTTCGTATACCTTTTTCAATTCCCACATTTTACTAGGCGAAAATATAGACAAACCCTTTTTAAATTATTTCGTGTCTGTCTTTTGTTTGTTTTATTGATATGTGGAAAATACAATTTTCAAATTTGATTAAGTTTACTAAAATCGTTTTCACAAATAAAACCAAAGGTATATACTTCAAACTGTCGTTTCTTAGAGGGGGTAAGCAGAGGTATTATTCATATTAATAATGGATATTATAGCACATTGATTTATACGACGCTTAAATTTATTTTTTGGAAATTCAATATGGCACGACTTTTCCAATTTTTTAGAAAAAATGGTGGCAGTTTAAGAATCAAAAATAAATTGATGACAAAACGAAGTTTTTAAATAATTTTAGTAAATTGGGGAGAGTTTTCATAATTTTCGTTATCTAGTCTCCTAATAATAGTGTTCTTTCATTATTGTATAACAATTTTACTTTTAAATTTATGAATGATATAATAAACTCACATTTCAAAGACTGTGTTAAATTTTAATGAATTGTGATGAAGGTGTGAAAGATATATCTTTAGTTGATATTATCTAGGAGGAAAAACAAAGTACTGATTTTGTTGGATTTTGATAATTGTTAGTGTAATATACCTATGTAATTTTATTTGAAATAATAATGTGTTTATTTAAATTATGTGAGCACTTTTAATTTTTGAGGCGAAAAATCGAAAATCTACAAATTAACTCTTAACTTAAGAAGAAAAAAAATTTTGATCCCTAAAAAGGCACTTTTCTTGCAGATCACCTTTCAACAGTGTTGCTTAATAATTTGAACTGAAAAGCTATCAATGAATCACAAAAAAAAATTATATAATTACAAAAAACGATATTTTCAGTGGGGAAAGATTCTTCAATTATGCACTCATACCTATGCAAACAGCGTATTTTTAGAAGAAATTTTTTCGTATATTCCAGGTATGGACCATACAAAATCGTGTTTTATATAAACTTTGCATACATTCATACGTTTCATAGCAATGCAGTGGAAGGGTTGTAGCTGTATGTATAATTTTGGTGTGTTTAACAAACCGCTCATAATTGGCACTGCGGGAGGCAGCGGCCACTCCAACTTCCACCATAGAGTTAAAAATCCACTTCATGCTTTTCATCCTAACCCCTTCTTCCAATCTAATAAATATATCCAGAAAAATAATATAAAAAATAATTTGAATAATTTTTTATATGATAAACCCTAATAAAATATGATCATTAATTCTGCCTCTAAGTCTGGTGACACCAGTGGGAAGAGCAATCAAATCTGAACTTGATGCTTTAGAGATTTAAAATTTTAGGTTTATATGTTTACCATATTTTTAGGATTATTAAAGTATTTTTACATTTGTTATTTTTCAAATGGCAGTAGAAATTTCAATCATAAATATTTATAATCAGACGGCGTCGTGAAATCAATGCCTTAAATTGGATATTTCTAATACTTAATCTATATTCAATATTGGATCCTAGAATTCTTTGGAAGTGTTAATATTATCATAATAAAATCCATCACGATATAAAATGAATTATTGGCATCTATTGAAAGCGTAACAAATTATTAATGGAGGTTTCCCGTCAATAAAACACAAAGAGGGCAATTTTGAAAGTGTTGCCTTTCACGGGTCTTTATTGCTTATTAAACGCTCCCGCCGCAGTCAATACCTCCCTGGGCAGGTAAAGAGTTATATTGGCGTCGTACGGAAAATAAATGGTTTAATAACAATTTTGGGAATAACGATCCCGTGGCGGAACGGCGCCAGTGGCGAGTGCACCTCCGGGCCGCGTGGGGGCGCTCGCGGCACTGCCGCTACCCCCTTCAATACTTGCCGCCACAATTTATTACGATTTCTATATTCAAATTTCGACTAAACAACATTGCACCAGCAACTACAACTTTGGTGCATTGAAAATATGTTATAATATCAATTGAATATAGATTTAACTAACCATCACGCAATTTCTCTCCACAATGTTCTATTCTGATGTAATTCTTGAGAATCCTATTTATCAATTCGTTATAACATGCATCAGCACGTCGATTTTTCAGACGTAGAGCACGGCCCTTTTTAATTAATTTTTTTTTACTTTGATTATTATACTTCCTCAGCATTCCTTATACAATTTTTAAACATTTATTTCCATCGCCCATTCACTTCACGCATTCAAACAATCTGCATATTAACATCTTAATATTAAATAGTCAATTGTTTTGGCCGAAACACCATGATATTTTAACATTATAAACTGTTAAAGTTAAAAAAAATGTTTTTTGTAACACAATTGTATTTTTATTTTTCGCGGCAACTGTTTCATCAACCTATGTTGACATCATCAGGTGTTACAATAATACATCACCGTCAAATTTTCGTGATTTTTCGAACCTTTATTCAATTGTCATAGGAACATTATTCAAATTGACATAGGAACAATTACACATTAAGGTTTGAATTCATCACGAAAATTTGACAGTTGATATATTATTGTAATAACTGATGATGTCAACATTGGTGGACGAAATAGCTGTCGCAAAAAAATTAAATACAATTGTGATACATAAAACAAAGTATATTAATTGAACAGTTTATTCTTAATTTCAATATAGACGCATGTATCTGCCTCAAAACAATGAACTTATCTTTCTCAAAACTAAAATTCTATTTCTTTGGAGAATATGACAGATTGGGATTGGTTATACCACCATATTCTCTTGCCCCGACATACGAGTACATCTCTGGATTTATTCAATATTCCTGCAACATATTATGCATCAACGTTGATTATTTCTGATTTTGGCATGATTTGATCATGTATTGATTTAATTAGCCTTTTTATCGTTTGTGTATGCAATCATTACATGTATTATTAAAGATATAAAATAAAAATAAAAACTTTGTATGTAACCACGGTTTGTACCGTTTGTTCAAAATATTTTACCACTAAGTGAGTGCTACATATGAAAATTTATTACATTAATTGTTCGTTGGTAGCTCTATCACTCGCTTATATGTAAGATCTACAAATATTTAAGCTCAAGCGATATTTCTTTATTAACCTTTTTTCAAATACGTTCATACGTTTGTAGTTTTACGTAAGTACGGTGCGTCATGTACTTTTGAGCAAAGGGGGTATTTCCCTGCCAACCTTCAAGTGTTCGTTCATCGTTAATGCCTAAGTGTTTTTACAAACTTTCTAGACCTACAAATACTCGATAAATCCCCCTCGCCATTTTTGTATTATTATTCACAAATTAACAATCATAATACATTATGCGAAGAATTTGTTCTTTAACTTTTTTTCTGTGGTGAAAAATATAACAAAATCATGTTAATTCATGGATCCGGTCTCCCGTTGTGAGAGTGTAAAAGCAACCATTACATATATTATAGTACCATTTCTTTCTATTCTGGTGATACTTACAGCTTGATAATAAATGTACGTATGGTATCATTGTCTTTGTGATAACTCAAAAGGTTAATTAATATATTTAAAGGAGTACTTGTAGTATCACTGAAGTATGCCAGTAAACTATTTTATGCTGTCATGTTTTCGTAAATATTAAAAAAAAATCTAGCAAGTTTTTTTTTCTTTCTTCTAAATAAAATTTATTTAAAAATATTTGTGGCGATGAGGTTCGCAACCCATCACCCCGCGTCTCCCGCAGGGTCGAAAAGCGAATGATGGAGTACCGCATCGGTTTAAGTGTGAGACGGCGTGATGGTGTATTATTATTATAAAATATTTGGGTACAGAAGATTCATCAATATTAATTGTTTCTTGAACAATGGTGTAGAACTCCTAAATTAAATAATGTATAGGATTGAAAACGTTTGTTTTCTCAAAGTATAATTATATTTTATGGGACTGACATGTTTTCCCTTACTAAAAAATAATCAACAAATGATAATTCCTTGGCAAGGCGAAACATGTCATTTCTATAGAATATAGAAAAAAACTTGTAGAGAACGGACATTTTCATTTGTATTAATTTATATTCAATAGCATATATTTGTGATTTGATTTTTATTCAAAGAATGATTTCATTAAAAAAAGATGTTAAAAAAAATTAGTACTGTTTCTACACATAATATGTAGCCTTTGTTTTATTTAATTTATTTTTAATATGGAATGTTAATGATCTTCCCTTCGAACAAAGTAAAATATACATGAGTTGTATAATGTATGAATTTCAATTCAAAATGTTTCACCATTTATCAAATCAAATCAGTTTATTTTCTAAAAAGATATTACAAACAACAATTATAGTTTAAGGCGTCTATTGAGAACAGGTAAAATATAATATATAATAGCAGGAACGCATGAGAGATTTATATGAACAAAGTACGTGTGTTAAGCTCATACTTCCGTACTCTCGCATAATCTCAATTAATGATTAAATAATGACCTCACAGTGTTTCTTTACTAAGACAACGGGAACTTGTCTCGGCGCAGTGTTTTAAGGCCTGTTGTTTGGGAACAAGCCGTCTCCTGCCGCCGCCTCCTACCCGAGCCGGCAATTAGTCAAGAAGAGAGTGACATTCGAGAAAGTGAGTGTCAATACTCTCCAGACTTGCGGGTACTCCTTAAGCCCTATCCCGACAGGGCGAGCGGGAATAACAACCTGGAAGTAACACCACTGTTCAGAAAAGTCAATTTCCCCTTAAACCCCTTCAGAATAATGCGCGACTCGGGGACGGTCTCACTTGCCAGGTGCCGGGAGTTTGGTTCGTGTTTGTTCTTCGGAAAGGATCACTTTTTGAGTGGCTGAGGTAGAAGACAATGGGTGGGAGAAAGGAAAAGTTGCATTTAGTTAGGCGACAAAACTGTTGAGCACTACACTGAGATTTCGAATGCTTAAGGGAAATGGAGGAAATTTAAATTATTCTGACCTTTGTAATGCTGAAATTCAGCCATTTAATTTAATTACGATCTTATTTATTGAAAGGATTTAGATAAAGTAATGTAAGAAATGTTTCGCACTTTTACGAATGATAAAAAACAGATTTTTTTATTCAATTAATTTATATAACTGTAGTATCCAGCTTGGAGCTAAAATTAATTTACCATCAATCAGGTATTTTTTTATAAACGGGTCTGAGATGTACAATGAATATTTTATTCACAATTTCATTAGTTTAAACATTTTTTGTGTGTCATATTAAGATTGATTATTTATTTATTCGTTATCATTATTAATGGCGAATTACAATTATATTTATTATTACGATTTTTAATGAAAAGTTCATACAAAAAGAATCATTATGTATCAGATATATGTTTCAGTCTCACTATTATCCTTGAATGATTAATGTAGGTTGGTATCAATTTATAAGTACGCATATAAAACGCAAGAATAAAGCGAATAAATACTTGTAAAGTAAGTACGTGGATGTTCAATCAATCAATCTGTTTTTCGAACAATTTGAATCGGGGTACCTTAGCAGATGGGCTGTGCGAGAAAGGTACTTCCTAAACAATTGCGACCGGAAATCTTCGATTGGGAGCTCCAGACAGGACCGGATCCCACTTGATCCTCGGCCGTTATCCACTTCCGGATCATCGGGCAGGGCCGGCGCTAGACAGGCGAGTTAAGCCCTCGCTAATAGGCCCGAAAGTCATTAGTGATGCTCACTTTAAAGGGGGTGACTCATACCCCTGGGGTGGGTAATCTTCTTATGCGCGCATTTATCACACCATCCGACATGAGTGATGTTCAAGAAATTACTAATTGAACACTCATGCGTGTTTAAACGAACATTGATAAAACTGCAAAAATTAATAATCATTTTAATACATTTCATTTAACATCACTCTAATATGTATTAATGATTCGTTCTGAAGCTAATATTTTAAAATTAAATTTAAGTTTACAATGTTTTTCCTTATTATGTAAATATCCAAATATAATATTTAATTATGTATTATGAACAAAATTATAAAAGGATCACCGCATTGGTCCAGACACACGGAACGAATGAATAAAGAAAGAATGATAAAGAAACTAACTAACTAACTAACTAACCATCACGCCGTTTCCCCGAAAGGGTAGGCAGAAAGAATGGACTGTCACACTTTTACTGATGCGGCACTCCATCCTTCTCTTTTCGCCCCGCGGGAGACGCGGTGTGATGGGTTGCGAATCTCATCGCCACCAATAGGCATCTCCCGCGCACACTTCGATCGTCCAACACCCACAAAATAAATCTAAAACAAATAATATAAAATACAATGATATAAAATAAAATAAGAAAAAAAATTAACACAAAATGTTCTTTTTAGATGGTGCACATATTGTCAATTTAATTTATGTTCCACGAATCCACCATTTTAATCCACCATGATAAAGAAAAGGTATGCAAATCAAATCAAATCAATTTATTTACTCAAAAGACATAACAAATATCATAAATGTTTAAGGCATCTATTGAGTAGAGGTAAACTATTATCAACGTGGATGGCAACAGAATCGAGAATGTCCAAGAATATACATACCTGGAACACAATATTCGATTGGGCCGAGATAACAAAATCGAAGAGTTCAAGAAAAGAATTGGACTAAGCTGGACCGTTTTCGGAAACATGGGTTACATCCTTAAAAACCGGAAAATACCGATTAACCTGAAATGAAAAGTCTATGAAGCCTGTGTTCTGCCAGTTAGGATTTATGGTCTTAAGATTATAACATTGTCCAAACAAAGTGCCGAGAAACGACGAGTGACCCAAAGAGCCATGTTAGGAATAAGCCTAAAAGACAGAGTCCGAAACGATTCGGTGAAAGAAAAAACAAAGGTCACTGACATCATCCACCGGGTAGCGACTCTAAACTGGCAATGGGCCGATCACGTAGCCAGAAGCTCAGATGAAAAATGGACAAGAAGACTGCGGACTTGGAGACCGTGGATGGCAAAAAGAAGTGCAGGGCGACCGCAACTACGGTGGAATGATGATCTGAACAGTCACGTCAGAATAACCTGGATGCAGTTTGCACAAGACAGATTGACATGGAAGCGAATGGAGGTGGCCTTTGACCAGGAGTGGACGGGAATAAGCTGAGGAAGGAAAAGAAGAAGAAGAAGAAGAATAAAATATTATACTCATACAGCATAATAACAGGAACGCATTGAGATGGTTCGACATTAAGAAAACAAGAAACTTCATAATGTCGAGAGTATTTGTCCCCTGAACGTACCTTCACTAATATGAAAGACGTCGAACTCCGAAGATCTCCGTTGATCTTCGAATGATGTGAATGGATTATGGATTAATATTGGCCTTGTTAGAAGTTGGAAGAATCGACGTGCTCTTTAATTCGCTTTAAGATTGTGGCGGAATCTAGAGAGGTGTTTTAGGATAGAGAAGTCCATTCTCTCTGTCCATCCTTCTGGGGAAAAGGTGTGATGGTTGTTTGTTTGCTTGTATTCAATCATTTATTTATAACATAAACGTTATATCAGTGTGCTTTTTGTCATATAAGGATAATGATTGTAAAAACGATTTTAAAAGAACAAGGAAGTTTCTTTCGCCCCAAATGATAAGTTGACTTTATAAAAGTACATTTTTCGGATCGGCTGTAATCGACGAGCAGCAATGGAAATGTTTAACGCTCTCGCGAGATTTATTTATGACGATAAATACCAATAATGGCTATATTTTGGAGTTATTCCAAGAACGGGACTATAAATATTCTAGATTATCGAGCAGAAAATAGCGAAAATATAAGTTTTGAAGTCGTTACATGTACATTGAACAACACAATCCGAACGGTCGAATAATGTTGGAGGAACTATACAAGAGTTAAACTGAACTTTTTATAAATAATTTGACATATTATTATACATATAAACTATTTGGTACAAAAACTAGAATTTATTTGTTTCCTTTAATAAATATATATTTTACAACTGCATACAAACTAAATTTCATCGTTTAGCGTTAAATATGCAATTCGGACGAAACAAAAAAAAAACTTTTCTAGTAGTTTTATTATATTTTATGGGAATGACATGTTTAGCCCTACTTAGGCATTATCAAATATTGATCTACCAATAATGGGACATTTGATAATGCCTTAGAAGGGCGAAACATGACAACCGTAAAATATAATAAATCTTCTAGAAAACTGTCGTTTTCATTCGTATTAATTATTTAATAACATCATTGTTCAAGAAACAATAAAAATGGACATTTCAGGTACTAAGCCATTTCTTTTGTACTCATTTGAACTCAACTACTTGGTTATGATTCATCCTTTATATTTTATTTTAAATAGTATTTTTCATATATAAAATGATCATCACCATACCTATCAAATGGTAATAAGCGGAATTTATATTTTCCTAATATTTAAAGCAAATATTTACCAATAATGATTGAAATCTAACTATAATAACTAATCATCAAGGGGTAGGCAGAAATAATGGACGGGCCTTCTCTAGTTTCCTCAACATACATAAATCGATTGTATGTGTAAATTGTATCGTATTGACAAAATGTTCAAAGAGCCTACTGTATACAAATGTGGAAAGCAACGAAAAACTATCACATTAAAGGCTGAAGTGGCATCCCAAGAACCACAAAAATTTCACGCTTTTCTGCAAACCAATTTCTTGGATGATTTAAACTAGCGAAGAATGTGAAATAATGAAGAAACAAATAATTGTTGGATGTCTTGAAAGCAAAATTTAATTTATGAAATAAAAATCAGTGTTTATGAAAATCTTACAAGAAATTAATTTTGTTTTTCTGGAGCGGACGTAAAAGAAAATTAAGAAATAATTATTCTAATACAATCACGCGGGAGACCGTCCGACCGTTGCGTATAAGCGCCATAGGATTACCTTGAAAGTACTTAAATTATACGTTTCCTTTTGGCAATATTGAAATTTAAATAAATATCGCTATCATCATCATTTCGCGTCTCATTAAAACTTTGGAAAAACATTCCTAGGGAGGGGATCCCCGCGCCCGCTGCGGCTTGGTTCTATCAAATAGGAAAATACCCAATCTCATAAATTTCTTACCATTTAACTTTGCAACGTTTTCATATTTTTACAAAGTCAAATCAAGGGGCATAATTATATTGTAAGGCCGCTCTTCAAGAATAACTTTTCATTTTCTGTAAATATTTGCTGTAGAAATTGGAAACTTTTTCAAAGAATGCCGTTACTAGATCGTTAGGCGAAGGGTTGTTCGGCAGTCTTCATAGATTTCTATGGAATAATTAAAAGTTTGATTTATTTTCATCAGCCCACTGCGCTTAGGAATGTTCCTTACTAAATAAATAAAGACAATCATTACACAAAGCGATAATCAAAGAACATTATTTAATAAACCCAAATATTGATGTTTCCGAATTCGGGCTCTCGTTTCATATTAAAATATCTGCCCCCGAATTTTGAGAGTTTGTACATTATTAAACTTGCGCTAATCAATTGAAGTTGAATGTTGATTATTGAAAGAGTAGTAAAATTATTATGAGAGAACAATCAAAGTAAAATAAACACATATTTCAGTTTGCCAAATATTAGTATTGCGAAATCAAATTCAAAGCAATTTCTATAATAATAACTGAAAATTATAGAGTAAAAGCATTGTATTGCATTTTTCTAAAGCATACGGCATAGCAGACAAACTTTTTAACTATATTTAACTATGACTTAGAGGTATGAATCATGTTAACGTGGTCTAGAACAGTGATCCCCAACCCCCCGGCCGCGGCCCGGTACCGGGCCGTGGACCAAATGGTACTGGGCCGCGCAAGGGATTGCTTAAAAATCAAAATTACTTTTGAAAAATCGAGCATACCCAATAAACCTTAATTATAGCTTTAAATAATTATTCCGTTGAAAACCCCTTCACGCTAAGTTACCACCGACCTCCCGACAATACCTTCGAAGTAAAACAACACCACACTACCATATTCATTCTTAATTTTTCCCACAAACCTTGTGTTTTCTCTACTATTATTTGTCACTATAATTTATGTACCACAGTTGTAAATTTTATTATTATCTATTGTACAAATATATTGTTATGAAATTTAAAAAAAAATACATTTATACATTTAATGTGTCCCCCCCACCCCCAAAGGGCCGCGATAAAATTATGAAACGTTGACCGATCCGCGGCGACAAAAAAGTTGGGGAACACCGGTCTAGAAGACAGAACGCTTGATTCCTGATATAGGGGATTTGAGCTCAAGCATTGACACGACCTGATTACAGATCATATTGGAAATTGTATAATATATTAAAACCATTGATTAAAATCCTTGGTGCAATTATTTCAAACAAAATGCATTTTGAACTAACTAACTAACTAACCATCACGCCGTCTCCCCGAAAGGGTAGGCAGAAAGAATGGATTGTCACATTTTAACCGATGCGACACTCTATCCTTCTCTTTTCGCATCATATTTCATAATGCATTTTGAAAAAAATCTAAAAACGTTTTTACTTATTCGAATAAATTTTATCAACCGACTACACGATGATTTAAAAATATGTTACGGACGGAGAGTTAAAATATAGAATTTATGTTAATTTGACGGAATATTAACAATTTACTTATTTTGTAATGTAGCATACAGGGGGATTAGTTCCCATATAGTATTATGACAGTGTTTTAAATTAAAAGTTTACAAGTTTTTGTTTCCATAAAAATAAGCTTTTGAACTACGCCTAATCGAAAATACATTCTCTTCTTGTGCATACAGAATACATACATCAATAAAACCGCCGATCGGTGGTGTAGCAGCTATCTATCAAAGCGAGCGCCTTACTCTAACTTATAATAATACCTCAAATAAACGAATCAATTCCTTGAGCCACGCTAACCGCGAGAGGAAGGCGGAGCGGATAAGGGGTGCGGCGGTCCAGATTCCAAATTAATTAATATTTCATCCCCCGTTACCCTTAGGGCCACAGTGCGGCGCGTGTTGCCAGATGGAAATTTCACTTTCAAGTGAAAAAAGTTATCAATATTTTACTTCGTTGATTTATTCAGAAGTTTGGCCGCGTATAAAAGTATCGCTGTGTTTTCTTGCTTTAAATCTATGAATTAATCCATAATCTTAAGTGCACCAAAACACATTTTATTATAAATACGGGAGAGAGATTTTGATAACCCTGTCAATAAACAATTTAAGTACAATTTTAACAAATGATTTTATTATTTTTATTATATTATCACTAAGTTCTATTCTTAATCTGGGCATCCTATGCTACTACAGAACTATAAACATGAGATTAACTTTTAATCCTTTTATTCTTGACAGAGCATAGTCAATTAAGTATTCTCCTGAACTTTTTATTACAATGAAATTGCCTATCATTAACTCAATCACATATCCATGCAGATAGTATAAATAAATTCGTTTGTTGTGAAATTTAAACACCTTTTTTCATTTTTCTTCTATGACCGCCATACTTTGTGTGGTAGATGTTTTTACGAGTATATAAGTTTTTAATATATTTTGTATACTACGTTCACTTATTTTTTCAGTTCGTAAAAATTATTAACAATGAGAATGTTCTTCATTTACTAAACACAACTAATAAATTAAAGTTTCAATGATGTAAAGAAAATATATATCTTATAAGCGCTTCGTGAATAATCACAATAATTACAAACATTCGTTTTGTGATCATTGGAAGTCAGATGAAAACAATCGCAGCAGCTTTTGTAAAATGAGAAAAATGAACTTGATCTGGATAGACTGGAATATGGAAAATAAGGTAACATGATGGCATGACATAGCAGACGGTAGATCGACGATAAAAATAGTTATTGGCCCTACAACATTTATTAATTGTATCTCAATAGAGACAAGGATGCGAATTGGAAACAGAATATGGTGATCGAGGTGTTTACAGGATTTATGACCTGTCATTGGTTGGGTTAAGCGCACACTTTATGTAATACAACATTCCCCATTCCACTTTTTCTTATGACCACCATGTCTGACAATTTTTTGGTAGTTGTATATATGTTTTTTGGTAGCTGTAACACCACACATCACATGGTAGTTTCAATCTACACACTAGCGCCATCGCTAGAGAACTCAAGAGGCAAAAAGATGAAAGAAAAAAATACTATAAAATTTATAGTATCAGCCCGAGATGCGCAAAAGCAAATTATGTACAAGGAACAGAATAAAAAAATACTCTATAAATCTCAGTGGTTGCAGTATTGAAAAATAGATTTTATTTTTAGGTTCTTTCTCATCGGGGCAATTCAACCCTTCCCCCGCCATATTCGCCGCCGCCACTAGCACCCCTCCCAAGGTTCCCAAGCTGCCTAACAAATTTCATTTCCTGTTGAGTGTGATGTTGTTATTATTTCTTCCTAGTTCCGGAACACTCTGTGCTTTTGTTGCGAATAGGTTTTCCGCGGTACAGGATGTTTCTTTGTCTACTCCACTAGTTAACATTTAGATCTATCTATTATTTATATGTGATATCAGTTGGTTCAAATCACTAGGATTTTTATGAATGTTTTGTTTGTTTATTACAGAAAAAAATAATTCAAATCGAAATTTTTGCAATGCTTTTAAAATCCACCATTCTCAAAAATGTGTTTCCAAAGTGTTTACCACTAATAAAAGATTGAAGATTATTATGTCTTCAAATCACACATCATTTATTTACTTAATTTTGAACATAAAAATGTCTTTATGAAACTTAATATAAAACTAGTTCAAGGTCAACATAGTACCTACGTATTTTATTATATGTTTTTTAAAGTTATTCATTCAAAAAAGTGGTATCACAACCAAACATGTTTGCGAAAATAAAAGTGTTGTGAAATCACAAAGTGAAATAATTTTTATTCAATTGTGAATGAACAACAAAAAGTGAGTTTTCAAATTATATTCTAATGTTTTAATTTTGTTTACACATTCCAGTTTATTTATTACACGATTTAAATTAAGTATAATACTTAATATTTCATTAATAATTTTTATTCATCTCTTATCTCTTGATAGCTTATAAATCGCCATTTTTGATTAAAAAACAAAAGATATAGCTGTTAAGACTTGCATGAAAAATTTAATATCGCGGCATTCTTCGATTCGTGGCTTTAATTGAAAATTTTCTTCAAATTCTTCCACCCCTCGGAAACGTTCAATACATCATTACTATAAAAGAATATCGTCTCATCTCGTTCTTCTTATTCTGCTTATTTCGTCTGTCTGGTGAAACAATTCCCAGCTATATATTTTTTAGCAGAAGTTACTTCCTCTCTTCGCAATAGAAATTTCCTTTTACGAATATAATTTTTGTATTTAAATTTGGAATGACATATTAAATTTTAAATTACAAATTAAATTTGCTCTGACACTACATGTAAAGCTTTAAAGTAATTTTTTTGACTATGTTCCAAATACAGTTAATATAAAATTAAAAATACCATTTAGAGAAAGAAATTTTATGGATTATTTTTAGCTGGTTTTATCAACTGATTTTTTTTTAAATACTGTTCATGGGAAAATAATGATATTTATTTTTTATACATTCTTATAAAACTATTAAATTTGTATCTCTCTATATTCAGATGGAATGATGGGCTACATATATATTTTTATTTGTTTATTATTTAAATTTAAAAGCGACATTTGCTTTGGTTGAAGTAATCGAATATTTATTTTTATTTTACAAATATTCATGATTGTTTAATAGTTTCACAATTAAGTTACCTTATTGTTATAAAGATGGATTCAACTACCGTTGGTAAAAAAAACAATTGAAATATCGTTAATTTATGAGTAATATTTGGTAGGAATCAAAAAATCTGAGATTGATAATAAACATCTGATAACTTCTATTGAATTGCAATGTAACAAATTTCGGTAAGCTTAAATATAAAACTATTTATTATTGAGAATAGTGGACGTTTAGAAAGATTTATAATATTTTTAAAAAGTGTCATATTTCGTCATATTGGGTCATCATTAATATTTCGTAATTCCAGGTTAGGCGAAATATGTAACTGTCTCTCTAAAATATTATTTAAATTTCAGAAAATTGTATTAACCTAAGGTTCGTTACCCTCAAAAACGTTTAAAAAAAATATAATTATTATTGTTAGTTAAATATAGCGTCGACCTTCGTGGCGCAGTGGTAAGAGCTCTGACTTCCATAACGAAGATCCCGGGCTCGATTCCCACCGATGGCAGTAGTGTGATTGTCACACTATCTTTGGCTGGTGTAGAATTTTCTTGACAATAAAATGGCGATAGATTGGCTACCTATCACATGTCAAAAGAATTCATGTAATAGCTTAAATAATATTGTATACAGTAATTGGGTTCAAACGACCATGTTGTATACAAGGAAAAAAATAGTCTATAGGTCATTATTGTTAATCAAAGTATGTATTGTTAAGGTATAATTTTAAATATACAAAAAATGAATACCTACAGCACACAAAAATTCTAATTTTTTTATTTAATTTTTTTTCGTTTAACTACCGTATTGTGAAATTAATCAAATATAATAGACTTATATAAATACACATGATAGTTATAAAATACACTCCTAAGAGCAACGGAGAAAATCTCTTTTCATCTCCCTCGCTATGGGCGTATCTTAACTGTCCCGTTTGATTCATGGCTTCCTATTAATTTATTTTTAACGAAAGGATCTGAACGATGCCGGCAAGAAAATAAATAAACTGTATTTATAACTACACACGGTGAAGCGAAAAACATCATCGTTAATAATATTTCATTATTTTTTCCACATTGTCCAGACTGTCTGCGAAAACGTAAGCTAAAAAAACATACGTCTTCATAATTAATTGAAGACATAATGAAAAATAAACAGTTTTCTGGGTTATGTGTGGTTTTGGTAAAATGAAATATGAGAGATATCGGACTTGGTAACCATTCATTCCTTTCCACTATTTCTACTTTCTTAACTTCTATCACGAAAATGTGTGTACTTATGTCCATGTTTCTTTCATTAGAATACACATTTTTTATTCTGATACATCTAATACATCGAATTCAATTTTAATTTTACCATCTAAGTATTTTATTGAATAGTATCGCCTACATCATTTTTTATTGAACAGCGACGCATATCTAATGGACCAAAATAGATAACATATTATGCTTAAATTCAGTAAGATTAAAAACAAAAGTACCAAATTTTAAAGCATAATATACAAATATGCCAGCTATAAGAAATTTTTTAATCCATTATATGGAATACAAATCCACTTAAATAGCTTTAGTACCAATATTTAAATTCAGTAAATTTTACATTATATTATTTTAAGATTATTTTCGATAGAATCCAGTTAAACAATCCTGATCTGTATGTATATAAAAAAACTTGGTTTTCAATAGTTTCAATAGTCTGTCGATGCTAGTGAGCCTGGCGAAAACCGGTTGCTGACGAAGACAAAAATGGAAGTAGTTAAAAAAAATCGTTTTTATTTAAATATTATTTAAAATGAACTTCCATCCAGAGATTTCAGTAAAATCATTTGATCAATTTATAACTTTCACGCTTTATTTTCATCTTATGTTTTAGTTTGATTTTCATTTATTCAGATGTTCTTACGAGCTGCCGTTTAGTTTTTATCTCATTTTAATTACTGAAAATATTAAAGCTGTAATAATTTTTTTAAGTGGTACCCAATAATTAAAAAAGTTGGCGAGAACTTTGTATCAGCCTTGTTTAAAGACAAGTGTAATCCTTTACTCGAAAAACGTTTTGCCAAAACAGTAGCTGGATAAAAATGAATCTCCCGTCGCCGTGGAGGACTATATAGAGTCGACTGTTAAGGGATTACGGCGCTTAAAAACGTTAATGTTCGGCGTCGGGACGCGTGGCGCCACAGCCATTTCCTTTAATTTTGGATTTATGTAACGAGTTTTCCGCAGACTTTATAGGCTGTCTGGAAATTGTTAACGCCCCGGCGGTTATCCTACAGAGATTTACATATCTGCGACTTGATTTCCCGAGACACGGGCCAATAATACGTTATGTCCCCGGACTTGTTATTATTCGATACCGAAACAGTCGTAAACACTCGGATAATACGAAATTATTAAAACTTAGGTTCGCTTCCTGTTTTTTGCTGGTTAACTAGTTCCTCTACTATAAATCAATTTCTCATTGTGAATACCTTACTATAAATTTGTTTTTTCACGACCTGAAATAGTACCGTTCAGATTTTAATGGTCTTTCCAAATTTACGTTTGTGAATAAAAAAACTACTTTTTAATATAATGATTGATAATTATGGGCTCCATTTCACATTATATAAAACTTATATGAAAATTATATTTAAAAATACTTGTATTCAAATATTTAACCATAATTACGAATATTTAATGTTGAATCAAATATTGAATGTCGGCCGTGTGAGGAGTCAGAGAAATCGACGCGCGTGCATGACACGATGTATGAATGTTGAGGAATCGAGAGAAATATGTCAGGAAAAAAAAGTGTGGCAGTCCATTCTTTCTGCCTACCCCTTCGGGGAGACGGCGTGATGGTTAGTTAGTTAGTTAGTTAGTTAGAATATGTAAATGCATTGAATTGTAAGGATTCGTATTTATATATATTGTATATATTCTTTAATTAAATTAAGAAATAAAATTAACAATTAATGTTGACAGCCAACAATAGCTGTATTAATGAATCTGTAATATGTATTTGTCTATTTGTTTTAAACAAAAGTTCCACATGAATTTTAAATGTAAATATAAATTATTATATACAAATATTATGTGTATTTTACATTATTAATTTATAATTTTTCAATGATACTTCTATTATATTAGAATAGGTACGTGATATTACATTACCAACTTTACGGGGAACCAGCTTCTTCAAATAGCTTTATAAATAGTTTCTTTAAAATAAAACCGGTGCAATGCAACATAGACCTACCAATCGAATTGCAAATGAGAGTAGTTCAATGTTACGTGATATCCGTCTTGTTCCACGGTTTGGAAACACAGACCTTGAAAAAAGCTATTGTCAAAAAGATGGAGACCTTTGAAATGTGGATATATGTAAGTATATACAAAATATAATTGACAGAGAGAGTCACAAACGAGGAAGTACTGCAGCGATTGGAGAAATAAAAAGAAATTGCAAGTCTACAAAGCGCAGGGAACTTGAATACTTCAAGCACATTATGAGAAACGATAAATACAAAGTGTTGCAACTGATTGTTCAAGGTAAAATTAACGGAAAACGAAGTGTTGGGAGAAGAAGGAAATCCTCACTAGAAAACCTTCAAACTCTAAATAGAGCTGCTGTATCGAAGATAGAAAAGAAGTGTTGGGAGAAGAAGGAAATCCTCACTAGAAAACCTTCAAACTCTAAATAGAGCTGCTGTATCGAAGATAGAAAAGCCATGATGTAGTCCAACAATCCAATTGGAGAGAAACAAAAAGAATAAAAACGGGGATTTGGATTTAAAGAACAATCGTCGTCCCCGCAATGGCTCGGAGAGTCCTCATTTCTGTAGTTCTTATACGTTTTTTTTTCTTGTTAGAATAAAAAAATATATTTAATATTCAAAAAACTATTTTTTTTTTAATTAATTTTTTTATTTTGCCAAAGATTTAAATTAATTCCTTCATATCTATGAAGCATTATTCAAAATAGATATATGTTGCTTGACACAGGAAAATTGAATTACATTAAAGTTATTTCTTGCGTTTGAATAAGTAGTTTGATTATAAAACCCTTAGACGCACATAAATAATTCCCGCTAGTGATATAATATTTGAACAATATTCCATGCAGCGGTACGTAGTAGATTTGCAGAGAGAGGGCAGGTCCAGGCCCGGCGCGGGATTTACGGCCCCACACGCTGCACGTAACCCTATCTCCCATATATAAACTAATTTATGGCTGGACGTGATTATGGACCAAAGTGAAACGTTTAATTCATATCTCCTACTATAATCGTGAGCCAGCAATCTGTTTGTCTTGAGTATCCGGCCAAGTACGTTCACACAAAAATATATTACCTGCGTAGTAAAAATAACTTCGTTGCAGATTGTATTGTATTTTTAAACTAAATAACTAACTAACAAGCCATTTCTCCGGAGGGGTAAACCGATTGAATAAAACACCACATTGCTCTGTCTTGAAATACCTCTCGTGTTTACTCTACATTTATAGGTCGAAACACAAGCTCCTTGATTTTTCCAACATCGAACGTGGCCGTCTTTTAGTAATTGATTAATTTGGTTATTCAATGTTTTCCTCGGCCGTCTTCGGCTCTTTTTTCCGTTGACACTGCTTCTATACAAGATGTTCTACTCCCATTTTCCTCCCATTAATTTGTTCCATCTGTAAAAACCAACTATGTGGTCGTTTTTTATATTTCTTAGATATCGTGCAATCGAAGCGTTTTTTTGAATAAATAAATCATTTATGGTAAATATATATTTTAAACTGTTAAATTAAATAACTGGGTTTTTGTATAACAATTGTATTTTAAATATTTTTTGTGAATGTATACTTATACTTGTACACGATTCCTGGATTTCACCTTAGGTCATAAGTCCTGTAAACACATTGATCAACCATATTCAGTTTCCAGTTTGCATCTTCGTCTCTATTGAGATACAGTTGAATTTCGTGAATTAATCACCCACCATGGGTGAAATCCAGGATTTGTGTACAAGTATAAGTATGCATTCACAAAAAATATTTGTAATCATTCTGGTCAATTCTTTGGCATATAGATAGGAGTGATATCTCCAGGCGGCTTCTAAACAATGCGCTAATGGCGATAGCCTTCACATTGTGTTAATAAAGTAGTTTGCTAAATGCTAAAAATTAATCTCCATAGATGGCGTTAGTGTGTGGATTATATAGATTAATCTTAAAAAGATTAACATATGTAATCAAATCTACATATATGGCGTATTGAAACTGACATGTGAAGATAAGTATAGATTTGTAGCATATACAAGTATACAACCTCCAAAAAAATTGTCTTACATGGTCATAAAGAAAAAAAGTGGAATGGGGAATGTTGTAATTACATAAAGCGTGCGCTTAACCCAACCAATGACGGGTCATAAGTCCTGTAAACACCTCGATCAACCATATTCAGTTTCCAGTTTGCATCTTCGTCTCTATTGAGATACAGTTGAATTGTATTTTATTTTACGCGACAGCTGTTTCATCAACCTATGTTGACATCATCAGGTATTATTGTGACATGATGATATCAACATAGGTTGATGAAACAGCTGTCGCGTAAAATAAAATACAATTTCGATACAAAAACCAAGTTATTTAATTTAACAGTTTTTAATGTTAAGGTATCATAGTGTTTCGGCCAAAACAATGCACTATTTAAATATTTATTATATAATACATACAAACACAGTGAGGTGTGATTCAGATGTGCATTTTTGTTATGTGTGAGTATTTGATTTTATAAACCATTATGACTTTCATACTCGTAAGTTATTTTCGACCAAAAGTGATATGATATTATTAAGTTGTTTAATTCATAAAATGCAAAGATATTCACCGCTAGGACGAAGTAACGCCGATTATCATGCAAAGTCAACGCAGATTGAGCAGCATCATCTGGCAGAAGACACTATCTGTAATAAATAAGTAATTTATAAATAAATTAAACCAACTCCAAATTCTCTTGCTTAGTAAAAAAAATATTATTATTGTTGTATCGCTATAGTTTCTAACTGATGACATCATTTTATTCATAAATGAAAAAATATTTTATTATTTGAGTATTGAAAAGCCAAACTCATGGATAAAACCAGTTTGTCCTACAAACAAATAATTATATAAATAAAAATGCTTAAGTATTTATGGTACTAAATCAATCAATGATTGACATTCATAAATGGTGTTCTTGTACTGACCCTTTTGAAAGTGAAACCTGGAACAAGCAAAATAAGAATGAAATAACTAGTACAAATGAGATCTCTTGAAAAATGAGCCGAATGTGTGGTAAAACTGTATATAGTGTCAAATGCAAATATAATAAGATATAAAAAAAACGTTCTTGCTAGGAATTTTATGACTTATATCCAAAACAAATATGCAGCAAAAGAACATCGAATTCTCGTGGATACTTACGGCGACCATGATCTATCAGAAACAATGTGCAGAGATTGGCTTTGACGTTTTAAAGAAAAATATTTTTACTTCGAAGATAATGAGCGTTCCGGCGCCCGGAAAAAAATCGAAGCCGAACAATTGGAAGCATCACTTGATGGAGATCCATGTCAGACACAAAAAGAACTTGCAAAATCATTAGGAGTTGAAAAACAAACAATTTCAAAACGTTTAAAAGACTTAGAGGAATGATAAAAAAATAAGGAAATTGGGTTCCGTATGAATTGAAGCCGAGGGATGTTGAACAGAGCTTTTTCACCTGCGAACAATTGCTTCAACGACAAAAAAGAAAGGGTTTTCTGCATCGTATCATGACTAGTGTCGAAAAGTGGATGAGCTACGACAATCTAAAGCGGAAAAAATCATGGGGAAAGTATCTCTGTATCTGGTGGGATCAGCTCGGTGTGGTGTACTATGATTTACTCAAACCCAATGAAACCATTACAGGAGATCGCTATAGACTGCAATTGATGCGTTTGAGCAGAGTATTGAAAGCTAAAAGAACACAATACACCAACAGACACGACAATTATTTTTTAACATGACAATGCCCGACAACTGCGAAATTCTACCTAGCCGTCTAATTTGTCAGACATTGCTCCTTCCGTCTACCACTTGTTTCGATCGATATCACGTGACTTGGCTGATCAATATTTTTTTATGACGATACCAAAAATGGGTCGATGACTGGATTAAATCAAAAGACGCATAGTTATTCCAATATGGATTTAAAAAATTACCTGAAAGATGGGAAAAAGTAAAAGCTAGCGAGACAAAGCTTTGATTAAGATATTCTTTATCAGTTTTTTAAATAAAATTTCAAAGTTTAAGAAAAACCAGCGAGAATTTATTTGTAACCCTAATATTATAAATAAGTTTCACCCGTATATTCAAAACTTTATGAATTGACATTTATTGTGTGTTTGCTTTTCCTGATTTGTGATTATTTTTAAATAATAGACAAACATAAGATAATACATGTGTTCAACTTTCATACTCATGAGACATTTTCGACCAAAAGTGATAAGATTTTATTAAATTGTTTAATTCATAAAATGCAAAGATATTCACCACGAGGTAACGCAAATTTTCATGCGAAGTCAACGAAGATTGAGCAGCATCAACTGGCAGAAGACACTATCTGCAATGAATAAGCAATTTATAAATCAATTAAACCAGCTCCCAATTGTTGTGCTTAATAAAAATAAATTATTGATTTCTTATAATATGACATAATTTTATTCATAAATGAATTTTTATTTATTATTATTTGAGTGTTGAAAAGCCAAACAAATTCAGTTCGGTCATGGATAAAACTAGTTTGTCCTTTAAACAAACAAATAATTATTTTTAAAAATTGCTTCAGTATTTACTAAATAAGTCAAAATTAAAATCATAGTTGGTGTTCTTGTACCGACTCTTGGAAGTGAAGCCTATAAGAAATCAATCATTTATTGTGGTAAAACTGTATATATAGACTGTCTAATGCAATAAAAATATAATAGTATGAAAGTTTACAAAACTAATTGATATGATTTGGACGTTATCACATGAAAACAGCGTCCATACCGATGATAGCCGCTCCCCGGACACAATCTAATTCGTGTTGTGGACTCGACAAACAAAGGGCTCCGTAATACAATTACGTATCATTTGAGCTCGGAGACTCCGAAAGTTCGAGGATTATTTATCTTCAAAGTGTGTTTGTTCGAGAATTATTCATAAATATGATTCCAGACGCTTTTTCACGAAGTTTCAATGACAACCCTTTACAATTCTGCTAACAAAGCGACCGCGGATTCTGTTGGCGCTGGTATTATTATGACGATCAAATGCGTATTCTGTTTCTTTTTCGGCGTTTTTCACACGATGATGAGCACTGCAGTATGTTACAAAACGCGTGTTACAAAATGTATTATACTCGCATCTGACAACCAGCGTCAAAGAAATAAGGTTAAATATATTGTGTGTGTTAAATATATTGTATTATAACACAACAAATCACTATCCACATCATTTAAATTGTGTAAGTGCCATCATAAATCTCATTGTATTTACATATTTTATATTCGCTTTGACATTGAGTTACAAATTCATATTCTAACAAAATTTTAACAGATACGTTATAAGAGAACATCATTCTATAGTGAAAAGTTTTTTTATCCCTGAAATTTGTTCTAATTTTGTGATAGGTAAAAAAAAATGGTGTTTGCTTTATAATTGTGGAGGGATTTTAAATAGCTCAACAAGTAGTTTTTACATTTCAATTATTTAAACGTAAGCCCAATCATATTTCTAGTGTATATTTTTTGTATAAAAGTAATTTCATAAATTTATTTTATTCTAAAAATCATTTAAAAACAATTTTAGGTTTTTCAAATCGCTATTTTTAACAGTTTGGGTCATTTCGCCTAATGACGTTAACAAAATGTGCTTTGTGTGCATTCAGTGTTTTTACATATGCAAGGAAAATTTCACACTTTTGTCAGGTTGAATTGTTGAATTAAAACTTTATTTATTCTACTTGTTAAGCGTATGATTAATATTAAAGCATTCAAATTATTTTATTTAATTGTTGGATTTTTCACCGTTATCCAAAGTTTTCTCAGTCTTTTTCTTTCTCTATAATTGTAAATTATACGAGATATTTATATAATTCAATGTATGAAAAGTATCAATCATCACCATATATTTAAAATTATTTTACCGACAAAAAATACAAACAATTCCCATTTTTTACTTTAAATTTATTATTTGAACTTCATGTGAATGAATTTCTTTTATATTCGCTATAACTTGTGTTATGTATTCATTGATGTTTCCTTTTTTAAACTTTATACACAATACACACTTTATAACAAAAACTAAAATTAAAAAACAAACATGTTTTGGGCAAAGAAGCCTTTCATCGGTGAAATATGATAAATACATAAATCAACTTATTGAGCGCTAAGGCATGAATTTCATAGTAATATACTTAGGAAATTGAAAAACTTTGTTTAATCCACTATTTATTAAAAAATATTTAAAAACACAACATGTTTCTCTTACTCCTTTCTCCTTAAATACTTTGTCTACATTTAATCTCCCAAGCTCCCACTCCCGATCAAATGAAAAATTTTAATTTATTAATTTCTATATAAATTATGGATTTTCAAATGTACGTTTTTTCTAAATAAAGTTTTTTTAATATTTTTTATTAGTACTTAATGTTAAAAACTAATTGTTAGTATCTACTTATAACAAATAGCCCAGGTTAATTTTAAAATTTGAATTATTGTATCGAATTTTAATGCGTTTTTTATTAGTCTTTCTTAAACTAACTAACTAACCATCACGCCGTCTCCCCGAAGGGGTAGGCAGAAAGAATGGACTGCCACACCTTTCTTTCCTGACATATTTCTCTCGCTTCCTCAACATTCATACATCGTGTCATGCACGCGCGTCGATTTCTCTGACTCCTCACATGGCCGACATTCAATATTTGATTTATTTGATCGTGCCACGTTTTCCTCGGTCTTCCTCTATTTCTGGTTCCATTTACATCATTAACATATAATTTTTTTACCATTCTTTCTTCATTCATTCTTTCAATATGTCCAAACCATCTTAATGATCCTTTCATTATGTTGTTCATGATACCATCATTCGCACCGCATTCACTTCTTATATTTTCATTCGTCATTTTAGTCTTTCTTTGTTAAGTTTTTATTATATTTTTACAACTGAAGATGGAGGTATCCTCCGAAACATGACGTGTTTTTTTAAATATATTTTTTGATAAATAGGATTAAACAAAGTTTTTCAATTTCCTAAGTAAATATATAAATATTACAAATATTGCAGGTTCTGAAATAAATCGTTTTAATATCTGTCAAAGCTGACCACATTCATGAAAAAATATATATTTGTAACATTTATATAATATTTATCATATAATATATCACTAACTAAAGGGGGTGTTGTGTACAAAGTAAAAAAATGAATCATTCGTATGATTGATTTTATGATACGCATGTATCGAAATCTAAAGTAGGAAATTTATTTGGATAAGATCTTTCGAAAACCAACTATACATTATTTTTGCGTATGACGCCATAAGTATTATTATTGCGTCATCCACGAGATTACCCAGGTGGAGTAATCATTATTATATGATTCTAATGTGAAACGTGTATAAAGCATAATGAAGTTTGTGCAGTTGAGCAGTTCCGGATGCTGACGGCAGTGTGGAAAGATGAGGCTAGGGTAGGGCATAGAGATAGATACTGGGAAAGAGGGAGGGCGCCACTCTTCCTTGCCAGAAACCGCGGGACACTGCGGAGATTCTGAAATTCCTAGGAAATCATGATTATCTATGGCCGGGGAAATCTACCGTTAACATATGTGTAATTTATCACGCAACCGTATACGCTGTAGTGTATTTTTCTTAAAGAAAATTCTCCGCCATTTTCTTCCGTGCCGCTCTCTTGTTAAGTTTTTTCGTGTTTTTCGCCGGAAAGTTTGCGTGATTTAGGGCGGAATAAATAAATATATCCCTTAAAGGATCTGCAAAAACGATTTCGGGTGATCATGTTTCTTTCAATGTTTTACAGAACAGTACAGACCCGAAGTTACACCACACCGCTTTACTTAAAATATTCATACACTCATTCAAGATGAAAAAAGTGTTTAACGTTAATTTGTAAGGTTTCTCTTTCACGAGTTAATGAATTCACATTAACTGAATAGTATACACGTTTTACCTTTAAAGCGTGTATACTATTCAGTTCATGTGAATTAAACTACTGAACTTGCTTATTTAAGGCTATTTAATTTAATGCGAATGAAAACGTCTGTTTTCTAGAATTTTTATTACAACCGGAATGACTATTTTCACCTTTCTAAGGCATCGTCAAATGTAGAAAAATAGAAAGGCGAAACATGTCATTTCCATAGATTATAATAAATACTCTAGAAAACAGACGGTTTCATTGGTATTATTTTTTTATAATGGGGTTTTACATAATTGCTTAAGAAACACTAAATTCAAGAGTATTATTTTTTTGTATCTCAAATGTATATTTCGTATTATACGTAAAGGTTGATAATCAATTTTATTGGGTTAGGATTCAATTAAAAATCTTTCCAAACATCAGTTTTTCAAATACCTGTAATATTTTATGTTAATACATATAATAATAAAATTACTTATACATCGTATTTCTTTAACTACTGCTTTTAATAATAAAATGAATTAATACAATAAAGTTGGTCTTAAATCAGATTAATTGCATTTTGAAATGTCTGCAGCGAGCTTAATTGGAAAAAAAATCTTGTCGAGATTTATTTAAAACACGGGGTGGTTTAGATCCTAATTAAGAACTCTGGTTGGATAATTAACATCGCATTACCCCCATGGCTGGTAATACTGCATATACGATCTCACAGCCAACACCCGGGGTACATACCAACACACATATGCGGGGTGGATGTTAGTTTCTATTTTTCCATTTGGTCTGCCTAGGTACTGGCATAAACTATGAACGCTTGGAACAAAGTGTCCCATAGGTCATGTGTCGCTTGCGGGTTACCAACTGCCACCTGATAAAGTTGACATTTGTAATATGCCTCGTTTCTTATATTCAGTTTATTTAGCAACATGTCCTCTCATAAATCTATACGGGTTTTTTTATGTTATGAAATTTATTCCAGAAACTTCTACAGCAAAATTTTCACAATTTTTAATTGAACAGACGTTTATTTTTTGTAGACATCTCTTTTTTCTAATTAATAGGAATGAAAATCTCTGTTTTCTTAATTTTTTATTATATTTTGTTGGAATGACATATTTCGCCTTACTAAGTCATTATCAAATCTTGTTATTAACATTTGATAATGGCTTAGTAAGGCGAAACATAGTGAACAAAATAAAACGTCGCACGATCAAATAAATCAAATATTGAATGTCGGCCACGTTCAGAATCGACGTGCGTGCATGACATGATGTATGAATGTTAAAGAAGCAAGAGAAGTATGTCAGGAAAGAAAAGTGTGTCATTTCTTCTATATTCGCCATAACACTGTGTTGCGGATTCATTGAACTATGTTTTTTTTTTAATTTGAAAACACCAAGAAAATTTAAAAAAAAATTAAAAACACATATGTTACGAACACAAAAGCCCTCATTAGAAATGTTGTTTTAATTTTTTTTTTTAAGTTTGTGTTGTTTACAAAGTTTAAAAAACCTTGTTTAAAAGTGTGGCAGTCCATTCTTTCTGCTTACCCCTTCGGGCAGACGGTGCTATGGTTAGTTAGTTAGAAATCAGACGTTTTCATTCGTATTCATTATTAAATATGGATTATTACATGATTTTTCAAGAAACAATAAATATCACGGATTGGTTTGTTCAGACTTATGATAGAGCTTTCCGGTATTAAATATATTACATTTTTTTTTGCTCTGTTTCGTGCATTATCAAACAATATTTTGTTCATTCTAGCTCAAGCAGTAGTAATCATCAGCACGGCCATTGTCCCAGCTTCCTAAACGTACTCATGCTCCTTTGGTGCTGTCATAGGTTAGTGCGACCCCCGCCCCACCCCGCGCCCGCCCGGGTTTAGCGCCGGCCCGTATTTGCGGACCAACTTAAACAAGGGGTCACCGTTCCCTAATGAGCACTCACTTTATAATTGCGGCTCGGTTTTAATTCCGCGATTTCAACATGGCCGAATTAAATATAATGCCACCCTCACAAACGCGCACCGGGACCTTAATTTGCGCTCAAATGCTCCGAATGTGTGGCATAAACTTTATGGGGGAATTTGTGTCGATTAAATTTAGATAATCTCAGCTTCACGGCGAAAGTTGTTTTAGTGTTTTTTTTATATTTTTCATTTAAAAGTTTGCTTCCTCCGCTAACGTAAACTACGCATGACAACTTTTTTTACTCTCTATAAAGCTGGGCTCATAAAACTTGTCCGGAATTCTGTATACAATGGGAACGCGACTTGGTTGTATTATTCTCGCGAGTGCGAAAGAACATAATGACCATACTTGACACACTGTTCTAGCTGCTAGTCTGCCTCTTCATCGCCATGGCAAGCGTATTATTTGAACATTTTAATTGCACTGAAAATAGTGCATTCTGAAATTTTGATTCGCTGGTCAACGTGACAAAATAGCATTAATTGCAGCAAATTTTGTAAAGGTTCACATGACAACATTTCTGTATAAATAGCAAGCAATATGAATCAGTACGGTAAAATATGACAAATGAAACTAAAAAGTACGGTATTTTTTTAAGAAATGCTCGGAACCAATTCTTTACAGCTTCGAAGAGATGGGCATCTCATTACCCATATCTTTAAATTAATCAGGGGATATTTTGAGAACTCGGCTGAGCTAGAGGGTGTTGGTCTTTTTGTCCCTGATAGATTTCTCCGACAGCGACAGCACAGATTGTTTTACCTACCGGCCACCAGAACCAATCTGCCTCTGGTGATACCGGTGGTAAGAGCAATTAGTCTGCTGAACGCTGTCTCCTCGGAGATCGACGTCTTTCATATTAGTGAAGGTACGTTCAGGAGACAAATACTATTAACTTTAGAAAGTGTATTGTCTTCCTAATCTCGAACCATCTCTAATGCGTTCCTGGAACTATGTTGCATTTTTATAATATTTTACCTGTACTCAATAGATGTCTTAAACATTTTGCTGTTTGTAATGCCTTTTGAGTTAATAAACTGATTTGATTTGATTTGATTTGATATTAATTTTAGAGAAATGTAAAACGTTCCATTCCTTTATAATATATATTATAATTATTCTTATTCAACTTGTTGTATACTAAGCGTATGTTATAACATGATTTTCTTCCTATGTATGATACCGAACTCTAGCTTATACTGGTATTTACGTGCGAAGCCATGCGTGGAATTTTTGTAATATAATAATAATGGATTTATTCTTCATTAGAATTTATCAATTATTTCACAATTAATGTTTTGTTCTTTAAGTCTTCACATCATTAAAAATAACATGCAATTGGAACAAAGCTTTCAATGAAAGCGTAAAACTTACAAATACAATCGTCATTACAGTTCAAATTGAAAACGCTAATTGTACATAAAAATTATTAATTCTAACGTCGAAACGCAAATAGCAATGCTTGTTTACAATGAAGTATTTGAACATTGCCATCATCAATCTGCATACGAGTCAGGCTCGTGTTTGCCGTGGGCGGTAACGGGTCGCGGATGGCGGCCGGCGGGCGGGAAGAGGCTGCCAGCGAGGACGTGTTTACTTATTAGCGCGGTGATATGGGTATCAAAGGATGTCATTTGTTTACTTCCCTGTTCACCCAATATGTATCCCGAACTCGCGGAGACATGAAAAATGTAATGCTGTGATAATATTGTCACAATGTTTAAATTTACAAGAATCATTAAACGTAGGAAGTCATCGAATCGAGTTGTGGCAACGGAAAAAATTTAACGCTCAATGCTTTCCCTAGCCATCTCTCCACTGCAGGATGAAGACTTTTGTGGGGTCGACCGATGCCCATTTTCCCTCCCATGGTCTCCACGCCAAGACTCTGGGTGCCTATCTATACGAGTATGTTCTCTATCTGGCTACATGTCCTGTCCATTTCTACTTCAGTTTGGTAACGCGGTTCATCACATCACCAAGCTTTGTCCTTTGTTTGATTTCGGTATTAGTCAAACATTTGTCTTCCATAGCCCGTCATGCACATTTCAACTTGTATACGAGTATGGTATTAGGAGTGAATAACAGTCCATGCGTCCCGGGAGGATGCATGCCTGATATATCTTATTTTGAGGTTATTGGGAATGTCTTTGATCTTTTACTACAAAGCCGATATAAAACCACGAATATGAGAAAACAAATTGGAATAACAGTGTTTTCATTTAGAATAAACGGTAATTTAAAAAAAATTAAAGACACATATTTCTCATGTATTCCTTTTTTATTTATTTTCTAAAATACGCCATATTAAGACGATTCTAATTGTAAATTAAAAACGCGGACTTTTAAAATAAACTGTTGTGTAGAAAACAAAATGCATGTGCGTCAATGATTATTCTTGTTTCGTAATATTGTTTCAATTTATTAACTGATTTAAAACTTCAAATCATCAAAATATTATTATAATTAAATCAGAAAACAAAGTATAAAAGTTAAATATTGTAACACTCGAAAGCTATGTTATTTTATTTGGTATTTTTTTGCCATGTATAATAACTTTAGACAGTCATACCAATTTTGACGTTCCTCTAAAAATATGAGAATACTTCAATCTTGAGAGTGGCTTGTTTATGAATTTTCTTTTCATTATTTAGCTGCGTCCATTATAGTTTGTCAATATTCGGTAACTTTATCCTCAAGTACGCGCAATGTTTCGCTTCGTTACAGAAATTGCAAGCGCCTCAAACGAACCCAAAATCACTCCAACCGTGTATAAAATAATGAGATAATTTGAAGGAAAACTTTTGTTGTACTTTACGTCGAATGGGCCACTGTCTTGTTATTTTACCGCTGACGTACGTAACGTGTAACACACGTACAACTGCATTTATACCAGGTGAGATGAACCTTTTTTTGGGTAATTCGTATTTCGAAAAAAAATATTGAGAAACCCAGCGGTGGACTGGGGACATAACGATTGGCTCATGATACAGGGTAATGCGTTCAACCCTGGAAATGACACCTTTATTTCTTCAAAATAATTAACTCTTATTTCTGTACACATTGTAGATTAAAGTACAAATTATATAACCGTTGATTTAAATCCTTAGTGTTATTTAAAAAAAATTGTAGTTTATTTTTTTAATGTTGGTAAGTTTTTTGTTTCTTGTTTCTTACTTCAACAATTTGGGGACAAAATCCTGACTTCTAATCTAAGGAGCATGAGTAATAATCCGGAAGACAATCCAGCTATTTTATTTTAATAACTATTATTTTTTTGCACTTGGGGATTTAATTGAGAATTTTAACTACCTTGTATAATTTTGAAACATTTTTCTTCTAAATTTTAATGTTTCGTCTAGCTGTACCGAATATAAATTGATCACATATAAATTATGAAATTATATCAAATAAATGCGTTAAAACAATAATAAATTTTCCGGGCCAAAACAAATTGTATTTTACAACAATTACAATATACTCGTATATACGAGTATCTTTGTTTTTATACAATTTGTTTATACAACACTTCACATTTAAAAAAAAATTATAAAGATACATATATAAAATATTATAAAATTGTTAACATGATCTGACAGATGTTATAAAGATTTATTAACTGGTTGTCCGAAACATGTCTATGTAATTTTAACTTTTTTAAATGTAAGTGTTGTATAAACAAAGAGTATAAAAAATAAAAATAGAAATAAAGCAATTACAACACAAAGTAAGGCGAATATATAAGAATTTACTACAAACTTTTCTTATTCATTGATGCGAAACGATGAAAAATATTAAGAAAACGATAACACGAAAAAGAAGTTGTTTAAAGATTAATATAAAAAGTTGAACTACTCCTGCCGTGCACGCCGCCCGTATGTGAGTGCATCTCGCCCCCACTAAGTCCTGATACGTCAAAGGGAACTTTTATAAGCGTTAGTTGTTACAGTTTCTTTTAAGTTGCAAGTTTTCCGTGCACGTTTGGGAACAAGGAAGTCTTGAATGGAAATAAGTGTAAGAGTATTAGAAATATAAACATGATTTAATGACTCGTTTGCCTTTTAGAAGGGAAGATATTATAAATAGTATGTCTTAAATACACAAATGATACAGTTACATATAATAAGCTCGCAACACTACTTTATTTCATATTAATTATGAGTGTAACACTATAATTAATAGTAACATTATAATTAATAATATCTTAGCTAAAAATGTCACACAAAAATATTATCATATACATTTAATATTTGTTTTCATCAATTCGAAACCTTTGTTCGATTTCGTTGTTAAATTACTTAAGTTTATTAATTTATCTAAACTAAAAGTTATTTAACAACGAAATCGAACTGGTAAATCCCTAAAAAAATAAATAAAATAAAGCCCAATATGCACAGAAAAATTGTGACTGTATATGACAAAAACAAGAATATAGGATTCTACGTTCTCGTCAAATGTTTGTCTTTTATGGAATAAGATGGAAGCAAACTTATTAAATCATCAATAATATTTCATGAATATTTGTATCTGAATAAAATTAAAGGATTCGATCGCTAAGACTTACGATTTCCAAAAAATAATGTAGATGAGAAATTAACGATGGTTCATATAAAAATTTCCACTTGAATACCATACGGTTTATCAAAAAGCTAAAAGCTTGAATACTGTAGATTGCCACTATCAAAATACCTGTATGAATTTATTCATATGAAAATAAAAGTTTAGCATCTTTGAGACATGATGAGATGAATGATTAAATTTAAATAGAATAAACAACAACTTGTTTCGTTAGAAATATCATAAATAAAATGTATTTATTTCGCATTTCTACGGTAAATTTGTGACGAAAAAAACGTTTGAATAAAAATAATAATACATACAAAAGGGCTTTTAGTATTTCAACATTTTCAATTATTTTTAATGCGAGAATAACTAGATTCCCCCGCTGAAGCGCTCCATTTGAAGTTGTCTTCAGGCAAACGGCTTGAACCGTAACAATGTTTTATTCTGTTTTTATTTCAATTCAACTTTTCTTTGTATGCCCAGGGAAAGTTTAGAACAAACACGACGGAGCCGTAGGTAATGGCGAAAATTGCACACACTTTTTTTCCTACAGCACTTACATGCGAGTAACTTTGTCGCGGCACTTGATAAATTACTCGCTCACTCGAGGCCCACAAACACGGAGCCAGCGCGGACTATTGTCGATGGAAAATTGTGCGGAATGGGAGAAATTGTCCTCGTCTAGGAAATAGTTGGGGCGACTTGGTGCCAGTGGAGCGGAAGAAATAAAGAGCGGGTTTTCACATTCGCGGGTATTAACGTGACTTCTGGAAGTTAGGATCAGCGAAAAGTGCACAACTTGACGTGGTCAACTAACGATACTCACAAAGAACAATCATACGTAAAATGTATTGTAATCGTTACAGTTGGCAAAATGATATTACATTTCTTCTTCTTTGGTTTCTTTCTTAGGGATTGTTGTACATGTAACGTGAACTACGATCATGCCATTTTATAGTTCGCAAAATGACATGTATTTAATCTTCTTTTAAATCTTAGGGATCGTTAATCATGTTACGTGTATTCTGATCGTGCCATTTTATAGTTCACACAATGGCATATACATTTCTCCTTTTTTGGTTTCAATCCTAGTGATTAGTTAAAAGAAGTTCGTATTTTTCTCTGTTCAGTATTTGTTTTATTGTTGTGTTGTCTGTTGTTACGTTTTTCTTTGTTAACTTTCATTTTATAATTACTATGTAGGGTATTCTCTTGATTTCATATTACAAAATTCGTCTTATAAAGAATCTTATAAAGAATCATTAATTGTTAAAATACAAACGCCTCATCACTAAATTTTTAAATTGTCACTCACGTCTTCGCATTAAAAACAATTATTTTTTTAAATTTTGTTTCAAAACAAAATAAGAACGTTCATTTTAAATGAAATTGTACATAATTTATACGTTTTTTTAATCCATAAGTTTATTAATAATAAATATTAATATCGGTTTCCCCACCGTTAAAACATGCAATAAACTACTCATATAAATAATTATTAGTAATATAATTATTTATATGTGTAGTTTACATAAGTTTTAAATGAAATTTATAACTTATGTTTACATAAGTTTTAAATGAAATTTATAATATTTTTTCAAGAAAAACAATATATATTTTTAATTTTTTGCAGCGCATTTAAAGAAAGAAATTCTGTTGCGAGACTCATAAAAATTATTAAACTCTGATGAGAGAAAAAAAAATGTTAAAAAATCCATGTAATCATGTTTTATAAACTAAGTGTTAAAAAAAACCATTAAAAACTGTTTAACCGATTCCATTATTTTATAAACCTCTTCTATAATTTTCATTTGAATACGTTAATTTGATTGAAGTAGCTAATTATTTCATATAATTTGTAAAATAATACAATTAAAACCCTTTATACTAAAGTAGAGATTAAAATTGAATCCATATTATATTACAGAGAATTCGTCCCATGGCTTGCCCTTTCCCGGGTCCCTGACGATACATCCCTTGAACTAAACACGCGCCATACTCATTATCCCCGCAATACAGTGGAGGTGCGATTTGGCATACCGCCCAAACTAGTTTAAAATGTACCATGCTTATACTATGTACTGGGTTCATAATATGTGCGTGTGAGTGTGTAAATGTATCGATGTGCGCCACTACACGCAAAATGGTCTTTATTGATGCTTTCAACAGGGTTGAACTTCTTCAAGTTCAAATACGCGATTTGGTCATTTTGAAACATTAATAGTTATTTTTAATATAAAAAATGTAAATAAACGCGTATGTTACAGTATAAATTAGATATGAATTTTCAATTAAAATGGATTTTGCTAGGTTGACAAACAGCTTACGATGATTGTTGCAAAATCAATTATTCTAATTTTTTTACGTTCGATAAGAACAAGACACTAAAGATTTGTCAAAGTTAAATGACATACTATATAAATTTTCTCATTTTTACTAAGAAATATATTTCTGAATTAGTGGGATTTCGAATAAAACCACCATCATCAAAAAAATTACATGACTAACTCAAAATTTTGTTTAAATCGTTCAGGCATCGATGAATAAAGAATCCATCGAAAGAAGTGTGAAGTGTGAAGCATTCTCTTCTTAATTGTATAAAAAAGAATTTAATACGTATTCTACGTTAATTTATAAAATACGTGTCAAACAACCATTAATTAAATCGAATGAAAATACTTCCCACGTAATATTATTTATTTTCGTATGGAAACAGCTTGGTTTTACCCACAAAATGTTATATAAATAAAATAAACATTTGTCATTTGAACGAAAAAAAAAATTAAAAATTGCTTTAACATATTTTTTTTTGTAAATTTTTGATTCTCTTCATGACACATATAATATTTTGTAACGTCACTGCTTCAACGTACTAACATTATTATTAAATCGTAGGCATAACACAGCTCTCAACGTGTGTTACCAAAAATTTAACGTGGCTCTTATAGGCGTAACCTCACTCTTACATTGATTTATTGAAACATTCGCTATTGGAGAATTGAGCCGGCCCTGGCGCCACAGGTCCGGGGAGGACAGCTTAATGCCGCCAGCAGCTGAACTTAATGATGCTCTTTTGCATGGCCGTTCCCTCTCCAAACCCTTCGCAGGACGAGTGTTATGGGAGCGCTACTGTGACCAGCGCTATCCGGCTGTTAGGGAGGATTGTTCTAGGCGAAATTACGGCGATACTAGTATAAACAGCATACCATGGCTATTGAAGGTAATTAAACGGATGGACGATGTTTTCAGTTAACTTTAATTTAATTTTAGGTCAGTTATAAAAATCGCTTTAGTTTTCTTGTTATCTAAATAACATTTTAAAGTGAATTTACTTATTTCGTTTATTTGAATGTATACAAATACTTGTAGACAAATACTGAATTTTACCCATTGCGGGTTAATCATTTAAGGAATAATTGTATCTCAATAGATACGAAGAAGTAAATTGTTTTTTGGAAACATAAATCAATCGCTTAACCCAACCAATGATAGATCATAAGTCCTGTAAACGCCTCGACCACCATATTCTGTTTCCAAAAAATAATTTACACCTTCGTCTCTATTGAATTTACTTACTTATTTGTTTTGGGCCATACAACTCTTGAAGCGTTTTAGGTTCCTTGATGATTTTCCTTTAAGCCCCTGCGCGCCTTTTGCTCCCAGCATCCCGAATCACCCAACCTAGTCAGATCATCAAGTAAAATGTTAATCAATAAAAAATGATTACATTTTTCAAATATGCTAATGAGAAAATGAATATTTCAAAACATATGTGTAAAATTATGTTATTAGATGAAAAAACGTATAAACCCAACGAAATTTCGCGACAGCCTTTTACTGGAATCCTACACGAAGTAAAATATATTAATGAAAACGTCTGCTTTCTAGATTTTATTTTATATTATGGTAATCAAACGTTCCGCATTGCTAAAACAATATCTATTGACAAATAAAACACACAGAAAATATAAATTATCATTCGTATTAATTATTTAATATGGAGTTTTACATAATTGTTCAAGACAAAATAAATACCTATATTCATATTTCAATATAGATACAAATGAATTTAAGAATTTGATATTATCGCGAACACATCGGGTCTGATCGTTATGAAATTTTTGCTTGTAGAGGTTGTGGCTGAAACATAAGAAGCAGCTATTTAGCACAGCTGATGAAAGAGATGATTGATTATTTATAATGGTCTATGTTGGTCAAGAAATTTTATAATCTATTTATTTTCTCTTTCACGTTTCAAATCAGTGAAGTGCGTATATTAAAATTTGTTTCAAATATTAAAAAAATATATTCAATACTTAATTAAATAAAAACAAACTCAAGTATCGTTGCGTTGAAAATAGAACAATGTTATAAATGTTTAAATGTTTCCATAAGAGATAAGCCAATGCATTGGTCACCCCGTCATCCGTCGGTACGGGGTCGGTAAGCCAGAAGCAATTGAAGTGCCGGGTTGAAGTGCGCGATTAAAATTTCACTTTTTACTTTGCCATATTTCATTCACACCAACCCGTACATCCGAAGCAGGCTCGAGTGACATTGCACACACTAACCGCTTGGCCGCTTTGGAACTTATACAGTGTTAACGATTTGGCAATACTATAATATATAGTCAGCCTAACTTAAATCATGAACTAAAATGTTTTAGAGGAAAAAAAAATTTTTTCTTCCATTTTCGAGTTTTATTTCTCGACAAGGTTTTACACCTTCATTATCGGTAGAGTGATATACACTAACCAAAATAATTTTTTTAACAAAAAATAAGATTCTAAGCATGTACCATGTACAAATTAAAATTATACAGAGTCTCGGGGAAAAACAAAGGAAATCTTTACAGGATGTAATTTTATGTTTTGAAATGAATTGACGTGATTTACACTCAAGCTATTGATTTAGCGAAGGAAATGTTAATATTTTAAGACATAGAGCCAATGGCCATTGCATCCATTAAATATGATAATGACAATTAATTAACAATATAAAGGATATTCCAAAGACTCGGTACATGTTTTTTTAAGGGACAAAAAACAAAAAGTGTTAAATACGAATTTACAGTAATAAATAGGTCGGAGCAATTACACACTTCACTTTTTAAAACAGGCAAAACAAATGTTTACAAAGAGAGATTTTTGTGATATACAATAATATGGGAAGAGCTTAAATGTATCCAATCATCTAAAAACACAATTATAAGATTTTCATATAAAGCACTCACTTTGGTTAGACATTTTAAAAATTGAACATAAATAAAACACTTTGTATTTAACCACTGTTTGCCAGTTGGCAGTTGTTATACTGCTCTGATGAAGCTTGGGTCCAAGCGAAACTAGTTGGCATCAAATATAATAACCATACCGTGGTTAAATACAAAGTGATTTATAAATGTTCTATTTTTACAATTATAATAATTAATCCAGTAAGAATTGTGTAAATATTTAGTGATTTGACCAAAAAATAATTGTCATTATTAAAATTAGGCAAACAATAACAAATGCGTTTTTCTGCAAGTATTATAAAATAAGAGAATACAACAAAAGGGTAATACTTACAGGTAAGACTTGCTACTCCTTCTAATGTTGTAATATAGATATTCTGGATGTCTCGGCCATTCATTTTTTTAACTAAATGCTGGCAAATTTAACTCATCTTCCACACGATTGTTGATTACTAAAAGAAATCAAAATAACTATTTTAATTAAGGACTCAAAGAGTTTCAATTAACATCAAGCGTGAGTAATATATATAAAAAAGCAAAACATTGCGCAACACAACAGTCTCAAAAATTAGTTAACCATAGTGATCCAAAATAAATAAATCTGAATTTTGTATTTTCTAAATGGTAAATTTTTGATGTTGGCAAGGCAATTAATAAAAAATAACACAATATTTGTAAAATTGTAGCTGACGTTAATTTGATGCGCTATTGTGCAACACTATATAAATAATTGATAAAGTTTACGACGAGAAAGATGCTAGCAAAAATGAAACACTAAAATAAAACTCACGATTCCAATGTGAAATTTGGTGATGGTATAATTTAACCAGTATTAAAACCAAACACAAAGTAATATTTTTTAGGTAATCAGCAATGGATGCATTTAAGGTATTCCATAGACGTTTACTGAAAACGTAATAGATTCGCAAATTTCAATTCATGACGATTTCACCATCATTTCATTGTGAAATAAGTCAGTACTTACTTACTTCAAAATACCTGTATGAATTAATAAAAAATAAATTATTTGAAATTTGTTTGATTATATAACTATCAACTTGATTTTTTAATTAGTAAATTGACTTTTTCTTTCCGGTAAATTGAACCAACATTCGTTTTTGTTAAAATAATTTATATTAAAATAATTAAAACTGTGGTATGTTTTAAAGAGGTTGAACTGTGGGTAAAAAAACTGTGGTATGTTAAAAGTTTACCAGAATAACAAAATATGTTTTATTTAATCACGCAAATCCATTACATTTCTCCATATTTTATAACTTTTCTGCATAGTTATCTAGTTTTGATGCGATTGATTCTCGATCAAAAGAAAATTAACTTTATAAGGCTCTATTCGTAATACTGAGTAATTACTTAAGCTTACGTTTAGTAGCATTATTTTATTTAATATAATAGTTTTTTATATTGAATAAAAATTATTATTGAAAACATTCTAATTATAATTTTAATTAGAGAATGTTTTAAAGATTTATTCGACAACAAAAAAATCATGCTTAATCATTAAGGAAAAATAATAAGTTATGTTTTTATGAATCTCGCTAACTTTATAATTACAAGAAGTGACGTGAATGAAATAATTATATTTCTTCGTAGAATTTCGATAACAAAAAATATGATTTTGTATATTTTCTACCACTCGCACAATTGCTCTAACTTTTCAAATATCATTGATCAGTTTATTGTTAAACTTTGATAATAATATATAGATATAAAGAAACGTAATATTATGGCAATACTGGATATGTGTTTTTAGAAACATATTTTTTCTTTAGTTTTTTCCGCTTTCCGCTTACCTCCCGGTCTCTGTCCGTGTCTGTGTTTTGCTGTAAATTCGTCATGTGCGTCCACAATTTGCGTATCACCTCTCAGTTCATCAAAGGCAGTTGTTCTTTCAACTTTACGATAAATAAATATTGTACATAATCAGTATATGTATTTGTAATAACAAGTATTGTATGTAAGGATTTGTGTTTCACTCTTCTAGGTGAGTTTTTTTAAGTTTAATTCCCAGGGATTGGTTTTCAGTAAAGTCTAGTAATATCGTGGTTAGTTCTTGTGTCTGTTTTCTTGAAGTTTTGCTATATTTTATTTTAATAACATGTTTTGCCTTGCTAAGGCAAGGTAAATGATATTTGATACTTTTTATAATGTCTTAATATGACAAATATGTAATTACTTTCCAGTAAAATATAATATAAAAAAGGTTTTTGAAAAAATACGTTATTATTTTTTTTTTAATGTGAGATTTACATCGTTTATTAAACAATATTTTTTACCTTAATCTTTTTTAGTTTTTACATGCATAACACTCTCATAATATTGTATTTAACTTAATGGTCTTATACTGTGTCTTCTTTTTCAATATGTGTTACATATTTTTCTTGCTCCATAATGGTGTTAAAAAATATTCAAATAAAAAAATGCGTTTATTTATATTATACGAAATATCGCGATTACATAACCGAAAACGAAGTATTAACTGGACAAAAGACTTGTACTTATTGCTACGGTTTTCAATGTTAACACCATGTCAAGTTCTTTTAAAAATATGTTTTACGTACAAGAAGTGAAACGCACATTCATTATCAGTATATGGAAGAAAAAATATTTTCTAATTGTGGATTCAAAAGTACATCAAGTATAATATAATTGTCTCGTATTTGATATATTGAAAATGAATCAACGGAAAGGATATAAATAAATGACCGTCCAAGAGAGTCCAAGAGGTATGTTCAAGTATCATATTATTTTATATGAGTAACAATAGATTTAGAAATCGCCGACAACACACGCACATAATTTGTTTTTAGCTTATAGAATAAAAGAGTTACTGCCCACTCCACAGTGATCTATTTTACGCCGTTCCATTCAGCGCTTTAGCAAGATCTTTATTTAGTTGCTCTATATAACGTTAACTTTGTTAGATTTGGCTAAGTCTACTCTGCCGCAGTAGTAAATCGTGCTCTATGTGAAAACGCTCTTATATTGAGTGCTCGCAGCGCGAGGCGCACTCGGGGCGCTTTTGGACATCACCCCGAACACGCAGATGGAAATGTGTCAGGGATAATCATAACACAGTTTCTCTCTGTAGGCACAGATATTTGTACCCGAGGCACGTGCCCCATATTTATATGTACCCATGATAAAAGAGCATGCATTTAAACATTTGTTACAAACACTAGCAATGCATGTGTATTTGGTCTTTATTTAGTAATATATGTGACAAAAAATAATGAGATGTGTTATAACTACATAGATCAATAGTGATTTAAATAATATTCGCTAAAATAATTATGAATATGTGATGATGAAATACATTTTATTCTTGTTCTGGTGCCGTGTCTAGTCTCCCCAATATCGGCGATCATCATCATCCTAAGCTCGACAGCCCTGGGTGGGCCTTGGCTGAATCCAGGAGCTTCCTCCATTCTTGTCTGTTTGATGCCCTTATTCTCCAATTTCTCACTTGCAACACCGATGCATCCGTGTTGACACTGTCCATCCATCGCATTTATGGCCTTCCTGGTCTTCTACGTCCCTGTGGTACTGAGAGCGTGAGGCGTTTTGTAGGGTTGTCGTCGTCCATTCTGATTATGTGACCAGCCCATCTCAAGCGCCCTACTTTGATGGATCTGATCACATCGGGTTCCTTATAGATATCATATAGCTCTCGGTTATATCGAATATCGGCGATCACTTGAGCGAAAACACCTCTGTACTGCGACACTCGGAATAGGTCCTCAACTCTCTTCATTTCTATCCAATCCCTTATATTTCGTAGCCAGGACAATTGCCTTCTCCCAACTCACTGCCGTTCTTCTATCTTGCCCGATGAAATTTATAAGAAAATTAATTAGGGTATATTTTTCTATTGTAATTCTATACAATGTGGTAAAAATGCCTCCTAGAACGGGTTAAACCAGTCGGGAGGTATGAAAATTATTTCCTTGTATAAGATCATAAAAAAATTGTATTTGGATTATACAGATATCCAAGTATGTGTAGAAATTAAAATTTAAACGTCAAGCATAAAATAATATATTATGAGTCAAATATATATCAATTGTTTATATAATAAACAATTTTTTTATCACAATAAGCAAACAACGACTTTTTCTCAAATCTTTCAATAAAGTCAAACTCTACAAAATTATACAAGTCATTAAAAAAAGGAACTTAAATTATTCAAATAAAACGGTTTACGCTTTAAGTCATTGAGAGAGTGTGAGAATGCCCTCACAAGGCGAAACAAATTTGCCACTATTTATATAAATTAAATCCAAGTAAAACCACTCAACAATCGTGTTTACTATAAATTGAAATTTATATAAAGTCACCAATAAACATCAGGTAATTATTTTAAATCGATTTAATTAAATAATATAATAATGTGAAAGTGTGTTAATGGCTATGTCTTGTAATTGTACAGGATGAGTCTAATGCAATATAAAATTCAATCATTTATAGGTGCAAAGTTTCCTGTTCTTGTACAGAATGGTGAGTTTTCGTAGAAGCGTGAACATTGTCGTGAAATATAACAAGTTTCTTTACTTAAAAGTTTTACTTTGGCGTAGACACTGCGCTCGCTTCCCTTTCAACAGTCTCGGTACCGGCCAGGAGTACATGCACAACGCGGGACTGAGACCACTTCCCGCACGATTCTTTCTATTCTTCGCTATGAGGGATGGTTTTCAACATAATTTAATACTTAATGTAATCTTACAGACTATGTGTGAACTCTTAAAGGAATCCAATTTCGCCTATGTTTGAATGTTGAAACAAAAACGCGTTCTTCAGAAGGGAAGAAGAGAAATTATTGCTTACTTTTGTGATAAAGTATACATGTCGTCTTTAGAATTCAACACATACCTCCTGAATCAAGAGCAAAATTTTATATTCCTTTTAAAATCGTATATATATTTTTTAAAATTAAGTTCATTGTAACAATATTACTATAAAAACTAACACACACACACCCTCCACACACACATACACACACACACACACAAACACACACACACACACTAAGTAAAATGTTAAAATTTACTTAGTGTGTATAAAACTATAACTTTTATATAATTCAACCTCATATTATACTTTGAAATTTTTTAGCATTTGCATTATATATGTAATCGGGGGGTGGTCCAGGAGACAAAACGCTTGAGTCCTGATTCAGGGGACATGACCAAATTCCTTTTTCATAATAATGAGCTATTTTCTGATCATATTGAAGATTGTAAAATAAATTATTATGCCATTGATTGAAATCCTTGGAGTAAGTCTTTTAAACATTAAAATAAAGTTAATTTAACGGAAATACCATAACATGGGAATGAAATGCTAAAACTAGTCGGAACTAGAAGAACAAGTGGAATCAATAATAAAGTTTTTTTCATTATTGTCACAAAAATCTTTCAAAAATCAAAAATAATATTTTACTAATTGGTAGCTGGTTTTGATATTTACTTAATCGCACTCGAATTCCTAGTGTAACCTTCACAATATCAGAATGGCATATTTCTCAAAAACTATCGATGGTGTTCATCCCGTGGAAATGACCCTAAATATGGTTTCTATCTCCTATTACTTTGTACGGCAGTGAAAAGTTTGGCTGACTTTATGTAGTTTACAGGAACACCGAGTGCTATAGTTATAGCAACACTGCAAATGGACGTAATTTTTTTTTTCATTAATACAATATAAAAAATAAAATATAATGATCGCATTTGTACTGTCAGCGTTTGATTTTTTTATAATCCAGTTTAAAAATATCGGGATCACATTAATTTTCATTAGATCTGCTTATCATATCATTTATAAAAAATGTAATCTAGAAGAAAGCTAAATTATTTTGTCGATTCACGTCAGAATAAAATTACAAGCAGATTAATTAAATGGTTGTTTGATTCGACTGTTAAACCTTAAACTAGCCCCCCGTGGGACGGAAACAACCCCAACGTGAGCTTGTAACGAGATAATCATATCCTCTGCCGCTCTCTATTCCATCCAGCTGAATAAAGACTAATGTCGGAAATTCAACAAACAAAAAAAAACACCTTAAACATAATGTTTTATTTATGAGAATTAAGTTCATTCTTTGTATCAGTTCTATTACATATAAAAAACTACATAATCGGCTAACAGTTATTCGCCATAACTTGTTGTGGATTCATTTTTGAATATTTTTTTGGAAACATTGTATTTATTATAACAACACTTTTTTGCACTTTTTACAAACATGTTTCGTAATAAAACGAATACATGTCATGTTTGTGAAAATTGCAAAAAAGTGTTGTGATAATGTCGTGTGTCGAATAAAAATAAAAGAAGTGAATGCGGTGCGAATGACGGTGTTATGAAAAAAATAATGAAAGGATCATTAAGATAGTTTGGACACATGGAAAGAATAAATGAAGAAAGAATGGTAGGAAAAGTATAGGTGAACGATGTGAATGGAACTAGAACTAGAGGAAGACCGAGGAAAACGTGGAACGATCAAATAAATCAAATATTGAATGTCGGCCATGTGAGGAGTCGACAGAGAAATCGACGCGCGTGCATGACACGATGTATGAATGTTGAGGAATCGAGAGAAATGTGTCAGGAAAGAAAAGTGTGTTAGTCCCTTCTTTCTGGCTACCGCTTCGGAGATACGGCGTGATGGTTAGTTAGTTTAGTTAGTTAGAGAAGGTAACGACCTACGAAACGTCATTTGCGAAGGAAAACACAAAACACTGACATACCTACTCGCGATAGAGGTTGACTTACCGTGATAATATATGCACATATTTACATATATTACATACTTACACATCCTAGATTGTGATACTTAATATTTATTTATCATAAAAGTTAAATTTAATTTTCAAATTCTATTAAAAATCTTTAATAATCCATTGTTATGGCCGAAATACTATTTCACTTCAACATTATCAACTTTTAAAATTTGAACGCTGTTATGATATTACTTTTTTTCGCGACAGCCGTTTCGCCAACCGATGTCGACATCATCAGGTGTAACAATCAACGAATAATTATTGCGATGATGCCAACATCGGTTGTCGAAACAGCTGTCGTGAAAAATAAAAATAATGTGATCCCATTAATTATGAAAACATGTATACTAATTAAGATCATTAAAATAATTAAGATCGCTTCGGGAGACAAACATTTATATGGTATGACATGAAGGTAAAGATTCATTTTTTACAGTGTAAACGTCTATATATATAAATATTATATATAAGACACATCATTGAACTTGTGATGTTGGTATTCAAAATCTATAATATGTATATTTTTGGTTGAACGTTGGAAACGGAAACAACACAAAAATAAAGCTAAAACGGATGATTATGTTCACAGATAAAGTTATTTAAATTATTTTTCCAAATATAAAACAATTAACATAACAATATATAAATCTCAGATATAAAATATTAATTTCCACTACTGTTTCACTTATAGATATCTTATTTTCATTAATAATTTTATTCGACGATACCTACATCACGGTCCCAAGTCATCAAATTTCCCCAAATCCTCTTTCACGCTGTGCAACGATCATTTTTTTGCCTGCTTTTTGGTCCCTTTTTGCGTGGCACCCATATGAACATAATTTTCGGTGTTCTGTCCTCTGGCATTCTTTCTACATGGCCAGCCCACAGTATTTTCATTTAGAAAATAAAAAATAACCTACTCAGTTATTAAAACGCAATCTTCTCAGAGGTACAGTGTCATCGCATGTTAAATTTCAGCAAATCTCTGCAATTATAATAATAAAATACAAAATAAGCCTCAAAATCCATAAAATCTTTGTTAACTTATAAAAAAACAACGTGTCCTTTGTAATAAATTTCCAAATATTTTTTAAATACCTGTTTAGTTGTTATTTTATATTTTTATATTTGGTTGTACACTAGAATAGCCTATAAAATCACCGTGTATTCGTATGTCTAATAGATTAAAAAAAATATAAAAAATTTGAAACATTTTCGCCATGACATCATGAATAAAATACCTAATATTTTCCTCGTTAAAATCTATTTAAAAATGTGTTTGTTCCGAATTCAAATAAAGGATTAAAATAATTTTCCCTCGTTTTCTTTGATTGCAGTGAGCTCTAACGGGTTGAGACCGGCCGATGGCGCCCTGATAAAGGAATTGTCCTTCGGACATTATTGTTATTGCACATGGTGCCCATAAAAATGTCGCCAGATATTATTTTCAGCTTTTCCGCCTTTGTGAATAGGGTTCAGAAACGGCAGAGGTTACGATTTGTATCTTTTATTGTCAGTATTCGTTCTAATGAATGATTTTACCACTTTTATACACGATAATACGAGGAATATAATAATTTGCTGATGATAGTATTATGCTTCGCCACAATTTTTATAATATATATTATACTTCCAAGTATAATATGTTGATAATTTATTTAAGAATTTACTGTTATAAGATTTTATGTCAAATTATTTAAACTTTGGAAAGAAGCTATTACTTAGTGGTTTAATATATTTTAAATTAGAATTAAACACTTTTATAACTTTGTATAAAACCACTTTATTTTGAGTCAGGAGCGCCAACCGGTTTCACTCTGTAACGAGCTTCGTCGGGGCTATACAGAAACTACTATACTTTGTGTATAGCCCTGACGAAACTCGTTACAGAGTGAAACTGGTTGGCGCTCCTGACTCAAAATAAAATGGTGGATACAACGATATAAAAGTGTTTCATTTTAATTTCAAATTATTTATTTTTGATATACTTTAGCCACACTCGTTGAATTAAATTTTAATTTTATTATTATAAATTGTTCTTCTTCTTGGAGTGCCATGTCCGGTCCCCCCGACGAAAATTTAATTCATACCTGGCTATATTTACATACAAACCAATGTCGTGCGGTGTACACGTCTCAAAATATCTCTTGAAAAGTATAATAATGTAAACTCAAATTTATATTACTTTAAGAGTAACTAATTGGTATTAGTTTGTTTCAATATTTTAGTCTACATACTCACAAAGAAAAAAATCTGAATTCTTTCTCTTGTCTCTGTTGGGGTTATTTTTTTCTAATACTTACCTATTGTACCGTATGGAGGAGCAAGATATATTGACATATCCAAGCTGCGTATTATATTGACATGTTGACATATAAGTGTACTTATCAATGTAGTCCAATTTCCCTAATTGACGCCGCGTCCTTTCTTACCCACATTCGCTGTCTGATACAAAGCAAATGATATTAGTGAACGTCAATATAATGATATTATATTTTAAATGAATATTCATATGTGGATTCTTTTTCATTGATATTTCATGAGTATTTCACGCTTACTTGTACGCTTTATTTTATTGATTAAAACGGAACTTTTATCATATATACCCAATATAATATTTAAGGTAAAAACAACAAATTGTTGTATAAAATGTTATACTCAATTTTAAAAGAGTAATCGAATTTGACATCTCTTCTTAATTGAATAATATTTGTTACATATATTTTTTAGAACTTCGATGAAATTAAATTAAATTATTTGCTGTGGGTTGAGGGATACACCTATCCAGTTTCAGGATTTGACCATTTTCGTCATCAGGTGATAAAAAAACTAAAATTTTATTGTGCGAAGAAAAAATCTTATATAAAACGTGTGATCGTAATGTGAATGTTACTAAAATAAATACAAATACTTTGAAAAGAAGCCACCACTTGGTGGTTTGACATATTTAAAATTAGAATTAAACACTTTAAAACATTGTATAAAACCACTTTATTTGAGTCAGCTCGTCGAAGCTCGTTACAAAGTGAAACCGGTTGGCGCTCCTGACTCAAAATAAAGTGGTTTTATACAGCGATATAAAAGTGTTGAATTTTAATTTTTTTTTTAAATACTAAAATTATATTGGTAACTACGCGTCTTCAAAGGATTGTCTTATATTTAGTTTCTAATAATATAAACAAACAAAAAATACAAATTTATCAACCATAAAAGTTAAAATATCTTACGGTCGTAGAAATGATGCAGTGTGAAGTTAAAAAAGTTTCAATATTTTCTTGGATACAACAGAATATTTTGAGAATTATTATAGAACCCTTTTCATTTCACTTTATATCTTATTTTCTGTATTCCTCTCAGACACAGAAACATGTTTTTACTTTGTTCAAATATTCCGTCCAAATAATAATCTCATTAGACAAATGCTATTTTAAAATAGGGCTCAACATTGAAGTTCTGAAGAGGGGTTAGCATTCCTTTGAGGAGTCCCTCCCTTCCCGGCCGTATTATTGTTTGTAGTTAGAGATTAATGCAAACCTAATTACACGATGACAAAGGGCCGCCAAGGGCACCGCTTAAACTTAAATAAGATTTGATATGTCATCTCTTTATGATTTTGTTCCGGGTGCATGTAGCGTGAGCTCAGCCGGGAGATTGACTATGAAAGCTAACGGCGATAAGCTAGTTGACTATAATTGAAATGTTTCATCTACAAAATTAGTAAGCAAAACAGTGAATGCTCGTTATATTGTGCATTTTAATCGATAGAATATATACGAGTGTCATAAATAATTTTAAGGATTAATTGTATCTCAATAGAGACGAAGATGTAAACTTTTTTGGAAACAGAATATGGTAGTCGAGGCGTTTACAGGACTTATAACCTGTCATTGGTTGGGTTAAGCGATCACTTTATGTTAACAACATTCCCCATTCCGCCCTTCTTACGACCACCACGTCTGACAATTTTTTGGAACTTGTAAATATGCTACTATGTTAAATAACTTCACATTTTTTTGGTCAGTCTACACTAGCGCCATCTATTAAGATTATTTGTAAGCATTAAAAAATTATTAACCCGCAATGGGTAAAAATCCAGTATTTGTCTACAAGTATTTGTATACATTAAAAAAAAAAACAATTAAATAATTTTAGACTAAAATATCCGTATGCGTATGTGAAATATAACAGGTTAACATCGAAATACCTTATTCGTTATTTAAATTGAAAGCCTGATATTTAGATGTAAGATATTTTACCTTGTGTCATATTATTTAATATGGAATACTCGTATACTCGTATTATAGTTTGAAGCAAAATCTAATAACTGTTTGTGAATCCAATAAAGACAAGTGTCATTTTTTTCATCAGATTTTTCTTCTTCTTCTTCTGCTTTATTTAGGACTGTGTCCTGTTATTTCTCGGAGCCTGTTCCTGGGATGCAGATGTCCAACTGTCTCGACATCTTTCAGGTGGTCTTTCTGCAGGTCGATTTCCTGTTGGTACTTTATTTGCGGCTATATTTATCACTCTTTCAGAACGTGCTCTTTCCACATGATCTCTCCAGTAAACCGTCTCCTCATTCTTTCCAATCGCACGACATCTTCCACATTGGAGATCTTTCTTATTTCAGAATTTCTTACTCTGTCTCGGAGTGTCGTTCCCGCAACAGATCGGAGAGTTTTCATTTCTGTGGTTCTAAGGAGACTTTTTGTTCTGATGGTGTCAGCTCTCGTTTCTATTCCATATGTCATTATAGGACGTACGCATGTCTTGTAGATTAGAATTTTGCTATCCTTTAGCATATTTTTATTTTTCCAAACAGCATTCGTCAAGCAACCAGCCACAACGGCGGCCCTGTTTGTTAGTTCACTTACTTCTCCGTAGAGGTCACTGCTGCTTGATACATCAACACCTAAGTACTTGAAATGCATCACTTGTTCTATTATTTTATTATCTAATGCAAGCTTGCACCGTACTGGTTTTCTTGATATAACCCTGCTCTCTGTGTTGCCTATGGAAATTTTTATGTAGAACCTTTGAGATGAATCTTTCATCAGATTAAATTTATTAATTTCTAAAGGTTTTCATATTCAAAACATGCTAAAAATTTGTTCTTCTTCTTCTCATTTCTTCAGGACTGTGTTCTGTCATTTCTAGAGCCTGTTCTTGGGGTGTAGGCTAAAAATACTTATATATTTTATTCATAACATAAAGGTACGCATCTACAAGACCTGTGTGCGACCAATCCTCACATATGGCATTGAATCGAGGGCAGATACTGTCAAGACAAAGAGCATGCTCAGGACAACCGAGATGAAAACGCTCCGCGCTATAGCTGGCAAGACCCTACGTGATCGAGTTAGGAATACAGCAATCCGAGAAATCTGCAAGGTCGAAGATGTGGTCAGATGGGGACGTCAAAGACGGCGATACTGGCATGAACACGTAGAAAGGATGAGCTCAAATAGAATACCACACATAGCTCTCCATGGAACGCCAAACGGACAACGCCGACCAGGAAGACCCCCGAAACGGTGGAGAGAAAGCTGGAGTTCAGCATCTCAAGAGGACCCGCCTGAAATAACAGACTCCTGAGTCTACAAAAAGGGAAGAAGAAGAAGAAGAACATAAATATATACGAGTAGTTGAGTATTTAACTTGAGAACGTGAAAAAGTAATGAGTATTTTATTAAAGCTATTATCTGTAAATCAAAAAATATATGTTTTGAGTAAATATAATAATAGAGTATTGAGACATTTTTAATGGAAGCATTTGTTTTTTAATCCTAAAGATTCATGTTCCCGCTTATTTTTAATTCAATTGTAATGACAAACAATGTTTTTAATGTGATTTAAAATGTATGATAAGGCAATGTAAATTTTGACACGAAACTGTCGTGTTTTTTTTGGTTTGAAAGTCTCCAAGAAATGGCGCCGACTACCCGAGTTAATGATTTTGACCCATTTAGCGCCATCGCCCGAATTAATCACGGCCGATCCGCCGAGTGTCGCGCAGTAACGAGAGAAGAATGATATAAATCACCAGTGCCATTGTCACAAAGGCCATCCCGCAAATATTATTCATCGCCGGTACATTCATAATGGCGACCTTTTGTGAGAGCGCGGGCATTATCCCGCGGCGGCACAACAGCCCAACAAACGATGCACCTTGTCGCTGGCGGCCAACAAAAGCGTGGAAATATTTAAACACAATTAATTCGTCAAAGGACTTCACCCGCAGCCGGATAACTCGGTCGCAAACAAGCCTAAACACCGATCCCGGCATTGTAATGGGCCCCGGAATTAATTGACTGAAACTGATATAACGTCGATTGTGTCATAGTGCTTTATTGCCGGAGCGCTTCATTAATAACGCCAGTCGCCTACAGATGGCCACAATGCGAGGGTATTATCGGTTTCAATTATCAAATAACTCGTATCTCCCGAGAGCCAAATCCTGGATTCCGGCTGTGGATCATATCGCGATAGGACGACGTACACCTCGTATATGGTACAACGCCGCCCAGACCGCGGCCGGCCGATTGTTCGTGGCGCGATGGCTCGAGGATTATTCCCTCGTGGGCTCTTGCCGCTGTAATATAGTATTTTTGATAGTTGTTTCATACGAACGAAGTAAATTATTGGAAATAAAATATTTAGCCTGTGAGTATCGTAAAGACATTAATATTTATTAACAGAATGACAATGAAGCGATTTAATCGATTTAATATTTATTAATAATATTTTATAAAGTACAGGTTCCAGTATCAACCTTGTTACAACTACAAACAATTTAGTAACATACTATTTTAATACATATTTTATTTTAATAACAAGCCGGGTTTTTCGTAGATACTTAAAAACTGGGTGTTAATAAATGAGAATTGACTTTATTTTGAAATCAATATAAATATGTCTTAATATTTCTATATGCAAATAAACTAAATCAACAATAAATAAAAACAAACAAGTCATTAGGTAAGATTTTTTCTTAATTACATAGTTCAGGTTTCGTTTTTAGATTTGTAGAGATCAATAATTATCTAGGGAAATATTTTCTGGAGAATTTTCAAAGGTATTTGACAATGTTAATACATCTGATAAGACGAAACTAGTCCTAAATAAATCAATTGAAAGGATTAAATGTTAAAGAACAGGTGTTTTTTTTTCAGAAATATTTCCCTCGATATCATCCATACGCTAAACTGTTTGATTAGATTTACATATTAAGATTATTTTTTATTGAAATTTTGAAAGATCTGTGAAATCTTTGTTATTAGAAAAAATAATGTGCATAATTAATATTTTTTTATATATAGATAATGGCGTTGAAATTTTGCACGTTAATAATAGAAATAAAACTTTGAACAATCTCGAAATTTTAGAAAATAAAAAAGTAATTAAAAATAAAGTAAATATTATAAATAATCAAATCAATTTAACGTCAAGTCCAATCTTTGATTTATTTCCTTTATTGTAAGATAATACCCGGAGCCCAATAAGAGCTTTGAGTTATTATTTAAAATTTTAAATGTATTCACAATTATTGTTATAACAAAAGCATAAACGTTTTAAAATAATAATTAATTTTATGTATTTTTCAAAATATTTGTTTATTTTTTAAATATTTATCTTATTGTACCTACATGACATATATCAACTATGAAGGACTTAAAGGTCCGTAACCTGTCTGATATATATTTTTTTTAAATTAGAGTTGTGTTACAAAGTTTATAAAAAAGAAATATTAAAAACAGCAGAAAGTTATGGTGAATATAGGGAAAAAAATAATAAATCTTTTATTAAACACATTAGTTCCAAATATGGGGGTTAATTTGCATAGCGATCCGCCGAATGTGATTGGAACCACCTGGTGGTTCCCAGAGGCTCGTCAGTATTACGGCAGATATTCTGCTCTGTGATGTCACATGTCACTGAGATTTATACTATTATTATACACATATACCAACAACATAAACAAATTAGTATTCTGCATAAGCTTTCAAATGTTGTGAACCGACAGCTGAATGGTGAAAAAAAAATGCTTTTAGCAAATGCGTTCATCAAAGTGTTATTTACATTTTACATTTAAGGTAATTTTAAATATTCAGACGAGGGTATCGATTGATTGATAAATTTTATTTGCAGTCCATTGTATTATTTCTTCTTCTTCTTCACGTGTCCTGCCGGGTCATCCCGATGTTGACGACCATTTGGGAGGAAGCTCCTGTCCTGGGCGACGCGAAACAGCTCCCCCAATGATCTGACACCGGTACATTCTCGGAAGCCAGGAGAGCTGTCTTCTGCCGACCCCTCTGCGGCCCTCGGTCTTCCCCTTCATGACGAGCTGAAGTATTGTATTACTACAAATCTTAATTTATTATTATTACGTATCTGAGTAATTATTCCATTTTCAGCGTTTAAAATTTAGGTGATAGCTTAATAAATTATTGAATATTAATACTAAGTTTACTATATTATTATATATGGGAGTAGCATGTATTGCCTCACTAAGCCATTATTGAATTATGATTATGCCCCTGGTAAGGCAAAAAACCGTCCCTCTCATTTATTATAATAAACATGCAGAAAAACAACTTTCTGATGAAAAATTTTAAAGAATCGAAAAATAAAACTGTTTCTTGCACACTTGTTCTTCCATATGATCTCTTTGAGACAACCTTAAAATACAAGTCAAGTCAAGACAAGTCAAAAAGACTTTGACGATATCAGGTTATCCTTTAAATTTATAAAAATATATAAATTATGTATATTTCCTAGAATTCCCTTAAATATATATTGTATAATCATTATATTTCCTAGCAAATTTTTGGCCTTCGTACCATTAATGTTACACGATGTAATAATAAGAAATAAAAATATATGACCGGTTCGCTCCATTTATCCAGAAACCCTCGCTACACGGACCGGATTTCCCTCCTAAATATAATATTAATATCAAAAACAATAGGACGCGTGCTTCGATTTATTACTTTGTCCTTTACCAAGCTAGGGCAATGAAATCAGAAAGGGTAGACGGGGGTGTTTGTAAGGGCCAACGGATTAAGTTAATCACACATTAATCTTGGAGCTCCAAACTCCGGGGTCGTGTGTTTCTGTTCCTACCGCGGTAGTGCACTTTTTGCGGGTTGTTTGGCTGTTTCTTAGACCGTGAACGTAACTGGTTCCTAGGTAACTGGGTTAGCCTTAGAGAACAACTTCCCGCATTTATACCAACTACAATAAATACTGGAATTAATATTAACATGTTGTGATAATAATGATTTAAGGATAATAATAATGTTATCTACGAGTACGTCGTAAGTACTTAGTAATACCATAGTAAACCTATTATTCTGTATAAGTAAATGTGTATGTACAAAAACGACAACTGTTAGTCATATACTCGTTAATAAATTAATTGTGATAAATAACAGTGTTCTTAATTTTTAATGATTTTCAATTCTATTTACATAACTTTTTTATTATAAATAATATTATATATCTGCGAGGAATATGGTGGATTATTAAGGATCCTTGAATTATGTGTATTTGTTTTATTACAGGACTATAAACATGCTTTAAATTTTTCATCTACGATATTTTAAATATGTTAATGTAAATTTTTCGTACATATTATGACGAAAGATACATATTTTTAAAAATCTATCGTGGTTATTTATAACAAAGTATATAAAAAAATAGCACAATACTAAGTATATTATTTATCATGATTTGTTTACTATTTAAGATATAAAATTTATGCGAAGATATGATTTTTTTTTATTTAATTTAAGTTCCAAACTTTTGTGGATCAACTTTATTCATAACGATGTGTCGACCTCTTGTTAACTTAAAATCACATCATTTTTGGTTTGTAAAAAAAGGCTAATACACACGAAATATTTGGCGTGTTTTAGCGCTGTAAATTTTTCAAGTTTCGACTCACAACAGGTGTAGGGAACAACTCGTATGTGATTCGAAGGGTTTTACCGTGACAAATGCTCCGGACCGTTAAGCCCCGGGCTCAGCATTTGTCAAGAAACATCCCGACATCCAGCGTGTTAACACATCCGATGGTAAATATCTGGGGCAAAGTAACACCGCTTTACTTTCTGGTAAGTTTCTTTTATCCGCGAAGATATATGTCGCTGTAAAATATCACCCGTTTTCTGTCAAACTTAATGGCCTTTATTAGGGACTTTGAACATTGATACTTTTCTTTTTCTAAACTAACTCAATGTCTCGTTTTGTAACAGGAACGAGTGGAAACTTGTATAACCATGGATATGTGCGATGATACCACTTAATATCTCTTACCTAAAAATGATATAACCTCGTAAGAAACAACGTAAAATGCACATAGTTGGTACCGAATACCGCGACCCTTATATTTTTCTGTACCCTTTGTCGGCCTTCAAATAAAACACATGTTTGTATTCAGGGTTCTTCAAGCCTTGTAATGGCATATGACTTTTCTTTAAAAATGTATGATCGGCCTTCAAAGAAAACACATATTAGTGCTCAAGGTTCTTCAAGCCTTGTAATGGTATATGACTTTCTTTAAAAATGTGTGATTCATGGTCTTTAAAAATTCTTGATAGGAGTTCATTGTAAATAATGAAAAAATGTATATTTTAGTCTCTTCGTATTTAATATGAAGATTTTTTGACAATTTCATTATATTGTTACCAATACAATTGTTCAAATCTAATTTTTTTATAAATATCTTTTAATCAAATTTTTCATTTTAATAATCGTCATTAAATCGAATCACTGTCATCGGTCTGGTGTAGAATCCACGTGACAATAAAATCGCGATAGATAAGCTACCTATCACATGTCATGAGAATCGAAAGCTAAAACAATATATACAGTAATTGGGTTCAAACGACATTTTATAATACATACAAAAAATGCATTTTTATAAAAATCTAAATACTAAGAAATTCTTTTGCGCATCAGTTTTACTGCCAACATGAAACGTTGTCGGATCCATGGTCAAATTTACCTATTATCGCAACAAAATCAAAGCTCCTTTCCCGCAAAACATCGCCATATTCAGATTTTTTTTCAGTTTTTTTCTCTTGAATTTTGGAGAATTAACGAGCTTTAGTAATGCCTATGCTAAAGGATAACGCAGCCTGGGAAGCATTATTTGAAATCCATCTAAAATACCCCCTAGGTGACAAGATGCGTATAACTGATCAGCCCAATGACAGACATGGCAGATGTTCATGCTGCGATTGTTGAACGGCATAAATATCAAATTACTAAAATCTTTAATTTGTATCGTGTTTGCCCACGATGAACCGATCAATTATTTGGGATAATTAGATAACTTCTAACTCTTTTATTGAAATTGAAATTGATGTATTTTATCTCTGAAAAATTATATGGATAAATCTCAATGAAAATTTGTTATATCGTGTTAAACTATTATATTTAAGTAAACATTAAAAAAAATTATCCGTTTTACACAACATCTCGTATGTTTATTTAAAATGACAATTAACTATTTGTATATTTTTTTATTTAAAAAAAAGAGCGTATCATTATATCGTGCTATCAATATTAAAACTACGAGTAGGTAACTCAAATTTGGAAGTTTTGAGCTGTTTATACTAAAGGATTACGCATTAAATGGACTTATTATTCTTTGTCTTTATCTTCTTTTTTATTTAGGGAAGTGTCCTGTTGTTTCTCGAATCCTGTCCATAGGGTGCAGATATCCAACTGTCTCACCATCTTTTGAAAGGTCTTCCTGGACATCTTTTGACTGTTTGTGCTTCATTTACCGCTATGCTTATCACTCTTTCAGAAAATGCTCTCTCCACGCGATATATCCAATAACGTCTTCTCAGTTTTCCTCATCGCACAACATCTTCGACATCGCAGATCTTTCTTATTTCGGAATTTCTCACTCTTTCTCAGAGTCTCGTTACCGGGGAGTCCTAATTTCTGTGTTTTTATGAGACTTTTTGTGTCAATCCTCGTCACAATTCCATGTAGGGACGTTACATTGAATTATTAATGCTTGTAATACATACGAATGTAAACGTCTGTTTTCTAGAAGTTTTTTTTTATAGTAATGTAATATTTCTCCTTTCTTAGGCATTATCAAATACTATTAAGAGTTTTCTTAATGTTCATAATAAGGTTAATCCTAAACGTGAAGAAATGGAATGCTTAAACAGGATATTCAAAAATAACCCGCATATTTGAGTTTCACTCAAAGATTCTTCTTCTTCTTCTTCCTCAGCCTATTCCCATCCACTCCTGGACAAAGGCCTCCTCCATTTGCTTCCATGTCATTCTGTACAGACTGCATCCAGGTTATTCTGACGTGTCTGTTTAGATCATCCTTCCACCGTAGTTGCGGTCACCCTGCACTTCTCTTCGTCGTCCACGGTGTCCAAGTCAGCAGTCTTCTTGTCCACTTTTCATCTGAGCTTCTGGTTACGCGACCTGCCCATTGCCATTTTAGAGTCGCCGTCCGGTGGATGATGTCAGTGACCTTTGTTTTTTCTCTCACCGTATCGTTTCGTCACTCGTAGTTTCTCGGCACTTTGTTTGGACAATGTAACAGTTTCAAGACCATAAGTACCATCTGGCAGAACGCAGGCTTCATAGACTTTTCGTTTCAGGTTGATCAATCAAAGATACTATGCAATAAAATATAACATAACTTCTCGTGCCATAGTTTTCATAGTAATGACCTTGTAGCCTAATACGCAATTTTCCTAATTACATAGGAATTAGAATGACAGTTTTTCTTATGTATGTGTGATATCAGGTCTTTCCGACGCTAACTATCAGTTAGAGTACATCAGAATTATTGTAGAGAACTTCAACAGATTTCCACCAATTATTTTATTTCAGGTTTCCAATCTAAGACAGCTTAGCTAGACAGAAATTGATATATTTTTAAAAACATGATATAATGGTATAACCTTATTATGCTAAAAATAATCCTATAATAAAATTTCTTATTGAAATTCTAGTTTTTTTTTGTCGATCTACAAACATCTTAATGAAATTTCAGGATCCCGGAGATTCTTCGCTTTCACTTTCTCTAGTAGATTCCTGATATTACAGCGTCCGTGAAATATAAGTGGGTAGTAAATTCTAGCCGAACCACCGCAGTTTTAATATTCCTAAACAAATAAACCCAATAATTGGAATTCCATGGCGCTCTCAGTAGCGAACCTCTGCCGACCCACGGCTCCTCGATATATAAAATCTTTATTGGATTCCAAAACAATTATCGGCCAATTTGGTGGCCGCCTCCCGCAGACACCCCCGGGTACTTTAAACGCGGGCCGAAGCAGCAATAATTCATTACGCGGAATAGATACTCGGCGCTAGGGGCGTGTTTACTGAAAATTACGCCAAGACAACACGCTGGCGCTGGAAGCTCGTGTTGACCTACGTAAGAAGAGAATAACAAGTCGGTAATTATAGTTATTGTATTTATTTACCCAACACAACTTCTTAATCATCGTGTCGGGTAATTGCTGTTTTCTTAATACGCTGTGTTAAGTAGTATTGTTACGAGTATTATATTTATGTGCGTGGGAAAATTAATATACACAGTCGATCTTCAAAATGGACAAGAATTTTTTTTTATATTGTAATAATAAAGAAAAGTTTTAAAAATATATATTATACCATTTTCAATAAATGCGTCTATTTGAAAGAACGACCCGTATTGAGAAAACATGTTTTACTTCTTCATCTTCTTTCCGTGTCCTGTCCTCCCCAACATTGACTATCACCCTTAAGTAGGCCTCCCTGTCCCGGGCAGCTCGGAACAGCTCCCCCACGCTCCTCAGCCCCGTCCACTCTCGGATGTTCCTCAGCCAGGAAACCCGCTTTCTCCCAACACCTCGTCGACCCTCAATCTTACCCTCCAAGATCAGATGTAATAGTGCGTACTTTTCGCCTCTCAGAACATGGCCCAAGTGGGACACCTTACGGACTTTGATGTTGCTCAGCAACTCTCTGTTTTACTTAAGATAATTAAAAGATTTTAATGAAAGCTCTTTATGGAAGTTCTTTTAGATAATAATTAAATAAATCGATGTTTTTAACTACTTCCATATTTATCTGTCGATGCCAGTGAGCCTGGCGAAACTGGTTGCTGTCAAAATAAAGACAAAAGTGAAAGTAGGAAAAAAAATATCTTTTCATATTTTATTTTTTGTTTCTTGCACAATGATATGAATGAAAACGTTTTCTAGGAGTTTTATTATATTTAATGTGAATGACATGTTTGTCATTCACATAAAATATAAGTCTATCTAAGGCACTATCAAACACACATTTAAGTCACATTGATGATGCTTTAGACGGGCGAAACGTGTCATTCATATAAAATATAATACAACTTCTAGAAAACAGACGTTTTTATTATTATTAATTATAAAACATATTTTGTTCTATGTTTATTTATAGTTTGATCAAATTTGTTGGTTTTCCAGAGAGTGCACACTGTATTCTATATTATTTATTGAAAATAAAGATACGATTAAATTTAGACATTATAATTCACTTGTTGATTTTTCGTTCAGTACTAAAAAAGTTATAAAAAAATAAATGTTTTAATGCCACTAGTTTCATTTTATAAAGTTGGGTATTTTTTTTTTCCATTTTAGGAGATTGAGTTAATCATTCCATCTCTTCACTGTTTATTGTGATAGTAACATATGTTATTTCTTTAATTCTAAATTTAAAAATAAAAAAATAGCGGTAGAATTAATATAATATTAAACATTTTGTAATCTGTACTCGTATAAAAAAAATGTCTGTACTAGTATAAATCTTTTTACGAGTAAGAGACAAACATCTGATTTTTTCGCAGAAAAAATACAATGCAAAAACATTACTTTTCATTGTTTATTTTGGTGCAAAATAAATATCATCTGTGCCCTAATAAATATTGATACATACGGCCATTATCTTAACTTTTGATAAGGAAGGGTATTTAACGACTTCAAAATATTATTTGTCATTTTATCGTTTCTTTTATGCCTTCGGAAAAGGAATTATTGTCGTAACTGTATAGGAATTCGGTCGTATTATTTCCGTCAACAGTCATAAAAATACAACTCCTTCAATAGCTAATGCCCGAAAGTTAAGGATTAATTGCTGAACTTAGATTGGGATCACTAGTATGACTTATGTCACAAGAAAAAATAAACTTACTTATCTACAAAAAAGAAATGGATTCTGTCATGTTTTTATTTTAATATGTGCATACAAATTAAATTTGCATTTCTACATACGAGATCTTTATCTGAGAGCCATAATGTCTTAAGTGATTGTATATCCGAAATAAGTTATGTACATATAATGTTATCGTCGATACAGAATCAAGTACATATTCTCTCCACCCACTCAAAATATAACGAAAATCTGACAAAACCATCATAACTCATTTTTGACATAAATTAACTATAGATATCATAGATTTCAGGCACAAAAATATTTTCACAAATGGAAGTGTTTTGAATTTTTATTATATTCTGTTCTACCCTTTGTGCGTAATTTTTTTTAGTATATTTCATAACGATTAATAACAAAATAATATTTTTATTTTTCTTAGTGTAGGCCTTGTGGCCTGTTTCTTAAAAAGAAAAGGCCTCCTGCGTGGTCGATTCCCAGCTGTCGATCCATCTCTTTGGCGGTCTGCCTAGGGGCCGTCTACCTTGAGGCTGGCCGTGCAACACAATGAAGGGGAGTCTGGGTGGATTCATTCTCCTCACGAGTGCGTACCAGTATCTTCTCCTTTGCCTTTCCCACCTAACGACATCCTCATATCGCATATCTCCCTTATCCTTGAATTCCCTATTCATTCTCGAACTGTTTTGCCAGATATGTTTCTGAGCGTCTTCATTTCTGAGACTCTGAGTGCGTTTTGTGGTGTCCGCCTTGCACTCGATCCTATATATGGGTCGCATACAAATCTTCTAATTTTTCACTTTGCTGCTGATCTTCATGTCGGGGATTTTCAAAATTGAATTCTTCAAAAATTCAATTTGGAAAATTCTGAAAAAAACAAAGTGTATGACATTCTCTAGAAACCAACTAAGATGCAAAATCTCCGTACGCCAAGAAAAAATTTAACATCTAGACCAATTCAGATATCTCGAAAGCGAAGAAACCAGCTCTCAGAGAAGTAAGGTCACAGTTAGATAAGGTTGCAGCGGTTGCAGGCTGCCTGAAAGATGTCATATGGAGAAACAAGGACATGAGGACTGACAGCAAGGTACCCATTTATAAGACCTGTGTGCGACCAATCCTCACATATTGCATTAAATTGAGGGCAGACACTGTCAAGACAAAAAGCATGCTCAAGACAACCGAGATAAAAAACACTCAGCTGGCGTAAATAACAGACTCCTGAGTCTATCAAAAGTGAAGAAGAAGAAGAATTTTTCAAACATCCTGAAATGACCATGTAGATCCGTTTTCCCACACAAGTCCACAATCAGATATCTTAATTTTTCCACCTGTTCCATTGAAACATCCACCACAGACACGCTACATCCTACCTGATCTCGAGACAATACCAGACTCTTGGTCTTTGCCACCAGACACTTACTTTTAGATAATCTAATAAATATGATAAATAATCATCTAAAGCTAACTCTAATCCTAATTTTTGACATGAGTTCTTCCATTTTGTCTACAATTCTAATTTAACAATCGTCGAATGATTTACCGAAATCTCTTGTTGGAAGTTCATTTTGAATAATAATTAAATAGAACAATGGTTTTAACTACTTACGCTTTTGTCTTTATTTCGACAGCGAGCCTGGCGAAACCAGTCGCTGTCGAAATAAAGACAAAAGTGGAAGTAGTTAAAAAACATCGTTTTATTTAATTATTATTTATAAATAACAATCACTTTTGTCACCCCATATAAATCTACCCTCTTCTTTTATCATAGTACATTCAAATATGATTTGTATGTGTTTTAATAATTATTACACTTATTTAATATTTTTTAACACATTGAACTGTTTAATTTGAACAGTGTTATTATGTCTCAATTTATTCATTTTATTTTTATTTCGCCTACCAATGTTGGCATTATCAGGTGTCAGAATCAATTAAATTTTAACCTATATATAAATTTACTTAAATTATACTAAAAAAAGTATACAAATTAATTAACACAATTGAATCGGGAGTTTAATCGCTGAATCGTCAGTAGAAATAATCGACGAGCGCGCATGACACTATATATGAATGTAGAAAAAGCGCGAGAGTTGTGTCAGGATAGAACGATGTGGCGGTCCATTCTATCTGCCTACCACTTCGGAAAAACGGCGTAATGATTAGTTAGTTAGTTAGTTAGAATTGTGCGTTTTATATACAATTATGCGAATGACATGTGTCGACTGCTGAGGTATTTATCTAACGTCGTATTCAGCATTGTCATCAATCAAATTTAAAATGCTTTAGCAAGACAAAACACGTCAAATGCTTGATTAAGCCTGATACTGCTCTAGGAAAAATAATTTCTTTAGTAAAGCAAGTCAATTGTTTTTGAATACCTCAAATTTAATTTCTCCTGAAAAATTCCTTTACTTCATCTTTATATCATATTTAATATTTGTTAATAATGATATTTTTTTCGTTTCTTTGAAATAACAATAAACAATCAACGCAATTACAATCGTTTTTGAGATGAAATTTAATTTGAAATCTGCGAGTTTTGTCTCCGCGGCGCTGATTACAGACCCGAATGGCTGGCCCTGTTGTGTTGGTGCAAATCACGGAGAGCGAGTAAATCAGACATCCGCCATTACGGGCCGTAGGGCCGGCTTTATTTAATAAATCAGTTTTGTCAAAGTTTTGGCCAAGAACAATATCACCTCTGACCCAGTACTTGCCGAAGGGTTGAGGGAGAAATAAGTTTTCCTTTTAGTTTTGATTTCTCGCGGGCCCACAATCTGCGACTGACGGCTCAGCCCTTCTAAATATTGTACCAAGTCACTTGGAGAAAATGCTGCCCTGCCGATTTTTCTTGCGAAACTGTTTTAAAATATGATTGGTACTTCCTCAAGTAACAAAAGTGCTTTCCTTTCATAACTGTTATTTCTCATCATTTTTAAATCAATATTTTTTTCGATTTACTCGTGGATATAGAGTTCATATTAGGCGATTGTATTGCCAAATAATATATCAATTAACCAATGTTCAAAGAGCGCGTACTCCAAATATAAGAAAGTTTTCTAACCTCAAACATTCACGCCAGATTTTGGTTCGATGTAGACAAAATTTTAGATGAAATAAAGAATTTGAACATGATTAATCCATAGAAACAAAGCGCTTGGTTTCTGACACAGATGGCATGCTTTTAATATTAAACAAAAACACAGATTATTTTTTCTATCTTAATTTTTTAAAGTAAAGATGGGTTTCTAAATATATCGATAGCATTTTTTTTAATCTTCAAATTAAAAAATAAAATATAGTAGGTAATGGATAAATAAAAATGATACAGTATAACATTGAATCAAATAACCTTTAAATTTCTGTCATGTAAAATCTTGTATTAGTGTCAGACTGGAATATAATTACATGATTTAACATGACTGCTTCGGGGTGAAAATATTATCACTTCCCTGTCTCTCTTCGTCTGCCTAAAACATCGCACATTTAACGTTTGAAATGATTAACTTATTCAATTACAACTAACGTAAATCATTAGCACAAAATTAAATGTGGCATATTTCAAAATATTCAGTCTGGGTGTAAGACAAACACACTTACTTAACCCTCGTGTGAGTAGTTTGTAAAATTATTCGTGTTGTGTTGTGGAACAATTGTACACCTCTTTTTTTCTCTTGGTGTTATCTACATACATCGCAGCCCAGTTGACTATTTAAGTAGAATAAATTTGCTGTCTTCACGCGTCAAATTGTATCTTCATAAATCTATATTTTTCCTTTATTGGTTTCAATTACAACATTTAATCGTTGCAGTTGTTCATCTCAAGGATAATATTTTTCATTAATCAGTTTAAAATTCCATTAATTTGATTGTATTGTACAATTTCTTGAAGTACTACAAGACGCTACTTAATTAATATCTTATTTGTTTAAAGTTGATAACTATTTACATTAGAATACATTGAAGAATAACTTTTTTAAATAGTTTAAAAAAAAAATTGTGAAAAACTAACTAACTAACTAACCATCACGCCGTCTCCCCGAAGGGGTAGGCAGAAAGAATGGACTGCCACACCTTTCTTTCCTGACATATTTCTCTCGCTTCCTCAACATTCATACATCGTGTCATGCACGCGCGTCGATTTCTCTGACTCCTCACATGGCCGACATTCAATATTTGATTTATTTGATCGTGCCACGTTTCCCTCGGTCTTCCTCTATTTCTGGTTCCATTTACATCATTAACATATAATTTTTTTACCATTCTTTCTTCATTCATTCTTTCCATATGTCCAAACCATCTTAATGATCCTTTCATTATTTTTGTTCATGACACCATCATTCGCACCGCATTCACTTCTTATATTTTCATTCGACACTCTATCATACACAGAATATCCACACATTCGTCTAAGAGATCTCATTTCTACTGCATTTATTCTACTTTCATCCTTCGTGAATGTATACTTATACTTGTACACGAATACTGGATTTCACCCACCGTGGGTTATCAATTCATGATTTAATTGTATCTCAATAGAGACGAAGATGCAAATTGGAAACTGTTATATTTACCCCAAACATTACATTGCATTTTTGAGTTACTGCAGTAAACATTAATATTTTTACTGTTGCATGTGTAGTGTTAAATTTAAAAAAAATTTAATAAAAAAAAATTCAAGTTAACATTTTCCAAGAATAAAATTTTTGGATATGGGAGATTTTGAAAGCAATATACAAATGCATATTTTTATAAACTAATACTGTAAATAATGAAATTAAAAAAAAATGATTCAAAATTTCATTATTATTATGTATTTAGTGTGCTTTCACTTGTGTTTATGTTCGACCGGTTTCGGCAGCTTACTGCCATTTTCTGGTCATGCTGTTAAAACTTATACTTTTAAAACATTCAGTAACCACCATAAAACTATTTAAACACGTATAAAAAAAAATACGGAATAGAATTATGGAATGTTAATAGAAACATTCAAATGTAATATATCGTTAATCTCATTATTTCATCCAAAACTTTGAAATCATATAAGTAGACAAAATAACTAACATGTGTTACCCACTGTACTATAATATCGATCATAAAAATATATACGGTACATTAGTACTATGTCGTTCGCACGAGGGTTAAAGCCGTCACACGTGCGCCACATTCCATTTGCCGAGCTTTGAAATTAATTAGCCCAACCTCAAGCCCCCGGGAATTGTTGGAAACAAAAACAACTTCACGCTTCCGATCCTTTTGAAGCGCTCCTTCGGTGGACGAAATAAGACCCATAATGAACATGGGATTCGAAAGAATGCCTTTTATGTATGAAAATAAAACACAATTCCTTCATATGAACTTACATACTATCTATATGATGAGAACTCTTTCCGAACCGACGCCGATAAACAAACAAATAAAATGAAAATTTGTATTTTACTTTCCTGCAAACACAATTAACAAAATATTATTGTCTTCTACGTATTACATTTCTCAAGTCGTGCACGAATTATTATTAAAAGTTTATTCTATTATATGTTCGCCATTCTTTGTGTTGTAGATATTTGATTGGTCTTCTTATTTTTCTATATACTTGTATATACCACACGAACTTTTTTTTAAATTACATATCAGACATGTTTCGGGCAACCGGTGCTTCCTCACTGCTATTATAAATATACATATTTAAAATATTATAAAATTGTTTACAAATATGATCAGTTTTGACAGATGTTATATGTTAACATCTGTCAAAACTGATCATATTTGTAAACAATTTTATAATATTTCAAATATGCATCTTTATAATATCACTGAAGAAGGACCAGTTGTCCGAAACATGTCTGATATGTAATTTTTTTTTTAAAGTTAGTGATGTATATAAAAGTTATATAAAAAATAAAATTACAATTATTATTTAAAGCTTTATGTCAAGTAATTTTTGTTAAACGTTACTCGTTTTCTTAGTAAAAACTTACCAGCCATTATGCCGTTTCCCCGGAGGGGTAGGCAAAAGATGACATAACTTTCGCGCCTCTTCTACATTTACACACCGTGAGACGTACGCTCGTCGATTGTTCCGACTTCTAAAACGATCACTTTTTAGTATTCATTTTATTTAAGCATGTCGTGCCCTCCTTGGTCTTTCTAGACTACTTTTTCCATTCGCCCTACTTGTATGTAAATTGTTTTACTAATCTTGCTTCATCCATACTTATAAACTATTTATATATTCAGTGTTCTTTCTTAAAACGACAATTTGGTATAAATCTAATAACGTTATTCATATTTTGATTTAAATTTGTTCCATTAGCATAAATATTGTTAATTTTAAAGAATGCATTTAACCATTTATAATAAATTCATATGGAAATCGAATAAGTGTATTTTTTACTTTCATTTGAAGCACTTAATTTGCGATGTGACATTTTTATAAATAAGTAAAAACATTTTGTTTGACATCACTTTAATTTAATCTTTCAATACTACCAACTGGAATCACGTTAAACTGACCTTCTTCGTGGTAACGAAGCAAACTTGTTTTGTTCAATTTATGTGTTTCCATATATATGTCCGTGATTTTTTTTACTTAAATATTATATTTAATCTATGTATGTGTTGTATAGGGATAAAAACACTAGATTCCTGATTATGAATATAAAGGTTTATTTCGGGATACCATTCGGTATCTTCTTTATAGCACAAGTACTAGATTTAGTTTATAAAAGTAAACAATTTGGAATTTTTTGATATACTGATTATAGGTTATTGTTATCAGTCGCAGATAAGTAATAATAATCATTAATTGGGTGTACAAAGAATGTACATACCTCTATATTTAAAGATATTGTTTCACAATTGTACTCTTCTGTAATGGAAAACGGCAATTTCTATTTGAAAGCTTTATAACACTTATATTTGCAGTGCATTCTTTCCAGTGCTAAATGAAATAATTTTTTTGAAATGCACTGCATAAACGCACAAAATCTCGACAGTTATAATCTCCGGCAAACCATTAATGCGATACTCTGGTAAATGAAATTGCAGTCCATTTATACTTCTCATTTAAGTGCTTTCATATTATGAATGTTACCCTTTTAATCACTTTTTAAAAATGGTTTTAGATTATATGTATTTTGAAGATGTGTAAAGAGCTTAACTTATGTAGTTGAAATTAATCATTTATATTTGTGATTACATTTTTTTTTGCAAAATAAATTTATGTCCCTTTTTTTCACACATTCTAACGTCACACAATTTTACCATATATGTGGTTTGTATTTGTTTTGATTAGAACAATCACAATAGTAATAATGCAACGGTCAAAGCCCGTAGGCAGTAACAATGAATAGTGGGATTAACAAAAAAAATGGAAAACGATAAGGAGTAAAAAAAAATTGTATGAAAGTTTTACCAAAAAATCCAAAAAAGGTAACTTTTTCTGTTAAATTAAATTAAAAAATAAGTAAATAAATATCACATGTTGTTTTATTTGAATTTCGTGGTTAAATTTAAAAAGAAAATTAACTATAGAAGTTATTTTAAAAAAACAATCAGTTTATTTATTTGTTGAAAAAAAATCTAAATTCTTCATAAAAAACATGTCTATAGAATTGATTGTGTCGGTCGAAGTTCTGGTGTATCAAAATAAGTATTCCCGTACATTTTATATGTGAAATTAAAACAAATGTATTTATTTATTGTTTCTTGAACAATGATGTAAAACTCTATATTAAATAATTAATACCAATGAAAACGTCAGTTTTCTAGAAGTTTTATTATACTTTATGGGAATGACATGTTTCGCCCTTCTAAGGCATTATCAAACATTTGATTTATAACCCTACAACAGGAGATTTTTTTGTGTTCAACGAAGTGTTCAGTTAAGAATATATAAGAATAAGAAAGCCGATTTTTTTGTTTAAGAAATATATAGTTTTTATGTTTTCATCTATATAGAATACGTAAAGACGTACTATTATTATTTTTTACATAACTTTTACCAGTTATTAATCGAATTCTTATATTAATACTGTATGTAACTTTTTATATGCAGCAATGTAAATATTTATATTTTAATGACGTTACCTATCTAAAAAGGACAGTGTATTTGGCCAAGGACCTCTTCGATTTGCAATCCTTCAGCGTTTACGCTGATATGTTCAAAGTGAAAATAATTTGCACTCAGACCCGCATATCTCAAGGCCTCTCAATATATAATATCACAATGGAAACCAAAATTGAGGTTATATAAAAAGGGTATTCAGATATCTGTGCGTGAGAGAAGATATCGCCGAAAACTGCGTTTTTTTTACGTTAAAATTTTTTTTTCAAAAGGATGTCACCTTAATACACATAGATCATGTTTCAATCGCTTCCTTTCTTTTTTTTCATTAAAATATTAATTAAACAATACTTTTTTCAACATACTTTAAATTGTATTTTTAATAAAATCCACGAATAAATTAGATATATTTTTTAAAAGCGATAACTACTTTTACTTAATTTGGAAACGAAAAAATTGTTATATCATTTTATGAGAAATCGTATAAATGATTTGATATAGATTAAAGCCTTCGAAATAATATATGTCGAGATAAGTAATCTTAAAAGTGGAAAAAAACAGCGTTTTAATTCATAAAATTTCATTAAGAAGAATTCAAAATCTTTTAATTATAGTCAGTAATTGGATTTTACGGTTAAAGTATGCAAAAATCATGTTATTTTGAATAACAAAAAAAAATCGTGATTTATTATCAATCGAAAATTCAAAAAAATAACTTACAATATATTATTGAATATTTTTATTATTTCTTGAACAATGGTTTAATACTCCATATTAAATAATTAATATGAATGTAAACGTCTGTTTTTTAGAAGCTTTATTATATTTTATGGGAATGGCATATATTGGGGTGCCAAGGCATTATCAAATGTCATTCGCATATAAAATATAATAAAACTTCTAGAAAAGAGAGGATCTTATTCATATTAATTAGCCCGTTAGTCTCGTTCGTTTTAAAAGGTTTATTCAACAAGTTTTACGGGAATAAAGCCGAACCTCAAAGAAACAAATTGAAAAATATACCTTCCGAATTACGGTATCCAACAAAGGTTATAGACAGTCGATTTTTAAACAGTGGACTTCTACTAATACGAGGTAGAAATTTCGGTTGTAAAATTCTTCCACTACCCTTCTACCAATTATTTATATTCAACAATGACGACTTATGTTTCATTTAACTATTATTGTAAGTCAATATTTTTTTCTAATATCATACGATACTTGATTTGTTTTATTATTACTAATTTGATACAAATGCATTTTTTAATTTAAATTACAACGCAACGATGTATTTATTTATAACAATCATAAAAATAGTGTCCATAAACGCAAAATGTGCAATATTTTTAATGGTGTTGTACTGATGCGCATGCACTAAATAAATAAATAAAATAAAAAAATTCAATGTTTTTGTATTTTTCACCTGTTTTTGAATAATAAAAACAACATTAAATACAACAAAAAATGAAATTATTAAGAATTCATTGTATCTCAATAGAGACGAAGATGTAAATTATTTGGATACAGAATTTGGTGGTCAAGGCGTTTTACGTTACATATACGAGTACATTATAAAACCACGTCTGACAATTATTTTTGAAAGTTGTATATAATATTATGTTACCATGTTGAGAAACATTTCACATATTTTAGTTCAATCTACACTAGCGCCATCTATTGAGATTTGATGTAAGCATTGAGCTACAAGTTGATTAATTTTGTCTACAAGTATTTGTATAAATTTAAAAAAAAATGATGGAAATAATTGTGATGCATTTCGGAACTATTTTTTTACGCATTTTACTATTTGTTTGGGAACACCGTGTTTTCCGTGCCTTGTACTAAAAACAAAGATCCATTCTATCTTCTGTCGTTACTCCCTTCGGAATACTTTCCTCGGGAGCTATCGCGGTTTGTTTTTACACGCAGAATAATGGATATGTTACAGTTTTTGGCAGTGTTACTTGTCGCCAGTTTTATTTTTACTCCGATGCGTGTGCGTTTTTTTCTTCTCTTTCTTTTTTTGTTCGTGCGTAAAACGAGGCAGACGGATGTATTATTGTCCCGATAATGGGGAACAATATTTTGAACGGCACATACATTACTTACACTGCCTATGACCGGCTCTGTTTCTCCAAAAAGAGATGAAAAATTTATGTTTTCTACGTAAACATTTTTTATGCCTTTCCGTCCAACCGAACCGCGTTTAAATGGATTCTTTTTTCAAAACATGCAAGGCTATAAATATTTTTGTTTTGTATTTTTTGTGATCAATTGATGTAAAACTGTCATTACAATATTGATTTAAGAGTTGCGAAAAACAACATATTCATTCAAATATTATGAAATTGGTGATTTAAAATAACCAAATATTCATAATCATGGTTTAAATCATGATTTTAATATTTTCCCTTATTTATATATTTTTTTCCAAACACGACATGTTTTCTAACTGCTCTTAATATTTTTAGTTTCTTAAGTTAATGAGGTTAATTCTTACCTAAAAATTACAATATTATAACATATCACATATTAAATAATAAGTTATTCATAAGATTACGAAATTTCTTGGAAATGATATATAAACACATTTTTTTACAATAATAGCAACACTTTAAGAAGGATAATATATTAATTTTGGTGTATATTTTTAATATATGATTTTCATTAAGATAGAGATACCAACCAGAGTATGATAAATATGACAATTCGAAAAAGGAACAAAAATAAAATTTGCATAGTACTCAAACGCCATTATGAATATGAATGAGACAAAGATGATAAGATTTTTTTTTCGATTTTAAAATTCCAGCAGATAAATCCGGAAGATCCTGAAACGGGACCAGGCCCCTGTGAGTTGTAAACCTAACGACTTGTAATGACTTGAGGATGTGAGCTGGAAGGACCCCGGCGAGGGTCAGGCCGAGGGTATTCTCCATTAACTCCAAGAAATTCCGCACCAAGTCCTGATCGCTCCCCGGGGGCGGCCATTTTGAGAGGCGGAGGGGGCAATCGTATTTATGACTTGTGAAATGTTGTTTTTAAGTTCCCTTTTCCCAGTAGCTCATTTTAGCGGAGATGTAAAATTTTGTTAATCAATTTTATTGGAGGCTTAAAACTTGAGAAATCTACTGAAACTAATGAATTAAACGTATCCGCATTAAAGATTGCTTAAATTGCAAACATGAAATCGCTTTTTCTTACATGAATTTTCTTATAAAAGCTGTATTATCTGTTGGTATAATAAACAATAAAGTACCTCTCAAATTTAAATTTCGTTCCAAACATTTGAAGGTGTACGGAATCACTCGTTAATATATGTACTTCCACTGGCATTATTATGCGCATAATCATTTTAATCTTTTAAGCGCCATGTTATATTTATGATAATATCAAGGAATTTTCTCTCGCGAAATGTTTTATTAAAATAGTCTCAAAGCTTAAGGTAAAACGGTACTTAGCGAAGGGGTTGCGTTCCGCTCAAATATTATCCATATTTATTATGTTCTCCGGAAAAAAAAATACAGAATCATAACAAGAAACTCCAGTTTATCAAGTTGAGCACTCAAGGTAACGAGCCCCCTCCCGCAAACACCAATGTCGATTTGCATTCATCCCAGATAGGTCTCGGGGCATTTTCCCAACCCTTAAATAAAAACCGCACGAATCCAACTTGGAGAAACATTCATAAAAAGGATTCTTACATCACTTAATACTAAGTTTACTTTCTATTGTAACAGAGGACTTGCCGAATAAGTGGTGGTTTCGTTTTCTGGTAATTTTGCTGTCGGAGTGGAGTTCAACGCTTTACCCAGACCTAATGGGCTGGTACGCGACTGTAGACGCAGACATCCGTTCTGTATTAAGTAACTAATGTAACAGTCTCCAGGTAACTAGTATACGTACTCCTATATTCCGGCTTGCGGCTGCAGTGCCAACCACCCTGCTACCCCGCCAACCCGCCCGCGGCACTCTATTAAATCTGCACCGAATTGTGAACCAGATGATTATTTTGGTGGTTTACGCGCTGCGGTTGAGAGATGTATTCATTTATTGTTCCTGCATTAGTTCACGGTGCTAGACCTCATGTTTTAATCGTTTATAATTATGTATTCGATTATTAAACCAATTTAGGCGGGCTTCACCGTATAAAACATGTTCTGTTTTGTCCAATTCTGTGTCTAAAAGCGCTAGATTTATTAGTGATCATTTATCATTTCTGAGCCGTTTGTGATGCATAACATTATATTATCTATTTATCTGTTTACTTTTATTCCATTAATTTTTTAGCTGTTTAGCTATCAAATATACGAGTATAATAGCTTAATGATTAAACTTGTTTTAACGTCGCGTCAGTACGAAATATTTTCCATATAAAAATGAAATAGTAAGTTCTTTCTTAGAAATTTTAGGCATATACTACTATTTTAATCTTATGATAGATAACCTTGGTAATGTAATGTAAATAGATGCAAACGATAGTGTAGGTATTCATGCATTTACATGTATCTGATATCTTTAATCTTGTAGGTTGGGTAAGCTAGCAAAAGGGGAATTTCAACGGGAATTCAATATTCAATCTCGTGCCAGCCATCTCAGTAGCTCTAAAAGATTCACCGCGAAGGAGATGCACCGGCGGTTATCTCCTGGACCGCTACAACTTGATCTCGGAGGGCGGTGTAAGGCCGGTCCTGGGGGGTCGGAGATTGCCGCCCTCGCAGGATATCCGCTGTTCGGGTGGGAGATGCATCCCAAAGCGTGGAATAGCTTCCGTTTTATTGTACTTTTTATGCGATTTTCGCGGTTATTGTTTTGGGGGCTTTGGAAAACTTTGTTTAGAACGTATTTGAATAAAACATTTCAAAATAACATTATGGTTTGCCTATTGTTATCGCGAATAACATTCGTGTAATATATATGTTAAACTGCGTTGACTCTTCATATAAAACTGAATACAACCTTACAACATTTCATTTGTGAACATTTTAAGAACTTATTTATTGTTTCTTGAACAATGTTGTAAAACTCCATATTAAATAATTAATACGCATGTAAAAATCAGTTTTCTAGAAGTTTTATTATATTTTATAGAAATGACATGTTTCGCCCTTTTAAGGGCAGAAGATAGATTATTTGATAATGCTTTAGAAGAACGAAATATGTCATTCCCATAACATATAATAAAACTTCTATAAAATATTTTTATTTGTATTGATTATTTTAGGAACTCTTTTTTCGCCTTGGGCCTATCAAATGTTTTTTTTAATAAGAATTACCAATTAACTTAAAATACTGTAATCTGATGTTATGTTTTATACATTCAAAAACTTATAATTCTAAATGTAAAGAATCCTATTAAACTCGATAAACAGTTCCCGTGGCAAAATTAATATTCGATTCACATGTTCTCTCTTGATCTCAACTCCGTCGAAGTTTACAAATTTCGGTTTCCGCGATGCACGGAACATCCTCCAATCTGCGGGTAATGGATACAATCGATGATGGAAGGGGTCGAACACGTATCGAAAAAAATGTTTTTTCAAATTTCCGATAAAAAATAATTTTATGTCATGATATTGATGATAATGTGCAATTTCAAAAAGTTTAATAATTGTGATATTATTAATTAACAACATGTAAGATTAGTCTAAAGTTATGGTATTTGAAAAGGAAGAATGTATGACGGATTGTGACATAAGTGCAAACGGTGAGAAATTAGAGCAAGTTACCGTATTAGTTTATCTGGGAAGCATGTTTACAAGAGATGGAAGAATGGAGAAAGATATCAGAAGAAGATCCATCCTCTCAAACCGCGTGATGGTTAGTTAGATAGTTAGTTAGTTAGTTAGTTAGTTAGTTATGATAAGTTTTGTAAGACATTATCAAATACGGCGAGACGAAATATTTTCTTCACTTATACTATATTTTACAATAAACGTGAAATATATACACACTTCCATATTTATTTTTACAATAAAATAAATCCTTAACGGACGTCACCTCTGACGCGACAACAGAACTTTATTGCTGCGGTCGGATGGCACTTGTGAGTTGACATGATGAATCATCTTTAATTTTGTTGTCTGTGGAATCTGCGCGTAATTACATTGCAAGTTAAATATTACCAATGGAGTGATTAACATACAATGTGCCTTTTTTAAATTACTTGTTGATAGAATATCATATAAAAAAGATACAAAAGCTTATGTCCAATAAGGTTTGCAATGTTACGATCTTCAAAATTATTTTTTATTCTATTTCCATGATAACATATTATGTACCACTTTTCTGTATGATTCCAAGAATTTTTTTCTTTTCGTATTTTTATTTAAATTGCAAGCGTTTGTTTTCTAATAATACAATACTTTCGATGAATTCAAATAAAATTGAGAATAAAATGTTTTTTTTTATTTATAATATAAGATTTTATTATTATAAATATGTACATAAATACATATGTATTGTATTAACCCGTGACTGACATATCATACAAACTATTAGATCCACTCGTTAAAAAACATGTTTTCAATAATTCATGCGATTTTTATATAATGATGTACTAGAAAAATATGCCTGGTTAGGTAACATTAACCACATAAAAAACTAGAATATTAATAAATAATTTATAATTATTATTATTTTAAGGTGGATCACACATATAATAGTATAAATGAAACAGTAAGATATTGTACAATATAATAGATAAGTAGCCTTGTTGAAAACATCGAATACTTTTGTATTCGCATCGCATCCCTAAAGATAGTGCATATCAGTCGGCTGCATTTTCTATTCCAGAAGTACCACGGCTGCTCGCTACCGAAGCGCGGAAGAAAATTGGCAATGGACCGGGAAACGTACCACAATAGCCGCTTCCTTAATCACCCTTTGGTCAGAGTTGAAGTGCAAACTCCGGGAGTTTTTTGGAATACGAATGATCGCTTAATGAAATTGACATTCATTCCGAAACGTTCTGAAAATAAACGGGTTCTCGACTGCTCAGTTAATGCTCTGTTTAAGGTGAACCAAGATGCTTTTGTTTTTGCATAATTAAATTTGAATACTCCTTCATTTTTATCACTCATTTTAAAGAGTTGAGTTTTGCAAGAAATGAGTCAAGTATTGAGCTTAATTTTTTTATTAAAAATATTTTTTTAAATTTTTATGATGAAAAATCAGAAATTATTATAACCTTATAAATATTTTTATACTCAATTACGCGTTTTACAAATTGATCGATAACTTGTTTTAATTTAATTTCAATAGTGTGGCTACACAAAAATGCTTGATATAATGTGGTCAAATTTATTTAAAAATTCAGAAGTCTTTAAGGGTATTTTTTGCTGCCGAGATTGTGAAAATGCATTTAGGTCTATTAAATTTTCTTTTCCAGGTCACATATTGCTTGGAGACAATTATGACATCCTCCAACTCATGAAATTGGGAAAAATTGAAGGACGACGTGATCCTGAAAGGAGAACACCTTGTTTGCGCAAAAATAGAGACTGTACTGGAATAAGAAGCGTGAATGAGTTATTCCGGACGGCACAAGACAGAAAGGCTCTTGGGATGACCAACGTTTGAGAAATCTGATATGACACAATAAGAATCAGAATTCCGTAATATAATTTTAACAAAGAATAAAACCTTCGCCTCCCCTAAATATTACCACGTTGAAGTCTTTGCTTAGTGCTAAGCTATGTATTTTCAGTATAGATTTATGTATCGAGGCGCAAAACATGCAGTGTGGTCATCGCGATTGTATGCCATACGTTGGTTTACTAGGTTACTAGCAGCGTAGCTCTAAGCACCAAAGAAGGCTCCTACATACTTGAGCGCAGCCTTGATATAATATTTGAAAAATAATAACACTGTTAAATCAACCTTTGTTTATTAAATATTATTGGGGAATAAAAATATTAATCACAAAATGTTTCAGAGGTCACCTCCTCAATCCTCATGTGTAAATTTACATATAACACAACAGTTATATACTCGTATTAACACCTGAGGATGAAAGAGGTCATCTCCAAAACACGCTGTGATTAAAAAAATTATTCTTAAAAAATATTTTATAAATTAAAGTGGATTAAACAGTGTTATTAATTATATTTCAAATCACAATGGAATTCCACAGTATTAACGCCTTAACTTTTAATAAAACTTTTGTATATTATATTATATTTTTTATGTATTATATTATATTATATAAGATATAGGCTGCACCTCTTATGCGGAGTTGAAGAGAGTTCCCGAGGACCGAGCGGAGTGGAAGAGGAGATGCGTCGCCTTGCAGCAGACCAATCTTAAGATTGAGACCGGAGAAGAAGATTATATGTAATATAAATAATTTTACAAATTGAGTACAAAGTATAATTTTTTTAGTATTTACGAATATGGAAAATTAAATCAATTTGTACCCTTTTATTATCAATAAATTAAAAACTGATGTAATAATATTTTTAAGTAAATACATGGGAATTTTTTAAACGTGGACTAACATCTGTATAACTTCGAGATCATTTACCCCAGCCTTAAGGTTCCTAATCTCACACATCTACCACCTAAACAGAACTAACGAATGTATGGGCGAGGACGGGGGTTTCCGTTTGCCGTTTAAAACTTTACAACCGCGACGCCGCCGTCGACGGACGCATCGCGGCGCTTCTCCGTGGCAACAGAGATGTATGAACTAAAGGGAAGAATTTCTAATGTATCCATTGCCAACTCCCGTAGCGCGGAGATAAATTCCGTTTTATTTATGTTGCGCTTTTTTATTCTATGTAAATGCGCTGACTCATCTTTGGTAAATTTTCAAAATGAAAACATTTTATATTAAATGCTTAACATAATCCTCTATTTTTTCCCACAATTAAACATTATTTCACTCAATGAATGTGAGTATATTACTTGAGAACCGCGTCTCCCGCGGGGCGAAAAGAGAAGGATGGAGTGCCGCATCAGTAAAAGTGTGACAGTCCATTCTTTCTGCCTACCCTTTCGGGGAGACGGCGTGATGGTTAGTTAGTTAGTTAGTTAGAGAAGTTGGAAAACGTTTATTTTGAAACACAAAACTCTTTTTTGTATTTAACATAGAAAAATGTTTTAATTCTAAATAAAAATCTATTATTTTATTTTATTTCTGGCTTATTGTAAGTGTCGTCTTATTGTGAAAAATAACTTAAAATAAGCCATAGGTTAAATAAAAGAATTGATTTACATAAAAATCGTGATGATTTTTATTTCAAAGTATATACATTATATATTGTTTAATTATATGTCAATTAAACAAGCAAGCTTAGAATTCAATACCACAATTTGATTACCACTTCTGAATAGCATGTGTAACAAAGTATATTGACTTTAAATATTTTACCAAAATAAAATTTATATCCTTGCAGTAATTTAAGTAATATTGATAAGGGAAAAACTGTTAAGTATTAATACAAATGCATTTTATTATTATTATTTATTGTGGTTTTATTATTGGAATGATTCAATTCAGCGCCCTTGAGATGATTAATTCATAAAGATGGCGCTCTATAAATCATCCAATTTATTATTATTATTATTATTATTATAATTATTATTATTATTATTATTATTTTTTTTTTTATTTTTTTTATATTATTATAATCAATTGTGATATTTATAACAAAGTTTTTTCTTCAAACAATTAATAATGTTGAAATATCACAGTGTTTTCGCTAAAACAATGGATTATCTAATATTTTTAAATAAATAAATTTAACAATATTAAAATATTACGGTCAAAATAATGTATAACATTATCCGGTGGTTATTATGAGTATAAATCAGTGTTTGCATAGTCATCGATCTAGGGAAAAGATACGTGTAATTTGAAGAACAAAACCTTAGCTAATTTAGATGCTCAAATAATAATAATAAAACGCAATAGTTGTCGGCTAAAGTAAAAGTTCCAGAATGTTCGAGACCCTGGGGCGCCGGTAGAGCAGGAGCGGATTATAATTATGGGCGATGCGTCTGCCGGGTATCGGGGGACCACCGCGCCGGGCCCTAATGCGAGCGGTTACCGTGAATTACGTGGCGTGGCGGAACTACCGGTAGTTAGCGGGGTGTCTGCAGCCTCCTGCCTGCACGCCGTATTCGCCGGTAGCTGGCCTCGGAGGGGAAAAACTTACGTAGGGGACGGAACCTGAAACGGAAATCAAGATCCTCTAACACTTTAAAACTATACAAGTACTTGCAATTTAATATTTATAAAATTCTTGCTAAGCATTGGTAATTTTTTAGAAAATAATTAGTATATGCTTCATTTGTTTATTTAATTAACACAATTTTTTTTGTTTCTTAAATAAAAATGTGAAATCCGTATTAAATCATTAATACGTATGAAGACGTCACTTTTCTAAAAGTTTTATTATATTTTATGGGAATAACATATTTTATCTAACTTCTTCTTCTTCTTCTTTGTGTCCTGTCACACCTCCGTGGTGCATAGGGCCTCAAGGAACCTTCTCCACCCGACTCTATCGCATGCCTGATGCTTAACATCTTCCCAAGTGAGGCCTGCTGCCTTAACCTCGTCCTGCAGGGTTCTTCTCCAGGTGGCTCTAGGTCTGCCTCGCTTTCTCTTTTCCCCCATAGCGGACCAGTCTAGTGCGCCCTGAGCGATGCAATATAATTTGATAATACTTTGGCAAGGCGAAATATGCCATTCTCATAAAATATAATAAAACTTCATGAACATATACGTTTTCAATCTTACTAATTACGTCAGAAACATTGTGGAAAACATATTTCAAAGATGGATTAACTTTTGGATGGATGGACATAAATATTTGCAGATATCGAAACTAAATACTTGATTAACATCAAACATACTCGTAGATATTATTCGACGGAGTATATGGTTATTGGTAGACTATTTTGTAAGAATTCAAATGATCTTATAATTCATCAATACGTGCTTTGAATATCGACTAACCAAAAATATTTTACCTTAGGATGGAAGAATTTTATTAGTTGCTACTCTACTAGTGTGCACGAATTTGTGCTGTATTACGAAATCATTACATTTTGACGAATTTCATACTGATCCCTGTTCAAATATATCTATATATGACTTATAAGTATGTATATTTCAATCTTTTACTCCTTTTTTAAAACGTATCAGAAAAAAAGGTATCCTTCCTTTTTACAAATGTAAGTACATTGAAAGATTTTTCATTAATTCTCTGAAAATTTCATTAGATCGCTTCGCCCGTATGTGCCCATTAAACTTACCTATTGAACGTCTGTGTCACACACCATCATAATACGACGAGTTCCAGGTATATACACACGTCCGCACAGCGTCGTTTGACTGTGTTTATTACCATCGTGCCATGAATAGGACGCACGAACTGCTCCATGGAGCCGTAACAAGGGAGATCTTAAGATGTTGGTACCGCGCTGCGCTGCGCTGCATAATCAAATGGATTCGAACAAAGCAATGATGGAAAGCGGCATTAGATTTGCTAAACGATAACTGAAGGAGTGTCTTATCTCACACTGAACTTAGTATTATCTTCTTCAACTTTATTGTTTAAATCTGAATTATTCATAATACTTCCACGACGGTGTGAAATTTTATTCTTGAACGAACCTTTGTGATTGCAAGTCAAGTATGAAAATGACAAACGAACGATAAAATAATACAATTATTACTTAAGAAATACAAAATTCTGAATAACAATTAAATATTCTTGACCTATTTGGGTAATACCACCTCTTTCGACTGGTATTAATGTGTAAAATGGGGGGACGTCGGGAAGTTGGTAGAAAGCAGTTGTCCTGGCTGCGGAACATCAAATAATGTGCAGTAATGACAAGAATTACGAACCTGTTCCAAGTGGCGTAGGACAGAGATGCCTTTGCTGTAGTGATCGCCAATGTTAGGGAGACCTGACACGGCACCGAAACAAGAAGAATTATTGTACTCGTTTATATCCATCTAAGTATATAGTCTTTCATCATTATATTAATTCTTCCAATAGGATATTATATGATTTATTACGACTGATGACATTGGCCAATCAGTTGGGATGACCAGGATGCGGAAGCGATAAAACAAGAACGTGTTGATAAAATTAGAAGAGCCAAATTTTCAGCAGTAGAGGGAAGAAGGCTAAAGAAAACAAGAAGAAGATGATGATTTGTTATATGTTGACATCACTGCAATTTCAATGTAAGGGAAAAAAATAATAAATTATTTTTTAATAATTTTGGTTTGTTAAACGAGTATATTACATTCATTTTTACATTATATGTAATTTAAACCACAAAACCTATCAATTTTCTTATTTAAAAAAGTAATATATACAATATCATAAAAATATGGGTGTATAAAATATTATATTAGGATATTTTACAAGTAAAAAGTTTCGGTACAGTAACAGCATATAAACCATGTGAATGTGGCATGTAACGGAGAAAAGCATGCCACTTTTAAATTAATTAAAATCAGTAACCATTCAAACATCTGAAAAAATAATTTATAAACTCATGTACATTGATTTTTATACCTCCTAGCTGGAGTATTTTCTTGTAGAAAAGCTTTTTTTTTTTAAATAATTGTATGCAATATTTTTTTTGCTTGAAATATTGATATGAAAATATGATTCAAATTTTTGCGATGAACGTAAGAACTGTTTTAATGATGAAATGAACATTTACTACTATTTTTTACTTACTATTTTTTTTAACTTTTCTAGAGCACTTGTGATCAGTCGACGTATTGTGATTCCGTTAGTAGTCATACGTAAAGGAAAACAAAAGCTTTTATCAACCAAAACAAAAGAAGCAACGTCAAAAGAAGATTGATATTAATTGGACGCATTTTTACCTGATCTGTATAATGTTGATACCCTTAATTAAGTGATTCGTTCAATCGTTAAAATTGTATTCACAATTTCAAACAATCAACTCGTTCAAGTGCTCGAGAGAATCTAAAGAGCAAATAGACAAAGTCAAATATATTGGTACGTGAACATTCTGGATTGTTATTTCAAAACAAAAAGTTTTACATCTGCCTGTAGGTATGCTTATACATTGTATCTTGCAAATCAAATGACTTGATGAAACATTTTAATAAAATGTGCTAATATTCTACAATTTTATTGCGTAAATATGGCCATTTTCGTCATGTTTTATATTTAAATTACTAAGATTTTTATTTATTTATTCACGCATATTTTTCATTGGGATGTAACTTGATTAATTATCAAAAAAAAATTTAAAAACATGATACCCCCAAACCAATAAAATTTTAAAAGGATTTTAAGAAGTATGTCACGATGGAAGAATGTAGGCATGTATTTATTATTGATTATTATCAGAACGGTAAAAAGAGATCGGTTCTTTCGGAAGCAAACGCTTTATAAATTGCAAAGATGTGGTTTTTATTTTTATAAAAAACTGAGTGGGATTATTATAAGTGCGCGTACCATTTATATAATATCTCTACTTAAACTGCCATTTCAATTTCCTGTGACGTTAGCCATCATTGCGGTGAATGCTTTCTCGCCACAGTGATTTCCTGTGAAATGTAACTGGAAACGTTTCTCGTTGCCTTCTCCAGATTTATTTTATACGCGAAGACATTAATTTCAAATATTTTTCTCTATTCAATATTGATTAATTCTTTCAGGTTTCATTCTAATTTATTATCCATTCTCGTGCTTTAGTAAACGCAGACAGCCGATGTGATGGACAATGCGCCGTCTACTCGCTATAATGTGCGGCGATTCGACTCCACGGTCTCGTCTGCTCTAAGGAATTCGACGACGTTTGTCTCTCAAAGCGTTTACTATATATTGAAACACCAAACAGAAATCACAGCTTTTACACTGTGTCGTTAAATCGATTTTCCCGTGGGCATTGTCCGAGCAACTTGATTTATACAATTCACGGATTAATAAAATGTATTCTGCAACCCCAGCCCGAGCATTTTTTTGTTTGTTTACATGTTTTTATAAATTTAAATCATGTTATTTTGAAGTTTTGTTTTCATGCATTATATTTATTTTAATGTTAACTAACTAACCATCACGCCGTCTCCCCAAAGGAGTAGATAGAAATAATGGACAGCCACAGTGTTCCTTCCTGACATACTTCTCTCGATTTCTTGAAATTCATAGATCGTGTCATGCGCGCACGTCGATTTCTCGGACTCCTCGTGTAGTCGACATTCAACCTTTGATTTATTTTAAATGTTTTTACACTTAAAAATAGATTGATATAGATTTGATATCTTATATAATTTTTTGATAACAAACCAAAAAGAACTTGACGATTGAGTTTCTTTGTTGCTGTTACAAATATTTTCATTCATTTTTAAAAAGCATTTTGTGCTAAATTGTATTTTTTAATTATTTTTAAATAAATCGAGCATTCACTTGTAGATATACAAAAAGTATTTTTAAACTGATTTAAATATTTAAAAGATGCATTCAAAAATATTATCAAGGAAACTTCCCAAATATCTAGACATCATTACTTCAAAATGAACGTACTCCTTGGAGCGGTCGTCTGTGTACATAATTACGTTAACGTGTTCCCACTTTAACGTTTACTCGGTAATTTCATTGGCCCTATGAGAGGATTACGTTTGAGGCCGACCGCCGATTGGTACTTAGATATTTTCTTTGGTCGCGGGAAGGGTCCCCTCACTCTCGCCTCAAAGATTCGGGACTCCTAGGTGTATATACTTATACTTTAAAGGGTCTATCTATATGGGAAATTGCCCCAAGGAACCTTGAATCATCTTGCGGCCGGGTTCAAAGCAAGGATAAACACTTTGGTCCAGTCCACGAACAATCGAATAGTTCGATCCTTTGCGATTAAGGAGAATCCGTTTATAGGGCCCCCTTTGTTGCTTCTGTCCACTCTAATTAGTCAGTGACCCTTTGAATTGGTTAAACAGAACCCATGCCTTCAATCGTTCAATGGGGCATAATCGTATTGCTAATATTTTTTATCACAGTCAGACCAATAAATCAGAAACAGAACTAAGAAGTTAAATTAATAACCGAACTGATGTTTGTGATATAAATTTCCCTAACTTGAATCACGATATAACTGTTGAATTAATCGCTTATTATTTAAAGTATTTTAATGTTAATGTTTAACATATTGAATAAAAATAATATTTGGACATATGAAACGCACGGATGAAGCAAGAATGATTAAGAAAGTATACGTAAACGGTGTGAATGGAGTACGAAGTCGTGAGAGACCGAAGAAAACTTGGCATAACTCGACGTGCGTGTATGACTCGCTGTAGGAATGTGGAGGAATCTAGATATGTGTGTCACGATCGAGTATTGTGGCGGTCCTTTCTCTCTGCCTACCCCTTCCAGGAAACGGCGTAGTGGTATGTTGTTGATGTATAAAAATAATAATTAAGGAATCGGTCCTTTATACGTTTAATTTCAATAGTTAAATCATTTTCAGTAGTAGAGTTACTTATACGACATTATATAATAAACTCATTATATTACTGTTTAATGACAGTGAGTAAACACGAAACAGACGACATACCGAAAACTAAACTCCATCTGTAATCGTGCAGTTATGAACGTTCGTCGCGTTTATGAACACACCATATGAATGTGTGTTCTTACCCAGAATCCAAGTATTTTGCGATCTCGTATACGTCCGTACATGAAAATTTAGAGTGTTTCTCTCATGCTGTAGGTAGTAATGTTTGTTGGTTTCCTCGCGTGCGTTGATATAAAAATACGCACGCTAAGCATTGAAAACCACTTAAAACCCAGACTATCCTCAGACACTTTAATTTATGCCTCAATCGGTCCGGCCTCGGGGGCGAACAACGCACCCTCTGCCAGGAAATGGGGAAGAAACCTCCATTACCTCTCCTTCACTCTTGCTCAGGGGTTACGTGATTTATTAGCGAAGCAACGGCGATGCAGTCGCCTCGAGGTATGTACAATGAATGCAGCGTAAAATGCTGATTTTATCGATCGACCGCAAAGAAACAAAAGGACACCATCTAGCTTTTAACATTTTAATGTTCTTTATCGATTTCGTATTATAACATTTATTGTTTGTATTTCATATACAATATAATTGATAGAATGTGCTTTAAGTATTTGATTATTTCAGGTATTTTAAAGATGAACAGTTACAAGAACTACAAATCGGTACCTATTTGGCAAAAGGTCCCAACTCCTTTTTTATAAATTTTACAGGAGAGCAAAAATAAGATTTTTACATTATTTTGATTATTTAAAAAATGTTGTTTGCTCCCGGGAGACGGCGTGATGGTTAGTAAGTTAGTTAGTTGAACAAAGAAATGTCGGTATTTAAAAATTATCCGGAAAATCGATTCTCATCACATTTGACAGTGCCCACACTAGAGAAAAAACGTCAGTCCAATAAAATATAATAAAACTACTTAAAAACTTTCATATTTTGTCGTTGCATTTTATTTATCGCACGCTTAATAGAACATTGGCTTAACTAAAAAAAGTAAGTTTTGTTCAATCCGACATGAGTCGGTGTTTTAACAAAAACAGTCGAAATACACGTACGAATGGATGGCGTTAACATTGTGAACGATTATCGTACGTACGAATGGATAGCGTTAACATTGTGAAAAATAGATGGATAGCGTTAACACAAGCCTCTGTCTAGTGTTAACTCAATTATGACCTAAACCATAATCGGTCAGTTTACTATTAAGCGTGCGATATGTCATTGTAAAAGATTTAATAGATAACGTTAGATTGACTGTTGGATTATCTATTGTACATGCGGTTACTTTGGGTATATGTATTGTAAGATAATTCTAGTCGCTGTAGGCGTGTATAGAGCCAGGAGCATCCATGCTAGCTACAGTATTTCCATTCGATTTTCTATGCAACCGTTTAACGTATTTATTTGCAGTCCATTTGATCCGCTGGCTGGAGAGCCACCCCAGCCCTAAATAATGATTTAATGGCCAGGGTGCGTCCCGACAGAATGCATGCCCTTTGTTGCACACTCGCTTGATTTGATTACGTTTCAATCCAATGCATTTTAGGTTAAATACATTCGATTGGAGACCAATTGATTCGCTTGTCAAAATGCTGTCATGTACAAATATTGTGAGGGTTTCATTTTTGCTCTTACGTTATATTCGATGCATAAAAAAAGTAATCAATATAATGCCTACAAATTAGAAATAATTTGAACAATTTTTTTAATTATTATTATCATTCCAAATATATATGCATAAAAAACAAATGTTTTAAAATTATACATAATTTTGATACAGTGCATATTAGGGTGTCCCTTATTTTTCAAAGTTTTAATTTTACAATGCATAGGCTATTGTTTTATTCATTTGGGCCTGAAACATCCGAAACCAATTTTTTTCCTTATTCGGAACAGTGTAACCCGTGCCGACTTGCGCGCAAAGATGTCCCATACAAATTGCGTCACAGGAGCGGCGCGTTGTCGTTGTTATTAGCATTTAGTTTCGGCTTATCGGGTAGGAACCATGGAATGTTTTATATTTCGAAGATGTCAGTAGAACTAAGAAGCAATTAAAAAAGTATTTTCTTGGTTGGTGAAGTAAATCATCAAATAACAGGTGCAAACAACTATCTAATCTTCAAGTTCTCGCAGTTCTATTTTTCAAAATACGTGAAGTTAATTTGACTGTTAATGAAAGCGCAAATCTTGTCATTCTGAAGTCCAATATGTTCTGAAAAAAGGCTAGAATACCTACCAGAGCTGTTCGTAATTATGTTAAGAAGTTAGTGGATCTTTATCAGGTCTGACGAGAACTGCAAAAAATAGCAAGAAGATTCAGGGCTTACATAGGCGCCGCGAAGAGAACTTTCAACTTGAATTAAATAATTTATTCGATACCGCACACACCGATGCTCTTGAATGTGCTATGATACGACAGCATCATATACAGGATACTTGAACGGAGCTTGTGTGCAAAAACTAGAAGGGGGTTTGTTATTCTTTGCTGGCCGCCATCATATATAAGAACTGATGCTCAAAAGTGCGTTTGATTCGCAAAATCGATTGTACGAGATGATTATAGGGAACTCATATTGAGCATGCTATTGTTTTTCTGGGTGGAGGCAATGAAAATAAAATAAACAGACCTGCTGGCCCAATGCATCAAGCACGATGGATGGCAAGAGCTATTTACTCCTTAAAAATACGTTTGCTGCAGTCCCAGTTTAAAATGTGCGCTAAGGACAAACAAGCTTTACCAGATGTTTGTTTATTTATTGTGTCAGTTTATGTAAAGCCCTGGCTTGAATGTAGTTTGGCGATAAAAGCTCCAAATGAAGATTTTTGTTTTTTAAAGACCTTAAAAGATTACGAAGAAGTTGACGATTTCCAAAGCGGCTTTAAACAAGTTCAGTCAACATTTGTGGTACTTGTCAGAGGAAATAGCCGTCCTTTTAATTTTTAATGACAACGTTGATGAGCAGACCAAAGGAAACATTGTAGAAAACTTACAAAAATAATGTTTTGGTGAATCGGGAAAGAGATATGTTCCATCGAAGGAACAGATGTCTGGCTCTCTATATGGTACGTAAGTAGTGTTTAATCTGGTATTTAATTTAGAACTAATTTGTTTTATTTATAGGTACTACAAGTATTTGTTATCTTGTTTTATGGAAATCTTTGAGTGATTTTGTTTCTGTATAGAGAAAAGATTTATTTTCACAACTAAAATATGATAGTAATTTCCTTAAAGAAATTGTATCTTCATAGAAAGACAGCGCGGCGTTTGTGGAAGTTAAAAAGAAGGTTACTAGCTTAAAAGCAGTAAATGACACAGCTGAAAGAGCTGTTAATCTTATGACAGACGTTCATGGTTTGACTACCGCAGATGAAGAACATAAGCAGTTCATATTATGTTGTGTGCAAGAACATAGAAAAATTTACCCAGACTGTAAAAAAAGAGATTTTGAAGAGGAAATATCCAAGTAAATAAATATAAATTTGGATCTTTTTTGATGATTACAAGAGGAACATTATATAAATATGTGTTTTCATTAATATTTATCTTATACAGTGGTTTTATGTGATCATCTACAACTACATTTAAGAGACACTTAAATCACCTATTTTCTAAAACTTTGAGGGCAAGTCGGCACGGGTTTGAATTAACGTAGGAAGTTGAAATTCTGTATTTGGGTAACTAGTAGACTATTAAACATAATTAGGGGGTATGCGTTTCATTAATCCAAAAAAAATTTTTTTTGCCCATATAAGGGACACCCTAGTGCATATGCAATATAATATACAGCATATATATTGAACATTTAAAATTATAAATTACATCTACATGATAACGTTTTAATTTAGTTTATTTAGGTTGTTTAATTAATAGAATTTTCGAATTTATTAATAATTTCATCCAAAAATAGAATTAATATGGAAACATACAAATTAATTTATTAAAAAATCGTTTTGTATAAAGGAGATGCCAAGAGGAATAATGCCCCAACTTTTTCTATCACATATTTCTATAATATTAACATTCATATAGCGTGCAGTGCATGCACGACATATTTTTGACTACTCATGTATTTGATATTTAAAAAAAATGACTGATTTTCTCTGAAACTTTTTCTTCAGTCTTGTGTAATTTCATGCTCCATTCATATTAGAATTATATTTTTTTAAATCACCGTTAGTTTTTCTTTAATATTAAGCACCTGTCTTATCCATTTAAAGATCTTTTTGATACAGTTTTTAACCATCCTGCAATATTTACAGCATTTCGTATTTTTTTCCATGATTGAACTAAATAAATATTATATCCGTCTTAGAATTAATCTAAAAATTTGAAATGAGGAAGCAACAGACATGGTATACAAGATGTTACGGCCACGTCATATGATACCCAGGCGATCATATTATACGGAGGGTGTGGAAACGGATCAGCGACCAAATGACTTTATATACTCAATTTTACGTAGATAAGAGATATCAATAGGAACCACAAAAGCCACCAGAAGCCACCTAGGATAGAGAGTCCTGGAGACGGATACGGAATACGGATATATGGAACATAGGCTAAGAAGAAGAATAGGAAGCAACAGAAATATTTATGAACTGTTTACGTATAAATGTAACTACATCGTATGTTTTTTCTAGTGTACAATTGTCCCCAAGTATGGTAGACACAATGAATTGTAGATGCCGCCTGGGGATTTGATATTTATATTTACCCCACAATAATAAGAACGAAGTAGTCCCAAAATAAGTACGGCACGTCTCTCCTAATTAATGAATAGCACTTATGCCGTGCGTATTAATTACTCATCACAGTATTAATTAATGGATTCCGTACCCAAAACGGTGGCGACACATGTCACATCTATTATTTAAAAAAATGTTTTTACAATCTATTTTTTGTTTCTCGAAATGTCAAGGGTAATTTTCGTTCGGATGGTGCAGTTAAAAGTTGTTTTTTTGTTCAGATTTATAATACGCTTTTGTATGAAAGTTAATTCAATATTTATTTTAAAAAAACTTAAACACCTTCTGATTACGTTTTTTTAAAGTAGTATAAAATTAAAATGATGCGATATGTGATTGCTAGACCATTGTTTAATATAAGTTTAGTAACAAAATAAATTACTTAGATCTGTGTATGTTGTGGATAAAAATATTTTTTATTACTTATGTTATCTATAAATACTGGCATCTTGTACATTAGAACTACACGACTCAGTGATAATTATTAATCACAGATGGAACTAGGACGAAATTATGAAATTCATTTCATACTTGAGTAGTGTTTTTTTACAGTTTTATTATTTTAATGAATTACTCTTATTTTCACACTCGGCGATAGATTTTTGAACTGGGTGAGATTTTTGATCTAGAGAGTTGGACTGGGTTGGGCCGCCTTTGGTAAAACTGACATATGTGTCTGAAAATTATGAAATACCGGTTTGTCTCAAAAGAAAGGTCTACGACATGTGTATACTGCCCATGATGACATACGGACTAGAGACGACAACTCTTACAGCAAAAAGTGTCCACAGACTCAAGTGTACACAGAGGTCCATGGAAAGACAGATACTTGGTGTGAGCTTGGGTGACCGCATAAGGAATGAAGAAATGAGACGCCGCACCAGGGTTGCTAATGTCATGGACCGAGTGGCAAAATTGAAATGGCAATGGGCTGGACACTTGGCTAGACAGGGTGGCAACAGATGGGCACCCAGGATACTCATTTGGAGACCATGGGCAAATAGACGAAGTGTCGGAAGGCCACCGATGAGATGGACCGATGATACTGTCAAAAGTGGAGGGAAGAGGGTTAGCAAAGAAGAAGAAGAAGATAAATTTTTAACACTAATCGATTGTCAATAATGAAACGTTAAATAGTATTAAAAATAATCATTAAGTGTATTTTCAACAAAGGTTAGGCAGAAAGAATGGACTGCCACACTTTACTGCCGCCTCACGCGGCACTCCATCCTTCCCTTTTGGCCCCCGCGGGAGACGTGGTGTGATGGGTTGCGAACCTCATCGCCATTTTCAATAAAATTATAATATAAAATAAACAAAAATCACTCATCATTAGTAAATAAGAATTAAAAAATAATTTAAGAATACATTTATCTCACTCTTTTAAAATGTAATATAATTTATTTTTGAAAATGAATATGTTCGTTTAGTTTTTAAACATTTGAAGGGTGAAATCACAAAAAATCAGGAAGTAAAACGAAGGTATTTTATTACGGATGTGTGATTTTTAAACATACATATTGCACTAGTAGTTCTCACAAGACAGACACGTGTTTTTCTTCAGTACCACTATATAAATTCTTACATTATTTGCTAATAATTTTATTTTTTCGAGAAAACATATTAATATGAGTTTTCTGTATACCAATAGATGTGATGTTAAATACACAATCGAAAAATAAAATGATTTACATATCGGAATCATTATGTTGACTTGTGTTAGTTTAGAAATATTCGTACGATATAAAATATATTTTGTTAAAGAAGAACTTGAGAACAATCGATGTTTTATAATTTCACTCCTTGGGCTGGAACAGCGCTTCTGGTAAGTGTGTACTTATACGGTTCGGTTACCTTAATTTCAGACTTCATATAGTTGTGTAGGAGTGCATGATGTATGATGGCGTGCTCTCCCTAATGGTTCGTCGCTCCCATCTCTTGTTGCGACAGATGTCTAGAAACGGGAGACATTACTGCGCTTGCATCAGGAACCACTAAGACTCTCATAGATCAAAAAGCCAGGAACAAAGCTCGTTGAGTCATTGAAGTGAGAACGTTGGCACTTTCGTACAAAGAGAAATCGTATAAGACGCGTCTAGCTACCCCAGCGCCTTTTCTCCCCGGAATAAGAACTTGTGTTTTTTGAGTGAGTTGTCACAACCAATGAAGTCGTTCTCAAATGGCTTCATTTTTGTGACAACCCTTGATAGACAATCAATCATTCGGTATTGCGTGAATTGGTGGATTATTCTTACATGAAATTTTGATTGTTTCTTTATTTTACAACAGATTTTTAGATTATATCATGATTGATGTTTTGATTCAAACGAAATCGTTACATAAACTAATTCATAAAAAAATATTCCATGTTCTACTCTTGTTTGTACTCAGATTAATTAGAGTTATTTGCTGTTTGATTTGGGACACTTGTCGTGAAAGCTGTTTTGCCAACAAATGTTGGCATCATGAGGTACTATAATTAACTCTTGATCGTAAAACCTGATGATGCCAATATCGGTTAGCGATACAGCTGTCGCAAAATTTTTGTAGGAACTAAATAAATAACATGTGATATTATAACTGTGTTTTAAAATAAACATAACAGCTAATAAGGTTGTAGTATCATAATGTTTTCTTCGAAACAAAGGATTATATAATTTAAAAAAAACTAATTAATTATTTTCATATGTCCAAAACATTTATGTGATACTTTGATTATTTTGCTCAAAATGCTATCAGGTTTCTCTTTCTCTCAACTCTTCTCCACATTCACACACCGTGACACGCACGATTGTCAATTGTTCCTACTTCTAATATGGCCGCCATTCAGTAATTTATTGAACAAAGTACTTGTATACACCTTTTTTATTTCTATATACGAATTAAATAATAAATTTTACCAATTAAGAATAATAATATGAATCAACCAATTAAAATTATGTGATTTCCTAACTAATTTGAGTAAAGTACCTACTGACAAACAAAACTTCCGAATTTCGTTTCAGACACAAGTACGATTTATAATAACCTGAATAAAGTTTACATGATCGAAACAATAATTATCAAATAACCCTTTTGCTCTTTAGTGAATAAACATAAATAATTTATTTACTCAAGTAGGCACTTATCGGGATGAAGAAGTTTTTTGGTAAATTAAATTATTGATTGTGTTTACTGGAAAATCAGTAGTTTGAATTGTTACGAAACTGGTTCAAACTTTGAAACCGTTTTCAATACGAATGAGCGCCTTCCCAGTCGCGAACATAACTCAAACACAAGCAAGCTACACGGGATACGCCGAATCACACAAAGTTATGGCAAACCGACACAACTAACTTCGACTACTAGAAACCTGATCCGTTCTACGCAATCATAGCGCTCTCTTATTTTTAACAAGAGGTAAACTTAATTTGGAGGTCTGCGTTTGTTGCGATTAACAAGTCGCGTTCCTTTTGCGTAAGTGGTTTAATTTTCCCAGGTCTGCTAGCTTAATCGGTCGCGGATTGTATTTTAGGCCTTGAAAGAGTTGCGGTGTTCGGGTGGGCACCTGAAGAATTGCCAGACATTAATTTCGCCCGCTAGGATTTTTCCGCCCCTCATATATGTATGTATGGGCAAAAAGCGGAGTCGCGGAACAGTATTAGAAGCGGGATTTTCTCCGGGATTTATCGGCATACCTCATCGTGTTGGCGGAAAGTCTTACAATAGTAAACACATTTTTTATCGGCCTGGATGAGAAAATGAAGCTTTTATTCGGCGCTAAGAGCTCAGATTGCGCAGACGGAGATGTGTTGTTCCGTGTCACACACTTATAATGGAGGAAAAATGTGTTTACTTTAATGGAGAGCACATTAAATTTCTACGCCGAATAAAGTCATAGAACATTAAACATCGCTCAATGGGATTTACGAGTGTCTTTTCCACGTTCTCGCTTATTCCGCTTTCCATGTCCTTATGAAGTTAATCGCATAGCGTCATACTTTGCATGATGTTGCCACTTAATAGTTTGCTTTGAGCAAAATCAAGTTCCCGCATTGTTTAAAACAATAGTCGAAGACCAATTAAGGGGGTTGTATTTGGACTCCTTAACTACCCTTTGGGGTTTACTAAGTGTACGTGATATACAGAATGTTGCGTATCACCGAATTTCAGGGACTTAGTGTCAGTTCGAAATATATCTACCTACTTGAATCGGTAGATACGAGTAGGTTAATATTTATGGATTCATATCCGCCTGCATAATAACACTAGTTTAGGAGACAAAGGCAATAAAGCAGAGGTCTCTTTAAATAAATCATTATTTTGTTAATAAATATGAATAGGTTATTTGAGAAAATATATGACATAATGGTTGGATTCAGATGAGTAATAATCGTAATGAAGAGATAATTTATAATTTTATTTGGCAAAATGCCTAGATTTTCAATATTTCCTTTCAATACGTTCACTATCGATAAAATTGGCATGTTTACCATTAGTTTAATATAATCTGTATAATATTTCACCCTTTTTTAAATACAATTTTATTTCAACACATACGAAATACAAAATAAATATAATAAAACATTTACATGCTGTATTTGTATTGCACGTTGTAAGTAACACGTTAAACCGATTAGATAAACATTTATCAGCAGATTTTTATAAAAAAATGTTTTGCATAAGCATAACCTGTTTAAATTTTCATAATAAAAATTTGCTAATCTATAAATTAATTTTTTAATACGGATGATTTTTTTTTTAATAAATCTTGAAAATTAACGAGATTTTTCGATGAAAAAGAGAATGTCATTTTAACAGATAAGAAAACACCGCCAAACTGTTCTAACCTGATAAAACTCGCAAGAGTTATATCAGGATAGAACAGTTTGGCGGTCCATCCTCTCTGCCTATCCCTCCGGAGGAACAGTGTGATGGTTAGTTAGTTAGTTATTTGTTTAGTAAGTTAGTCAGTTAGTTAAGATGGCAGTACACAGCAGACTCTAGTCCAACCTTTTTTTATGTAACCAAATCTTGGAACTCGTAAAAGAAGTGTGAATGTCATATAAATACTGTGATATTGACATTACATTTAATAAAAATGTTATTTGAAAAACAATGTATGATAGAATATTGATCATAGAAATCAGGAATGTATTTTTTTCTTCTTTAAAGTTTCAATCCAAGAAACTGGTTTGGAGCAAAGTCTAACATATTTGCTGGTTCTTAGGATGCCATTTGGCCCTTTTTAATGTAATGCCTCCGTTATTTACCACATTTCTGTATACAACATGTTAATTGAACTCAATTACTTGTTCAATTTTTAAACTATCTAGTCTCATTGTCAGTTTTATTGTCACATGAATTCTACCAAACCAAAGACAAAGAGTATTCGGAAGGTATGAATAAGAAAAAATGCATATTCAATAAAGTTATAAAAGCGTCAACACGACGGTTTGGAGTTGTAGAACGAATATGTAGATGAAAGCAGAATGGTCAAAAAGTTGTGTACAAGCAGTGTAAGAGGAAAAAAATGTAGGAATCACGAAAAACAATCATGATCTAATGATTCATTTATTAAATGACAGTCATGTTCGAAGTCAAAACAACCGACAACTTTGCCTGATGTTATGTAAAATGAATATGGAAGAATTACGAGAGGAACGTCAGGATACTCGTAGATAGTTTGGCGATCCATTATTTTTAGCTACCCCTATAATGAAATTCAAATTTGTATTTAAATTTTAATATCTATTAATTCTGCAATATTTAATATGTAAACTACATAAAATTTATTTTTGATTATTTTAATATTATAAAAAGTTGTTTAATGGATTAAATAGCATAGAACACGTTTTTTCCCCAACCCTTTTGACATATTTATGTGCTTAGCATTTGGCAGTGTATGCAAATGAACCCAAATCAATTAAGTAAATACCCAAAAATCGCATTAGAACTCTCCGATGAATACATATTCACCCCTTTCTCCCCACTAATGAGTCTCGTAGAAGGGTAAAACTATTCCTTTGGACTATTGTTTTATGCAGGGCATCCCTTCATATCTATTCACTTTCCTCTCCGCGATAGGAGAAGACAATGCCGAGGGGAACAGCGCTCCGAGCTCTTGTGTTGGGTTTCGGGTTGTCCCGGACCAGTCTGCTTAATGCTTATATCTACCTAACTCGATACAGGGCAATCGTCTTGACCTCATCAATTTATTATCGAGAACCCTTCCTTTCTTCGGCGTTTAAAGGAATACGAATGAGTGAATTAGATTTAACTACATTCACACAATCATCATTAAGGCAAAAAACTTTTTCCTATCAAATATATTACCAATCTCATATCTAATTAACGTTTTGTAGGACATTCATATTTTGCTTTTAACTTCTTTAAATCTGTTTACAAAATAGTGTCAAATGCAAATGTAAAAAGATAATGCAGTGCGAATGAAAGTGTAACAAACAAAGTAATGAAAGGAATATTAAGATGGTTTGGACACATGAAGAATAAATGGTTAAGAAAGTATGTATTAAAGACGTAAACAGAACTAGAAAAACAGGAAGACCGAGGAATACGGAGGCATAATCCAATCAATCTAATTTTAAAAGACGGCCACGTGAGGATTCAGAGAAATCGACGTGTGTGAATGACACGATGCATTAATGTTAAGAAATCGAGAAATCGAATTATCTCAGGATGGAACAGTGTGACGGTCCATTATTTCTGCCAACCCCTCCGGAGAGATGGCGTGATGGTTAGTTAGTTAGTTAGCTAAATTATTAGTAAGAGTTCAATGTTTTATTTTAAAATGAAACTCAGAATTCAATAACTACACTATCTACGATATTTGTGGCAGAGTGTTAAGAGTTCTGACTCCCATACTGAAGGTCCTGGGTTCGATTCCCGTCGTTTGCAATGTGAGTGTCACACTGTTTTTGGTCTGGTATGGAATTCACGTGACAATAAAATGGCGATAGATTAGCTTACTATCACATAATATGAGAATCAATAAATTCATTAAAAAAAACTAATTGTACGCAGTTTCTGAATTCAAACGACCTGTTTTATATAAAATAATAATAATAAAAAATAAAATAAAATGAATGAAATAATTTTGGAAGTTTAATTAGAATGAAGTTAATGAAGTAATTATTTTTTATTATCACGAAATATAAGCCATTTCTCGATGATAATATGGCCCTCCAACGAGGCTTATTGATCACATAAATGTCACACAGCAGAACGTCATCCATCTTCTTCGATGAAACGTCACAAATCAGACTCCGCTGGATACATCCTATGTCGGAGTATATTTTGAAAAATGGGCCATCCACATTCTGACAGCTGTCCCGTGGATAGACTAACAGCCACCGCTGATTACATCTCCTTGCCCCGGGTCAGAGCAATCACGGAACAAGTTGACTGATAATACGTTGAGAAGTCAATCAAATTCTGATATTTATGTCGGAGACCGATGCAATAGACAGTGATGCTGAATGATATTGATACAATTTGTTTCTTTATTTTCCCCGTAGGTTCCATAGAGTGAGTCTCGCAAATGAAAATAACATCGTTTTTTTATTTTTTTAAACTGGCAACTTTAATAAGTGCAAACCACGTAAAACAGGTGTTAATAATAGTACATTAATCCAGCAACTCATGCACGTACAAGATGGCGCCCATAGGTAACTGTCATTTGAAGTGTTTCACCATCCAACAATATTCAATATCCAAGGGAGAAAATTCCAACATGTGAACAAGCAATGGCCTCCGGGCTGATACTCCAAAGAAGATAAGATCCAAAAAGGTATTAATAAAAACTTCATTAATTTAATTTTAAATACGAGTATAAACCATAAATGTACATATTTGTTATTCTGATTTCTTTTGATATATTTTTAAACATCTTCAGTGCCTCATTTGTAAGGGAATTTCAAGATTTTTTTTTTCTTATGGGTAATCACTGTTTTTTCTTTCTTCCTTAATGTGAATTATTTCTCTTTAAGAATTATTTGGATGTGTGATCACCGATAATTTTATGAACCAGATATAAAACATTATTATACCCGTATTACGTAACGGAAGAAAAATAACTATAAATCAGTCGATTCGAATGACTATTTTATTTTATTCCGCATTTAAATTATTCGTTTTGGTCTGCGGCAAAATACGGCATCCAGCAAACCTAATTTATTTCCGTTTTTAGGGCAAAAATAAGATTAAAACCCATAAATTCTTCATTTGCATCATAAGAAATGGCGGTTCTCTACGATGTACGGCGCATCCCTTCACCTATTTCTCAGTGCGTGCGGAGGGAATCTGACAGCGGGGGAGGAATATTGGCCCTTAAAAAGAAGCGAGAGGGGCCCCAATCACAATGGGCGAGTTGGCTTCCCTGTGCCCCCGCGCCCGCCGGGTTCACTGAATATTCCCAGCATTTTGGGCAGAGGTAATCACTTAGAAAGTTTCTCGCCTTGTATTGAACTTTGAAATGAATTTCGTAGATGAGTTATTTTCCGGAGTTTCCAATATTTTATTTGACTTTCTTTTTCATTACGCAAACGGTACTCTCCGAATGATGATTGCAGGCGATATAGAATATGATTACACAGCGGATATTCTTATTACTTAGAAAACGTTTCGGCTTAACCCGGGATATTTGCTAATAAATTATTGGAAATTAATGGATAAGCTATTTAAAAGAATTATTACCATAGTGTATCGGCTCGTTCTGTGCTATTGAATCTAATTTATGTTACTATTAAATTGAAAAGTGGGTCTCTACCTAATAAGGAATCTCTACACGAACGTTATAATTTCAATGTTTTATTTTATGGGAAACCTTTATTCATTATTATATCTTTTGATGTTTAACGGGGTTATTTTTATTTGTGGTGATTACTGGGTCTCGGATTTATATTCACTATAAAAGTTTAAAATAATATTTACGTATGTTCCAAATATTCTCTAATAATTGTTAACTAGAACAAAAAAACTAGATCTAATGTGTGACAAATTATTTATCATATTGTTCAGTAATATTATTTTCCTATATTTTTGGGGGTAAGACTAGATATTTTGCAAGGTTTTTTTTTAGATGAGATAGTGAACTCTCGACGTGAGTCGAGACAAAAAGTTGTAAATTTCTCAATCATTGATGGGGGTTTCGGCGCAACACATCATCCAGTATTTTTCCTGACAAGGTCTCCCTTTTCTCCTGGCTACGTCAACGATTGTTCTTTTATTGCTAAACAATTTACATAACCAAAGTCAAAACACGACGCCCCTATACACACAGTCATATAAACTTATACTCATGACGTATATTGTTTACTATTTGCTTGTCAATTCTTTCGCCATTTAATTTCGAGGGTGAGACAAAATAAAATATAGGAAAAGTAAAAATGTCACATAATTGCTCATATCACATAAATCCTGAAATACTCGTATTCGCTAAACCCCGAATATTTATTTTATATTATCTAATAACTAGGCCTAAAGGAGATCTATAGAACTCAAAACACAAAAACGGTGTATTTTTGACATGTGAGCTCAGGAAAAAAAATATCTGTTTATATCAATTCCGAGCCTTAGTGATTACGTATAATTTGACTGCGTAGTTACTTAAAATAATTTTATGAACTCTTTTAATATTATCATATATTTAATTTATGGTGTTTCTCCTTCATGGTTACAATCCTGAGTATTGGTTTGCAACAAGCCTTAATCATTCACTCCAATCACTCTTGTCTTCAGCCAGTCTTTTCATCTCTATTTATCTGCCACAACACGCGTCTATGATCATCTGGTATGTATAAGCATCTCAATTGATATAAACAAAATCATATACAGAATATTATCACTCACATCACAGAAACATGGTACTCACATCAAATATAAATAACATTATAGAAAACAACAATTTTCATAAATATTTAATGTGTACAAAATTTATTATTTGAAGTAACAATAATATTTTTTGACGTTTTCTAAATATTAAATTTATAATAGGAAAGAAACAATTTCACTATTTTATAAAATAAACAATCTTTGGGTTGTTTAAAGAGACCAATTAAACACATTTACTAAATTAAAATACGTTACTTTTGAAGGTTATGGCGTTTACATTGCGGAATTCCATTGTTAATTAGGAATAATTTAAAATGTTTTAATTAACAACTTTTTTCTGCATAATATGCACGACTGATTTTGTTGATATATTTTATTTTCATTTTTCTCATTAATTTATTTGACACATTCAATTATTGACATTATTGTTACATATTTATGTACTAACAAAAAGTATATTTTAATGTAACGTAATCTTTGATAAACAAACCTCAATAATTGTTACATTATTGAACATAATATTTGTGCGGAGAAAAACTTTTAACAAACTTATTAAGTCGTGAAATTTCTTCAATTTTATTTTATTAACCGAGAAATAAACATATAGTGTGAAATCCACTAGCGTGCATGACATAATGTATGTCAGGAAATAATACTTTGGTTAACCTTTCTTTCTGCCTACCCCGTCGACGAGACGACGTAATGGTTAGTTAGTTAGTTAATTGTGATGACATATGTTAAAATATTGTATTTACAGCCTTTGAAATATAAAAATTTAAATGTATATTCAAAATTAATATTTGCTTTATCACGATAAAATTATATTATTGGATTTTATATAAATATGATAAAATTGTGTATCATTTACAAACCTGTTTCGAGAGCGTATAAAAATGATACATATTTATTAACCCTTATTAATTTAACGGTCATTATTAAGATAGGTTAGTGATGGTGTAAGAATAAATAAGGTACAAAAATATGTATCTATTAACGAAATAAATGTATGTACAATAGTTTCTTTGCGGATCTATCGAAATAACAATACTTGCTTTCAAATGTCTTAAGAGTATTTGCCGAAGGTGTGAGGTACCGAAGAAGTTTTAAATTTACAACAGACGACCGTGTTTCCATCCAAATTCGACACTTATTTCCCTACAAAACATTCCGGTCTTGTTTGTGTTTTCTAGAAATAATGATGCCGTCAATAAACCCGGCGACAGTGGTGGATCACAAAAAAATAAAATCTATTTGCATTCCCTCCGGCGAGAATAGGGAAGCTATTCGGGGAGAATGGGAGGCCGCTCTAAAAAGATGATCACAATAAACGGAACGGTTCAGCAATTTCCCGTTATCTGCACACCTCTACTTCCTAGGGAGGGGCAGTGGCGGCACGAGGGATTTATGTACGGCACTAACAATATCAGAATCTTACTTCTAACTCATATCTCTTCTATCTCATATATCTCATACCGTGGAACGTAGTTTGAAAATGTCCTTTTAATATATTTTTCTGTTTATTTTTATTTAGAAAAAATATACATATTAAAAAAAAACGCTTCAATAATTTTGAAGATTAACGTATTTTTATTAATATCTATATAATTTCTATTAAATATTTTTGTAATTTAAAATATTTTAAACAACATATTTCGGATGTGACCTCTAAATCTAGGTATAAATAATTTAATGTTGGATATTAGTGTTAGATAAGTCGCTATCCAAATTAACAATAAAATCCCATAATGGTTATTCTTTAGACTACAATATTAAAATCGAAGTGTGCGCAGGAGATGCCTATTGGTGGCAATGAGGTTTGCAACCCATCACACCGCGTCTCTCGCAGGGGCGAAAAGAGAAGGGTGGAGTGCTGCATCGGTTAAAGTGTGGCAGTCCATTCTTTCTGCCTACGCTTTCGGGGAGACAGCGTGATGGTTAGTTAGTTAGTTAGTTAGTTAAATAATTAAAACTTTGTTTATTGAAACAAATGTGTTTCGGTGAAACCAAATCCATTTTAGGTGTGATCTATATAAAAAATAAGTTAATATAATATATTTTTAGATATACCTACTCAAATGTGACTCTTAATCATAAAATAAAGCGGAATATTAAAATTAACAAAAGCAATATATCATAAAATACGAACGTGTTTATGTACATAATACCGTCTTTACAAATTTCCGATAGAGAGTGTAGAATAAATAACTTACTACATTTATTTAATTGTTTCTTGAATAATTATGCAAAATATAATATATTAAATAATTAATATGAATAAAAATCTGCATATGTTATTATATTTAATCGGAATGACATGTTTTAAGTTGCTAAGGCATTATCAAATATAATCATTTAATAATTTCTTAGCAGGGTTACAAATTCAAATATCTTTTGGTTTTTTTTCTCGCCGTATCGTTTCTAACTCTGTCTCTTAGGCTTATTTCCATGGCTCTTTGAGTCACTCGTAGTTTCTCAGCACTTTGTTTGGACAATGTAACAATTTCAAGACCATAAGTACCAACTACACTACTAGCACTAGTACACAAAATATAGCATTTAAGATTTTGCACAGCCTAGAAACAAACTCCTTTTAAAATTTCTTTATACACCACCACTTTATACATACACCACTTCGTTTACTATATAATAACAATGTATAAAAGGTGTTACTTTAGAGACTTTTATGTAACTTCGAAATTACGCGAGTACGGACAAAAAGGTTCCAAAAACGAATATGAAGATTCGACAAAATAAAAATCACAAACTTTACGTATTCCGAAAAATTTATTACTTTCATTTTATAAGTTTCTATAAACATTTTTCATACATATGTTGGTAGAATATAAACTATTCACATAACATTAATACATTCAGTTAAAGGATTTGTATTTTATTCAAAATGTTTAAATATTTTGATTTCATATAGATGATATGATAAGCATGATCACAATTATAGCCTATTATTTAAATATGGAATACAAAATCATATAACATGAAACGTATTCAAATTTAAAACATCTGTTTATAAATATCAATACATGTAATTCAATATGAAGTTATTTCGCCTTCTAATATATTATAATAAAAATGTTTAGGTCATGTATTCGTTTATCATAAAAATACGTTCGTTTTATGTTCTTATATTTTGTTTTGAATCATAAAATCACTATTTAATGTAAAACTACGACGTACCGATTACTGGCAATGTTATTTTATATGACGAGGTAAAGTAAATTAATGTAATCTGTTATAAAAGTTTTATAAAAATCGTTAAATGCCGTCAAAAAATCAATAAAGAGATTTTTTTCGTGCAAATAATCAGTCAACGTAGTTCAGTCCGCGAGCACCCGCATAAAATTTATATTATAATTTTAATTTAGGTTGCACTCATTACCAAATTGTAGTTAAACTAAAAATATGTAAGCAAAATATTCATTCACCGAAAACAGTGAATTTTAAAACAATGAACATATTTCTTCATTAAATATTCGTTGAGCATTACACATGTGTGCAAACATTAAAACAATATCCCAATTCTTCCCTTTTTCTGCTTCCTCGCGGCTCTCCCCAATTGTACCCTACGGGGGGTCCCTAGGGTCTCCCCCCTAACCCTCCCCCTCGCATGCAGTCAGACCCACTTCCGGTCTGCCCCCTATAAACGCTCCACGAGACGTACGTAGGATACAAACCAAGGAAATTCTTCAAACTCCCCTAAAAAGAAAAAAAACCTATCACTCAACAGTTTTCGAACGATTTCAGCCTTACCGCGCTTTTGACTCAAGACCGTATTCCCTTAAATGCTCCCAAGCGTTTTACGTATTTTTTCGTCGGGCAGTTTTTTCTTGACAACAATGACGATGCCGTTTATGGTTCTCTCTGATGTGCGTGATTTTTGGTTCAAAATGCTTGCATCTATACATAATATTGAATGATTTAACAGAATATTAATAAATTATTAGACTTAACTAAGATATATTATTTTTCAACATACTGTAACGCATTATTTCGCTTGAATATCACGGCACAAGCAATAATTCTAATTGAACGAACTTAGTTTTCACATATTTAGAAGTTTGACAAACCGTCACCTGAGAGTAAGAGGGTTCCAGCTAACAAAATTTCACATTTGGCTTTTTTTCGTGAAAAGGGTTCTTACTAATCTTATCTATACGTACAATTAAAAAAACATGTAAGAGTATCGTCATTTTGATGTTACGAAAATAATCAAGTTCCATCTGATCATTCAAAACACACGATTCACTGAAGAAGGATTCATTTACACTTACAACTTTATTATTCCAACGATCGCCAGAGAAAATTTACACGTTTCTCAGTAAAAGAGTTTCATCTGCTTCAGATGGAACCCTTTTATTCCAAGATACACACTCGACCAACAAAACTTTGACTTTATTTTTCTCAGCTATTTACTTTTGACAGTTGGAACCTTCTTACTCTCAGGTGACGAAATCACAATTATCAATCATGGCATCGAAAATATTTCAATAAAAAACATACCACTTTCAAATAACAAGATTCATAAATGGACTAAACGTTTTGAAGCATTAAATTTTTATTTTTCATTCACTACAAAAATAAACCAAAACACGTTTTAATCGTCAATTTTAAACAATATACGAAATATGTTTGGAATACATTTTTATGTACAATCCTCCTCAGCAGAATACTAAATTTTGTTATGAAAACGGATTCACAACAATATTTCAAGAATTAGATATACTTTATTGTTTAATCTTTTTCATTTTACAAAATAAACTTTTTTCTTTTGACTTTTGAATAAATTTAAAGCTTTCAGCGGTGAAATTATACGACATCGTTTTTCTATGAATTTACATATTATTTTCCATCTTTTAGTTTAGTTTTCTAAACAAGTTTCATAGGGAGACCAATTATATACAAACGTACCAAAATATTTTAAACAAAATACAAGAACCTAAAGATCTGGCGCGTTCAAATGTGATAGATTTCTAGTTAAATTAAAATAACAAGAAAACAATGTGTTATGTATAATACTTTTTTTAATGTTCTTGATTTATGCCATAAAAGATATCTATTTAATAAACGAACTTTTAATATTTTAATATATGAAGCAAATGGTTACGAGTATTTCACAATTAACGGAAATAATAAGAACTAATTAGCAATGCATGGGGTATTCAAAAGATATGAAAAATATGTTTTTAAAAGGTTAGTTAACACATAACAATAGAAAAAAAATACCAAATTTAATTCATAATTCAGGACCATTTAACAAATAATGAGTTTATTTAAACGGCGTGAATAGGACTAGGAATAGATAAAGACCATGGAAAACGTGGCAGTAACAAATCAATTAAATATTAAACGTTCGTATATAACTATATGTTTAAATTCTGAAGAATCTAGCAATGTATGTCAGGAAAAACATTATAGTTGTACATTATTTTTGCCTACCCCTTTGGAGAGACGATGTTATGGTTAGCAATTGAATAGTTTTTAAGTTCTTTTTTTTTTTATACTTACCGAATGAACCTTATTTAATTAATAACCTCCCGCTGTAGATGGTAATAATTAATGCCAATTAAAGTACTTATCCGAAAGGTCAAATTATAATGTAGTTTTGGGCCTTAAATAGAGCGTTTGATCTAAAATGTCAGCCCTCGCTATTTGTACTTATGAAATATTAAAAGATAAAATTAACATTATCTGCTTCAAACGCATTAAGTTTTTTTTTCTCTGAGAAAGAAAAATTTCCCAGAGACTGTTTGCTTTTCATTTCACGGCGGCCAAACAGGAAAACACGCACTTGAGGAACCTTCGTCAAATGTTTTATGTCCCGACTATTGAATATAAATATGGGACGCTGTTAATATTTGTATATCCTAATCGGAACTCCGCAAATGTTCCGGGAAGGGCGCCTTCGGTGATACAAAGGGCGGTTTTATGGAGATCTTCATGCAAGAAAATAATTTATACGTGATATGCCATAAAGTTCTTCTTTATTGTTAAACAACAAATAAATTAAACAAGAAATTAAGGGTAATTATGTTTTTATTGTTTTTCGAACAATGATACAAAACTCTATATTAAATAATTAATATGAATAAAATTGTCTGTTTTCTAGAAGTTTTATTATAATTTATGTGAATTACATTTTCTTTTTTATGTACTTTGTATATATAACACTTATATTTAAAAATATATAAAATTACTTACTATTATGTCCTTCTTCAGTGATACATATTATAAAGATACATATATTTAAAATATTATAAAATTGTTTACATAATCTGACAGATGTCATAAAGATTTATTTGGAACAAAAAAATCTTTGTCACATCTGTAAGATCATGCAAACAATTTTATAATATTTTATATATATTGTAATGGTACATCATTACGATTTCTTCGGCCACTGAATTCGCCCCAATTCTCCCCAGTTAAGTACCTTTTCGAAATTTATTTCCAACTTCTCCTGTTTTCGCCGTGTGAGCAACCGCCGCCTTCCCAATTGGTAACACTGTTTTTTCGGTACTCTATGCTTCGAGGCCAGAAGCCCGCCACTTCCCTCCAGTCAGCCGTTGCGGGTAGGCCGCCATCTTGTGTTTTTTCGCCAGTGCCCAGTTACCACCACGATGTAGGAGAAACGTTAATCCGTTTGCATCCGGCTGGACCAGCAATGGTTCAGCCTTTCTCCCATCATATCTTCTGAAGGTACGCGTCAGGTAGAATACTAATAATAATATCCATATCGAAGACCGCACATTGGTTCCACATGTGCGTCATGTGTCCGCGTGTCTGCGATTGATTCCCTCCGCCACGGTCCGAGCCATCCTCTGCTCCCGAAATTGCCGCCCACGTGTTGTCGCACATCATGTCCCGACGACGTGGTTGACCTCCCCACCATGCGGAACTGCGTGGACCACTTCTTCACTGCGTACAGCACCACCAGCCTATGGAACCTCGTGTCTGTCAGGTGACTCTGAACTTGTATTTTGTGAACCGCCATCAACTGGTCGTCGACACAGCGTCGCTGACAACCTCGACGGACGACGTCGCTAGTCGATGTCCCGATGAGCACGCCATCGAGGAATCACCTCAAACAGCCTCTTCATTCTTTCATCATGTGCCTTTTTTATGTATTCGTACGACATCCCTAGCCTCTGGATTATTGTTATAATGTTAACTAGATAATAAACCTTAATGTATCCCATGTAACTGTCTTTATATTTACACCCGTCCCTGAATCGAATAATATACCGAAAAGAATCTCACGATTACCACCCTGAGGATTAAAAACCATGCTCTCCGTGCTAACCGAGGAGGTACGTTTCAATATGTATCTTTATAATACGTGTCACTAAAGAAGGACTGGTTGTCCGAAACATGTCTATGTAATTTTATATTTTCATAATATTAGTGTTGTATATAAAATAATAAAAAGAGAAATAAAACATCATAACAACACAAAGTATGGCGAATATAGAATAAATATTAACTTTGCGGTCAACTTTTCTAATCCCAGACATATTCTAGACTAAATTTTTATATTTTTTATTTATTTTTTCTCGTGTCTATTATACATGGTGGTTCAATCGTTTTAAATTAATTTTCATGGATGCTCGTACTATAAAAGGTTATTTATTGGCTGAATTAGGGATCGGATTCAAATAATTCACTATTGGCGAGAGAGAGTTATAAAAGTATGTAACGAAATTCAAAATGTGGGTCTCGCAATTCAAATATTTTAATTAGTAAACTTAAATAATTAAGTCCGATCTCAATGCAATAACAGTCAAAAGTTTCCCAGTCAAGTGGAGCCGCATATATGATCTAACCCTGCGGATCTAGCCAAGGAGGCTGTTGTGGAGCAGGGAAACGGGCCGTCGTATGTGTGCGGGTAATGAGCGCATATTTGCGTCTCCCGCCAAACTGTACCGGCGTATAGCAATTTAATCACAAACTCCGAGATTAGTACCAGAATGGAGACAAGCTGGAATTAATTTGTTATCTTACTACCGCGATAATAAGTACTCCGATGTCTGCTCTGAAATCTGAGAGACGCGGCGCGGTGTGCGGCTTTACACCTTTTAGATAATTCATTATTCAGAGCGTAGTACAATCAGTTTACTATTTGGATATTGGATGACAATGGGGCGTACGCAAACCACTATTTTGATCCAAATCTAATTTAATTTATCTTTCTTCCTAAATCTCCTTTGTGTGAAATTAAAATATAAACACAAATCAATAAAATATTTAAATACTTAATAATTTCTAATCTTAATATTTTTTTTCTCGAACAATAATAATAAACTCCATATCCAATAATTAATATTAACTAAAACATTACTTTTAATTTTTTTTTTGTATTTTATCAGAATGAAACATTTCACATTGTTAGTGCACTATCAAATATGGATAATACTTTTTACTCTTCTACAAAATACTAGAACGCTTCTTTGAAAAATTCTAGACAGTATCTTGGCGTGTCGATTTATGTTTCATTTTACAAAATTGCTCAGGCACTCGTAAATAAAAAAAGTTCTCATGGATATTGTTTATGAATGATGTTAAAAACAGATGCTTTCATTCGTATTAATTATTAAAGCAAGAAAGGTTTCATCGTAGAAATAAAGTGAGTTCTCATATTCTTATTTCGTTTTTTTTATTTCACTTCCATACAAGCGTAAATTTTAATAGTTATATTATATTGTCAATTTGTATTCAGCCCGGCTAATATCCAGACAATTTCACTTAAAGTGTGGCAATCCTGCAACACTTAATCCGACAAGGATTTCGATCTTCCAGCATCTCTTGCGTCTTGGAGAAGGGCAACTTACTTCATATAAACATTGTTTTAAATGTGTATTCTCTTAGCGTAAATTGTTCAATTATGGCATCGTGCTTAAAACGACCCCGCTTAAAATCAGTCAAAATACTTCTTATGTTATTCTATAGGGAATAAAATGGTGTAAAATATATTTTTGAAAAATATTTTGCATATTCAGTATATCCCGCATCGTTTGGTTTGTTTGTTGGTTTTCGGTTAAAGCAAATATTCCAGTGCATAAAGAAGTATCATGTTAGAATATTGCGAAGATTTCTATCCTATTGATCATATATCCTCAAGAAAACGGCATTGTAATTTTTTATAAGTGATAGCTTTTGTACTAAGGTACTACAATACTTCAAAATTCTTTATTGTTTTCATATTTGTTCATACATATGTATTATCATAAAAAAAATTAACACGTTTTGTGATATACGTTTATATAGATTAGTCACGTTTACATAGCATTTTATTTCCAATACTAACAAAACTTAATCTTTATATTACAAAAAAAATAACAAAAAAACACAAACAAAAATTAATCATATGATGTATGAAATGAAACTGTGATTAATTTTCGATTTAGTTTCTGGATAAAGCGTTTTTAATTTTCCTCACCGTCCCGCCGCGAGTCATGGAAACTTGCGAAAAGCTTTTCATTAAGCGCACATGTTTAACATATGTACTGTTTAATCTGTACAAACTGCGAAGAACAATAGATGCCTCCCTCAAACCAATCGCAACAAACCTTTGTGGGAAGCTATTCTTTATGTCTATTCATTGCAATCTTGCGAGGAGAACTAAAATATCTACTTTTCAGAAGATTTCAGAAGAATAATGTATCATAATTTTGGTATTTGTTGATTTCGTGTGCAAGAATTTATGTCAAAACTATTTATTGAAAAAAATCTCATTTTTTTTATTTCATTCCTTAAAATATTAGGTACGTCAATGTTTCGTGGCATCTTATTCTATAAAAGTTTTTTTTACGTATTTAGGGTTTTAAGTAGTAATTGCCCACTACCCAGAAGAAAAAGAATTGAGGTGCATATTTTCTTTCCACTAAACTTACTGACCCTACAAATTGATGTTTGAAAAACAAATCAAATATAAAAATTCAATTTCATTTTTCTTACGATTTATACAAAAAAAACAGTTATATCCAATTTTTTTTTAAATTAAATTGTCCCATTATTTGGGGTACGAGTACCTTATTTTCGCATGCAAGCGACGAAAGATTAATACGCAAACCATAAACTTTATAAAAAATTGTATAAATTACATCATTGCATATTTTTATAATTCAAATTTATATAAATTTGTCACTCTAGAATTTTTTTAAATTTTAAATCAGTTGCATTTTTGTTAAACAAAACAATCATACTCGTATCTGACCATGATCATATTACGTTTACGTGATTAGTGTTTTAACAAATCATTAATGTATGTTTGTTTACATTGAAAAAAATAACATGTTTTTTTTTGTGCTATATTTCCGATTTTACTCCAGTTGAGATGGCTTGCGGTCCTGTGACTTCACACAAGTTTGTGATAGCTAAAGACCAAAGATATATCCAGATGAGAAATGCGCTTTGCTTCACAATGAACATAATATATCAAAGGATGGTTCACAATCTCTATGATTTTCAGGCACGCTTCGCTGCTCAATAATTTTGCTTGCAAAATACGTATCTGTATCCAAATCGGTGGAATTACTTATCTCTATCATATAAAACAGTCTTTTTAGAAATAAACTAAACATTATTAATTTAATTTTGTAAATATTTTATACTGTATTAAACAATGTCAGAAAGAATACGTTATCATTAATATAGATATAATTTTTTTGGTTTATAAATATGAAAATATATAATTGGTTTTTACCACAAAAGAAGCGCTTAAGAAGATTATTTTGTATATCGTTTATTTTAAAAAAATCGTTTGAGATTTATATAAATTACAAAAAAAAGAAAATGCTGAAAAGTAAGATTGAAAATAAATTAAATACGCCTTGTCAAAATACAAGAACGCGAAAAACGTGTCTCTCGAATAAAATCTCAACAATTTAAAGTCGTATTTTATTGTTACTAATCGTTTTAAATTTCCATAGAAATTCTCAAATTAAATTTTGGCGGGATGAACATTTAGAAAAATTTATTTTCCAGTTACATTACTTTTGTGGCAGTCTGAATTTGTGAAGAAAACTTCGCCATGGGTATATTTATAACTCGATCCCAGAGGGGTGGTATCGAACGTCGAAACAGTAATCTTGCCTATAGTGCATTGTTATAAAATCATTTAGTCTACTTGAAATATATTTTCGGTGGGCAGATGAAGAGTTTTGTTCGAGTCTTCATTGCCGTGCCGCCCTTTCAATTGGGACGGTCTCTTATTGTGAGCAAAACAATGGAAGGGTTAGTGAACGAGTCTGGTCCAAGCCATTTTTAAATAGGGATCAGGAATAGTATTCAATACCTATTGAACTCGTATTTTGTACAGATACTTGCTGATGAATTATCGACTTTTTAATTATTTTTAGACTTGCCAAAGATAACGTCTAACGTATATACATATATCTTTATGTACATGTTTATATAATAGTACTGGGGCATTACAAAGGTCTTAGTTTTGTTAGTATTGTATATATTTATAAATTACAATATCTATGATATTTTTAAACAGTTTTTTAATCTAATTCATCGACTATACAATTTAATTTAAAAAATATATTGTAATTATCCTGAATTGATGGAAATATTTATAAAATATTAATCCAATACAAAACAGGAGGATTTTATTGAAATAATTATATTCTTATAAAAAATAAATTTGTATTTCATTTTAGCTTACCGCTATCTGCTTCAAAAAACAACAATTTAATTTGGGAAAAAGTAAATTAAATTAATCGAAAATAATTAACTACCGAACTTATAGTTATGTAATATTACTGCTTCGTAAAACAGTGATAATTTAATTAATTATGCTTTATTATAAAAATAACGCTAATTTAATTTTTTATATCGTGAGAGTGTGTCAAGTTTTATATTGACGCAAAATATTCGAAAATAAAACTATTGTTCTAATTTAAATCTATTGTTAAATCACAGAACCTGCTAATTGTCTTAAACAGAATAGAAATCATCTCAAAGAATTTGATTGGTTATTGTAATTTATATTATATACTTGAAAAGTTTTATTTACTACATACTATTACATGTATTTTTTACGACCCCACCACCCCTAGGCCGAAGTGGGGGAGCCGAAAGGCCCTCGCTGGATATGATTTTTTAATATCCCACACAACACGAGATCTCACACAAAAGAAACAGGCACACTTGCACTATTAATTAAAAAGTTAAACAAAACGCTCTAACAATGAAAAACAATGGAATTTTACAAACGTACAATTAAATGGATAAATGGCCCAACAATTACTATGAGTAATGTTTATTGAATAATTGTGTTCTTTTAATTAATTATAATATTTTTTGTGTAGAAAAGGTTTCAATTATATTTTTATTTCTAACGTATATTTTGTTGGTCGATTTATTAGATTTTACCATTAATATTATTCTTCTTCTTCTTCAGCCTATATCCATCCACTTCTGGAGAAAGTTTCCTTCATTTGCTTCCACGCCACTCTGTTTAGTGCAAATTGCATCCATGTTATGCCGACGTGTTAGGTCAGGTCATCCTTCCACCGTAGTCGCAGTCGTCCTGCACTTATTTTGAGGTTCATGGTCTCCAAGTCAGCAGTCTTCTTCTCCGTTCGTCTGAGTTCTAGCTACCCGATTATTTTTTGATATTCCATTTAAAACGGTAATTATATCGTCATTAAATATCTAATGTATTTTTGATTGTGTTTAATTCAAAATTTATTAAAATCACAAATTTCCTTGAAAATTTTTTAAACAAATTTAAATTAATTGATTTAAATACTTTTTGAAAATTCCTTCGTTCGTTATAAAAATTCTGTTATTAAAAAAAAATCAATCTTTCGTTCGAAATGCTTTTTTTCTTCTTCTTCTTCTTTGATGACCCTACAGCCCATATCGAGCCTTAGCCTTGAGTATTCTTCACCTCCAACTCCTCTTGTCCTCCGCTTTAACCCTCCAATCTGACACTTCTAACAATTTCGCTCCATCTCTTCTAACTTCATCCTCCCATCACAGCCTCGGTCGTCCAACTGGTCTTCTACCACCCGGGTGCCACTCCAGCATTATTTTTAGAGTTCGCGATGCCGGCATCCTCCGCACATAACTGTCCCGTCTCAGCCTATTCAGTCTGACCTGTGTGGAGAGACTGGGAGCTTTGTAAATATTGTACAGCACGTCATTATGCCCCCTCATTAGCCCTTACCCTCATTCACAGATCCCTGAAATGCTATTTTTCTATAAACTTAATTTAATATACAAATGTTTTAATTAAATATACACTTTTAGTATCCACATTTAATTAAAAATATAATTACTTGTAATAAAACGATAAATCTACTTAAAATTTAGTAAATATCTACAAGGAAATCGGGAAAATAAGATATATGACATAAAATATTATAGAATGAAAGTTCCGGAAACGAAAAGTTGTAAACAAATAATGATAAAAATAATGACGGTAAACAAATTGTCATCAACTTATTAAAAATCGTTAAAACATTATATTGCGAAGTAAAGTTTTTTTTTGTGAAATTGTTATATGTTTAATTAATATAATATGTATAAAAATATTTCTTTTCTAGATTCATTATATAATATTATATTATATAGGATGACATGTTTCGCCTTTCTAAGGTATTATCAAATGTAGCGAAAAACGAGTGCGTTGTTTTTTTAATACACGAGCTAAAGAAGCAGAATACGGGTATTAAGGTAATTGATGTGACTCAATACATTGTTCAAAATAATCAAGGGATAAATCCCAAAACACTGAAAAGTATTACCCGGAACTAGTTTTATGGCTATGAAGAATTGTATGGTTATGCATACATATCAATGCTTGCACAGGTAATAAATACTTGATGACGTTAAATAAATCAGAGAGGTACTTAAGTGTTCTAAATAAAGGGTTACTGAAAAAATGTATTTTACTAATTATTTAAAAATTATTATGTAAATGATTTCACGTATTTTAAATTTATTGATGATTCTAAGTATATCATATTGCTCTTCTGCATTGCATAAACGCAATCGGTGTATCCTTCTCGTCTGCATCTGTAATACGAAAAAATACAATGCGGAATCAAGAGTGTAGAGAATTGAATTCGATATCGGAACTATAGTTATATTAAGGAGTGGGAACGACAACATAATATTAACTATTTTATGTACTCTTCTGATAAACACTGTTACTATGATGTTTTTTTAAATCCGCAGCCGTTGTCAAGTTGTCGGTTTAGTGGGTACAAAATCCTAACCCCCGGGAAGCATGATGTTATTAATGCCTCTTGTAATTCTATTCCGTTGTTAGGAGCCGTTGTTATGGGTAAACCCCCTAGCATCTCTGATCTGATCCGCGCATCGAGTGATCTTCCTGTGATACACGATATCATTAATTTTAATATTTCCCACAAATGTAATTGTAGTCACGATAACAACCGAATATAATTTTTCTTTATAGCATATAACTTAAATCAATTTATTTTCAATTCTAATTAAGCACACAAGTGACATTTAATTTGCGAGTATGTACATCATAAGTGATATATAGCATTTATTTTTAAGTATTTTTCTAAAATTTTCAAAGCAATGAATGATTATACAATAACGAACAACTTCATTAAACCCGGCTGGTTTCAGGACATCGACACTGTTTATTTATTTATTTATTTTTTTCAATTTTTTTTTTTTTTGTTTAAAAGACCAACACCAATATGATGTTGGTCTTTTAAAAACGATGATATTAGAATTGATTGTACAATCATCAAACTGAGCAGAAACATCTCGTTATTATGATGAAGGAATCGAGTCGTGTCCAGGCTCGAACCCATGTCCCTTGAATCAGGAGCCAAGCGTTATATCCCCAAGACCACCACCCCATATTTTGATATACATTTTGAAACCCCTTCATTAATTGCGTCTCTAGTTTTCCTTGTTATGGTATTATAATAAATATGTATTATATTTAGTTTTACTCCTACATTAACAAGGCAAAATATGTCACTTCCACAAAATAAAATTTTTTTTTTATCGAATATCAGAAAGTTTGGGATTATTTAATTATAATTTTATATTCATTGTATCAAAATTTCTAATTTTTTACCGTGTTTTTTTTATAAAATATTGCTATAATGTTCGTTATATAATCTTAATGATTTGTATGTGATACATGTTAATGTAAAAACAAACTTCATGTACCATATAAATAGCACATAATTTTTTGCAGTTTTGTATCTTGTTGTGAAGAGCAATACGAGTATGACTTAGAATCATTATTGTATTAGAAATTTGAAAAATCTATAATGTAATAATTTCTTAATAATTGTAAAAAGATATTTTTCTCAAAAACACTATTTTGAACATCGAAACAATTTTTCGATTTTCATAACGTCGCGTCGGTAAATACTTATTATCTATTGTTTCTCAATAGAGACGAAAATGTAAATTGTTTTTTTTTTGGAAAGAGAATATGGTGGCCGAGGCGTTTACAGGACTTATGACCTCTCATTGGTTGGGTTAAGCGATCGCTTTATGTTAACAACATTCCCCATTTCGCCCTTCTTACGACCACCACGCCTGACAAAATTTTTAAGGTTGTATTTATGCTACTATGTTGAGACACACTTCACATTTTTTAGGTCAATCGGCCACCATATTCTGTTTCCAAAAAAAACAATTTACATCTTTGTCTCTATTGAGATACAATTAATCCTTACCAAGTAAAACCATTAAGAAATCATGTTAACTACTTTGAATTAATAATGGAGTTTTACAAAATTAATACCTCAACCAATAAACAAATAATAGTTTAAAAAATTATCTCATTTAAGTTTATCTCAGTCGAAAATATATTTCATGAATGGAAATCTCGTTTTGTACCACTGAATAGTTGTCGTATCGAGCGAAAACATTAGTTCTAAACCGCTATCCTCTAAAATGCATTAGTGAAACGATTTACTCTGCCACCGTTGTATGCAGTACAGGTTAAACTCCAACAAAAGGAAAGATCGATGTAGCCCACCGCCCTACAAGGGCTCGCCCCCGTTCCGTGCGCTTTCCTCCTGCCACCACCCGTTTCACTCACGAATATGTGTTTCGGTTCGTCTCTTTGAATTTCCTCTAAATATTTTCCCCGTATCATTTCACACGTAAAAAAACGGTATATGCTTCTTTATATTTTCTTTAACTGTTAATTTTTCATTTATTATTTTTTTTGATTCCGAATCAAATGCAATATTTGCATACACGTCTTTGATGTACATTTTTTTAAATGATAAATTGTGATGTACATCAACTTATTGAAAGTTAAGGCAACAACACTGTGGAATTCCATTGTAATCTACTTTAGGAATTAAAAAAACATTGCTAAAACCACTTTTTAATAAAAAAAATATTAAAATACACGACATGTTTCGGAGGATACCTCCATCTTCAGGTGTAAAAATATAACAAAAACTAAACAAAGAAAGACTAATAAAAAACGCATTTAAAATTCGATACCAAAATACATGTATTATTATTATTTAATATAATTTATTATTTTACTGTTAAAAAATAATTGTTAGTACCTACTTATAACAAATAGCCCAACTTAATTTTAAAATTTGAATTTTTGTATCGAATTTTAAATGCGTTTTTTATTAGTCTTTCTTTGTTTAGTTTTTGTTATATTTTTACACCTGAAAATGGACGTATCCTATGAAACATGTCGTGTATTTAAAAAAAAAAATTTTATTAAAAAGTGGTTTTTATTAAAAACAATATTTTTTTAATTCCCAAAGTGTATTGTACATATTTTTTAAATATATTTATAAATCGTAGATTTTCATATAACACAATATGGTACACTTTTTGTTAGTTTCAACTATACCAATAATAGTGTAGATTACATAGATTTAACCTGTGCAGTTTATAAATAGTTACAGATAATAGCAGACCACAATATAGCTTTTCGAAGCCAATAACATGTTGGTCAATCCGGAAGCAGTTTGTTTGTAGTCAAAGCTTTAAATTTAAGAGATATTAAAGCACTTTTACATCTTGTGTATTGCAAAGGACAGAATGGTCGAATTTATTACCATATTTCTAGTAAGTTATTTATCCGTAACGAGTTTTCGGGTAACTGATTTCAAACCGATAACCGTAACCTCAATCAAAGAGCGATTCGGGTTGACCCAAAGGACCAATTGGAAAAAAGAACGTACTAACGTTCCAGATAAGCTCAATTCAAATCCTTAATCCTCGTATGCTATTCGATTTGGGTACGTACCTATCTACGTAAGTACTGATCCTTTGGGGAAAGGGGAATTTATTCCTAAGCTGACTACGTTTTAATCGCGCCTGCTGTAGGTAACAAGGTAGTTGAATGCCTCAGATTGCAAGAGTGGGGAAACGGCAAGTAGGAACATGTCCCAAGAACCGAAATGGCCTGAGGTGTCTCAGATAGATCCCTTAATTTGACTGGCATCTTTTCAAAACCAAATATTAGTTCTAGTTTACAAATTTACAATTGAACTCAAATATGCATAATTCTAGTAGAATTACTCTAAAAATGAATTAAATAGGTTCTACTGTAGTGTAAATACAAGTTTTATATTATTTTTCGAAGAACATTTCACCTACGCATTTAAATTGCCTAGTTTATTTATGTTATTACTTATGATTAATACGACCAATGAACACCTTTTTTATTTTAATTAATAATTAAAATGCAACTTTAATCTGAATGCAATAATATGTTTTATATTAATACTGTAAAATTTTACAATTAATTATGAACTAGTTGCAACCCGTGAAATATTCACGGAAGTGAAGATCTTCTACCCTTTGAATACTTGGTTTTCTGTACAACGTTATCAGAAATAAGTTTTAACTTTTTAAACTTTTTAATTGTTCTCCTTTCGTTTTCTACACAACTGTCTTACAACAATAATCAGAACACAATTAAAAATAATCCTAATTGTTTCTCTCTGATGTATTCAGAATATTCTCGTCCTTTTTCTTGACGATATCTTGGTTTATGCTTATTTATATTATGATTATATACAATATTAAACAATTTTATATGTTACAAGGCAATGTTTTAAATTTCCGGGATCATATTACAACTATTTTGTTTTTAATGTTGGTAGAGATATACGAGTTTGTATATTTTATCGTTCTTTACATATGTTTAAATAGATAATATTGTGTTTTACACCATTGTCCAATAACAAATAATTGTGTCCTAAACTAACATTATTAATTTACGTTAAATTATTCTTAAATATTAGGTTGAAAATCTCTTATATAAATAAAATCCGAGTTGGTTTACCACGTGATTGTGATTATCAGAGTGTACCCATGACAGTCACAAAGAGGACTGTGCGAGTGAGGGAGGGGAGAGCGGGAACAGAGGGAACAGCGGGCCAACGGGACTATGGGGGACGAGCAACCAAGCGGACGAATTTAACGGGCGCCGTCCATTGTGGGAGACGGCCCCGTCCGCTGTTGCTCCTACCAGCTGCAACACGCACAGCACCATATATAGTACTTCTGATCAAAATGTCGGCTCTAAGCAACGTTCTTGCATACTCATTTACCAAACAATCGCGCATTTTTGACTCGAGATCTACTCACGTTTTCTAATTCTGAATTGTAATCCTTCTATGCGGTTTAGCCGATTAACAAAATCCTAGTATTTTAAGGTTCCGTGTAAAAGTGTTTACTTCTAACATTAACCTCATTTATAATAATTCAAATATTGATGCGACCCTTTTGTTAAATCACACATGTTTACGTTTTTCAAATACGTGTCCAATGAAAGGGGTAATCACATTTATAAAATATTAGACAATGAAACTTCTACAAGAATCAACTGTGAAAATACTGATTTTAGTTAAACCTTTTAATGCGCCCGTGTTAAATTTAAATTTAATAAATGTTCTAAATTCAATATACTTCATGAATGCTCTATTGTTTTCATTTAAACATATATGATATTTCATTAACATAAATGATATTCTTGCTTAAAAACTCGTAAGTGTTATTATAATAATATAAAATGAAATAAATCGCAAACAAAAACCTATCCAAAAAAGCTAGAATGGCTATGCACAGTGGTGTTTTTCTACCGACTCTTATGTATGGAAGCGAAGCATGGAACTGGCAAAAGAAGGATGAAAGTAGAATAAATGTAGTAGAAATAAGATCTCTTAGGCGAATGTGTCGATACTCTGCGTATGATAGAGTGTCGAATGAAAATATAAGAAGTGAATGCGATGCGAATGATGGTGTTATGAACAAAATAATGAAAGGATCATTAAGATGGTTTGGACATATGGAAAGAATGAATGAAGAAAGAATGGTAAAAAAATTATATGTTAACGATGTAAATTGAATCAGAAATAGAGGAAGACCGAGGAAAACGTGGCACGATCAAATAAATCAAATATAGAATGTCCGCCATGTGAAGAGTCAGAGAAATCGTCGCGCGTGCATTACACGATGTATGAATGTTGAGGAAGTTGAGGAAGCGAGAGAAATATGTCATGAAAGAAAAGTGTGGCAGTCCATTCTTTCTGCCTACCCCTTCAGCGAGACGGCGTGATGGTTAGTTAGTTAGTTAAAATGTAGTCGTATTAAATAAAATGTTTATTTTTATTTAAAAAACTTTTTTTTAGTTCAATCATTTTTAACATTATGAGTTGAATTTAAAAATTTAATTTCTGATAAAAATCGTTTACAGGAAATTTCACTGTTTGCAATATAATAATATTACAGAAAGAAAAAACAGGTTTAACGACGCCATTTCTGGGTACTTGGTTTTTCTTAATGTTATCGTTTATTTGTACCTCGATACATTTTTTCAATTTAAAGTAGAAAAATCTTAAAGCAATAAAAGGGTTGTTTCCTGCGAAATCTTTTAGACGGGCAAATAAATTAGAAGCTGGATTTAACGATTATCATCAACTGTGACCTCTTTCGGATTCTTGGGTTACCGAGTCCTTACATTTCCCAAATTACTTCCTTTAAGGATGTTCTAGTGGATTCTTGCTTCCCTTTTAATAATACAAAGGTATCATCGTTTAGACGTATTACGAATGCCAACATTGAAAGTAAATTCTTTGATATGGTTTATTGAGACGTATCTTCGTAATAACATTTTTTTTTAATTTAAGCTTGCCTGTAGGTTTAGCTAATTTTTATTTTATTGCTTATTTATTTAGCTAGCATTACATCTTCATTTTTTTTTAATTATGTTTTACAAAAACCAAAATAATTATTAAACTCTCTGGAATTTCACTACGCTTTTTTCTTTTTAATCAAAACAGTGTAAATTCAATTAAACAAGATTGTTTTTATCTCGACATGCTTTTGCGGAAAAATATACTTTTATAAATATGAAATTACATTATTATTATCATAATTTTGTTGAATCTCTTTTTACATTATTACAGTGCGAGCCGAACCAATGCGAAGGGTATAGCTATCACGTTGATTCCCTGATATATATTACGTAGCTAATATATCGCTATTTTACTGTCACGTGAATTTTAAACCAGACCAAATATAGTGTGATAATCACACTTCCATTGCCGGGAATCAAACCCGGTATCTTCGGTGTGACAGTCATAGCAGTTACCATTCGGATCTGCTGATTATAAAGAAGTTCTACTTTGTGAAATATTTCAGGATATATATTCTCAAATATGAAAGTACCTGTATTATAGAAAAACCTTGTTTTGATTTAAAATGTATAGTTTTTAAGCGGTTTCCATTTCATTGGGTTTAGAAACACTGTTTTTATTCAACACATTTTCATACCCAAAAATCCTCCATAATTACACAATCATTTTATTTTTCTTAAACTATACATGCTTTTCAAAATGGAACAATATTATTGATATTAATATCATCTTTGTTTCATTTCTATTAATTGCCACAGTTTAAGAGAAAATCTAATACGTCGTTAATATATAATAATATAATAATAAACATATACAATTTTAGTACTGGGATTGAATGAAGTAATAAAAACACAATTTATTATTATTAACGCCGAATAATATCATTACATTTTTATAGGCAAGTACTTTTGCATAAAAAATATCAACCATTAAAATAAACTTCTTTTATATCGTGTTTTTCGACTTGGAAAATTTCAAGATTTATGAACATTTTACGAATTTCTTATTAGAAATCTTAAACATAAATTGTATGAAATTGAATGAAATATCCGGACTCGATGTCATAAAAATTGCTTTGCCTTAATATTTATACGGTTCCTCTGCTTTCGCTAACATCTGTATTATGAAAGTTTGCCGAATTTAAATTTTCTTTTAAATTTCCAGTGAGTTAACATCACGGGTAGGTGGGTACTTTACGAAGGAAATGAATATTCGGGATAAGGTTCTTTCATTTCTAATGATCAAATTAATTTAAACGAAATGTAGGGACATTTACCGTTGTATATTATATTACATATGTAAAATTGTCGAATATTCTGACGATCAATTTAAGAGCGATATAATTTAATGTTAATGTTGAGGTCGGAATACGCCGTATTTTCAAACTATTAATTTATTGCTGGACTCGGACAAAAGCTATTTCACTCGCATATGGCGATAACAAAAATCATTTTTGACAACCGACCGACCGCGGTGAAATAAAACTACTAGGCGATAAATCAGTGTGCCAGAATATGAATTGAAACGTTCAAAAAATGAAACCAGACAGAAGTTATGAAATATTCATGTGTGCAAAATTGCGATGACATTTTACACTGAAAATATACGGGGATTGGAATGCATTCCAAAACAGACGAAATATTTCTGTTGGCGCTCCAAATACAAAATCTCAAACTTAAGCATAAATTTATGTGTTTACCGACAAGTCAAGAATTGCATTTGCATTACTCATACTCGAGTGAACCATTAAGTAAAATCACATGTAATGTATCAAAGGCCAATGAACAATTCAAAACTCTTATGTGTTATTTGACTAAAGCATCAAATTCTCCTTACTTTAATGATACTAGCAGAGCTGTAAGTGAGCTAGACTCCCCACATACGGCGAAGTAATTTGGCACCTAATTAAAAATTGAGCTGTGACGAGGATGTAAGTTTCAGAGCATCTTCCCATTTCAAAAGAGCCGCTTCCCCCACCCGAAATCCCTTGTACGGGAGTGCAATGGGCTGTAGGCGGGAGACTTCGGATTATCAGACACTTGCAACGTTATTCAACCCTTTAAAATTTAATTAAACAAGACAAGAGACTAACCTAACACAGAGACAACATGCACTTTGCGAGCTCGCGTGTGCCTTCTTGTTCTTGGGAGTTCCTCGTCCTGTAGCAAAATTAATGATGCAGTCCTTGTTTCGCCAAAATGTATTGCTTGACTGGTTCATACAAATAACGCCGCTGTAGCTCTGTGCTGCGATTATGATACGTGCCTTGATTGCGCCCGCATATTTTCCGATTCAGTTTGTTTTGTAGTCCAATCATGTCGGTGAAATTTCAGTTTTCGCATTCATTGTTTTTTAAACCGATAAAAGTAAAGTATGTCTCTGGCATCTTCGTGTCATTATCGAAGACATAGTATTCGAATTTTGCTGAGATTGTATTTCTTTTCGCAAGGTAAGTAAACCCTTTCTCGCACCTTAAGCCTTGCCTGCCCCATCTCGCTTTGGCGGCCGGGGCCGAGATAGCCGCGTCCCCCTCTGCGGAGCCGGCTTCCTCCCGCTGTCTCCTATTCTTTTACCCGAGGAGATTTTTATTATCGGGTAAGTGGACACAAAGGCAACGCGCCGCATTACTGGAAAAAGATCCGACAAATAACGAAAAGAAACGTAGCAGAAGAGAATGGGTGAAACGAAAAAAAGAACATACCTGCTTCGGGGATGGCTTGATTATTGCGCAGGGGTTGGATTATTGGGATGGGTTACTATTATTTTGATACTACAGAGAAATGGGAATTTGAATGTTATTAGGTTGGGGTGATCCTTATACAGCCGTCGACTTGTTCCGGTCTGGCTGACTCCAGATATGTGATGAAGCCCGCCTGCTCCACCCGTGTCAGTGTCGCTGCCCTCCGATCCCGTTTTGATGGAAGCGGAATGCCCGTTGATCTCCGTATTAGCGAACAACTGACAGCTTCTTTATGGTCAACGCTTTCTGCGCTTCCCGTATACGCCTTTATTCGCGTATTCACAAAGGAAACGAACGTGTTCTAGATTTTTTTTTCACGTTAAATAAAAATATATAGTACAAATATAAATAGCAAGCCTCGTATATCTTCATTCACATAAATTATTTTTAAATACACAAAAAGAAAAATATTAATATAATATTGTATAATTTTTCACGCTGTTTCACGGATAGGTAGACATAGAGGATGGACCGCCTAACTATTCTATCCTGGCATAATTCTCACGCTTTTTCTACATTTACACACCGCGTGCTCATCGATTGTTCTGACTTCGAACATGGCCGCCTTTTAGTAATTGATAACTTCGGTCATGCCATGTTATCCTTGACCTTTCTTGGCATCCTCTTCCATTCACGCTACTTGTATATATCTTTTGAGCCATTCTTTCCTCATCCATTTGTTCAATATATCAAAAAAACTAAATGAAAAATTCTTAAATAAATGTATTTATTTAATTTATTTTATTTTATCTTCTTTATCTTATTTATCTTGTTTATCGTATTTATCTTATTTATCCATTTTATCTTATTTTTTAATTTATCTTATTTATCTTATTTATCTTATTTATCTTATTTATCTTATTTATCTTATTTATCTTATTTATCTTATTTATCTTATTTATCTTATTTATCTTATTTATCTTATTCATCTTATTCATCTTATTTATCTTATTTATCTTATTTATCTTATTTATCTTAATTATCTTATTTATCTTATTTATCTTATTTATTTTATTTATCTTATTTATCTTATTTATCTTATTTATCTTATTTATCTTATTTATCTTATTTATCTTATTTATCTTATTTATCTTATTTATCTTATTTATCTTATTTATCTTATTTATCTTATTTATCTTATTCATCTTATTCATCTTATTCATCTTATTCATCTTATTCATCTTATTCATCTTATTCATCTTATTCATCTTATTCATCTTATTAATCTTATTTATCTTATTTATCTTATTTATCTTATTTATCTTATTTATCTTATTTATCTTATTTATCTTATTTATCTTATTTATCTTATTTATCTTATTTATCTTATTTATCTTATTTATCTTATTCATCTTATTTATCTTATTTATCTTATTTATCTTATTTATCTTATTTATCTTATTTATCTTTTCATCTTATTTATCTTATTTATCTTATTTATCTTATTAATCTTATTTATCTTATTTATCTTATTTATTTAATTTATCTTATTTATCTTATTTATCTTATTTATCTTATTTATCTTATTTATATTCCTTACGTTTCATTCTTATTTCTTAGTTCCTGTGGCATTTATCAAACTGTCACTTTTCTTCTGCCAATTCCATGCTTCGCTACCATACATGAGGGTAATATTATCAACTGCCGATATTAATTAAAACGCTTGAATAAGATCTCAAATCCGATCATAAAAATTCACCGACCATAACAAACAAAACAACTTTTAACGGGCCGTTTGTATTGTGCGTCGTCTCGACTCTCAATTTACTTTTTCCCGAAATCCTTGACAAGAATTTTTAATGTATTTTCAGCAACATGTTCCTGTTTCTAGCCCGGCCTTTCAGTGTATTTGTGCTGAAAGGTCTCAGTTCCGGAGAGGAGCACAACCGGAACCTCTGCCCGCCGCGGTCCAGAGCCCCCATTCCCGCGGGGACACGTGCCCAGCGGCGGCAGCTCGCAAAAAGGATAACAATTATTTTAAATAAAAACTAAACAATAGGTAATTTCCCAACAAAAATTATATAGTAAAGTTCATTCAAATAAAACTAAACAATAGCAAATTTTCAAACAAAACGGATTTATACATTCGTATGAAGCACTTAGTTCGTGATGTAGTATTAGTAAAAATAATTAACCACAGTCGTTTAATTTCTTTATAGATATTTTTATTTTAGAAAATTCGGTTTCGCTCCCTCCGGAACTTTGTCAGGGCTACAATTTTTTTTTTTTTCGTTTTATTTGTTATTTCGATAAAATATAAAAAAGTGCTATAAAAACAAAGTACACAAGTGGTTACTTTTTTTTCTATTTTCGATATTTGCTTCTTTATTCGTAATTTATAAAATTATCACTATGATATATAATATTATGGGTGTTACTTCTTTTTAACAAATTTGTTCTATGTGTACTTTTTTGATATTTTTTTTTCTTGTAAACGTTTGAACCCAATTACTGTGTATAATTTATTTTAGCTATTATATTGATTCTCATGACATGTGGTATTATCACGTGAATTCTACACCAGACTAAAGACAGTGTGACAATCACCCTGCCATCGCCGGGAATCGAACCCAAGACCTTATTCACTCTGTTTGTGTCTAGATTCGCGTATTTAGTCCATGTCTAAAATACACTGATAAAAAGGTATCACTTAAATTACATATTATAATACATTTCGAACAGCCTACACCGAGGTCGCGAATGTGGTATTTATTCTATTGCCTGAATCTCCATCTGAAAAAGATTTGCGACGACATAAACTGCGTCTCATATATTGAGTTGAAAACCGAGCGCAGTGGAAGACGAGACTGAAGACTTTGCTGCAACTCAATCCCTAGAAGCAAAGCAAAGCAAAGAAGACGATTCCATTTTTGCCTGATACCACTAGTCCAATAAACGGGTATGAATATCCTAACCGAATATGATTTTTTTAAATTTATAAAAAACGTCTGTTTTCAAGAAAGTTGGTCATTAATTTATTTTTGTTATTGCCATATTTCGCCTTGTAGCGAAATTATCAAAAGCGTACATTTGATTTACTGTCTACATTTGATAATGCCTTTACAAGGCAAAATACGTCACTATCATAAAATATAAGGAAACTTATATAAAACAGACGTTTTCATTAATATTTGTCCCACAACGGAATAATCAAATGTGAACATTTGATTCACAGTGTACATTTGATTATGCCCCTTCAAGATGAAATATATCAATATAATAAAACTCCTAGAAAACGAATATTTTCATTAAAATCAAATCATTATTTTAAACATTTAATTGTTATGATGTAAATATTCATATTTTGGATGTTTCCATATAAATACAAATAAATAATTGGCTTGTATTTTTACAGAATGTAAAATAATAAATGGAATCCTAAATTGTCAAAGTTCATTAAAAAAATGATATATAACTTCCGTCTTGTAAATCACGGCCTTTGTTTCATTATTATATAAAACACGTTTTTTCCAGAAAAAAGCCAGACCTCCAAACGTTTGATATTACTCTTTCTTTCTTCTTTAATGCATTCCCTAATGGCTGAGTTGTAGACATGCATTGCGTCGGCTGTGGAATGTTCTCCTATTCGTTACTTTCCCTGTATCATTTATAATTTACGATCTTTTCGCAACTCAGACTCACGCCACGGTACCTACCCTCACCTTGGACCGCCCCCCGCAATAACCTGCAATTTCCAGGCACATGATAAAAATGTCGTACAACCAAATTGATATTTATAAACCGTAGGGGTAAATATTCGCAGATTTTACAGCGTAACGTAACGCATAGACATAAAAGGAATCTAGATCATTTCCACATTCTTACAAACTTCGATGTTATAAACAATATTCTCTTTTAAAACTACCATTTTGTATCCTGATTGTACTTGTTTCAGAATAAATAATTTTAATGACAACTTTCACGTTATTACGAAAGCCTAGTATATTAATCACTGCATAAAGACTTCATAAATATATCAAACGGTTACAATGGCTGGTATATAAGATAAATGATAGTTATTTTGAATAGAACAATTTTTTTTTCTTTTTTATATACTTTGTATATACAACACTTATATAATTGTGATATAAGTTTTTTATATACAAAGTATACAAAAAAAAGAGAAATAAAGCATCTACAACACAAAGTATGGCGAATATGGGAGAAGAACCATATTTGTTTCTTTGTAACACAACTTTTTATTTTTACATAGAAATAAAATTAAAAAATATTCATTAGCCCAAACATGTTTTGGGACACAGATACCTTTTCATCAGTGTAGCTAAAGATATAATATACACAAAATAAATATTTAAACAAATTTCATGTCAAAACTAATCACATTCATGATAAAATTTGTTTAAATATTTATTTTGTATATATTATATTTTATAATACATTGTTTTGGTAGAAACACTTTGATTTTTCAACATTATTAACAGTTTAAACAAAAACATTGTTATAAATATTACAATGGATTATATTTTGTCGCGACAGCTGTTTCGTTAACCGATGTTAGCATCGTCAGGTCTTACAATCAACTAAAAAAGTTGTTTTTATTTGATTGCAAGACCTGACGACATTTGTAGTTTATTGTAAGACCTGACGATGCTAACATCGGTTAGCGAAATAGCTGTCCCGACAAAATCAGAACTGGCAAACTACACTAGTGAAAGAGTTTTTGTATCCTGAAACATGTTTGGGTTAATGTGTAATATTTAATTTTATTTGTTTGTAAAAGTAAATTGTTGTTTTACAAAGAAAAATATATTGTGAGATTATGAATCCGCAACACAAAGCTATTTTGAATATATAATAGAAAAAATATTTCATTGATGTGTCCTGGTTTTTTTATTGTTTCTTTTAAATAGTATCCACTTTATGACTTTTATGCAATTAACTTACAAACCTATATTTTATTTCCGGTAGAGTGTGTTGGTTTTTTGTGTATAAATTTTTGTAATAATTTAATAGTGAAAACGTCTGATTTCATTTAGTTTAAGCAATAATTCTTTAAAAAATTGTTTAGTAACCAAAAAAGCTACACAATCATGTTGATATTAAAAATATGCAAAATTTAAACGTTGCATGGATATCTTTTATCCTTGTTTCGAGCGTACTACTTGTAGGCCATATAGCTATAGGGAAAGCGGGGTAAATTGGCACCTCTTAACGCGTGAATAGAGAGACGCTTTTAAATAGCGCCAGGCACTATTGCAAGCGTTGAGTGTGCATGTTGTGCGCCATTGTTCCCCGTGTCACTCTCCCCCCACGCCCCGAGACCTTCTCGTAATTAAAATGATTTCAACACGCCCTTTCAGCTTCGTGCCGTGATGTCATAATGAGAACAAAGATCACTAAAATGCGTATTGTAAATTAGGTAGTTCTCAACATTAACGTTAATATGTGTAGTATAACTGTTTCCCCCACACCTTTTTCACTAAATTTCGGCAGTGTCATTTTTTTATACTAGTATTTTATAATACTAATTTTATGATAACAACGTATCCACATGAAAGCATCTTGCTGACTCAGTAATGAAGAAGAGGTGTCCTAACTGGCCCAAATCATGTGATCAAGATTTTACATGATGGTTTACAGTTGGTGATGGTGGGTTTTACAGTTGAATAGTTTCCTCAAATTAACTTATTTGGAGATGGAACATCTAACGAAAAATTTATTTTGGTTTATTTCAATTTCATATAGTATATAATGAAAATTAAAATTAAAATTTAACTGGTGTCACCAGAAGATGGCAGCGAGCTGCCGAAACCGGTCGAAGACGAAAATTAATAAGTAGATTTTACACTAAAAATAAACATAGAAAAATTCTTAATTTTTTTTTTCATTATTTACAATGAACTTCTACCAAGAAATTTCAATCAACAACATCATATAGTATAGACAAATTAAACTTCAATCATATAAAGGTTAGGTTTCGTTAATCCGGGTTTAATTTAATTTGCTTCCCGTTTAATTTAGCAATGATTTAATGTACATTATTTTCATTCGCAACCCCCAATCAATCCCCTGGTTCAAAATTTATAAAACAATTAATTAATATTGTTACAAAATAAATCACATATTACGATTGTGGCAAAAAACAATAATATTATCATAAAATGAATATATATTTTATTTTATAAACGATAAAAAATTACTTCAATATTTTCCATTTGTTTTTCTACAAATGGATGTTCTGATAGCCTGGAGCATATAAGAAAAACAAACAACACAAATTCCCAGAGCTTAGACGCTTCTTTCGTAAAAAGATTCTAAAATATGACCACTCTAAAAAGACCTTCCTCCCCGAGTTATTGACGGCGGTGATATATGGCGGGGTATCATTTTGACAAATTCCTATAATATTTCAAACGTCAACATTATCTCCTCCTTCGCGAATAGCACTAAAGTGCATGCGACGATGTACTCGTCCTGTGCAGTATAAACCACTATAAAGCTGTCTTCATCTGAATTATTCAATTTAATGACTTGAACCGAAAATAGCGATTTAATTTCTTCTTCTTCTTCTTCTCATAGACCTGGCTACTCTTGGGAGGTTGACTCCCAACTATCTCTCCATCTCTTCGGCGGTCTTCTGGAGGGACGACAGCCGGCAGGAATTTGATGCGCCACAGCGTGTGAGATTCTGGTGGGATCCATCTTCTTCACGTACGCATTCCAGTATCTTCTGCGTTGTCTGCCCCATTCCACGACATCCGTCACCTTGCAGACCTTACGGATAGCCGTGTTCCTCACCTTATACACATGAATAGTCCTTCCTGCTATCATCCTCAGCGTCCTCATCTCTGCCACCCGTACTTTAGCCTTCGTTCTTGTGGTATTTGCTCTGGTCTCAATGGTATATGTCAGTATAGGCCTTACGCAGCTTTTATATATTCTGACCTTACTGTCAGTTCTCATATGCTTGTTTTTCCATATTATATCCTTGAGACAACCTGATACCGCCGAAGCCTTGTTTACTTGTCCTATTATTTCACTGACAAGATCATTTTGACTGAGCAGATCTACTTCCAAATTTCTAAACTTTGCAACCTGTTCCAGCATTCTGTCATTTAAGGATAACCTGCATCCATGGATTTAATTTATCAAATTAAATTAGGTAAACTTTCTATGTTATTCAAAATTAAAATTAAAAAAATAATCATAATCGTATGTAAATAACTACATTAACATATTTAATTTTTATAATAATATCTGTTTTATAGAAGTTTTGTTATATTTTATAGTAGTGACAATACTGATTTATATTTCATAGTACTTGTATGCTGAAAACATTTGGTATTGCCTCATTTTCATTAATATATATTTTTAAGAAGTTATCATTGTTATCATTGTTCCAGAAATAATCAATATTAAAAAAACATACGTTAAAAAAACTCTTATAAGGTCTTCTGTATAATATATAATAAATAAAAATACAATAATGTGAATATATTTATAGATATTTCATAAAATAAGCTAGATTTCACTACACGTGTCTAAATCATAAAATGTATCACAGATCATAAATATTTAATGAAGTCGTTAAGGTTTGATGCATCTGAAAATGAGTGGCTATACTTGACAACCCAAATCCATTACCATCGTGAAAGGGTTAAGAATAGTGTGGTGGCATTCATTGGCATTCGGGAGATCTGGGGAGAGCGGGGAGAACGGGTTACCGGGAGTGGTGGCAAAATGGACAGCGTGGCGGGACGCCGGCAACGGGATAATTTATATTCCCGCGGGCTTCCTCTATCTGCGAAACACTGTACACCCCAATATGTGGAAGCGAGTGCATAAAGCATTATGCGCCCCGCCATCAAAAATGCATTTAGCACGTTTAAAGGTTAGCCATTCGCTCCCAACATTCAGATCAGTTTTTTATATATACGAGTATATCGACAGATATAACAGTAAATAATATGCATATTGTTTTTATTGTTTCAAGTGTAAGTAGATTGTATGTACTGGACTTTATTACGAGTTATCCTGATGATAACCTGAGAAGTTTCCGACTAGGCTGCCTATCTGCCTTTATCTAAATTACTTCCAATTCATGCAATTTGTAATTTAACCGTGCAAAAATTACGTTATTGAGTTAAATTGTCCATTGTTTTGTCCGGAGCACTATGATATTTCAACATTATTATTATTATTATTTTGTTGAATCGCTCTTTACATCATGACAGCGTGAGCCAAATCGATGTTAAGGGTATTATAGCTATCATAGTGATTCTCGTGACATGTGATAAGTAGCTAATCTATCGTCATTTTATTGTCACGTGAATTCTACACCAGACGAAAGACAGTGTGACAACCACACTGCCCTCGTCGGGAATTGAACCCGGAACCTTCGGGGTGGCAGTTAATGCACTTGCCACTCGGCCACGAAGGTCGCCGTGTTGTAAATCATAACACTGTTATGATATCACATTTTTATTATTCACTTTTTGAGTGTCGCGACAACTGTTTCGCCAACCGATGTTGACATCATCAGGTGTTACAAACAACTAACAACAAAAAGTGAATAATAAAAACATTGTGATATCATTACAGTGGTATAAATTTTAACAGTTAATATTGCTATTGAGTTAATTCAACCCTTCATTCTCATGGTTCCACACCAGTTATTAGGCTTTTCTGGCTGATAAATAATTTACAAGTAGAATCGGAACAAAAAAATTTAAATATAATAAGTATGCTACATCTTCATCTTCTTCTTAAGCCTTCATCCTTTCACTATTGGATAAAGGCCTCTTCTATTTTTCTTCACTCGTACCTGTCTTGTCCCCTTTGGCATCCAGCTACATGGAAGATATAAAATAAAATATTGATTTCATTTGTTTCCTAAAACGATAAAACAATATTTGGTGGTTTTAGTGAATTCTTACTATTTTAGGTACAATAAAACTTATGTTGGGTGAATAAATAATGGAGTTTTTAATATCTGTAATAAAAACTCGTTAACTTACTAACTAACCATCATACCGTCTCCCCGAAGTGGCAGGCAGAAAGAATGGACGGCCACACTTTTCTTTTCTGACATATTTCTCTCGCTTCCTCAACCTTCATACATCGTGCCATGCACGCGCGTCGATTTTTCTGACTCCTCACATGGCCGACATTCAATATTTGATTTATTTGATCGTGCCACGTAACTCGTTAACTTTAGTCCAAATTAAGTATTCCACATATACGAATACAGATTCATATTCGGCAAAGATTTATGTAACCCAAAGTTTAAAAAAACTCACCAAACATTCGCATAAATTTGCGGTTTGCATTGCAGCAGCAAACAAATAAACATTCAATTGTGCATCTCGGGAGCCAAAAAACTTGGCAAACCGCTCCTTGTTAATTTCGCCACCCTTTACGCCTCAGCCCGGCATTCGAAAGATAAAACCTCTCCCCAGCGTGTGGGCGGCTGGGTGCGGGCGGCTGCGATCACATGTGCCCCGATCTCCTCCATTGTTTATTGAAGGACACTCCATGCGTTATGGTGCTCAATGGCCGCCAGTCGGGTTTCCACAGTGCGTGGACGTTTTCACAAATTTTCATGGATTTCATTTGTTCTTTTCATTTCGTCCGATTACGACTCTTTCATTCTGAAACCTCTTTTGTGTTTGGCGCTTGGCACATGATAAAAGGATATCCAATAAAAGCGATGAATTTCACATCACGCGAACTTACTTTTTAAGGTAACCTAGAAAACTATTTAAAAAATGAGTGAAACATTTTTATTCAACGCAATCCGCAATTTTTCATATAATATCTTCGTGTTTATTCGTTTTTTATATAAATATATTATTAAATCGGTACTTTTTAATTGACTCTGAAATATAAATTATTTTAAAACTAGATAGAAACATATTACGTTTCATACATATTTTTCATGCGTTTAATTTTTAGACACAGTTGCTCCAGCCACCCTAGATTGTTTGTTTCATATGCATTAATCGTATATAAGTTTTTTTGTTACTATCTTCGTGTTCTTCTTATTCTTCTTCCTCAGCCTATTCCCGTCCACTCCTGGACAAAGGCCTCCTCCATTCGCTTCCATGTCACTCTGTCCTGTGCAGACTGCATCCAGGTTATTCCGACGTGTCTGTTCAGATCATCCTTCCACCGTAGTTACGGTCGCCCTGCACTTATCTTTGCCGTCCACGGTCTCCACGTCAGCAGTCTTTTTGTCCATTTTTCATCTGAGCTTCTGGCTACGTGATCTGCCCATTGCCATTTCGGAGTCGCCACCCGGTGGATGATGTCAGTATTAGGATTATATTAGTATTACTTTTGTAGTATTATTCGAGACTCTTTTTTTTCCATTGTACAAGTTTGATATCAGATGAATATATAATGCATTTGACCATTTATTCAATTGAGAGGTCTCACCACAACAATATTTTCCCAATTCCGTGCATATCGGGCGGTACAAGAACACAGTTACTGCTTGATACTCTATTTGCTGTTTAGAAATGTGTATCGATGTAATAACGCTATATTATTTACACGTAAAATGTTGGTACTTGTGTATTTATCACACACTAAAAAGGGAATTGAAAAACTATAAGTACATCAAGAAAGAATTCATGAGATTCAGTATTCACCAGAAATATCTCACATTAGGCGGGTACATTACACATACGTATTTACTCCGCGGTGTTTAGACGGCGTAATAGACTGGCGGGTTTGGTATCGGAATCGCTTGAAAATATATGGTTCACGGCACCCAAAAATTTGCATTTATATGAGGCGGCTGTAGCTGCGGCTCGGCGGGTCTTTCGTCACCACAATGAGCGAAGGCTCCCCGAGTGTGGTGTGATTTAAACTTAAAATATTATCTGTCATTACTCTGCCCGCAACAGGCTTATACTGAAATAACAATGGAGGAATATTTTAAAAATATCGTCCCTGCAAACTTAGCATTTTTATTATTTGTCATTATGTAGGCAGCCATTTTTTTCTCTAGAGCATGGTTGAGAGCTTTTGTAATCTAAATAGTTTTAAATATATAATGCATAACAAGGTATTACCAAGTTTAAAAAAAATTAATCCTCCTTGGGTACAAGAAAACTGATTATTTTTAATAAAATTGTTTTCAACGAATAGGTATAAAAATAAACACCAATAAATAATTTGATGGCGTACTTCTTCTGAATATGTTTAATTTACTTACATAACATTTTGTTGGTAATAATAACCTTTTTTTAGAACATTGAAAATATCAAGTGGGAAATATAATACAATTAAGGGTTAAAATATAAACGTAACCTTCTTCTTCTTCTTCTTCTTTTGATAGATCTGACGATCTGTGACACAGAAATCATATCTCGTCGGATGATGAGATCCAGCTGTCCCTCCATCTCTTAGGCGGTCTTCCAGGTGGGCGGTGTCCGGAAGGGATTTCATAGGCGGCTGTATACGCGAGTCTGTCACCATCCATTCGGGCTACATGGTCCCTCCAGTATCTTCTTCTGGATCTACTCCACTGAACGATATCCTCTATTTCGCAGGTTTTCCTTATGTCTGCGTTGCGGACACGATCTCGGAGGGTTTTTCCAGTAATTGATCTTAGGACCTTCATCTCCGATGTTCTAAGTAGTCCCTTGGTTCGCACAGTGTCAGCCCGCGTCTCTACAGCGTACGTCATGATGGGACGTCACGATAAACGTAACCGCTTTTACTAAACATTGAAATTGTGTTTTCATTTTAAAAAAGATTTTTGTAATCCAATTAAATCTACAGAAATTGTTTTTTTACGAAATGTTAAACTCAACACTTAATCGTTACTTTTCTAACATTAGTGTGCATGTATTTACCCATTTATTATTATTATTATCATTTTAATATTAAATATTCACCCATTTATCTTTTCTATATTATTTTTTAACTCGAAAGTTAGAATCAAATTTGTACAATGAGTTATCTATGTTTTAAAATAATAAATATGAGTCAATTGAAGATAATCCCTTAAGAAAGCTTATTCTTTTCGTTCAATCAAAACCTTTCTATGAAAATTCAAAGTTTGTCCTCGTGATTACATCGTTTGATAATGTGAAGAAATGAGAAAATATTTTTATGTGGGTTAACATTTTAAAAGCTTTCAAAATTTTCCTCATCGTGAAAATTAATTAAATATGTTTCAAAATAAAACGTTCGAAAAATTTTCAATGATCTAACATTTTTGCTATTTGAATGTGAGCCGTTAAGAACAACGATTCGCTTTGTGATGGTATTGAACCATCGTAGAGAGAGATGCGTGAATTCAGACGTAATACGAAAATAAATTCAAATGACTAGGAAATATAACACCTAACCATGTGGGGGTAGGTCTAGGCGGGGAGCAGGGGAGACGCGGGGAGGGGAGAGAGGGGAGAGAGGGGGGTTGAGCCGAGAGGGGTGTGGGCCAGGGAGAGCTCGCGGCAGGGGCAGTGGACTTGTGACCTGACGGGAAGCGGTCGCTTTTGGTATTAAATTCAGTGGGTGTTTGTTGTTCTGATTATCAAGAACTTCATTTTATTTTGTATACAAGTATAGTGGTACGAGGGGTGCGGCATTTGCAGATTTAAAAATACTATAGAATCAGTTTTCCTGAGCTGTTACGACTGAAAAGCTAAGTCTAGAATTAAGAATTTATATTTCAGGAAATTGGAACGTATGCGTTCGGCTTACTCCATGATTATACTATGCTTACGTTTATGTATTACATACATGTACCTAGATATATATATGTATATGATATATTGATACCTTTCCTATACTGCACGTAATATAGTTCATTAACACTCGGGCCAACGCATCGCGCCCAAACAGGTATTCACTAACTCATCGAATACTGAAATCTTAGTTATGGACATGTAGCGTTCTAACAAAATTTGCCATCTTCTATATAAATAAACATATAAACTACGACCCATGCAAATTATGCTACATAAATATGGTTGACTGCTGATGAATGAAGACAGTTAGGAGGGGTTGGGATCGCGCACTTCTTTGACCCCACCGAAAGACGAAATATAAGGTAGTATGGTGAAAGACCCTGCTATCTGTCTATTGGTGGAGATTGTCTCGAAGGTGAGTGGACCGACTGCTGACGAATGAAGACAGTTAGGGGAGGTTGGGATCGCGCACTTCTTTGACCCCACCGAAAGACGAAATAAGGTAGTATGGTGAAAGACCCTGCTATCTGTCTATTGGTGGAGATTGTCTCGAAGGTGAGTGGACCGAACTTCGAAAACCCCTGATAGGGTGATGGCCAGGTTCATGGGTTTGAATCCCCAGGTCCACTGATTAAGGGTTGGGAAGTAGGTCGTCTGGTTACCAGACGATCCTGCTGTGGAGCAGTGGAGAAAAATCATCAGTCTGACGAAAAGACTGGTTCAACGCGATACTAACACTATTATATCCCAGTTATCCCCCACAACTCCTTATATACTTAATATATTATATTTTGACACTGAATTGCTATATAATTGTACCTTTCAGAAAGCTGTTCTTTATTGCATCGTTATTACATTACGCTCTGATTTAAATTACTGTACATTGTATTTGTTGTATATTGTTTGTGAATGTTTCTTCCAGGGCTGCCACATTTTCTAGAGATAATATTTTGAATTTATATTTTGTAAACTTAGAGATATTTTAGGTTGTTTGGTTTAGATGTTCCTAGGAAATATTGAGTGACATATAGTTTGATTACACGTGGGTTTGTCAGGATTGCTTAGAATATTCGGAAGGGTTAGGAACGATTAGCTTTAGAATGAAATTATCAGTATTCGCCAAATAAAAGGGCTTGGATTACATCGGTCATAACTAAGGGTCATACGGTATTATTTCTAGACGATCACGAAGGCCAACTCGCGTAAGGTAAAACACCTGTAAGCTCCGTACAGGTGGATGAAGAGGGAATGACTGGAGGAAGCTCCACCATTCGCGGATGAAGGTTAGGGGCTCCTCGCGGAGAGGAGACCGTCATCACAGTTAGGTGTCCTCGAGGAAAGGGCAATCCATCACATTTGGTCCCGTGACCAGGAGAGGACTGGAGAAGGAGAGGAATCCTTCCACGCTAGGTGTTCCTCACGGACCAGCTCATTCCATCACATTAGGTCCTCGTGACCTGGACGTTCCATCACATTTGGTGCCGTGACCAGGATTAGACATCACGGAGATCGTAGGTAGCTTGTTTCATCACATTTGCTCACGTGACCAGGATGGATTAATTCCCCACGGACTAGGACGATTCATCACATTTGCTGCGCGTGACCAGGAGTTTGGTTTAAAGCATTACTTGATAATTTCATTATTATGCATATTTATTTAATTAGTTTAAAAATTTAAATTGTTTTAAAAAATTATTCATCGCTAGATATTTATGCCAACCCTAGCTAGGATTCGTAGACAGTGTGCAGGTTTTCTAGGAAGGTATTCTAGGATGCTCTATGCAGGGGTCGCGTATCGTTTCGAATATAATTATCGGCGTGGTATTTAGTTTATGATTTGAATATAAAGAGAACTCCGAACATATTATAGAAAGTTTAGTATTGAAACACAACTTTAGTTCACTTTCGGTAGGTTTAATAGGAATAAAATATTATTATCATAATTTTGTTATTGTAGAAGAATATTTCGAGAATTTAGAAAAAGGTGAATGTAAATATTGTTATTCATAAGTAACGCTATTCTATTAAATTATCGTCAGCTTGGAATTATATTTGAGACCAATTAGAGTAATCTTTAAATTATATTAAATTATTGACAGGTTAATCGTATATTTGAGATCAACTAAAGTAACCATTAAAATATCCATTGCATTATAGACTCATGTATATTCTAATCACACTTTTGAGAGTACGCTAAATAAATAAATAAATATTATGATTATGTACCGAATTAGCATATTTGCAAAAAATTTTAAGGGCCCCGCTATTATTAGTATGCTTAGAGTAGAATATAGTATTTAAGTTAGTTTAGATGTATGATCGTGACGAGATTGAATTCATGCTTAAAATATTGGGAATTAGTAATATCGAGAGTTATATTTGTTTCGTAAATGTAGTGTGTAAAAAGGTTTGTTACCACCTACGTTTTTTCCATACTTCTAAAAACTGCAGCGAGAGATCTGAAATGGTAAACATGTGTCTTGAGTCGATAACATTCTTCTTGGTTTGTATTTTTCCATAATCCTGGATAGGTACACATTAATTTCTTTCACACCAAAATAACCATAAATTAGTTCGAGTCAAGTGTTTACATCAGGATACTTCTAGGGATCGCGGTCGGTTAGGTCGCCGTAGCAATTTTGCTTGTTAGGGGGATGTAAATAATATTATTTATAACGAAAGTGACAAATAAATGGGTCGTTTCTAAAATATTTAATCATTTATTGGCCATGTATAATAATACGTACTTGGATTTCGACTGTCCCAGTAAAAGAAGGACATAGCTCGGTAATTTTAGTTAAATATATAATTATAATAGTTTATGAATACGGAATAGGATAGGATATATATTTTATAATGGCTAGTTTACAAAATTTATATTTAATGTCTTTATGTTCTACGTATGAGCAATAGGTCATCGATAATAATTTTAAGTTATGTACATTGCGAATTTGAAATACAGACGTGTTAATTATATAAAATAGAATTGCGAGTAATGATTAAATCAGTAATAATAAGAGTTTAGGTTACTTCCATCGTGAATTAAAATACAGATGTGTCAATTATGCGAAATAAATATTATTGATTTGGGAGATGCCTATTGGTGGCGATGAGGTTCGCAACCCATCACTCCGCGTCTCTCGCGGGGCGAAAAGAGAAGGATTGAGTGCCGCATCGGTTAGAGTGCGACGGTCCACTCTTTCTGCCTGCCCTTTCGGGGAGACGGCGTGATGGTTAGTTAGTTAGCTGATCATTATTAATTGCAGCAAGTTAGAATTTAGGTGAATATCTACGAAGCGGAAAATAAAATATTGTATTTAAATGAATCGAATTGCAGTCGTATATGAGGCGTTGCGGTCTGAGATATCCTAGAGATAACGAGGAGACCACTTAAAGATATCGTTAAATTTTGTGGGTTTTAAAGTATCGACAATTTTTAGCCGTTAAATAATTTAGGATGGAACAAAAAAACACAACGGTTAATACTTAAGTTTCTATGCGATGTGTTGGGCTTAAATCTTAAGGAGATAGAGTTATTTATCGCGGATGCTGGGACTTGTTAAAATAATGAAGCGGAGGATGACATTCTGACATTCTGAACGGTTAATAGGTGATAATTTTTCAATAGTGTCAAGTTGGTATTCTGTAGGCTGGCATTTCATGGAATTCTCCTTATGGATCAAGTATCTCGCCAAGTTGGTGTTGTTTTAGGTCGCCATGGGTTGGGTTCACGATAACAAATACTAGGAAATGAACGGAGATGTGACATGCATTTGTGAAATTATTACAGGTTCGAGGACGATACTTAAATTGTACAAAAAAAAAAAAATTAAGATACTTTATGATACTTTAGAATAATATGTAACGAAATGGAGCGGCATACCCATAGGTTAGTTCAGTATGATTCTCAATTATTGTGGAATGCATAAATACAAATACATTTTATTTCAAAAGGAATATGGGATAATGCTTATAAAATTATAATCATTATATAAATTGTCGAATAAACAATTACGGAGATAAACCGAAGTAGTATAATATGTTAGCATTTAAAGATGATTTAGTTTAAATTTTAATTTAGTGTTTAATTATATGTTCCGATTAAGTACCTTAATCGTAGGTTAACATAAGTCTAAGACTAGGTGTGGGAACCCGGATGAGTAGGTATTTTAATACATAAACATATAATAGGAATTGACAAATATATGAGTAAGATAATTATAAGAAAATAAATAAAAAATATCGATAATAAGCTATGATGGTTAGGTATAGGTATATCGGATTTCAATTGCAGATGCAGCCGGTTATAGGTCGCTTACATATATCCCAACATAATTATGTGTATCAAAAAAAAAAAAAAAAAAAATCGGAATTTATAAAATTAATAAATACTTCCGCAGTCATCAAAAATAAGGGCCAAATATCATCGATATATTTAATAGATTCCTTCTGAAATTCAGTAAATTATTAGATTACCTAACAACAGTTAGTCGCAACATTCTACAGGTATGTCTTGCGAAGCTTCTACGTTCATACTTCGTGGAGCGGACGCTCGCCGATAGCTCCGACTTTTAATGGAACTCCTTTTAGTTTCAATGATTTGATCGTGTCACGCTTTTTTTTCCGACTTTATCGACTTTCTTTAATTAACACTGTGCGTGTATATATTTTCAAAAAAATAATTTGCGTTATTTATTTATTCTTAGGAGCTCGATGTTATTCTTTTAGGGAGCGTTCGATCGATTGAGGTGTGTTATCAAATTAAGAAGAAAAAATGTTTAAAGCAGCAGAACTAATTATCAATCATAGTGATGAGGAAATTCTTAGGGGGGTACGTTTAGAACCATAATGGTAGATTGAAATTAGAATAAGAACTATTTTAAATTGTCCGAGTAACCAGATGCGTTATTCATCATTCATTATTATTATTTTTTGATCTAGGTAATAGGGTCACTAAATAAAGATAGGTACAACGGCAATAGTGATTATGATTATTATAAGGAATAGATTATAAGTTATTTTATTTATGATAAGTTATATTTTAAGTGCGTCGTTTGTAAAATCAATTACCACAAGGATTCACTAGAAAAGGGCTGACTGGTCAATGCAGTCTTTATTAGTTTAGATTATAGTTATTATAGCATAAGTTTAGTAGTAAGAAGCTATAAATAGGTAATAATTGCGTTAAAATTTGACCTTAATCTAGGTAGTAAATTGATTTTGAAAAAAAAAAAAAACAAATAAATAAATAAATATATAAATAAATAACGGTGTGTGAGTACATGTGCACGTGAGAGTAAAAATATGTAACGAAAGATGTGCTTTGGATTTGAGGGGCTGGAGTTTTAGGGGGGGGATGAGGAAAGTTGTATTTGATTTGATTTTGTGGAGCGGAAGAATTTCTTTTGTAGGGACATGGCGATATAATTTTAGTTATAATATTGTGTTCAAAAATTACCAGATTAGATTCCAATTGGAAACAATAAAAAATGAAATGAAGTAAATGTGTAATAGTTGTGATTTCACCAATACGAGGTTGATAAAGTCTTCGGATTCTAGGGGGGAGGTTTATTGATAAAAGCGTTGTCGCTTTATATATTTTGCAGTGACTTAGGATAATAAAAGGAGCGAAACGAAGGAAAATATTTTACTCGTCAGATTCTTGCTAGAATCTAGGGAATAGAAGTGGCGGCAAAATTATTAGTTCGAATTGAAGGTGTTGGCATATCAAGGCGTAGGTACGCTAGTGGTTAAGACAGCAGAATAATGTACTGTCAAAGGACAATTATCATAGGTTAAATAACATAATAAGATAACTTACTAAGAAAATTGACAAGCGTAGAACGAATCACCAGGAATTGAGGAAGCAACGGAAAACTTTCTGCCGAGTTTTCCTGGTTTCCTCTAGGGGGGAACTGTGATGGTATTGAACCATCGTAGAGAGAGATGCGTGAATTCAGACGTAATACGAAAATAAATTCAAATGACTAGGAAATATAACACCTAACCATGTGGGGGTAGGTCTAGGCGGGGAGCAGGGGAGACGCGGGGAGGGGAGAGAGGGGAGAGAGGGGGGTTGAGCCGAGAGGGGTGTGGGCCAGGGAGAGCTCGCGGCAGGGGCAGTGGACTTGTGACCTGACGGGAAGCGGTCGCTTTTGGTATTAAATTCAGTGGGTGTTTGTTGTTCTGATTATCAAGAACTTCATTTTATTTTGTATACAAGTATAGTGGTACGAGGGGTGCGGCATTTGCAGATTTTAAAATACTATAGAATCAGTTTTCCTGAGCTGTTACGACTGAAAAGCTAAGTCTAGAATTAAGAATTTATATTTCAGGAAATTGGAACGTATGCGTTCGGCTTACTCCATGATTATACTATGCTTACGTTTATGTATTACATACATGTACCTAGATATATATATGTATATGATATATTGATACCTTTCCTATACTGCACGTAATATAGTTCATTAACACTCGGGCCAACGCATCGCGCCCAAACAGGTATTCACTAACTCATCGAATACTGAAATCTTAGTTATGGACATGTAGCGTTCTAACAAAATTTGCCATCTTCTATATAAATAAACATATAAACTACGACCCATGCAAATTATGCTACATAAATATGGTTGACTGCTGATGAATGAAGACAGTTAGGAGGGGTTGGGATCGCGCACTTCTTTGACCCCACCGAAAGACGAAATATAAGGTAGTATGGTGAAAGACCCTGCTATCTGTCTATTGGTGGAGATTGTCTCGAAGGTGAGTGGACCGACTGCTGACGAATGAAGACAGTTAGGGGAGGTTGGGATCGCGCACTTCTTTGACCCCACCGAAAGACGAAATAAGGTAGTATGGTGAAAGACCCTGCTATCTGTCTATTGGTGGAGATTGTCTCGAAGGTGAGTGGACCGAACTTCGAAAACCCCTGATAGGGTGATGGCCAGGTTCATGGGTTTGAATCCCCAGGTCCACTGATTAAGGGTTGGGAAGTAGGTCGTCTGGTTACCAGACGATCCTGCTGTGGAGCAGTGGAGAAAAATCATCAGTCTGACGAAAAGACTGGTTCAACGCGATACTAACACTATTATATCCCAGTTATCCCCCACAACTCCTTATATACTTAATATATTATATTTTGACACTGAATTGCTATATAATTGTACCTTTCAGAAAGCTGTTCTTTATTGCATCGTTATTACATTACGCTCTGATTTAAATTACTGTACATTGTATTTGTTGTATATTGTTTGTGAATGTTTCTTCCAGGGCTGCCACATTTTCTAGAGATAATATTTTGAATTTATATTTTGTAAACTTAGAGATATTTTAGGTTGTTTGGTTTAGATGTTCCTAGGAAATATTGAGTGACATATAGTTTGATTACACGTGGGTTTGTCAGTATTGCTTAGAATATTCGGAAGGGTTAGGAACGATTAGCTTTAGAATGAAATTATCAGTATTCGCCAAATAAAAGGGCTTGGATTACATCGGTCATAACTAAGGGTCATACGGTATTATTTCTAGACGATCACGAAGGCCAACTCGCGTAAGGTAAAACACCTGTAAGCTCCGTACAGGTGGATGAAGAGGGAATGACTGGAGGAAGCTCCACCATTCGCGGATGAAGGTTAGGGGCTCCTCGCGGAGAGGAGACCGTCATCACAGTTAGGTGTCCTCGAGGAAAGGGCAATCCATCACATTTGGTCCCGTGACCAGGAGAGGACTGGAGAAGGAGAGGAATCCTTCCACGCTAGGTGTTCCTCACGGACCAGCTCATTCCATCACATTAGGTCCTCGTGACCTGGACGTTCCATCACATTTGGTGCCGTGACCAGGATTAGACATCACGGAGATCGTAGGTAGCTTGTTTCATCACATTTGCTCACGTGACCAGGATGGATTAATTCCCCACGGACTAGGACGATTCATCACAGCTTGTTTGTGAACAAAAGCGACAAGATCGTAAGCCCGACAAATCTCTGTTTACAACTGCCCGCAGCGTCCCCATTCCGTTGATTTCCTTTACGGCGACCCACAAGGCACGAGCCACGAGCCACGAGCCACGAGCGTCCCTGCCTACAACTGTAGCTAGCCGTGTTCCCGCTGCTCCGTGAATTAGAGAAGAGATCTTAGCGAAATCTAATTTGAATAATACAGAGGTCTCGTAGCGCGGAACAAACAAGAACTGTTTTCCTATAAAATTGGCTCCCATTTCGATTCGTTTTGTGTCCTCCGTTCCGGCAGATGCTTGAAGAAATCAGCGTATACGCGTTTTTCGGTCTGATGCTTCCTGATTGCGTGCATTCAGTGATCTTTTATATTGAAATTATTTGCTTCTAATAACGAATCAACATTTCTTAACGCGACAAATTGAAAAAAAAAAATTGAATGAATGGTGATTTTTTCACATTACAACTAGAGTTAGATTGAAAAAGTATGATATTGTTTTTAAACTCTTACATTTGTACATTTGGAATTGAAAAAACAACGCTGTTTATTTTGCACATTAATTTATTAAATACCTTTATACAATTAAAATATATAAACCACGATATGTTTCGGAGGTGACCTCCATCCTTAGGTGTGAATATACAACTGATGTACAATAGGTCACCTCCGAAATAAGTCGTGGTTAATATTTTTATTGTTTTAAGTTATTAAATAAATTTAATTGGAACATAAACAGCGTTTTTTGTTATTTCCTATTTTGTAACTATGGAATTCCACAGTGTTAACGACTTAACTTTCAATAATCTTGCATACCTAAAAGTGAGGTTGCCATTGTTCAAGAATTTAATAATATTTTAATAATTTTATTTACATCTTGCGTGGATACAAATACGAGATCCTTAAACTTAAGTCAATGGGCGAAATTGAGAGATAGATTGGTCCTGGATGGAGGCAAACGTCTTGGCCGCGCAACATTAAAGACTGATCTAGAATGAGGAGCGTCGAGTAGTCATTCCTGGCGGATGAGAGAGAGAGAGAAGCCTTTACAGGAAGGATTGCCAAGGTTAAGGAAACCTGACATGGCACAAGAAGAAGATTATGATTTGTGACATGTATAGATTTACGAGAAAGCTAAAAGATTTTGCGCCTAATCATATACAGAAATCTATAAAATAAGAGATCATTCAAACAAAGTAAAATCTCTTGGATAGCCAATGTATAGATGATCTATGAAAATGGTTAAGATGAAAGTCTTCTTATATTTTTAGATCGGTGGTTTCCCATATCGTTAATTAAAACACTCGTATACTTGGTTCTTACACTACTTAATTTTTGTTTGATTGAACCAATCGGTTTCGCTCCCACCGACGCTTCGTCGGGGTTACAAAAACAAATCAGTTTGTTTTTGTAACCCTGTTGAAGCTCCGAGGGGAGCGAAACCAGTTGGTTCGATAAAACAAAATGAAGTGGTGTGAAAACAAAGTACACATGCGTTTTTAATTAATTATAAATAATATCTCGCTAAAAGGTAAAAAAAAATACAATTTGACTTTTGCACATTAAATTTGAGTTATAAAAACAAAGTATTGACGTCTTTAAAGCATCCACAAAAACCAAACCATGACAGAGTGCCCTTTCAGAGTTAAATATTTTTGGAGTGTAGTAATTCTAACATGGACAGCGTGTGAGGATGCAAGTAAATAAGTTCACTGTAGCAAAAACCGTCTCGCTCCGTTTGTCAAATGACTTTAGTCCCGGATTGACGGGGTGTCCTCCCTCCGGCCACCCCCTTGCCGCCCCACCTCCGCCGACGCCCAGTGCCACGGGCAGTAGGAAGTGCGCCCAGCGGACCCGAGGCATCGGCTGGTACTGTGTTTTCACAATAGAACGTTTTAGAACGGTGACCATACATTTAGTATGCACTTAACTCAAGCAATTAAAATAACGTTTCTGTATTTAACTTTTATTCAAGCTTTACTCAATACACTTTAATTGCTTTTCTCCGAATAAGAATACAATGTGTTTTATTTAACATGTAAGAAAACGTATTTAGCAATTTTACTAGCATTGTATATAAGATTAAAAAAAACATGTTTGGGAAATTGTATTCTATTTATTATAATGAACTTTTTTATTTATTTCATATTGATCAATAAGAACTTCAATATAACTTCTTGTTTACAGATTAATCAAATATTTTTGTACACTATGACAATATTTTTTTTAAGTTTTAAGAAGGAATCTACTTCTCCGACGGGATCCAAACTGGTAGATTCAATAAAACAAAATAAAGTGGTATAAAAACATAGTACGCAAGTGTTTTCAAATATGTTGATTAATGCCATACCACATTTTTTTTAAACAAATCCTGTTTATATTACATTAAAAAACAAGTTTCGTACAAACGTAATGTCAATTGTTTCTTGATGAGATAATTACTACACTTGTACTCTCCGCATACGCTTATAAGGCAAAGTGCATTATTGTAATTGCAATATCTCTAAGCGATTAGCTGAAGTAACACATGAATCGTTACAAGTACGACTTATCATTTTGTTACATGAATAGGCGTTTATTTTATTTCACATGAACACCATGATTGTATGCTTCTATGGTCAGTGAACATGTATCAAGCTGTGCCTGTCCTTCAAAGTTACATGAATTCACGAGCATGTAGAAAATTTGTAGGAATTATTCCAAATAATACACACATTTTAAAGATGCAAGAAAGTTCTCTAAAAAAAATTGTCGAATATTCGCACGAGGTATTTATTGTTTAAATTTTCATATGAAACACTCACTTTGTGGTTAGACGTTTTAAACTTATAGACATAAAATGTTTTTAACCACGATAAGTAATTATTATAATAACCACACCGTGGTTAAATACAAAGTGTTTTATAAGATTATTTATTGTTGTATGAACAAAAAAGTTTAATTCCAAATTAAATATAATTAGAACATTTATTTTCTTGAAGTTTTATTATATTTTTAAGAAACTGATTAGTTTCGTCATGTAGGGCCTTATCATTTATCTTATTATAAATAACTGGTCTAAAAAAAAGGGGCGAAATGACACCACCATAAGATTTATTAAGAGGTATAGAGAAATGGCGGTTTTTCTAATACTAAATATTTACAGGAATGTTTGCCCGCGAGCATAAGAGAGACATTAGTGCTAATACTCGTGAGCCGACTCTGCAAGGGCGCCGGACCAAACGTCGGAAGTTATTCTTCGACCCCGTTAAACCGGGATGTAATGCTAGGGCGGCCTGTAATTATAACATCGTTTGCCGTGCCCGTCCACGGCGCCGTATGCCAGCCGAATAAATAATCGGCAACTTCGGGAGGAAATGGATGGCGGGTAATGTCCGGATAACCGCTGCGATTAAGCAAATTTGCTCCGCGCTCATGTGCGTGTTTTTTCTATTAAAAATTAATGACGGACTATTACGTCTTCTGACAGCTCCTCGTGACCTCGTGCGTGTCCTAGGTCTTGTGAAAATCTCTTTAAAATTCAATTGAATATTATTTTTGACCAGAATATCCCAAAAATAACATTTTCTCTAAATAATGTTTCTTGAATAATGGTGTAAAACTCCATATTAAATAATTAATACGAATGAAAGTATCTGTTTTCTAGAAGTTTAAATATATTTTATGGGAATGACATGTTTCGCCTTTCTAATCCATTATTAAATGATTGACATGTGAAGCAAAATGCAAATGATTGACATCTTAGAAAGGCAAAACATGACATTCCCATAAACTATTTATAATAAAACTTTTAGAAAACAGGCATTTTCATTTGTATCAATTATCGTTTTCTCTCTCTTCAAGGCTTCATTTTAGTGTTAGTATCTTTTTAAAACATAGGGCTCCAAATATTTTTAAATTTATTGCCCCATTGAAATTTTTTTTTTCAATTAATAGTTCAATTGTAATTTTGCTGTTGGTTTCAACTAGATTTTCAAGCGACGTCAATCGCCCATTCGTAATCACAGTTCCAAACAAACAAACTGATTATCATGTCGAAGAACTAAGCAGGAAAAAAGGAACTGCTACACTTATTCGTAAAGTGTGATATTCATGCAGTAACATGCATGTTAAAAATATTACATTTTTATAATAACAAATTAATAAATAATAACAAGAGATGTTTTTAAAAGTACATGTTATTGAATTATTGTCTAGTTTAAATATAATGTCACTTGCTATCTCTTGTCTAAAATTGTGACTCATAATTTGAACTACAACTCAGTTCTAATTCCTGTTTTTCTTGTTGCAGGTATGTGACTCGCTCAGCTACAGAGAAACCGATATCTCCTTTCAAAGTAAGTCTGATTTACGTCAACTTGGTCCTTTGAAGCAAAATAATTAATCGTTAATGTGTTCTCAGATAAATTGGTGGTTAATTGTCTGGGGCTCATTTAGCCAGCGACCGAAAACTTTTCATCGCGACCATTACTTTAACAAAAGATCACAAGAATTTTCTTTATATAAATTAAATTTGTCATTCCCAAATACCAGCTCATTACTTAGAGAGCAAATTAACCTTATTCCTTAATTATTTCGGGAATCCTCGATAGGGAAATATTCGGGGAAAGTATTTTCTCCTTGAGGTTTGATACCCCAAAGATTTCTCAATATAATGCTCTCAATAAAAGTTAATAAAACGTTTATTTATAAGCCGATTAAACGAAAATTTCTTAGAATAATACATTGCGTGTTCTCTGACTAAAAACATACTTACTCTTTACAAATTATTTTCAACTAAACCATGCCGTGTTCTATGTGAACAACGTTCATTAACGTAAGCATTCATGAATGTTAAACACCATTGAAATGTTTTGAAAAGGTATTTGATCATTGAATGGAATGACAAGTGTGACCAGAGCGATACGGTTACCAATTTACATCTGCAAAAGATGTGTCTGGAATCCCGAGGGTTTTAAATTAGGTAGACGAATAATTAGAGGGCTGACGGCCATTTAGTGATGCGCGGGAGGGCCGTGAAAGGGGATGCGAGAGTCACCCCTCGACGAACTGAAGCAGGTAGCAACGTGTGTAATGAGCATGGACGAGTTCTTTCTCGTTATCTCTTCTTTCTGTGTTAATTTCACATTTCGTCCTCTATCATCGCCATTGTTGTTCAATTGCAATTATGGCGTCCTTACGCGAGGTGTTTTTTAAATGAAATTAAAAACGTTTAGCTGAAAACACATTTTATATGAATCATTTCCTTCATGATTATAATCCTGAGGTTTGATCTGCAATAAGCTTCACTCGTATCATTCACTTACTCACTATTTATCTACACTGAAAATATTCAAAGACTGTGTGTTCACTAAAAAATGAGAGCCATCATTTATTATACTTGGGAAATTGAAAATAACTCAATTTAATCCACTTAATATTAAAAAATATTAAATAAAACACGACATGTTTCGGAGGATACCTCCATTTTCAGGTGTAAAAACGTAATAAAACCTTCATAAAGAAAGACTCATATTAGTCCATTAGTCTTTAATCTATTGGTCATATTAATCTTTCCTTGTTTAGTTTTTATTATATTTTTATACCTGAAGAAAGAGGTATCCTCCGAAACTTGTCGTGTTTTCAATATATTTTTAAATTTTGTGGATAAAACATAGTTATTTTCAATTTCCTAATTATATTAATTACTATGGATTTCCACAGTTTTAATGCCTTAGCATTCAATAAGTTCATTATTTATTTTCTACTATTTTTAAATACGTATCAGTCAGAAGCGAAGGGAAATGGAGTTCTGATCCCAACCCTAATGTATGGAAGCGAAGCATGGAAATGGCAGAAGAAGGATGAGAGCAGAATAAATGCGGTAGAGATGAGGTCCCTAAGACGTATGTATGGTAGAACGATATACGGCAGAATCTCAAATGCTGATATAAGAAAGGAATGTAGAGCGGAAGAAGGTATTATGAAAGGATCGTTGCGTTGGTTCAGACATATAGAACGCATGGATGGAGAAAGAATGGTTAAGAAAGTATACGTTAATGCTGTAAATGGGGTACGGAGTCGAGGCAGACCGAAGAAACATGGCATGACCAAATTAATCAAATTTTAAAGGTTGGTAATGTTAGAAGTCGGAGGAATCGACGTGCGTATACGACTCGTTGTATGAATGTGGACGAAGCTAGAAAGTTTTGCCAGGATAGAGTAGTGTGGCGGTCCATTCTCTCTGCCTACCCTTGCGGGGAAACGGCGTGATGGTTTGTATTGTATTGTATTGTATCAGTCAGAAAAATGAACGAAAAACTTGAATCAAGCGTGTGAGTGACAAATCTTTTTTTGTATGTGTCATCAAACGTGAATCTCGCGCTGTTCTAACTTACAAATATTTCATCGCCTCGTAAATATTTATTCGAACAGGATCGTCGTAAAGTTTCATCCGTTTCGAAGCTAGAGCGAATGAAGGGGGTGGGGGGAAACGCAATCATCCCTAAATTATTGTGGATCTATCTGTGCTATCGTAGGTACAAATTCAAAGAAAATATTTCGAGTTCATAATGAACGAGAGGTTCGAGGAACTGAGGCCGAGGAGCGAGGCGCCCGCGGCTACATGAGTTTATTCCCGATGTACCGCACTTCCTTCCCGGAAAACTCTGTTAAAATTAATACAAGACGACCTCAAGTTTTCTAACTAAATTTCACTGTATTAACGCGGAAATTGCTTCGCGCTGCTTTCAATATTTATGCACTTCTGGTACATGATGATACATCAAACACTGCAGTACGAAATAAATATTTTTTAATTAATACGAATGAAAACGTCAGTTTTCTAGAAGTTTTATTATATTTTATGGGAATGACATGTTTCGTCCTTCTAAGGCATTATCAAATGTCATCACTTTGATAATGGCTTAGAAGGGCGAAACATGTCATTCCCATAAAATATAATAAAACTTCTATAAAACAGACGTTTTCATTCGTATTAATTATTTTATATGAAGTTTTACATCATTGTTCAAGAAACAATAAATAAATATATTTTTGTTTATTCTTATGAACGTATACGAGTACTTATTCCATAAAAATTGGAACGAGTGTTCATCTAATTTTCTCATTTTAAATTTTAGATAAACGCAAACAAACATATTTTGTATATTTAACGCAATATGACAACCAATACAAATGAAAATGTCTGTTTTTAAGAGGTTTTATTATATTTTAAGGAAATTACATGTTTTGCCGTGCCAAATCATTATGAAATCATAAATTTATTTTACATGGAGCTTGGCATCATTGCTCAAGCAAGAATACATGCAAATAAAATGCCATATATTCATATAATTCCCATAAAATAAAATAAAACTTCTAAAAAACAGACGTCTTCATTTATATTCATTTATAATATGGATTTATACGTCAATGCTTAAGAGAATTGTCCATTATGATACTTGTTTACAATCGCGGTAAAACTAGAACAATAATCTCCGACTGTGATGAAAGCTTGTGTTCAATACAGATTTCGTTCATTGCATAAAGAACTTCTTCTTCTCTGGTTTCAATCCTGGGATTGGTTTGCAGCAATTTCCTCCATTATTCTCTTCCATTTTCCCTGTCTTGTGCGGCTCTTTTGAGATCTGCATATGATGAGCAGCGTACGTCCACCAACAGGTCCTCCAGGTACTCTCGGCGTGGGCGTCCCCTAGAGTTTGTCCCCTCGATCATACCCTCCATTATGGCATGCAAGAGACCTTCTTGACGTATTACATGGCCGATCCATCTTGCACGCCTTTAGGACAAGGTCCTGAGCAGGTGCCTTCCTCCTTCGATTCCTTGAAGAACTTCCTCATTCGTGATGTGGTCTCTCCAGGAAATTCCTAATAGTCTTCTATAGGACCACATCTCAAAAGCCTCTAGTCTCCGCTTATCCCTTTCGGATAGGCACCATGTCTCGCAGCCGTACATCAAGACACTCCATAGGTCTTGATGAGGAGTATTCTCAGTTTTAGGTCTATATTATTTGACTCTATTAAAGAACTATTACAGATTTAATAACGCCTCTAGAGACATAAATTGTTTTAATATTTATTATCATATCATTATTTCACATGAGCGAGAATCTCCTAGCACAATATATAATATAATAAAATTAACAGAACACAATTTTGGCAATGTATTATTCATGATAACTTGATATCATAACACAATTCAAATAATAGAAGCGTATTTCCAAACATTTGACCTGAAAGCGTATTTACACGTGATCAGGAGTAAACAATAAACAAACCAAAATTTCAGACTAACAGATATAAATCATAAACGTCCTGCAAAATGACGCGGTAGCTACAATACTGAGCATAACATTAAATTGTACGTACCGAAATATTTCCAAGCGATATTCTATGAATCTACATTTGAAATTCAAGCCTAGGTTAGTACTTTAGGTGTATTTTATGAATCTGTATCCTCTGGCGCTTCGTAAAAAGTTATAATTGTTTCAGAATTAGTTAACTCAATTAAAACTCGGAGATACTCGACCGCCTCGCCTCATCACATCTGCAGTTTCGTGCAGTTTGCTTTAATGGAATATAAAAACTTATCCTGAAACAGATAAATGATCTAACGAGTGTTTCCACGGATGCATGTGAAATTTTATTTAAATGTTTAATGTCATAGAATAACTATGGTTACATTATAACGCAAAATTTACAACGCAAAATTTCATCGTTATTTTTACTTGTTTATTTTTTATATAAAAAAATGTTTGTATTATTATTATTAAGTCAGAATATTTTTTATTTTTCACTTCTATGGAATTGTTATTTCAAATAAGACTATGTATCTTATTTAATTTCAATTTTGACTTTCAACCTACAAAAAAGATCAAAAATTCTCTTCATGTTGTATTTTAAACTAGAGTTTTTTTATATTCTTGATATTTATTATCCCAAATATCGTGAAAAAGTTTTAATAACACTATTTTTTTCAAAAAAGAACACTCATCATTTTTACTGCTCAATGAAATGTGGTTAAACTATAACATATTATAATCACGCTTCTAAAAATACGAAAGGTATAAACGTATTATGCGTTAAAAATAAATTAAATAATACAAACAGTTCGATCATAGAAACAATTCTAATCATTATATAATACATAAAAAAACATTGCTCTTTTTTTAATTATTTGGCTATTTCTTAAAATAAAAAACTTAAATTATGTTATAAAAGAACAAATCATTGATCGCCTTGACGCAGATTCGGATTATATCGATATTTGTAGATAGTTAAACATATCAGATTAAACAAAAAATGTACTTTATAATGCAATATAAAGTATGCGTTTAATGAACGAAAGTTGCTACAATATTGAAATCAAATAAATTCAACACGTTTACGTTTTCTTTGTTCTATTTCATCAGCGATGATTTTGACGTATTCTTGCTGTTTTAACACGGGAATATAAATAGTATGAAACTGATTAACCGTATCTCTGCAGCGTACTGAAAACATAGTAATGGCCTCGTTTTCGAAATTTTAGTTAAACGCAGCGTAAAATATTCCAGCCACCGTTGCATCAGCGCTCAACGTAATGTTTTGAAAACAACAAAAAAAACATGAAAAGACTCATTTACATTCTCGCCAATCAGTGCACATCATTTCGGGCATTCAGAGTGAAATCCACGATATTTGGTTGGCAAATTCCAGTAGTAAATTAACCATTCCCGCTTCCCACAAAGGGACGCCTCTATTTTTGGCCAGCTGTAAAAATAATCAGCATCACTAAGACATTTGTGGGGTGAGAAGCATTAAATGAACTAAAACCATTATGAGGCGTCACTAAAGTATACTACGCTTTTCTTTGATAAATATTCAAAAGCCGTTATTTCATCACTTTGCTTCCTCGCTTCGGACAGACAACTAAATTAAAAATTACGTCTTAACGCTTAAAACTTAAGGTAATAATTTTATTCAAACAATTATTCAAGATGTGTACCTGCTGATTACAGGCACTAAAACCAAATGCTTTCTAGGGTTTAAACTATTATTTTAATTCGTTCACTAAGAAACTATTATATTATATATTCCAAACTTTCATGGAAATATTAAACAGTCAAAAGTTATTTAAAGTAGCCATCTGTTAAAACCGTTTCGTGATGTTTTACACAACTATTTACTTGCTTTTTTATGTTTCCAAAGGTAGTAAAATAAACATTTCTTTTTTAAATAATGAACTTCATTTTATCTACTCAACCGTATAACACTCCTATTCAATAGGACAAAAGAATTCTTAGATATCCATAGATAAGAATATCATCAAATATTTATTGTTAAAAAAACGAATTTAGTGTAAAGCAACAATTTATTTGTTGAAAATAGAAAAACGCAAAAAGCGGTATTTTCTTTGTTTTCTTCGTAAAATACGCTTGATTCCACAAATGTTTGAAAATATACAATACACTACGAAATCCTATGTCTAGAAATGTAAGGAGGGAACGATGCGTTAATGTGAAGATATTAATATTAGTACTCCGATTTTGTTTTTAAATTATCATAGTCAAATGATTTTACTGAAATGTCTTGATGGAAGTTATAATAATTAAATAAAACGGTGATTTTTAACTACTTCCACTTCTGTCTTTATTTCGACAGCGACCGGTTTCGTCAGGCTCGATGACATCGACAGACTGGTGACACTATTGCAAACCGAGTATTTTATATATCGCACGTTGAAAACAAAAGTGACACTATACAAAAATCTCAATTTTTCAGTACGGTCATTTAAAGTTTTTGTGTGGTCAATAACTTGACTGTGAGTAGAAATATATCTAATGTTGTTGTTTTATATATTAGTTTAGATATTATTCCATCAGAATCTAGTTAATTTTAATTAGGTTAATAAGCAGACCAAACTTTTAATGACCGTACTGAAAAATTTAGATTTTTGTATAGTGTCACTTTTGTTTTCAACGTGCGATATGTACATACCAATCAGGGGTGGTAAACATGATTCTATACAAAAATAATCTTCAAATATTTATGTAAAATTGACTGAATTTAAATATTGGTATTACAGGTAGAAAATAAATGAAATGAAATGAAATGATATAAGAAAATTCATATTCAATGCAATGGATTTTAAATTTAATTATAGCTTACGTTTAGCTTATATATGACGTTTGAAAAAATGATACTTTTGTTTTTATTTTTACTGAATTTAAATGCAATATGTTATAGTTCTTGGTCCATAAGATTAACATCGCGTTATTCGGTTTTCCCCATCTATATAGCTGCTAAGGTCTGGAATCAAACAAAACAATTTTTTGGCAGTAATCGATTCCAGGAATATTTTTATTTGTTAATATTGGGTATAACAAAAGGGAGTAAGCAAACAAAAATTGGTCATTAAGGACTACTTGGTCAGGGGTGTTGTATTTTAGCCTATTTATTTCTATAATTTCTAATTAATCTAGTTCTTTGCTTTTTGGGCATGTATGTAAAATTTTAACGTTTTCAGATAGATCAAATGAGTAGTTCTTTTCTATTAAATAGTAAGCAATATTTGAATTCGTTTAAAGAAGGAAACAGCGTCACAGCGTTTTATATAAAGAAAACATAAGGAAATTTAATCTTAGATACCTTCTCAAGATAGAAGAGATACAATGCAAAAATTCAGGCACATACATACTTAGCTGTAGTATGTGCCCTGCAAGTTATGTAGGCCAAACAGGAAGGGTCTTCAAAACTAGAATCGGGGAACATGTCCAAAGTTGGAAAAATAATAAAACGCTTCTTCATCCATGCGTTCCATATTTTCAAATCATCGCAGTGATCCTTTATTTTATTCAGTCTACATTCCTACCTGATATCAGCATTTGAAATTCTTTTTTACATCGTTTTCATACATCAAAATATGATTTACCTACATGATACGTCCAAAATATGATAATCAAATGATTTTACTGAAATCTCTTGATGGAAGTTCATTTTAAATAATAATTAAATAAAACGATGTTTTTTAACTACTTCCACTTTTGTCTTTATTTAGACAGCGACCGGTTTCGCCAGGCTCGCTGGCATCTCGCTGGCACCCAGTCTGTCGATGCCAGCGAGCCTGGCGAAACCGGTCGCTGTCTAAATAAAGACAAAAGTGGAAGTAGTTAAAAAACATCGTTTTATTTAATTATTATCCAAAATATGATACCCATAAAGTCGATCCGAGTTTCAAAATCTATTCAGTTCTAGGTTATTATTTTTATATCGATTTTACACGTATTAAAATAAACAGAAAAACAGAAGAAGAAAAATCATTACATGTAATAAATGTAATTCCCGTAAACTAAAATAAAACTTGTAGTAAACAGACATGTTAATTTATTTTAATGGTTCAATATGCAGTTTTACATCATTGTTCAGGAAACAAGACTTTTTTAAGTGATCTTGCCGAATTTGTAGACATCCACCACTGCGCTGCTGTAAACTGTCCTCTGGTTATTATTATGGCAGCTATCCGTGGCTCTATCCCACAGTATTTCTTTTGGGAATGATTGGTGCCAACTCTCTGCAGCTTCGAAAAGATGGGCATCTCATTACCCATTTCTTTAGATTACTCAGGGGATATTTCGAGAACTCGGCCGTGCTGGAGGGTGTTTGACTTTTTGTCCCTGATAGATATCTCCGACAGCGACAGCATAGATTGTTTTACCTACCGGCCGCCAAAACCAACCTGTATCTGGTGACATCGGTGGGAAGAGCAATGAATCTGTTGAATGCGGTCTCCTTGGAGATCGACGTCTTTCATATTAGTGAAAGTACGTTCAGAAGGCAAATACTTTTAATTCTGGAGAGTATCCTGTCTTCCTAATGTTGAACCATCTCTCATGCGTTTCTGAAAGTATACTATACACAATATATTATTTTACCTGTTCTCAATAGATGCCTTAGAAATTAATTTTGTAATGTCTGTTGATGAAATAAACTGATTTGATTTGATAAACTGATTTGATTTATCACACAGTGCAAAAAAGTTTAAACTGTATGATTTTTCGGTCCGAAACTCGACGGACCACCGCTTTGCACTGAACCCGCAGTTTTCACATAAGCGGGCCTGGTCCCGTGGGCGGGTAGAGCCTCTCGAATGCCTGCAGGCCGCAGACCTTTGATGGTTCTGCACATCACACGCGCCGCGGCCGAGCGCGCCGCATTCAACGTTCAACTGGAGCTCATTTTAGAACGGCGCGGAAAGCTTTGAATATTTCCTTGAAATCGCGCGGTTGACGCTAACGATTGTTCGTTGAGTTTTTTACTGAACAGTGTCTGACACAAAAAATTGTCTGACACAGAACTGTCTGACAGAACATAAAAAAAAAAATTCAGTACTCTTTTTTATGATAAAAATGAAATAAAACGATGTTTTTTAACTAATTCCATTTTCGTCTTTATTTCGACAGCGACCGGTTTCGCCAGGCTCGCTGGCATCGACAGACAAGTCTGTTGATGCTAGCGAGCCTTGCGAAACCGATCGCTTTCGAAATAAAGACAAAAGTGGAAGTAGTTAAAAAACATTGTTTTATTTAATTATTATTTAAAATGAACTTCCATCAAGATATTTCAGTAAAATCATTTAATTAATTTTTATGTTTTTTTTATCGCAGTTTCAATACAAAGGATGCCTTAAATGAAAAAGAAATCTAAAAAAAAACATATACCAAACATGTTCCGGCTGAGGTTTTCCATGGTTTCCTCAGCTGTAAGACAAATGTCGGCATATATACAGATAGCCCATGGACCTAAGATCTTGACTGAGTCAGCTCTGCAGCTGAAGGTTAACACAAAAATATAGAAATTAAATTTTAAAACAACTAGAAATATCATTGAGATAATCATCAGCAAGGATCATAATAAACCCGTGGGTACGAGCATAAGGAATACAAAATATATCTAGGTTTGTCTTCTGTGTCACCTGATGTGGCTGAATAGTCCTATCCTTGAATGATAGACTTTGTCACACTCCGGACAGGGATATTCTACCCATACTGCTGGACCCTGTCATCTCCATCTCTTCGGCCCCTGGCACATAGCGACAACTCTTCTCCACTCCGCCCTATCGGGTGCCAACTTCTTCCAGTCCCTACTACATACAGTTTTCTGCAGACTTCTTCAATTCAATATATGAGACGCAGTCATGTCATTCATTGCATAGCTGTTTAAGATTGAGAATGGCACATTTCGCGAACTCGGTGTAGGCTGTTGGAAATGTCTTTTAATATGTAATTTTAATGACATCTGATTATCACAAGTCAAAATATATTTACAGTTTAATGTTAATATTGTATTTTAGTTAGAAGTTACAACCGTGAACCTACCCGCAAACAATGCGTGATTTGTTTCAAGAACCATTCTCTCTATTATTCCAAGCAGGAGACCCTCGTTGTTCGTGATGTGGTCTCTCCAGTACATTCCTAAAATTCTCCTGTAGCACCGTATCTCAAAGGCTTCCACTATTTTTTTTTTATCTTTTACATCAAGATACTGGATACAAATATTTTATTAAGCTATTTTTGGAGCTTCAGATCTATGTTATTTGACTCTAAAATTTATGATTATTTGTTTAACTTAAATCTTGCTTGGTATACGTATGCGTATGCGGTTGTCGATTTCACTTATTTTTTCTTCCATCCCATCATTTTGATAAACTTAAGGAATTGACACTGTTCATTCAATTCATTGCAACATATAAATTATTATATTAATTTAATTAGTACTGTAAATATTTAATGGTTACGACTAACGAATATTATAAATGTTATTAATACAATTTAAATCGTCTGATTTCTAGAAGTTTCAAACTCAATCCTACACTTGTTACTCCCAACAATCCGTTTCGCCTAATCTAGCCAGACCAACCAGAACATTGTCCATAGGCTCTGTCTAGACCTACCTAGAGGTCTTACTCCTAGGTCGGTCTTTAAGCGTACAGGATATTGATTAATCTGTTCTCTCCATGCCAGGTGACCGGCTCTCACGATGCTCATTATAAGGGGCTGCTGGGTCATCGTACGGATCTTAAGGTTGCTCTTTTGCCTCCAAGTTCCCTCTGCAACACCAGGTCTGGTTCCCAGGATAATTCTTAGGATCCTATTTTCAAACCAGTAGATTCTTTATTGTTCTTTAAAGTTATTGTCGACGACCCAGAACCATATGTCACCACTAGCCTGATGATGCTGTTCTTCTTCAGTTGACATGAAAAATCTTATTTTTACAGCAAAACATTGTATAACAGTCCTTTTTGCCTAACTCAATTAACAAACAAACAATCATGCCGTTTCTCCGCAGGGGTAGGCAGAGAGAATGGACCGCCACACTAATCTATCCTGGCAAACCTCTCTAGCTTCCTTCACATTCATACAACGAGTCATACACGCACGTCGATTCCTCCGACTTCTAACATGACCAATCTTTAAAATTGGATTAATTTGGTCATGCCATGTTTTCCTCGATCTGCCTCGACTTCGTACCCCATTTAAATCATTAACGTATGCTTTCTTAACCATTCTTTCTCCATCCATGCGTTCCATATGTCCGAAGCAACGCAACGATCCTTTCATAATTTTGTTCATAATACCTTCTTCCGCTCTACATTCCTTTCTTATATCAGCATTTGAGATTGAATGAATTGAATACATGTTTGACTCAATTAACGATTAAAAATTTTATTATTTTCGGTGATAAATTCTATAACGTACGTTACTAATGGAGAATTCAAATTAATCCACGCGAAACTAGCAAAACAGGTACCACAGCAACGCTATGGCAAAGTCTTAATAGTGTGCTGGGGTTTGGTGTACGAGTATAGTGAATGATCATTTGAATTTCATATTCCGTCGAAACTACCGCAAATGCTATTATTGCAATACCAATGGATTGGATTCCGCACAAGCGGGTATTGGGGTAGCTTTCCCGAGGCCGGGAGGACTCGCCAAGGATAATAAAATCATTGATGACTGAGCCGTTGGGATTCGGTGAACGGAAACAAGCGTATTGAACACATTTAATGATGGGACATTACAACATAATGATCGAAATCATCACTTGCATCGGGATTTGGCTGTCGGGTCACGTTGAAATAGACTCATATGGACTGAGTATAGACAATATATTTTTTTTTAAGATTATGAATTTAAAACACTCGCGTTCTTTGTTTTTACGCCACTTAATTTTTTTTAGAACCACCGATTTCGTTCCAACCGAAGCTTAAACAATTTGTTTTGTTACCCTGACCATGTTCCGTGGGACCAAAATTAGTTGGTTTTAATAAAAAACTAACTAACTAACCATCACCCCGTCTCCCCGAAGGGGTAGGCAGAAAGAATGGACTGCCACACTTTTCTTTCCTGACATATTTATCTTGATTCCTTAACATTCATGCATCGTGTCATGCACGCGTGTCGATTTCTCTGACTCCTCACATGGCCGAGATTCAATATTTGATTTATTTGATCGTGCCACGTTTTCCTCGGTCTTCCTCTATTTCTGGTTCTATTTTCATCGTTAACATATATTTTTTTTACCATTCTTTCTTCATTCATTCTTTCCACATGTCCAAACCATCTTAATAATCCTTTCATTATTTTGTTCATAACAACATCATTCGCACCGCATTCACTTTTTATATTTTTTTATTTGACACTCTACGATATACAGAGTATATTAACACATTCGTATAAGAGATCTCATTTTCTACTGCATTTGATTTTAAAAAGTGTTGTTAAAACAAATTACTTAAGGTTTTAATATAATAATCTTATTCCTTTGCACCCAAACTTATTGCTTCATACGAAAATTTTATATTTTCTGGATTTTATGTAATATTCGTAACATTCGTTGAATTCTGAAAAACTGATAATTTATCTTCTTGCCCCGCAGTTATGGGTTGAACCTGATTTAAATTTCAAGTAAAGATTTTTTATTTTTGTGAATTAAACCATTTTTGACTTTGATTTCCACTTTTGAGTTTATTTTTCTAGATCAGTTTATATCGTTCTTCCGATGACTGCCTAGTGTAAAGACTTCGAAACATTTCGAGAGAGAAAAACACAGAAGTGAAAAAAACAACATTGTTTTAATTCATAAAAAAATCGTTATTATGAAGTTGTACGGTGTTAACGCCTTGTTTATCTATATTTAATTTTATTATCAAATTTTTCGCGTCAACAGCTAAGTATGGTGAAACTTTTAGTCGACTTTGTGGCATTTCTAAAGACACCAGTTGTTATATTTTCAGTAACACCATACGTGGAGGCGTTTTCCTTGCTCCCATTTTATTTTATTAAATATAACTAACTAACTAACTAACCATCACGCCATTTCCCCGGAGGGGTAGGCAGAGAGAATGGATCGCCACAATGCTCATTGCTGTTACTATATGCATTCATACATCGTACCATGCACGCACGTCGATTATTCCGACTTCGAATGTGGCCGCCTTTTAGTAATTGATTAATTTGGTCATGCCATGTTTTCCTCGGTCGTCCTCGGCTTCTTTTTCCACTCACGCTGCTTGTGTACAAATTTTGACCATTCTTCTCTCATCCATTTGTTCCATATGTCCAAACCATCTCAAGGATCTTTTTTTAATTTTATCCATGATGCAGTCATCTGCCTTACATTTCTCTTTTATTTCATCGTTCGTTATATCGGTATCATACAACGTTTTCCCGCACATTCTTAGTGATTTCATTTCTACGGCGTTTATCCTGCTTTCATCCTTCTTTTGGCAGCTCCAAGCTTCACTTCCATACATGAGGGTTGGCACTAGAACTCCGTTGTGTACTGGCATTTTTGCTAGGGTCAAGTAAACAATTATTTAATGGAGACAATATATTTTTTTGTATAATGCGTATCATTTTGAGTGTATATAAAACTTAAAATATATATATTTTTTAATACATTTGAATATGGCTTAGTATAGCATGTCATTCCATAAAATATAATAAAACGTTTTCATTCGTATGAATTCGTTACATACATGCATATAGTAACATCAAAATGACTCACGTTGATTAATTTAAAAATAATTGTCTACGTGTGATACTGTCAACTACAAGCACACAACATCCTTTCAGTTTCCTCTGGGGCATTTAATATGATGATGTTAACATCCTCCGACCACACGACACTGACGCGGATGAGCGCCGTCCCGTCCCTGATAAACGTCTGTTAACACGAGATAATTTGCGGGAACTCGGTGACATCGCCCCCTGTAACCGATATAACCGAAATATGTCAGCCCTCACACCTCTCCATTATAAGTATTAAATGTTCATATTGTATTTATTTCACCAGTTATTTGAACACCTAATGCCGGCGTTCTGGATCAAAGAGGTTTTATGAATAGTTAAAATTATTATTATTCTGTAGACAAATTTTCCAACGATTGAATTAAAAAAGCTGATTTGAATGTTATGATATTTATGAAAATAAAATTATCGGTTTCGATATACACGTAAGAAATTCTATCATTGAAATGTTTTTGATTACTCACGAAAACGTATTTAGTGTTTTTTAGAGCTCAGATTTATCTTAATTGAAATACATTTTAGAAAGACAATACAACTAATAAATTATACGCTAAAGTTATATTTCTTCGATATATTTTTAATGATATTTAACTAGTATCAAGTCTTATTCTTCTTTCTGTAGATTTTGCGATCTGTTCAGACAAGATATTAATTTTGATCCTATGATGAAATCATTCAGTCTTCTTTCCATCTCTTTAGTGGTCATTCTGGTGGTCAACGATTTTCTGGAGGCTCGCGCATCACGATCTTGGGAATCCGAACTATTATCAAGTAACTCTCAAAAATAATTATGGTTTTATATTTATAATAAATTGTATGACTTGCATAGCGCCATTTGTATGAATTAATCATCTCAAGGATGCTATAGAAATACTCCATTTTATGAACTAGTTAAAAAAAACATATTTAGTTAAGGGCGATAATCACATTACATTCGTGTTAACAAAATAATAGAGATACTGAATTACTTAATGTTTCTTGGACAATAATTTTAAACTCCTTATTAAATAGTTAATGCGGATGAAAAATTTTGCTTTCTAATAAAAATATTTTATTAAAATATGATTATTATGTTTTGCCTTTTAGTCATATTTATTACTTATATTATCAAAGGTTTTGATTGTTTCAGTTTAAATTTCGTCAAATTCCAGAAAAGCGCTCGGTTTTTATTTTTAAACATAAATGCCATTTTTTACAGTTAATATATTTTTCATATTTACGATAAATATTCCTTTTATTTTTAATCATTGTGTCACAAGTTACGGACGTAATCAAGAGATTAATCAAACTATGTTAACCCTCCAGCGGGCGCGCAGTGTAATTTCCCTTGAGCGGACGCGTGTCGCAAATTTTAAGTCATCAAGTTTTCTTTATTTAAATTGTGTTTTCTCTATAAAATAATAATTATGTTAGGAAATATATGAAAATTTATGAAAAATTATAAATGACAGTACTTTAAAAAACATATTTGACAAAATATATTAAACAAAAAACGAAACAATACTCTTAATATGTTAATATTTCAAAACAAAATATTTTATCGACCTATTTAGCCCTAATCAATTTTTTAATCCTTAAAATTGTTGCAAACCACCTGCAGAATGCTTTTTGCATGTAAAGTACTGGCAACGGCAACACTTCATTGATGCTGAAGATTTTTCCTTATCCAGTGCCCATAACCGACAAACACCGCGATTTGGAGGGCTTCTTCTGTTATCAATTCAACTTCCCGACCACAATTCACTTTGAGAAAAGCACTTATATTTTGCGGTAAATGTTTGACATTTGATCTAAAGGTAAAATGCTCTTTCGTTATGGCCAATGCCGATTTTTTTTAGAAAAGTTCTTGAATAATTTGGGTCTTTTCCTGGACAGACAAATTTGTGTAAAGTTTGATCATTTATCATTTTGTGTAAGCGGCCATTTAGCTATAAAAGAAACGATATAAATAAATAAATAATTGTTTATTAATGTACGTACACTTTCATGCACGTGTCGTAAAATTAACGCACATCGAAAATTCCCAAATATCAATGAATAACAAAAACTTCTAAGCACACTTGTAGTTAAGAGAGACACTGACCCTAGGACCTCGATACTAAGTGGTAAAAGTGGGGAAAACGATAAGGCGCATTTGTCATAAAATATGCGACAGCACGCCCGCTAGAAGGTTAACCTGCGTTATCAAGCTGAAATGTATTTTGAAGACGTGAATTTAAATACGAGTATACATATTCCCTGTATATGTATATAAATAACTCGATTGTTTATTAAATATTATATGGAAAAAAATACATATTTTAATTATAATACGTAGAGTTACTATGAATATTTTGAAGCAGGAAATTTTCAAGGAAACAAGAAATCTGATTTACCTGATAGCGCAATATTTCCATTTCAACAATCAGTTCTAACTCATAGCTCATTATTCAAGCTCGCTACGAGTGCCCGTCAATTTAGCATATTACTCAGCAAGTGCATTTGGTTATGACCCATATGTACTACCGAGCTACGGTGCAACAGAGATACCTGGCTACAGAGCTATGAGGCTACAGAACTACGTACAAGCCTCACAAGGTGACGTGATGGGTGAGTTCATTATAGTCCGCCCAAGGGCCCTCTGTTATGGAATAACCCAGTTTAAGACATAATTAAGCTAATTGAACAGTTATCTCACCCGCGGGACACGATAAATTGCATGCTAAAAGAATGTAATTTAAACATGCAGAGTATTTTAGTAGCCAAAATAGGTATTTTAAAATATAAATACTTTTTCTTCTATACACGCCTTCATCTTGTGTTATGGATTCATATTTGAATATATATATAATTATACTTTGTAATAATAGCCCTTTTTTTCACTGAACTAACGTTTTCAGTATAAATTCCTTGTTTAAAATAAGAAATACTGTCCAAAAAAACAAAACCGTTTCGTAAAAATTAAAATATTAAAAGATTTGTATCCAGTATCACTTCACATAAAATGTAAAATGATTATACAAAAAATCTTACTTACACACTTATTATAGGGATAGGAAATTGGGGTTCATTATGTTTGAAAATGTAAAAATAAATTAAAGCTTATTTATGAATATGTATAGATGTGCTACTTTAGTATTATTTGGCATACCTTCTTATATTCATAAATTAGCTTTCAATTATTTTAACATTTTCAAACATAACGGACGACAATTTCCCAGCCATATCATTAGTGTACGTAATCATTATGCTACATTTACACAAAATATTATGTATTTTATTTTATGTTGAAACGACCGTTTTCTAGAAATTTAAAAAAATATTATATGAGAGGGTCATGTTTCGATTTGATAGGCGCTAGATCGTTATTTTATGTGTCACACCAAAAAAATATACTGAAACTTCAAGAAAACTGACATTATCATCAGTGATAAAGATTTAATTTTTAAATATACATATTTTTTTCAAAAATAATACACAAGAAATTATGTGTAATGTATTTGTATGTTTTGCAAATTGTGTTTATTTTATTGTACTTGTATGTCGATATCAGCGACATAAATCGTTTTCTTAATTTGATTTATTATAATTATATTTTAGTTAAATATAATAGGTATTATGGAGACAACGAAATGTTTGATTAAGAAAAATATTTTTATTATCTCAGAAAAGTAGATAATAATATACTTAAATAGTCCATTGTTTTAGCCGCAACACTATGCTGTTAAATTAAATAACTTTGTTTTCTGTATCACAATTGTATTTTTTTATTACTGTTTTATTATTATTTTATTTTTATATTTTCCACCTTAAAATATGTTCTCCTATAAATAGTAATAAACCGTTCTTTAGATTAAAATATTCTAAGAACTTAAAAATTATATCAAAGAAATTATTCAAATTGACATAGGAACAAATACACATAAGGGTTCGAAAAATCACAATTGAAAATTTGACATTTGATATATTATTGTAACACCTGATGATGTCAACATAGGTTGACGAAACAGCTGTCGCGTAAAATAAAATACAATTGTTATATAATACAAAAAATAAAGTTATTTAATTTAACATTTTAAAATAATATGCTTTTTAAATATTTCTGAAAATGGTCACAGACGCTACTGTACGTGAGAATACCACTAATCAAACATAGAGCTACAATAGCTTAGTGAACTTCCTTTTCTTCAGCCTTCTTCCACTGCTGGATAAAGCCCTCTTCCGTTTTCATTCAATAGTCCCTATCTTGTATTTTCCACATCCAGGTCGTTATAGCTATTCTGAACCAGAGGATTTAATTCTGAAAACGAACCATCTCTTATGGCACTGCTGCTTAATTAAGTTATTGTCGATAAAATCATTGACAATATACGTTTCCTTGAAATCACAGAATTCCATTTAATCGATAAAATGGAATCTATGTCCGAATAGGTTATTTCATAGCAAAAAAACTTCTCCGGATGTCCGACAAATGAGTAATGAGTATATTTAGGTGATGTTCGTAGAGGCGCCGCGGCACTGGCAGGTCCCAGTTGACACTAATGAGGGCCCGCTGACGGAGGTAAGGTGACAAGTACAAGTAAGCATTACCTGACGTTTCTGACAGTTTATCTATTAGCATCGTTATATCATCCGAAAAGTTTCCCATTTTTCTTGGAAAAATGTAGTTTGAAGCGAAAAATATGACGAATTCGATCCTTACATTTGAAGCCCGTAGGCATCGAAAATTTTGATTTGAAAGCAAATTGTCAGCGATGGTTTTCACTTCGCATAAATTGATACGATCTTTGACTTATGTTTAAGCAAAATGCTCAATTTGCTGGTTTTGAACTGACGTAAAATTTAAATGCAAATACTTACTCTAAATTTAAATACCTATTTGAAAAGATTTTTAAATTTTCCTGAAAGTGAAAATAAATACGAGATCTCATAGCTATTTTTATCGTATTTTTACATTTGATATAAAATATCTAACTGCCACCACCGAATCACAAGAATTTATTTGCCAATTTTTCTCCATTTCCAACTCCGTTCGCCTTCTGTATTACTCGAGTGAATAATAAATATCCGACATCACACACGACACGGATCCACTTTCTAATTTCCACTCATCCATTCCAAAATGGCGCCTCTAGAATCAAAGTTTCGCTTCATTACACTTCTCCTCGATCTGCATACGTTTCTTCGTCGGAACAAAGCGATCAAATTAGCGAAGGGTCGGGTTCCGAACCCTCGTCCCCGGAAGAAGGAAGGCGCTTCCGTCTTGAACACGACTAATCCATAAGCGGAGTTGAACCCTGACTATCGTTTAACCTTATAAATATTTCAATTCCGCTCGCTGCCATTAGCAGGTCCCGCGCTAGAAGCAAGTGTCTGTTCACACGGTCAAACACACCCGACAACTCCTCTGAGCAACTTTTCAAAAATACTCTGTTGATTGAACGATATGCATTTACATACTTAAATCTTATTTCACTTTCTCTAGATTTTTCATTTTCACATTCGAGTATGTAGCATGCCAGTTATTTTTTCCGACTAATAGCGCACACTTAAAACGTGATACACTACACATATTTTTTCATCTTTCGCGATTTTGTATTCTATTTATATCAATACTACTAGTACTTTATTTATCATAATTTCTTCAATCATTCTTTCCATGTGTATGTGTACATTTTTTCTGAACATTTCTAAATATTGTGCATTACGCTATCATCTGACATGCATTCACTTCTTATAGCGCCATTTGACACTAGGTATTTTAATCACAAATTCGTATAAAAAATCATATTTGTAGTGTATCATTATTTTCTCAGTTTAATGCTTCTCTTTCATAAATAACTAACTAACTAACTAACTAACCAACCATCACGCCATTTCCCAGGTAGGGTAGGCAGAGAGAATGAATCGCCACGATGCTTTGTCCTGGCATACCTCTCGGGCTTCCTCTACATTCATACATTGTACCATGCACGCACGTCGATTATTCCGACTTCGAATGTGACCGCCTTTTAGTAATTGATTAATTTGGTCATGCCATGTTTTCTTCGGTCGTCGTCGGTTTCTTTTTCCACTCACGCTGCTTGTGTACAACTTTTTAACCATTCTACTCTCATCCATTCGTTCCATATGTCCAAACCATCTCAGGGATCCTTTTTTAATTTTATCCATGATGCAGACATCTGCCTTACATTTCTTTCTTATTTCATCGTTCGTTATTCTATCATACAACGTTTTCCCGCACATTCTTCTTAGTGATCTCATTTCGACGGCGTTTATCTTGCTTTCATCCTTCTTTTGCCAGCTCCAAGCTTAAATAAATAAGTGTCCAAAATCTGAAATCATTGTGAATTGCCATCTTAGCATTTAAGAAAAATCTTAAGGGCAACTTTTAATATGTTGCATGCACAGTTTATTTATTCATATAATGATTAAAGCGTACAAAATATCAATAATCAAATAAAAATTCATGTGAAAGCTAAAAAAAAATACCCATGTGATATATATAATATGTATTTTTAATATATGTCAAAGTTTTGATTTTTAAAATTATATAACGTAATCAGCATTTATACATTTCACGAGGTCCACGTTAGAGGATGGTGCGTCATTAAAAATTGTTAGAATTAAGCTAGGTCTGTTTTTTGTGCGGACGACATTCAATTTTTTTGTTCCTGAAAGTTACGAAAAATGTGATGGAGACCCTAATGGGCGTATGGGTAATTGCCCACTTAAACGGAAAAAGTCTGTTCAATTAAGAATCTCATGCTGAAATTAGGTAAAATTGTATCATTTATATGGTAGTTTTTTAATCCGTATTTTAACGTTTTATCCGTAACTTAAAATAGACATTAGATTTTTAAATGTGACGTGTTTTATCTCGATGAATAATATGAAATAACGCTTCGTAAATCATTTAACTTTTGAAAAATATTACAAAATATCCATCAAAGATCAGCTTAATGCTTACACCTAATCTTAATAGATGGCGCTAGTGTAGATTAAACCAAAATATGTGAAGTGTTCCTCAACATATTATTATAGAATACATACATCTTTCAAAAATTTGAGAGACGTGGTGGTCGTAAGAAGGTCGAAATATGGAATGTTGTATAACATAAAGCGATCGCAAGCACCCAACGAATGACAGTCCTGTAAACGCCCCGACTACCACATTCTGCTTCCAAACAAAAAAAATTACATCTTCGTCACTATTGAGATAAAATTCATCCTTAAAAATGACTAACCCGCAATGGGTTAAATCTATTATTTGTCTACAAGTATTTGTATACATTCAAAATGTTGCATTAAAGATCTTTTTAATAATATTTTATATTTTTCGAAACTTAATTTTTTCAATGTGATCTGTTAAAACCTGTAAAATTATATGGCTCATTCAAGACCCATAGTTGCCATCGCATTATGTTTAGGAAGTGGAGATAATTGTAAATCATGAAAATTGGTATTAATGGCGGTGTAATAGAATAGGTAAGGTCACTGTTTCGGTGGCGTATTTACTGATAACCGTTAGATAGATAAATAGGTGTAGAAATTCAAACCCTTGGGGATTCTAATTGGAATTTAGGTATTGCCATACCCTCGGGATATTTGTATGCCAAACATTGCAAAGGGACAATAATATACACATAAGGATTGTGTATACAAACTAATTTCTATGCCAATCAAAGGGAATATCATTTTCACTCTCGTACATAATACTGTCTACTTGTGCCGCTATACGCTCGTGCGTACCTCGCGCTGGCATGGCGGCACGAGCTACGCAATTCTGTAAAGGAAAATATAATAATTTAACAAAGCAATATCCAGGGGTAACAAGCTCATTAGGTGTTTTTCTCCAAAATTTTAATGTATTCTTCATTCTCTTTACTTCGCTACCGACGAAACTTTGCTTTCATAATAATTATGGAAGTAACCTAATTAGAGCAATGTTCGCACTTGTAATTATTCCCGGAGCAAAAAAAATCACTTTTGATATAAAGGAACAAAAAACATGACTCGGAACAACTATTCACAAAGCCCGAAATGTTTTCGAATTTCAAACATTCTCATTCAATTACAAGTCTCGCATTTTAATGTTAATGTATTCAAACAATAAATCAATTTGGTTTTTGTGAATGACGACAAATTTGTCGTAACTTTTACTTTTGCCCTCGCCCAGATTCCCCGGAGTGAGAATGAGAGACTCTTTAAAATTCAATAAATTCAACTCTGCCTAGCCTGCCGCTCTTGAGCCTGTTTTATGGCGAAATGTAGACCTCGGGAGAGTTGCCGAACCACCATTTTGAATACCTTTTAACCTTGGCGAGGACGAATGCTCGGAGACTCGCCGGCGACACGGTATTCATTTGTTGCGGGTAGGCGGCGGTCGGGTGGACTCGCCCGCTAGCCGACCCATTATCGCATTGCGGGTTGTTTCATTCCGCGTTGCACATGTTCAGTTCGCCGTGACGGGCAGTCTTCTTACCCTATTGCTCCCTCTCTCTTAACGCTCGCAGTAGGGTGAGGAGTGATGAATAGAAAGTCTAATTTTCAATACACAAATATCAGGTAATATTAGCATTGATTACTTATCCCTCGGAGATAGGTTGTTCATTTAAACCCCAAAAAATTACAAAGGAAAAATAAACTGTTTCTTATAAACATTTTTGTGATCATGTTTTTTTTTTAAATTTAAGCACAGTTCAATAGTGTGTAAAAAAATAATTAAAACCTTATAAAAATTAAAGCTTTACAAAATATTCGGTCTTGTTAAAATGTAGGTTAAAATAACGGATTTGCTTCATTATCTCATATTTAACAACGCCGCTGTATAAATATTAAGAATTACACTTTGCCTCGGGCATTTTGGTTTGAGAGAAGAATAATAAAATCAAATTCATTTTATCATATTAATTCAGACAGATTCATTTTAACCTAATTACTATTGTCTCTTAGGGATCCATGCTCTCAGTTCACCTGTATTTATTTTCAGATACCCAATTGTCTATTTTTCTTATTTCGTTCAAAGCATCGAGGAAACAGAGAGTATATAAAAATAAATACGCTTCAATCTCAAAAATTAAATAACGTTTCGAAGAAGATTCCGCGTGAAAAAAATGGGTAAGGTTTACACGAAAACGAAAACAGAGAAGCAAAATAAATGTGATTACATTATAATGTTTTCACACTCTACAATAGATGGAGTTTTATTCACATCACATTTGCGCTGACAGAGTGAGGAGACAGGGCCCGGGGAGGGGGGCGGGTACCTGCGCGGATGCTAATAACATGTGCAGGCTCGCATGTAAAATGTGCCACTTCCAGCGCTCCGCGGGAACTGAGGTGCCAAAGTGTGTTTCGCTGGAATTTTGTTAAGTAAACACATGCAGCTCAAAGCGCTTTCGGGCTTTTCTTCTTTTTCACGTAGCTTGACATTAACATACATACGAGGAGTTATCAGCGCGGTGTACATCACGTGGGCCGCGGCATTCTTTTCGAATGGCACACGGAACCTAATTTTAGGTCACGTTTTTCTAGACACTATCAAAATTATTCACTCCTAATATTTGAAGCATTAAGCACGTATCAGTTTTGAATAGAGATAAGAATTGATGTTGCTTTGAACTCGTAAGGTACAAATTCATTATTTTTCAAATGTTGAATTTATAAAACGAATAAAAGAACTTCGATTGCAATTACAAAAACTTTTTGAATCTTACATTGTTAACAAATTACAGTAATTATTCGTTGCCAAAATCTATGAAGAAATATATGAATCTATAATATTTTCAACTTCAAAATAACAGCTTTACATTTTAAATTAAAGTCACACACTGAACTTCGTTTCATACATTGTTATTTGTGACGATAGATATACAAAAAATAGTTTTAATAAACTAACTAACCATCACGCCGTTTCCCTGCAGGGGTGGTTAGAAAGAATGAACCTCCACCGTAGTTTTCTTGATGTATAATACTTCTCAAGTTCTTCAACATTCATGCATCGTGTCATGCACGCAACACGATTTCTCGTATTCCTCGTGTGGCCGACATTTAATATTTGATTGATTTGATCGTGCCACGGTTTCCTCGATCATTCTCTATCTCTAATTCCGTTTACGTCGTTTGGATATACTTTTTGAGCATTATTTTTTCGTTCATTCATTCAGCAGAATAAATGACATAGTAAAATTGTTTTTAAAAAAATATTCCATTTTAAAAACATAAACTTCAGGAAGTTTTTTTTTTAATATTTTTCTTTAAACCGCTGATATTACTTTAACGGTTGACCGGATTCGTATTAAAACTATATTTATCTTGATAAATTAATATTCTACTGGTGATCGCTAGATTTATCAGGGACGAGAAGGGATGGTATCAAAACCGGTCAGGAATCGAGAAATTATAAAACAAAGTTAATTTAGGGAATTTTTTATCGCTCAAATATTTAATTATTTTGTAATACTCGTAAAGCCGCGAGCCTCTCTTAGAATCATTTTATTTCATCGTGTTACGTATATGTTAGACTCATGTGTAAGCTCAGCTGTAAATCGTAACCATCATAATTATTTTTAAGGATTAATTGTATCTCAATAGAGACGAAGATGTAAATTGTTTTTGGAAAGAGAATATGGTAGTCGAGGCGTTTACAGGACTTATGACCTGTCATTAATTGAGTTAAGCGATCGCTTTATGTTAGCAATATTCCCCATTCCACCCTTCTTACGACCACCACGTCTGACAATTTTTTGAAAGATGTATATATGTTACTATGTTGAGACACACTTCACATTTTTAAGGTCAATCTACACTAGCGCCATCTATTAAGAATATATGTAAGCATTAAGCAGAAATCTTTATTAATGCAATGTGAAAGGCTACGCAACTATCATACATTGCTAGACAACGCCTGGAGATCCTATCTCCAATTTTTATGGTTTTAACATGTACCAGTTTTTACACAATTTGTTTTTTTTTAATGTATACAAATACTTGTAGACATAGAAGTCCTGTAAACGCCTCGACCACCATATTCTGTTTACAAAAACAATGTACATCTTCGTCTCTATTGAGATACAATTAATCCCTAAAAATAATTAACCCGCAATGGGTAAAATCCAGTATTTTTCTACAAGTATTTGTATACATTCAAAAAAACATCATAATTATGTTTAGAAAGTTTTAAATAATTCCTTGCATTTCCCAAAGATGGCGAAGTTCTGATGATAGTCGCAACTGCTAAGCGCATTACATTGCCGTATTGCAGTTTTCAATTAAAATTTTCTCCATTGAGCCATGCGCCCTCATCTTCGAAATATGCAGCGATAATCCCACGGCTTATTCGGTCTGGTGATTGTGTCGGCGCGGGCTGGGGCCCTTGCCAAACTGTCACAGACGGAAAACCTATATTAAGTTCTGAGAAAATTCCTACCACGAAATCTCACCCCGAAGTACCGTACGGCAGTGTGGATGTCAGAGGACTTATTGATATTACGTGTACCTGCTCGACCCGCTGTTGTGCTCTATTCTCCGTGTATAGTAATAGTGTGAAGTGTGAACATATTATTCAAGGCGATGCTATTAATATGCCCGTCAGTTATTTTTACAAGACCACCATTCGTTTATTATTTCCCTTTCTTTTGTTATATTCGTAAAACTAAATTTTCTGGCGTATATTTTATTAATCTTCTGTGTAATTAATATTTCAATTGTAGTTAAGTTACTCTTTCTGACGTTAATAGATACAATGTTTTTTAGCCATTATTTAGTTATTTAAAGGAAAATTTGAAGCAATATATATCCACTTCATTAATCAGATATTTTTTATAAACAAAACTATTCCACAATATATTACGGATAATTAATATGAATGAAAACGTCAGTTTTCTAGAAGTTTTATTATATTTTATTATAACATGTCGTGTATTTTAATATTTTTTTATTTAAAAAGTAGTCTAAACAATGTTTAATTATTTCTCAAAGTATATTTTATGGGAATTACATGTTTCGCCCTTCCAAGACATTTGATAATTACGCTAGTACCATATATGGAGCAGAATATGGTAATTAACGAAAATTGATGTACTTTATACATTTTTAACAAAGAATTATTTGGGTAGGTCCAGAACCAGACCTACCCAAATAATTGTTTGTTAAAAATGTATAAAATCACACCAATTTTCGTTAATTACCATATTCTGCTCCATTTACTAGTGTGTATAAACTGCAACGAGTTGAAGTTTTGTCACATTTGATAATGCCTTAGAAGTTCGAAACATGTCATTCCCATAAATATAATAAGATTTTTAGAAAACTGACGTTTTCATTCGTATTAATTATTTAATATGGAGTTTTACATCATTGTTCAAGAAACAATAAATATATTACGGAGATAATCTCTTTCCTCGGGTGTAAATATGACTAAACTAAACAGTGTTTTTTTAAAACAATTATTTAAGAAATAAAGTTATCATCGCAAACTTAAGCCTATTCAAAAAAGTTAAAATGGAATTGCACAATAGCGTTCTCGTACCTACTTAAGGAATGGAAGTGAAGCATGGAACAGGCAAAAGAATCATGAAAGCAGAATACTATAAAAAGAGATCTCTTAAACGGATGAATGGAAAATCTGTGTATGATAAAGTGCCAAATGAAAATATAAGAAGTGAATGCAGTACATATTATTATTATAACTAACTAACTAACCATCACGCCGTCTCCCCGAAGGGGTAGGCAGAAAGAATGGACTGCCACACTTTTCTTTCCTGTCATATTTCTATCGGTTCCTCAACATTCATACATCGTATCATGCACGCCCGTCGATTTCTCTGACTCCTCACATGGCCCACATTCAATATTTGATTAATTTGATCGTGCCACGTTTTCCTCGGTCTTCCTCTATTTCTGGTTCCATTTACATCATTAACATATATTTTTTTTACCATTCTTTCTTCATTCATTCTTTTCATATGTCCAAACCATCTTAATGATCCTTTCATTATTTTGTTTATGACAACATCATTCGCACCGTATTCACTTCTTATATTTTCATTCGACACTCTATCATACACAGAGTTTCTACACATTCGTCTAAGAGATCTCATGTTTACTGCATTTATTCTACTTTCATCCTTCTTTTGCCAGTTCCATGCTTCGCTTCCATACATAAGGGTCGGTAGAAGAACACCATTGTGCACTGCCATTCTAGCTTTATTGGATAGGTTTTTGTTTGCGATGACAACTTTAAGTGCACCATTCACATTGTTGCCTACCCCAACCCTTCTTTCAATATCCCTCTCCACTCGCCCATCTCTTGTAAACATACTACCTAAATACACGAACTCAACTACTATTATTATTATTGTTTTGTTAAATCGCTCTTTACATCATGACAGCATGAGCCAAGTCGATGTAAAGGGTATTATAGCTATCATAGTTATTCTCGTGACATGTGATAGGTAGCTAATCTATCGCCATTTTATTGTCACGTGAATTCAACACTAAACCAAAGACAGTGTGACAATCACACTGCCCTCACCGGGAATCGAACCCAAAACCTTCGGGGTGGCAGTCAATGCACTTACCACTCGGCCACGAAAGCCGTCGTGGTAATGAATATGTAATGAACAAAATAATGTAAGGATCATGGTTGGACACTTGGAACGAATAAATGAAGAAAGAATGGTAGAGAAAGTATACGTTAACTCTATAAAACGGAACTAGAAATATGGGGAAGACTGAAGAAAACGTTGCGGGATCAAATAAATCAAATATGGATATATATCCATCTACTCTACTGTAAGGACTCGGAGTGCATGCATGACACGATGTATGAACGTTGAGAAAGCGAGACAAGTATCTCAAGAATGAACAGTTTGGGGGTCCATTATTTCTGCCTACACCTCCGGGGAAACGCAGTGATGGGTAGTTAGTTAGTTAAATAAAATAACTTAGAACCCATTGTATACTTTGTTTTTACACAATTTAATTTTTTTTTATCAAACCAACCGGTTTCGCTCCCGTCAGTGGACCGACGATGCTATAAGGATAACTCGAACTGGATGGATGAGACTGGCGATTAATATGGGACAAAGACGTGCTTTGTGAGAGATCTTTGTTTTGCAGTGGACGACAGACGAATGATAAGCTTATATATTGACCACACGTTCGTCTAAGACAGAGCTCTCCAAACTACGGCCCGCAGGCTTAATCCGGCCCGCCAATGTCATCAATCCGATTCGCGACAGCTATTGACCAGTGTCATCAATTAGGCCCGTGACAGGCTTATTGTTGTTGTGATCTTCTTTTTCTTTCGGTGCCGTGTCTGGTTCCCCCAACATTGGCAATCACTACAACAAAGGCATCTCTATCCTGCGCCATTTGGAACAGGTTCTGAACTCTTGTTATTTCATTCCACTTTTTGATGTTCTGCACCAGGACAGCTGCCCTCTACCAACTCCCCGACGTCCCTCCACTTTATCCATTAATATCAGTTGAAGGAGGTGGTATTTTTCTCCCCTTAGCACATGACCCAAATATAATATCTTCTTTACTCTCTTCCAGATCATCCTCTTAACTTGTCCTAGGCTAATTGTTTACTGTTACTGTTTTAAAATGTTCCTAGATTTAAGTAACTTATCTGTATTATGAATAATGTATTGGAATTAATTCCGTCAACAACAAAATAAATAAATAAATAAATAAATAATATAAGACCTTTCAAATTTTCACACTTGACAACAGCTCTCAATTGGCTCTGGCTCTCTGCAGTACGTCTACATTACTGACCCTATCGGTCCACGGTATACGGAGTGCAGTATATCCACATCTCAAACGCTTCCAACCGGTTCATTACATTCACTTTCAGAGTCCAGGTTTAGCAGCCATATAGTATAACAGACCATTATAACATTTAATTATTATTTGTTGGAGTTTCAAGTTATGATTATCGTTGCAAAAGAATAGTGATAAGTTGAATAAAAAACACAGAATGATAGTAACTCGGTTTTGTCTATCTCTTAGACTCTAAGTGATAAATATTTTTAGATAATTCAAATGCGTAAATTTTATCGTAGATAACTCGCGTACTACACCAGACGTAATAAGGGCTCCCCCGTGACACGAGATAATACATAACACAATAAGAAATAATAGGACGCTAAATCCCATTTAAAACTTTGGAAGCGCATTCAAAGTTAATATTTAAATCTGCTCAACGTACGGCGTGCACAGGAGAACGGGAGCCGAAGGTGAGAAGATTTCTCCTATTGGCCCCTACTCGGCGCCTACAAGAGAATGAATAATAAAATATCCACACAAAACTTCCCGAACTACGTGTGTCTCGGTTTCCGGCTGGGATTTTTGCCTATTCAAATTCTTTTCTTGAATTTTTAATGCATTTTCATACATCCCACTTTAAGATTTCTAGGCAGCGAGATGTAAAAAAAACGTAAAGATTTGTCTTACTTTAAAAAATTCACAATGCCGATGTCAAAAAATGGGGCATATGATTTCATACACATCTTCTGACTCGTACCAAAAAAATATGTTTACACTACAACATGCAAATGATAACTTATTACATATTTTTTTAATGAAAACATTAGTTTTCGGTATTTTAGAATATTTTCCAATTATCTTTTGTATATTTCTGTCAAGTGTTATTTTAGTTTATTTAAGTGATATGTTTTACCTTACTTGGGCATAATCAAATCAAAACAAGCCACTGCCATAAAGTGTAATTAAACTGTTCGAGTTTTCGTCGTAATAAATAATATATTATTCTTTAAAAAAAAAACGAAAAGTCACTTAAAACCATCACGCAGTCTCCACGAATATACGAGTGGTAAGTGCATTGACTGCCACCCTGAAGGTTCCGGGTTCGATTACCGTCGAGGGCAGTGTGATTGTCACACTGTCATTGGTCTGGTGTAGAATTCACGTGACAATAAAATGGCGATATGTCACGAGAATCACTATAATAGATATAATACCCTTTACATCGATTTGGCTTATGCTGTCATGATGTAAAGAGCGATTCAACAAAATAATAAAAATAATACATCCATACTTTTCCTGACATTCTTCTCTAGCTTCCTCAATATTCCTACATCGTGTAAAGCACGTCGATTTCTCCTACTCCTCACGTGGCCTTCGTTTAATCGTGTATTGGATCACCATTTAACATACATAAAGCTAAAACATTAAAAAAAAGACATGTTTAATATACTCGTAGTTTCAATCAGCAATACGAAACATCCTGTATTTGAAATTATGTAACCTTAAGTACCTACCCGGCTATTTCGAAATTCACATCTTGCGAAATCCTTTGACACGTACAGGGATTTTTCATTGCTTTTATGAGCCGCCACTATGTTATATAACAAACGTACATTCCTACTCACGTACTATAATATAAGCATTTTTCTATATAAGTAATTTGTAGGGTCGTATATGCCGCAGTACTCGCTAGAATGTCCCTACGCTGAGGCGGAACGAAGCCGAAACATAACCGTGTACGAAATTTTTAATTAGTAACAAGACTGTACAATTGTAAAAAAACTTTATTTTCTTTCAACACGACAGGGAAAAAATCTAAATTGAATTTCCTTTTTACCCGAGAAAATAAATTATTATGAACGAAAACATATTATTATATTTTATGGGAATGATACGTTTCGCCTTGTTAAGGCATTTGATAATGTCTTAGCAAGGCGAAACATGCCATTACCATAACATATAATAAAACTTCTTAAAAGAACGCGTTTGCATTAGAATTATTTATTAATTTATTTTAATGTGGAGTTTTACATCATTATTCTAAAAGCAATTAATAAGTAAATTACATTTTTACTTGTTTATACCCAAATTAAAATACTTATGTTTGCATTTGACTTTACATTAGTTTCAAAAATATTTCTTCTTCTTCTTCTTCCCTTTTTGTAGACTCAGGAGTCTCATATTTAAGGCGGGTCCTCTTGAGATGCTGAACTCCAGCTTTCTCTCCACCGTTTCGGGGGTCTTCCTGGTCGGCGTTGTCCGTTTGGCGTTCCATGGAGAGCTATGTGTGGTATTCTATTTGAGCTCATCCTTTCTACGTGTTCATGCCAGTATCGCCGTCTTTGACGTCCCCATCTGACCACATCTTCGACCTCGCAGATTTCTCGGATTGCTGTATTCCTAACTCGATCACGTAGGGTCTTGCCAGCTATAGCGCGGAGCGTTTTCATCTCGGTTGTCCTGAGCATGCTCTTTGTCTTGACAGTGTCTGCCCTCGATTCAATGCCATATGTGAGGATTGGTCGCACACAGGTCTTGTAGATGCGTACCTTGCTGTCAGTCCTCATCAAAAATATTGATATTCTCAAATGCAGCTCCCGCGAAACTGAAAATGTTTTTGAGAATCAATGAACTTATTGGAATTGCGAAATAACAAAATACTATTGCAATATCGGGTGGTGGTTGTGAAAATAGAATGCTTGCCTCCTGATTCATGGGACTTGGGTTTAAGCCTGAATGTATTTTCTTCTTCATAAAAACGAGCTATTTCTGCTCAGTTTGGATATTGTATAATTAATTTAAGTAAAATATAAGAAGTAAATGCAGTGCGAATGGTGGTATTATGAACCAAATAATGAAAGGATCATTAAGATGGTTTGATTGAATGAAGAAAGAATGGTAAAAAAATTATATGTTAACGATGTAAATGGAACCAGAAATAGAAGAAGACCGAGGAAAGGTGGCACGATCAAATATTGAATGTCGGCCATGTGAGAAGTCAGAGAAATCGACGCGCGTGCATGACACGATGTATGAATGTTGAGGAATCGAGAGAAATATGTCAGGAAAGAAAAGTGTGGCAGTCCATTCTTTCTGCCTACCCCTTCGGGGAGACGACGTGATGGTTTGTCAGTTAGTTAGTTAATTTAAGTAATTTAAAATAATTTACATTGAAGTGTAAATTAATTGAATTGATTAAAAAAATATATTAATCATTATTTTGGAGAACTATTTTTTTTTTGTATCCACGTCAAGAAAAGAAAATGTTCGAAGTGATGTATTGTGGACACAATTAAAAAACAATTTGAATATTTACAAGAGATGGTTAGCAATAATGTTAGCAAAATACATAAAAACATCATAACAAATCTGCGAGGTCGAAAATGTGGTCAGATGGGGACGTCAAAGACGGCGATACTGGCATCAACACGTAGAAAGGATGAGCTCAAATAGGATACCACACATAGCTCTCCATGGAACGCCAAACGGACAACGCCGACCAGGAAGACCCCCGAAACGGTGGAGAGAAAGCTGGAGTTTAGCGTCTTAAGAGAACCCGCCTGAAATAACAGACTCCTGAGTCTACCAAAAGTGAAGAAGAAGAAGAAGATCAGAACAAGGATTTATCACTGATTGTGACTAGGATTACTAGAGATAAAAACGATACAATACCTTACTAAATGAAGATATAAAGTATTTAATAAAATAAAATTACAGTGCAAGCTTCGGCACTTTATAAATCGATTGCATAAGCTAAAATGCCATCAAACAAAATCAATGAATTATCCGTCTCAGTGCCGGAGATAAATCCGCAGTTTGCGACCGTCCCAGTTTCCGCGGAGAGCGATGACGCTCCTCTCGCGAGTCTGACACAACTATCAGCCTAATCTAATAGCAAACAATCCGTAATGAAGATATATCGCCACGGCGCAGCCTCCGAGTGATAAACTGGAATATAAAATGTTGTCACAGCGAATACACACACGGACTTTAACTGAAATAAATGGCTTTTATCTCTTCGCGGTAAACGGACGCTAAAAATATCAGATAAACACTTCAGCTTTGCTGGATGGAGAATACCATTTAAAGGCGAGTGTTGTATATTATAACTTTAGGCATGCAGGGCGCATGCTGGGAATAAATATTAGACTCCGCTCTCCATACGAAGTGACCAATTTTTTATGCTTATGCAAATTACAAAATGCTAAATAAAACGTTTTATTTTATTTTTATTACTACAAAACTACACATTCGTTGAAAGTTTTGTCAATTTACATTAAACAATATAATTTTTACAACATTGTCAGTACAAATAAGATTACATTTTAGAAATACCTCTTTAGATGCAGCAATATAAAATTTGTGAACGTCCTAGTGTAAGCATTTTTTTAACAACACGCAATACCAGCAACCTTTTAAATTGTAAATGCATATATAGTCTACTTGGCTGTGAGGCGAATGTCGGAACATACATATATGGATAACTCGTGGACCTCAGAGCTTGACTGAGTCAGCTCTTGTAAAGTTGAAATTAAATTCAAAATATAGAAATAAAACTTTATGATAACAAGTAATATCCTTGAGATAATCACAACCATTAATCATAATATTTTCAAACCAATAATGGAAAAAGTGCATATTTTAAGCTCTACAAAATAACTCAAATTTCATGGATTTATATTTTTATCTTTGTGTTAATTGTACGCATGAGTATATTCATATAGAGGAAACATTATGAATTAAAAGAAAAAAACTCTTTTTCTCTCTCTTTTTTTATCTTTTCAATCAACTCTTTCCAAATAAAACTAACAAAATTTCTTTATTTTTGATGCGATTAAGATGTCGAAATAAATTTAAGAAATTCACTTATAAACAATTATATCTTCTGGTTGTTTCTCTACTATTGGAGGATGGAAAACCTTAAGGCCAAGTTTACATTGGATACAGCATCTCTAAACAAGGATATTGTACTGCAAATGAAACACTCTTGAAGGTTTTTTAGGCAGGATTTATTTTTTTAGAAATAGAGGAAGACCAATAAAAACGTGTTACGATAAAATAATTAAAATACTGAATGTCGACGACGTCGAAGAGTCGGAGAAATTTACGTGCATGCATGACACGATATATTACATGAATGTTGAGGAGGCGAGAGAAGTATGTCAGAAAAGAGCAGTGTCCATTCTTTCTGACCAGCCTTTCGGGGAGACGGCGTGATGATCAGTTTTTTTTTTTAAATATTCTATTGCATTTATTATATGTTATTTAAGCCAATTGACTTTTACAACATTTGATTCTAAATTCAAGCTTGTAGACCAGAGGTTCCCAATCTTTTTTTGTGCCGTAGACCCCTTGCCGATTTATTCTATTTTTTGTAAACCCCCTGCTTTCCTTATTTAGTTTTTTTTACAAATTCATCTATAGCTTTAAAATTAGTTATTAAAGGTGACATGGAGGTAAATCAGGCCTGTAGAAAAAAATCCTGAAAAAATCCGGAATTCGTTATCGACTTTTTTTTTGCTAATTTGTAGAAAAATGGTCATATTATAACAGAGTTGTAAAATGAACAGTTAATAATGATGAAGTATCCTTGTCTTTCGGGCAATACGATAACATTTTTTTATAATACACTTTTTGAGATTTTTTTTTATTTTTTCTATTTGCTTGATTTAGCTCTGTGTCAGCTTCAAAAACTTATTTTATAGTTATAGATGAATATGTATAATAAATAAATCAATATCTAAATTTTAGACATGAAATTGTTAATTATAACGAAACAAAATGCTAATCCAACATTTTTAAATTAAATAAAAACACAAACAAATCAATGTTCTAATAGGAGAGACGAGCCTGATGCTACGATATCAATATTTCAATATTCGGCTTCAATTTAGTTGAACCCTCTAGTAGACCCACATTAACATCTCATCGACCCCCAGTTTTTCCGATTGTCGTAGACCCCTTGCCAGCCGAAATCGACCCCTGGGGGTGTAGAACACTTTGGGAACCACTGTTGTAGACACTGTAATATTTAAAAAAAGTTATTCGTGATTTTTTTTCATCGTTCAGATACTACAACTAGCAAATTAGTTTTGCAATAACGTAGATTTTCACAAAGCTGTGCAAAAGTTGTTGGTACATAATTACAAAATTACTATGATGCCATTCGAATTCTCAACTTTTGCGTGCAACACAAAGTTATATTTAGCAAAGTGGGCCAGCGTCGGTACTATAATGCATTAATGTGAAACGAAAATTAAAATCATCCCCCCACCCCCATATTTCAATATTCTGTCATCATTTGAGAGCAATTCAATGGCGGCACTAATGCATTTTTTTATTTATTTTTTTGTGCGATAATTTTTTCAAAATACAATGCAATCAAAACCAAAAATAGCTACCCCCATTTTTTATGTTTTAAAATAATAATGTATTTATATTAACACGTCTCTGTTATTTTATTAGAACCTTTATTTTATACTTCTAAAAGATTAAATATTTATTATTTAAATTGTAACTAATATTCATATTTTATTTTATTTTTCCAAGGTTTTATTACATGTTAAATTATATCTTTATATTACAATATTAATATAATATGATAGATAAAAAATTAATCATTTTAAATCTTCGTATATATCTTATTCTTCTTCTTCACCTTCATCGTAATGTAGACTTAAGACTATGTTAGTAATTTTTTCCCCTCTTGTGATGCTAAATTCCAGCTATCTCTGCAACATCTTTTGAATCTCCCTGGTGGACGCTGTCCTCCTGGTATTCCATGCAGATCCATCTAATATGAATAATCATATTTCATACCTTAAATCACCTGGGTAATTTGCGTGCTTTATTTTAAATAAAATTACAATGACACAATATTTTTTTTAGGAACACAGTAACACGAATTTAGCAAATACATTAGAATAATTACTGATTGTTTAAATCTACTCATGTAAGTGTGTTTCAAATTTATATACAAGAGTTTACACACTTCGTATTTTAATGTATTATTAAATATAACTTTGTTAAGCTTAAGCATTATAGAGCGACTGGCTAAATTTGATTTAAAACAATATTTTTTACTAAGTACGTGGTTTTAAAACCTTTCGACTGAGGTAACCCGTTTTAGGAAGGCATTTTTAGAATTCTATATTATCTCAATATATGAAATATAAATTTAGTGAACAATTAATGAACAAGGGGAACAAAACATATCTTAATGTGTAATAATTTGAAATTAAATGTCTTATAAACTATATTCCATATAAAATGGTATCAAGAGGCCTTTCAAACGAATAAAAAATTTGGATGATATCTCACACATACTATGTTCTATTTAAAATTAAAGATAAAAAGCGGTTAATGAAAGAACCTTTAGAATATATTATTATATAACACTGTATTATAACTCTATTTTGAACACTGTTTTAAAACTAGTTACTTATTTTTTAAAAGTAAACTTCTTTCAACCGCTCTACTATTAATGTCTCCAAAGTAACATGTTTTTTATTGTGAATTGTCATTTTTTGTGGGTCGTTTATAGTTTACAGCTTAGAACTACGTAGAATGAAGTCACATTTGTAGATTATACACGAATGTAACTTACTACTAAATTACACGTAATATTATGATGAACTGGGATTATCTGTCTGAGACGCAAACGTAGTCAACCGCAGTTTCAGACCATTATTTTACTGCAAATGAAGTCAGCCGCACAATTTGGATTATATGTCATTTTTTCTCATAATACTACAAAATTTGTGTTATCTATTATATGTTTATTTACACACCGCCCCTGTAGAGTATGTAGTTATTTTTTATGTATTTTAAAGCAATATAAAATAAGTTGATACTAATAACCTCGTGACGCCCCTCGGCAAGGGGCGGGGGATGGGCCGCGCGCGGGGGGCGACGGGGCTGGGACCAGGCCGGGCGGCGGAATATATTAGAGCGGGTGTGTTTGGATATGGCTTATTTTATGTTTACACTCACACTTTTGATTGACACTGAAACAAAATATGGCATAACATTTATGGCTTGGGTGAGCAAACATACAAGTATAACATTTTGGCTCGGTGCTTTGTTTGCGTGGTATCACTATTTTGATTATTTAATGAGAAATCCGGATTTTAAACAGGTAATTTTGTGTATATTTTACACGAGATAAAATACCTTGTTATTCTTTCGCTTTGTACACATAAATTTTATGACGTTTTTAGACTAAAATATGTATTCAAGTTTTACACATTTTTTTTAAACCATAAATGACGCTTGCATTTATTTATAAAGAATAAAAAAAAATATTATTCGTGTGTAACCTGCGTATGATATTTAAACATGTTTTTTAAAGTTTTATAGTAATTGAAAAAAAAAAATTATAGATATGGAGAATTTATATATAATAATTTAAAAAACACAAAGACAAACCACCCAAAATTATATATAAAATATAGTAAGTAGATTAACTATTAATATGATACTTAGATAATCAACTTACTTTCTGTCGGTCCGTTATTTTCATACATCTTAAACGCGCGAATAATTATCATCATCTGCCATGCGTTTACATGATTTTGAATATGTTTTATTCAGATATTGATAGATCTTGACTATCGCATAAAATATACGTATTCACAATATAACATTAATTTCAACATTTTTAAATTAAAAAATCTTTAAAACTATCTTATAAATATAAGTTCAATATTTATTGAAGGGGTTATGATAAAGTATTGGATTTCTTTTTAGAACTTTGCGATAGTTATAATTTAATTTCAAATATTTTTTCCTCGCCGGAGAACAAGAAAGCCGTTGGACTCAAAAGAGTTTTCAAAAATCATGAAACGTTCTAGAATCCTTACTAAATTGTGCTTTTCTATATTACAAGGTTTCCTGTTGCATTTGGTCCCTCATTATAAAGATTTGTGATGTAATACAAAAGACGTGATATCGGAGACTTTAAAATATCGCGTTTTGGGAACGGTGCCGGAAAACATTTAGATGTCATCTTAAATTTTGTAAAAAAAGGTTTCTTTGAAAATGTTCTGTAACGTAATATCAAATTAGAATGAGTAGGTGTCTTTAATAAACACACAACCAAAGTTTATGCCCTTGAATTTTGTTTAAAACAAATCTTTCTTTTAAAATATCATAATAAAGTAAGTAAATCTAATGACAGTATTTTTTAATTTTCCTTTTACTCAAAATAAAACGGTTTGCAAAATAACATTTTTAGTCTTTGAAAATACAAGTATTATAGAATTGCTAACTATGTGTCATCTGTGATGGTTAGATCGTGTACACAAAGTAGCAAAGACCACAACGTCCAAAAAGCCCTACAACTAGTCGTGGGAAGGAGAGGACCAGGTCGGCCTTCGGCAACTTGCTGTCAAAAACGACATTATAGTTCAACAAATCGACAGCACGAGAAGCCTGGCGATGTTTAGTCAGGAAAGCCGACCCCAAATAAATGATAAATGGCTAGGAGAAAAGAAGAAGATAATAGTGACATACTTGGATCGTGAGTTAAAATTACCCATTGCTCCAACTCGTAATTAACTATTTAATCGTAGGATATCGTGGACCCAGCAGAAGGCGGATATCTTGGCTCCGAAACATCAAAGTATAAATAAAGTTTTTGCGTTTTAACCGAATTTGAAACGATATGGGGGAACAAAGCATCAATCGGAAAGGTGAATATTATTATTTTCATAACTTCAATCATTCCCGTGATGATGTTCATTACCCGAATTAAATCACCGTGAATGAATATTGATTTAATTGTGAAATAATAACAAAATACTATAAATAAAATCACTATTCTACAATGATAACATAAATTTGAAACTTCATCAGAGAATGATCAAATGCTGTGTGTGGTCTGTTTTATTGTATGCATATGAAACGTGGACCTTAAAAGTCAACTCAATGAACAGACTGGTAGCATTTGAAATCTGACTGTATCGCCGAATGTTCAGAATTCCCTGGACAGACATGGTTACCAATACCGAAGTCCTGAGGCGAGCTAGAGTTGACAGGGAGCTGTTATCAACTATCAACGTTCGGAATATTTCACATCGGGGTCATATACTGCGTGGGGAAAAGTACCACCTTATCCAACTGATATTGGAGGGGAAAATTGAGAGACGCCGAGGGCCCGGTAGGATGAGATGTCCTGGCTGCGAAACGTGAGGGAGTAGACCGAGATCCGAAGTGTGGAGGAGCTGTTCCGAGCGGTGCAGGACAAGGACAGGTTCGCCGAGGTGACCGCCAATATTGGGGGGACCCGAAAGGGCACTTAAAAAGGAGGAGAATAAAATTTATAAAGATCAGAGACTGCGTGCCATGACCAAATCAATGATTTTTTAAATGTTGACCAACTCGGAAAATCGACGTGCCTCTCTGTCATAAACAAATATATAATATATATATATATGTTGAAGTTTCTAAAAAGGAACAGAAATATGTGACTTCATCTTGTTCATGTACTAATGTCTAAATGATTTCATTGTAAGCTAATTTTTTTTTTATTTAATCTATTATTCTAACGTAAAAATGTATTGTTTTTTTTTTCTTATAAAATCTGCAATTCGAGATGGAATCTTATAAATGGAATATAATTAAAATGATTGATTTTCGCTTATAAAAGTACGGAATTAATTCGGTGATAAATTTCAGTTACTTAAAGATTTGTTCTTAATTTACAGTGTTTCATCAAAAATAAATTTACCAAAAATTTTCGCTCTTAATTTTGAAAAGATTAAATTTAATTAACTTTTAACAAGGTCTCATTGCTTTATTTTTTAAAACTTTGTTTCGGGATTAATTTCGTAAAAAAATACTTTTTAAGCTTCTTGGTAACTTTCGAACACGGTTCCCCAAGAAATCCATCAGCCTTTTCAATATAAAAAGGAGAAAAAAAAACTTTATCTTTGTTTCGCCCGAACGGACGCGCCAGACAATTTTATCGAACAGGAGCATTTGATTCAACAATGCAGTGTTGGGGGCGCTGGAATTTATATTCATTTAATCCGGACATAAAATCTCAGATTTCCCCTCTGCAAAATGACGACTCAATCACGCAAAGTGATGGACCTTCATAAAAGGAACGGAACGACAGTTGCCTGAAATGTATCTAGTGAAATAGCGGCACCTAATCGGCGATAAAAATACCTACGTTTATATATTTATTCCGTCTCCAAACCGAGGGTTGTTTTATTTTACTTGGTGGAATGGCAGTAAATTAAAAGCGAATTGCTTAAAGATCAAATTGAAATAAATAAATGATGGTGCCTTTTTCCTAATCGCCTATAAACATTTAATTTTCCGTATTACATATTTAATTCAATATATAAATATAAATAAAAAAACTCTAAATTGTTTTTTATGCGGATTATTATATATTCACACACAAATCTGATTGGTGAAATTTGTTTTTCCGATTAAATTGAGGATTTCACAACAGAAAATTTGGTAATTGAAAACATCTCTTTAGAAATAGGTTAAACCTAAAAAACATATTCAATTTTGGGAAATCGTTAACAAAATACTGATTCGACTATATGAAGAAAAAAATGACGACCTAATTATTAAAATTGCGATTAAAAATAATTTTAAAAGTTTTTTGTTAATTAATTATACATTATGGATAATGTTATAATTCTATATTTTATCAGCAAATCCCTTGCTCACCATATTGGTATAAAACGAAACTCGATATTAAAATAACTTTATGTGTTCCGAAAATTATATTTATTGTATTAAATATATTTCTAATGATAAAATGGGAAGAACAAAATGGCTTAATAAGAAATACTTAATTTTATTTCACTTGTTCTTCTAAATCCGGCTGGTTTCGTAATTGCCAAATTCTGCTGAGAAAATGGCATCGAAGATGACAACGAGCCGCTGAAATGTGTCAAAAGAAGTAGAACAACCACAAATAAAGATAAATAATAAATACAATTATTAAATGCATTTTAAATTGTTAGTAATTTTAGTTGCATTATTAAAAATAAACTTTTGCAAAGAAATTTCGATAACCAACATTAATATTTCTTAAGGATTTCTGAAGCACAAAGTAGGCGAGAACAACCAAATCCATCAACTTACCGTTCACGATTGAGTGAGTTCACAATTTTTAAACATTTTTAACAAAACACGGGTTTACTGTTTTTACTGAATTTTCAATTTGAAAGCATACTTTTTTAAGCCAACGGATTGGGATGAAGCTCCGTACTCAAGGCAAGCTTTTGAATATTTAACGCCACTCGTTACTAGTCGTGACTTTTCAGACTGAAAGAGTTGGACAGGCGGCTCGCGTTTCACCTGAGATTTCTCTTTTTGCAAAATCGAAAAAACTTTGTTTTCTTTTTTAATACCACCTCGAATTTAATTCAATATTGAATAAAGTATCCGAAATTCGTAAATAAGTGCCCGCTGAATTTAAATCCAGAGAAGTTTTCTTATAAATTATTTAATATTGTGACCTAATAGAAAAAGTTCCGCTGCCATAGCTAAAGCCGAAGGACAGTTTTATTTTTAATTATTTGTTCAGAAACTTAGATTTTAGATAAAAATAATAAGAAAATAATTTTATCATTCAGAATATATAATTATTATGCATACAAAATAAAAAATTACATTTTTCCGAAATTCGTCACAATTATCTCTTCAGCATTATTATTAGCTCGCAGCCCTACGTCAAATGTTAACACCAGCATAACGCGGCAGTCAAATAATTCTGGGATTTTTGAAAATACAGTTAATTTTTCAAAACCTAATCCAACGGAAATCAATTATTCTATATTTTCTGTAATCTGGTTTTTAGTAGCTAAAATTAACTTCCTTTTTTTTTAAATATGTATCTAAATAAAAACAAATAGGTAGATAAGAAGGATTCAGGTTGAATGAATTTTCATAAAGAACAATGACTTAATTCTTTATTAAAAGAAACAATTGCATCTGATATCCCGCCATCTCTGCAGCACAATCTCAACGTTGGCACCATGTGCGCAAATATATCAGCGTGTTTTGAATGAAACTATTCTTCATTTTATATTCAAGTGTTGCAAAGTTGATTTGTCACGCCAAGAAAAATGGCTACAATATTAAAATTCAAAACAACACATGCAAGAGAAGAAAAGAAATATATTTTCAATCGCCATCCGACACCCTTTCAATACATTACGCCTCTCACCTCTTTAGTTGTGTAAGGGCAACAGAAATGTGGATATATACATAGTGAAGCATACAGTCAACCCATTGTGGAAAGTTTTTCAATGAGATGGTATAAATTTTATGATTTAGATACAATTTTTTTTTGTAAAAATTCACATGGGAAATGAATTTCGTGTTCATATAAAATTATAGAAATTAATCTACATTGTATTGAAAAGCCTTTGCTATCAGTTTATTAATAATTTGTATTCTTAGAGCTTGCTCTTTAATACGTACTTATTGTTTGCAATTTGTTATTCTGAAGAATACGGGTTCGAATTATTTATTTAAAAACAGTCTTCTTTTCCTTCGTGTTATAAGCCATTTGGGCTGTTACTCTTGGTGTCAAATTTGCTCTTGTGAGGTGAACTGCTAGTTATTCTTCCATTTTTTTTAAAGTCTTCCTTGATGTCTTTTTCTTCGAGTCTAAACGTTTTTGAATCTGCCATTCTGGTCACACTGTACAATATCCTACATCGTATAATATAAAATTATAATAATGTAATACAATATTTAATAGTCCCTGAAATAAAAATATGTATTGAAGACTTATAAACAATTTATCAATACCAGTTCCAATATAATCTAATAATAAGTGGTTCAATAAAAAAAACTTTTGTAGTAATGCAATTATATTCTAGTCTAACGCACTTTGTTCCATATAAACGGATTAATCATTTACAGAAAATATAAAAGTTTACTTTCCTCGTATTATTACTACATGGTTTAAGTTAGAAAGTATTGTCATTAGTCTATTTATAAGCAAAGTAATGCGCGATTACATAAAAACTTTAAATGATTAATAATGACGAAGTTTAAGTGATCGTTAAAAAAGTTTTTCTAGCCCATAACAAGAGTTGTAAAACAGTATGGTAGAGCATCTGTCGCATCGTGTGCACTGTACCCAATCATCCCCAAAATAGTGGAAGGTCTTCTGATAATGCAAGCGTTCGGGGCGAGGGTGTCTGATAAAAAATAAGTAGTAGTGTTATAGGAGTGCGCGGTTAGCGGCGGAAGGGGTGGGGGCGAACGCGGGCGCGGCGCACGCGCGTCCATGTGTGAGGCGCACAATAGTGCACTGGCGCATATTATTATTTTGGACCGAAATTAAATACTTCCCTCTCGCGTGGGGGCGGAGGACGGAGGGTGCCGCCGTCTATAATCATTTGGGGATCGATTTATTTTGATAACAATAACACTGCGTGTTTATGGACTGGAATGAGAATCGTATCACGGCTTGTGCTTTTTACGATTTAAAATTAAATATCACAATTCTACCCTCGTATCTACATTTTGTTATAACACAGTAATCCATGGGGTTCATTCTTATAAAACATATACTATATTTACACAACAATTATAGTAAATAATAAGTTTATTTTTAGAAAATGGCGAATGCATTGTCTTCTTATTCAGTCGTCTTCCCTCTACTGCTGGATATAGGCCTCTTCCATTTTTCTTCACTGATCCATTTTGTCCCGGCTATTCGGGCAATATTATCAGTCCATATATATATAATATATATATATATTTTTTAAAAAGACTAATATTAAGGATTTACATCAATGATATTAGAATTTATTTTACAATCTTCAATGTGAGCAGAAAATAGCTCATTATTATGAAGAAGGAATCTGGTCGTGTCCAGGCTTGAACCCATGTGCCCTGGATCAGGAGCCAAGCGTTCTATCCCCTAGACCACCACCCCAATCTCTCTTTTTGATCTCCTAATACTCCTATTCTTTATTCAAGACCTCCATTGTAGTTTTCTGGGTGTCCATCTGATTTTGCCCTGTCTGGCTCTATGTTCAGCTCATTGTCACTTTAATTTAGATGTACGATCCATGATGTCGGCAACTTTGGTTCGGCGTCTAATTTATTCTTTTCGTATATTATTACAAAGGCTCTCGCAGAAAATTCGATGCATATTGATCGCTTGTTTGTCATAAATGCTAGTTATCAGTGCTTCAAAATATCTAAGAATTGCAATATGTTTATACTGCTCATTTATTTGGGGAAAGTTCTGTCGTATAAATTAAATTGATATGGATTAATCTAACAAAACAAACGATAGGTAGTATACTCGTATATAAAGATATAATAGTTACATTTTACTATTCGTATTTTCTTATCTTAATTCGATTTATAAAATTTCGAACAGAGAAAATTGAGATGTGTTTACATGCTTACTTTCTCCTCTGTTCTTTTTCTTCTTCTTCGTCTTTTCATAGATCGGATTTTTTTCGTAGATTTTACGAAATGTCAAAGGACGATATTCCGCGTTTACATTTTTTAAGCTCGTACATAAGAAACGGTTTTCTAAAGCGAACAAATTACTTCTATAATCTTATATCAAACGAAAAATCCAAAATACGACCATCCACCTACATTAATTTCATATTTTCAGTGCGCTTCATGTTTTTTTAAACCTTAATTTAGGCTTACGAAATGATAACATTTTTTTTTATATATAAATTTGTAATAATTTTTAAAATATTTAACATTAAACTTATTACACAATAATGCGTTTTTAATATAAATTATAATTACAAATCAGAACGTTACTCCGAAGATACACGGAGAAAAGATAGAGCAGCACATAATTTGCCTGTGACATATACATCTAATCGTAAGATGAGGGTAACCTCATTCGTACAGCGTGTCATTCCGGCACGTCGAATTTTAAATACATTTTTTCGAATCACTCGTGATTTTATAAAATCATTTTGTCTTTATAAATATTATTGTAGCTTTTTTTCAATGGACGTTAGAAACATATATCAAATATTTGTTTTATAATAACTAAATCTTCTTCTTTTTCTGATTGTAGATCTTGCGATCTGTTTATGCAGGATATCAACTTTCTTCCTGTGCTAAAGACGACCAGCCTTCTCTCCATCTCTTTGGTGGTCGTCCTGGTGGTCGACGGCCCTCTGGAGTCTCGTGCATCACGATCTTAGAAATTCTTGCTGAATCCATTCTCTCGATGCGGTCCCTCCAGAATCGTTCTCAGCCTTCTCCATCTGCAGGATTTGTGAATTTCTTTATTGGGTATCTTATCTCTAAGGGTTCTCCCCACAATAGGTCGCAATGTTCTCATTTCTGCTACTGAGAGGTTTGGTTCTGACAGTGTCTACTTTTGTTTTGATTCCGTAGGTCAGTATGAGCCAACTAAGTCAATTATTTAAAAGATTGCATCGATCCAGTAACACCAGAACAAGTTTGATGCTAATGAGGCCCAATACTATCCTCTTTAAATTGTTTCATCAACTTAATCAACGAATCAATCAAATCTTAATATTAAACGTGTCACGTATTATTTAGGATTATATGTTTCGTGATATGCTCTCATTGATTGACGTTTTGGAGATGATTGAAGTCTCTATATTCAGAAGAATTATTGTCATAAGATACGGACATTCACAAGAATACAATAAATGTTTCAACTTTAACATGAATAAAAATTACTACTGCTCATTATCATTCAATAGAAAATTTTTAGTAAATATCTTTTGTACAATAATATTAAGTTTCATTTTCTTCTATTGTATTATATTATATGTAATTTCATAATATCATACATAAGATTTTTTCCGTAAGGATTCAATATATTTGGTTACATTACAAAGTTAGCTAATGTACGTCAGAGCTACTCGTACAAACTTTCTCTGCCAAGAGATTTATTGCACAAAATGGATAAATTCAGGTCCAATACAATAATATTTTGTTTTTGTAACTTTCTTTATGTGAGAGTAACATGAAAAAAGTGCCTTAAATAAAACACAATGCAAAATTATATTCAATTTGATAATGACTAAAATAATGGTTGTTCTATGACTGTCATGCATTTTTTTTTATGAAAAATTGACTTCCGCCAAGTATTTAAATCGATGATATTATAATTTATTATATTATTTCCAATATGAGCATAAGTAATAACGCATTATTTTTAATAAGGAAACGGTTATAATCTCAGAATTGAACCAAAATCATCTAGATTAGAAAAGCCAAGCGGTCGGTTTTTTTTTTTACTATCACCTAGATCCATACCACAAAATGTTTATTTTAAAGATAATTTAATTATCATAAAGCTAATTTGAAACGTTTTTTTTAAGAAATAAAAATATTAGGCGTTAAATAATTTATTGCCATTGTTTATAGTATATATAAACAGATATGATTGTACCGATGTCAAACACTAAATTTACCAACATTTACCATAAAAACGATTAGAATGTATTTTTCTTGCGAGAAATAAAATAATTCGTTATGAGGAAATAACAATATTAAGTAAATAGTGATAGCTGTTTTTTCAAATGTCACAGATATTTAATTTGAGTTTGTATTTAACTTTGGATTATAACTTTTGTTATTATTATTATATATTTTTAAATCAGTTATGTAATACATATGGTAGCATATAATTATTATCCAAATACATTCTCATTATTTTCTTTACCTATTTATATATGATACGTACACAAAATCGCACATTGTGATCATAACACATATTTTTAAAATATAAACAAAACATCAGTTCATACAAAATAATATCGACTAACTAATCAACCATCAGGCTGATTCCCCGGAGAGGTAGGATGAACCGCCCTAAAGCTCTGTCCTGATATACCTATAAAGATTCCTCTACATTCATACGCCGTAACATGCATGCTCGTTGATTTTTCCGGCTTCGAGTGTGACCGCCTTTTAGTATTTGATTAATTTGGTCATGTCATGATTTTCTTGGTCTTCCGCAGCTTCTCTATCCACTTATACTGCTTGTATACCACATTTTAACAATTTTTTCTCTTCCATTCGTTCCATAAGCCCAAACCATGTCAGGGATCATTTTTTAATTTTACTTACGATGCAATCGTCTGCCTTACATTTCTACCTTATGCCGTCGTAAAATCGACTAAATATTCAAATATGTTTTATTAACTTAAATTTATAATTCAATCAATGTGTCATATAAATATAAACAAAGGTTCAAAGTGCTTCAGGAATATACACGTTTGTGTGTTTAAAAATGAATATATGAGGTTATTGTATATTTTTACTAAGGGGAATATATATTTTTTAATAACACAGATGTTAAGATCGCCGGGGGAGATTGTCAAAAATTGTGATGGATATGCTGTTGTAAAATTAATTCCACACGATGTAAACCAAGATAACGTCGGATGACGATAAAGCTCGAGTGTATCAGCTCACTTAATAAAATTACCCTTCGCCCTAATCGAGTAACAAATTATTTTTTTAAAGTTTTCGCCGAAATGTCGAAAAACTTTTGAGAATTTCGGGAGTACACATTTTATTGCGAGGTATTGTAGAATAAAATTAACATAAATCTAAAACTCTTCCTTCAGGATCTCGCGACTCGCGGGAGTTTAACGTATCCTCTCAAACTGGGTTAGATAATGTTTTGACTGGGATGAAAGTAACAGATTTTCGGGTGTATCAGAGAGATTACATAGAATTATATTCATAGTTATATTGGAGAAGCATACAAGTTTTTTTTAAGTATGTAGAGGGTTCGAAAATGAGATGCTTTTTTAAACTTTTGTATGAAGCACTTTATTTGTGGTGTAACATTATTAAATTAAATAATAATACACTTTTAGTATTTGTATCTAAACCACTTTATTTAGTAACAGAATTACTCAATCAGTTTACTATCTCACCTTGACGAAGCTCCGGCGGGAGCGAAACCGGTTGGTGTTACCAGTGGCTTAGATACAAATACTAAAAGTGTATTATTATTTTATTTAATTGCCATTTACTCGAAATTCCTGAAACATTTCATTACACTTTTGAATTCGTAATCTTATGAATAAAAAATAGCCAATAAAATATAGTACTTACTTTATTGATGTTAATGGAGCATGCATTACAGAAAATTGTACAAAACATTGCATGATCTTATAAAGAATATCATTATTGACTTAAGCTTATGTAAAGGCTAAAAATTATATCAGGATAAAAGTATATATCTACTCGTACATATTCTCGCATAGAAACAGCTGGACAGTTTATTTATTATTCTTCTCTTCTTTATCCGCCGTTGTCGTCCACTGCTGGACATAGGCCTCTCCCATACTTCTCCATGTATGACATGTCATACGGGGGGTGGTTGGCATTACAACGCCACGTTTGCCAGACGGATTGGCGAGGTGTCCTTCCACGTTAGCCTATGTATCAATATTATCCACCGAGGTTATTCACACTCGATCTCTAACATTTCGCATAGTTTCCAGGGGAGACCAAAGTCGAGTAGGTGTGGATAGGTACTTGGGATCAGATCAATCCTCCAGCGTAGCATGGCCATCACCACGGTGATGGCCATGCATCGCCCAAAGAGTCAATAGGATCCCCCTTACTCCCCCTTATTTTTTAAGATGATATTTATTTATTTTTTAAGATGATATTATTAAATTCATTGTTGCTCAAACAATGATTTAAAACTCCTCGTGATTTTTTTGAATTAGGAACACATAGGTATATTTTCTAAATGTTTTATGGTGAAATAAAATTGTGCCTTGTTTTGCCTTATCAGAGCATCATCAATGTCGATACCCTAGGCGAAATACGGCACTCTCTTAAATTTTCGTAAAACTTCAGAAAACATTCATTTTCCTCAATTTCGAACATAAAATCATATCTGTATAATACCGTAAAACTTTCATTTTACATACATTAATTATCACATTTCCCTATAACGTTGACCCGCTATGAACGAACGAATGTAGAATTTGGTAGCGTGATGTATTTACATGGAACAAGTTGTGCTTTACTTCGGAGAATTAATAATTCATGGCCAGTCTGTGTCCCGACCCACAGACGGGCAGCTTCACCGGTCAACTTGCTTTTGCCTTAATAATGTACATGTACATAGGGTTCTGATTAATTTAAATGTTACCCCTACTCAGTGATTGTGGGGCGAATTGGCCCAGAGGCAATAGCCTCTTCACACTTTTTCACATTCTTACTTACTTATTTCTTATGGCCATACAATTCTTGAAGAGTTTTAGCCTCCTTGATGATTTTTCTCCGAACTCCTCGATCCTGCGCCTTTTGCTCCCAGCAGTCCGATTCGCCCAACCTAGCCAGGTCAGCCAGAACATTGTCCATTAAGCGCTGTCTGGGCCTTCCTAGAGGTCTTACTCCAGTCGGTCTAAACGCGTACAGGGTATTGATTGCTCCAGTCTCTTCGGCTCGGCATACGTGCCCAATCCATGCTAGGCGACCGGCTCTCACGGTGCTTGTTATAAGGGGCTGTTGGGTCATCGTCCGGATCTCTTGGTTGGTCCTATGCCTCCAAGTTCCCGCTGCAACATTGGGTCTGGGTCCCAGGATCATTCTAAGTATCCTATTCTCAAACCAGTAGATTCTTTGTTGTTCTTTTAGAGTCATTGTCCATGACTCAGAACCATATGTCACCACTGGCTTTATGATGGTGTTATAAATACGCAGCTTGATGTTTCTGGATAAGGGCTTGAACTTTGAGAACATTCGCAGGGAGGCTACAGGTCATAGGCCTTTTTGATCTCTGTGTTCCAACTCCGCGTGCATATCGTTGGCTTCCGTCATGACCGTACTGAGAAACCGTACCGTTTTTCACATTCGAAAAACAAAAACTGTACTCCAATATATTTTGACACTTCTACAAACATTTTTATGTTTTAACATATTCTTATTATTCTTCTTCATCTCAGCGATGTATCCCGGTATGGGATTTGGCCTCCTTCGCAATAGTCCTCCTATCTCTGGCCAACCATCTCCATTCTCCAGGTGTTTCTAGTTTATCCCAATTCTCTTCCACGTAATCCGCTTATCTTTTCCCGCATCTTACTTCATAAATTAACATTATATTTGTTGAATAATATTGAAAAGCTGTTTTCATCTGTAATAATGTTGATTCTTCACTTTGGCGTACATATTAATTTGTTCTATGTTCGCCACATTTTGTGTTGTAGATGTGTTATATTTTTCTTTTTCTTTTTTATATACTTTGTATACAACACAAACTTTTTAAACAAATTAAAATTAAATATCAAAACATGTTTCGGACCAATTTTTTTTTTGGATTATTGAAACGCATACCCCCTAATTGTGTTTAATAGTCTACTAGTTACCCAAATACAGAATTTCAACTTCCTACGTTAATTCTAACCCGTGCCGACTTGGCCTCAAAGTTTTAGAAAATACCTGCTTTAGGTGTCTCTTAAATGTTGTTGTAGATGATCACTTAAAACCATTGTGTTAGTTAAATATTGATAAACACAAAGATTTATGAAATATTTTTCTTGTAATTATCAAAAAAGATCCAAATTTATATTTATTTACTTGGATATTTCCTCTTCGAAGTCTCTTTTTTTACAGTCTGGGTAAATTTTTCTATGTTCTTGCACACAACATAATGTGAACTGCTTATGTTCTTCATCTGCGGTAGTCAAACCATGAAAGTCTGTCATAAAATTGTCAGCTCTTTCAGCTGTGTCATTAACAGCTTTAAAGCTAGTAACCTTCTTGTTAGCTTCCACAAACGCCGCGCTGTCTTTCTATGAAGATACAATTTCTTGAAGGAAACTATTATACTATCAAGTTTCAGTCGTGAAAATAAATCTTTACTCTTGACAGAAACAAAATCACTCAAATATTTCCAATAAACAAGATAACAAATACTTGTAGTACCTATAAATAAAACAAATAAGTTCTAAATTAAATACTAGATTAAACACTACTTACGTACCATATAGAGAGCCAGACATCTGTTCCTTCGATGGAACATATCTCTTTCCAGAATCACCAAAACTTTCTTTTTGTAAGTATTCTACAATGTTTCCTTTGGTCTGCTCATCAACGTTGTCATCAAAAATTAAAAGGATGGCTATTTCCTCTGACAAGTACCACAAATGTTGACTGAACTTGTTTAAAGCCGCTTTGGAAATTGTCAACTTCTTCGTAATCTTATAAGGTCCTTAAAAAACAAAAATCTTGATTCGGAGCTTTTATCGCCAAACTACATTCAAGCCAGGGCTTCACATAAACTGCCACAATAAATAAACAAACATCTTGTAACGCTTATTTGTCCTTAGCGCACATTTTAAACTGGAACTGCAGTAAACGTATTTTTAAGGAGTAAATAGCTCTTACCATCCATCGTGCTTGATGCGTTGGGCCAGCAGGTATGATTTTTATTTTATTTTTATTGCCTTCACTCGTACAATCGATTTTGCGATTCAAACGCACTTTTGAGCATCAGTTCGAATATATGATGGCGGCAAGCAAAGAGTAACAAATTAATCTCTTTCTAGTTTTTACACACAAGCTCCGTTCTTACATTCTGTATAATATGCTGTCGTATCACAGCACATTCAAGAGCATCGGCGTGTGCGATTTCGAATAAATTATCTAATTCAAGTTGAAAGTTCTCTTCGCGGCGCCTATGTAAGTCCTGAATATTCTTGCTATTTTTTACAGTTCTCGTCAGACCTGATAAAAATCCTATAACTTCTTAATATAATTCTAGCCTTTTTCATAAAATATTGCACTACAGAAAGACAAGATTTGCGCTTTCGTTAACAGTCAAATTAAATTCACGTATGTTGAAAAATAGAACTGCAAGAACTTGACGATTAGATGGCAGTTTACACCTGTTATTTGGTGATTTACTTCATCAACCAAGAAAATACTTTTTTAATTGCTTCTTATATTCACTGACATCTTCGAAATATAAAACAATCCGTGCTACTACCCGACAAGCCAAGACTAAATGATAATAACAACGACAACACGCCGCTCCTGTGACGCAATTTGTATGGGACATCTTTGCGCGCAAGTCGGCACGGGTTACACTGTTCCGAATAAGGAAAAAAATTGTTTTCGAATGTTTTAGGCCCAAATGAATAAAATAATAGCCTATGCATTGTAAAATTAAAACTTTGAAAAATAAGGGACACCCTAATATATATATATTATAAATTCTTTACGGATAGACTACTTACATCGTTCTTGAATTCCAGCTACCAATATTAACAATCACCCAGGGATATTCTAAGAATTATATTACTAAGAAGATTTTACAAGTATCAGTGTGTTATCTTCTTAAATTATTATTTCATATAATACATTTATCTTTTTAACTGTTGCTTAATGAAATAATGTTGAAAAATGAAATCTTAAATGTCGTATTCCGTTTTTTTTTGTTTTCAACAGGTCGCTTGAACCCAATTACTGTATACAATGTGTTTTGCTGATATATTGATTCTCGTGACATGTAATAGGTAGCTAAACTATCGCCATTTTATTGTCACAAGAATTCTACACCAGACCAAAGACAGTGTGACACAATCACACTGCCATCGCAGGGAATGGAACCCAGAACCTTCGGTATGGGTTCGATTCCCTGCGATGGCTTTTTTATTTATTTTTTTTGGATAACAATCAAAATCTTTTGAAGCATGAAAATATGCACTTAAGCTAAAACCAATGGCATTCATTTGGCAATACCGGGTTGACGCATCTTCTATGATTTATTTCATTGAAAATTTACTATTTTTTTTAAAAAGACCATCTGTGATCTATCATGATGCATGCTGAAGAAACGTTGTGACAATATCAAAATGCTTCTAAGAATATTTGAGATAAAGGTCCTAAGATCCATTACTAGAAGAAATCTCTATAACAAGGAAATATAAAAAAAAAATTAGAAAATATAAAACAAAGTTTGGTGGAGTAGATTTAGAAGAAGATATTGGAGAGACCACGTTGCAAGAATGAAAATTCCTCCGGACATCATCCACTTACAAAACAATATAAGAGATGGAGGGACAGTTGGACCTCATCATCTCAGGAGACGTGATTTCTGTGTCACAAACTGTCAGGATTATGAAAAAATCAGATCATTTTGCTTTACTCCAAAGCATTATGATCTGATTTTTTTAATGCTTCTAAAAAAATTATCAATCATATCAATAAGAATCAGTATATTTAAAAAAATTAAATTAGTATACTTTTAAATCTCGTTATTTATTATATTTTATCAGCATTGATTTATTTGCTAGGAAAAAACCTTGCTTGTAATTTAGGGTAAAAATTGCTTTAATGAAGCTGAATGTATCCATCAACTGGATGAAACCATTTAATATAATATAATTATACAAACAAAATAATATGATCTTCTACAGATTTAGACCAAAATAGATATGTTAGTTCAAACAGCGCTTTCAAATTTCCTCGTTATCACATTAACTTGGTTCCGTATAATATTTTTGCAAGTTCTAACATACTCGTATCTAGCATCAGCCATTGTGAGCCTTACAGAACAATTACTTAACTATTCTATAAACATTCTGTCGTGTATTTGTTTAGTAGACATAATATATAGAGCGGGCTGGTGTGCGTCTGAATACAAATACATCCCTCCCCCTCCATCCCCTCGACCCCCTCCCCCCTATACCACTTGCTCCGTAGCTTTAAAGAGCTAACCACATCTTATAAAGTTTCTAGTCCTCAACAAATATGCCTTCAACCAATTGTAAACTTAAATAAATGTTTTCGATACGCTCGTAAAGCTTGTAAACTAATACAAATATCTATGTAGACCAATTTATTTGTGGAGAATTTCGAAATTCGTCTTAATAAAACAAGAAATGATTTGTTTATTTAATGTATTATATTTTACATAAATACACGTAGTTGTATTAATTCATTCATAAAGATTGTAAAGTATATAATATAAGATAAGAAATAAACTTTCTCAACAGAAAAATACCAACATATCTCTCAAAACTGACCACATTTATGTAATATATATATATGCAAAATACTGATGAAGGGCTTCTGTGTCCGAAACATGTTCGTTTTCTAATTTTCTTTTTTTTAATAAAATAAGTATTGTTTACAAAGTTATAAACATTTTTCAATGAATCTACAACACAAAGTTATGGCGAATATAGAAGAAAGAATAACACAAGTTTAAATTTATTTTTAAAACACTTTCTTGTCTTTGTTAAACCAAATTTTAATACAGCTTGGGAAATTTAATATCCTATAATTAAATTAAATTATAAATACTCAATTTCTATAAAACAAAAACGTTAACTCAGTATCAATGTTTAATTTTAACAATAAGTCTTACGAAATCGTTTCTCATATAGTTAACAAAAGTAGTGACGATCAATTATTTTCGACCATGATTTATTTATGATTTATTACTTAAAATAAATATAATAATAATAAAATCAAATTAAAAAATTATTCAGTTCTACCAAAGATAATATTTTTGCAAAAAATAATAGATTATCAGAAAAAATATACAATAGCTAAAATGATAATGATTTTTAATTTAATATAAGTCTTAACATACAAAACATGAACGTGTTTAATTTCGTTGTGTCCTAATTTATTCAATTTTATGCAATTTAACCACAATACCTACAAAACTCGACATAAAAGATAGGAGACAAACTGTCTTAAAACACACTGCCCAAAGTATGGCTTAAGATATTTACTACACCTTACGTGCTGTGAATTCAATAAAATTCTTGAAATGTTTGAGAGCAAAGAATCGTAAAATGTGATTCCGGAAAAGGGGCAAGTATGAACTTATTTTTTTTAAAGGTAGTAGGGATGAATAAATTTCCAACGTTTTTAATAAACGAAACTCTGAAAAAAATCCATTCTGTAAATTTTAACAAACTATAATATTATATATTTAATACTAAAAGGCTACTACAAGGCGGCCACATTCGATGTTGGAAAAATCGACGAGCGTACTTATTACGATGTATGAATGTAGAGGAATCTCGTGAGGTTTATCAGTACAGAGCAGTATGGCAATCCATCCTCTCTGACTACCTCTCCGGGGAAACGGTTTAACGATCAGTTTCTTAGTTAATATTTTATATTATTATCAAAATGCATTCATGATTTATTCATAGCGTGTAAAATAATATTTTTTTTTATTCTCCTAATTAAGAAATAGTATTATTTTTATGTGGATAATACAATATTTCATCAAATCTGCATGCTTTAGTTTACTTGAGAAATATTTTATGTACTGAAATCTCTTGATAAAAGTTCATATTAAATAATTATAAAATAAACCGATTCTAAATGAACTATTTTCACTTTTGTCTTTATTTCGACAGTGACCGGTTTCGCCAAGCTCACTGACCTTGAGTATGTTTGATTATTATATTTAATATTGCGTTCCCATTATTCTCCATACTTATTTTATAATGTCCTTGTTAAGGAAAATAACTGTACATAATATGGCTTTCGATAAAAAAAATACGTTTTGATTCATGTGTAATTTATTATTTTTTGCGAGCAATAATAATTGTATGATAAAACACAAAGTTGTTTTGTTTAATGCCAAGGCGATTTATAAAGAATACCGATAATTTTTTTTTTTTATTATTAAAGTTTAAAGAAATTTAAATTAACATTTAAAGAATCGTAATCATTTGCTTCAATTTTACTTTTCTGTGTTCGTTCTTACTATGTATTTTTGTCTTTGTATTTTATAGCGTAATTTTTTATAATATTTAAATACTTTATTTAAAAAATGCATTGTAAATAAAAATATTTTATTTTTACGTTATTTTAAAGTCAAAAGTACGTTAATTTATAAACTTTTCAATGTTTGTGTTGCATAATGAGAATTTTAATGTCGAATTCAGTCAATTGCGGTGGTTAATGAAATTTAACCTAAAACCAACCGTTCAATTGTAATTTTATTCGCGAATTAAGGTTTTTCATTGGCCTGCTTTAATTTTGAATATTATGCTGAAATTAACTAACAAATTTATTAGCTATATATAAACAGCAAACGCCTTTTTTTAGTTATCAAAGTAAAATACGAGAATGTACAGATGTTGATTATCATAGTAAAATTATTCCTTGGACCTTGAGCATGTATTATATATTGAGGTTTTTACTGCGGTCGACCCATAGAAGATGATTGCACTTCTTTTCTTCGTGTTTAGAATATATATTTGATGTTTAATTTTTCTTTAAAATATATTGTTGATTAGATAACAAATTAACAATACTAAAGTCTTGTTTAAGAATTATCCAGATAATGTCTTTTTTATAATTGTAAATTAAAACATTCCTGAAATCATATTTATGATGATACAGATGCTTAAATTTTAGACAGATTAATACAATGTGTCTATGCTTAATTTAATTTTGGTTCTTGAAATTTCTTTATAGAAATTCATAGTAAATAATAAATACATGTGTACGAGTATTTAATTTTTTTTATACATTTATGCATATTCTGGGTATACGAGTATACTAGAAAATAGCAATACGCTACCCAAATCAATCGTAGCTAAACGAACATATATAACAATTGTATTTTCTTTGAAAACTCCGGTTGGAGCGAAACTGATTAGTTTTAAAAACAAATAATGTGATGTTAAAAAAACGTGTGTAATTGTCACACCACAAATTTAGTGCTTCGTATAGAAGTGAACTAAATATATTAAAACAAGTTATTTTGTAAATTAAATTAAACACTTTGTATTAAAACCACTTTATTTTGAGTAAGGAGCGCCAACCGGTTTCACTCTATAACGAGCTTTCTCGGGGTTCTTCTTTTCTTATTATACACTAACTAAAAAAAATATTTTTAGTTTGTGTAGAGCCCTGAGGAGGCTTGTTACAGAGTGAAACTGGTTGGCGCTTCTTACTCAAAATAAAGTGGTTTTTATACAAAGTATTGGCTCCTTTCCGAAGCTTAAGTTTTTTTTTGTAATTAAACCACTATTTTACCACTTTTTAAATAATTTTTCTCTACATGTTCCAAAAGTATTATAACTAGTAAGTAAGTCGGGAAGAAGCAAAAAAAAGTATAAACGCTTTAAGTTTACAAAAAAATGCATTAAGATTTATTAACATTCATTATAAATTAAAATTCAAGAAAAACTAACTAACCATCACGCCGTTTCCCCGAAGGGATAGGCATAGAGGATGGATCGCCACATTGTTCTATCCAGACATAACTCTCGCGCCTCTTCTACATTCACACATTGTGACATGCACGCTCGTCGATTGTTTCTACTTCGAACATGGCCGCCTTTCAGTAATTGATTAATTTGGTCATGCCATGTCTTCCTTGGTCTTCCTCGACTTCTTTTTCCATTCACACTACTTCAAAATACTAAAATACTAAAATTCAAGCTCTGTAGTACCTATAGCAAGAAATTTCTCACAACTTGCACTTGAACAAAATAACAACTGTAGGTGCTAAAAAAACTGGATTTTCTACTCTCCAATTTACGTTCTTGTATTTAATACCACCTTGAAGTTAGCCAGACGTAAACCTAGTGTACACTGTGTATCTAAATTAACATTTTGAATAGGTCCTCTTAGGATTGTGGGTGCACAGATGTGTCGCCCGGGGCGATACGCGAACCCAGACACTCCCTCATCGCTATTTGTTACCGTACTAATATGTTACATTGTACTACACAATGCGGGGCATTATTCTTCCGTTCCGCGCCCCCACGGGGTGTGTTTGCTCTGAGATGAGTCTCAACCCCGAAATGAAAAACAAAATAGTGGTGAGCTCAATAGTCCCGGAATTCGTTTCTCAATAGAGATTGTAGAGTGATTCAACACATTTTTAATACATCGGGGGCGCTGAGATACTCTGATCTTTAAACTTTTATTTTTATTTATTTATATTGCTGATATACATATTTTTTTAATAAAAAGACTAATATCAAGGATTTACATCAATGATATTAGAATTTATTTTACAATCTTCAATGTGAGCAGAAAATAGCTCATTATTATGAAGAAGGAATCTGGTCGTGTCCAGGCTTGAACCCATGTCCCCTGGATTAGGAGCCAAGCGTTCTATCCCCTAGACCACCACCCGGTTATTGTTTTCTTTTTATTGGAAAAACCCGATTGGGTTATACAATACAATGATATTCACATCTTACATGCTAATATATGTTTTGTGAGGTTTATTTTAAAGTTATTTTTACGTCATTCTTTCAGTTTTAATGGAAGTATAAAACAAACAAACAAACCATCACGCCATTTCCCCGCAGGGGTAGGCAGAGAGAATGGACCGCCACACTACTCTATCCTGGCACACCTCTCTAGCTTCCTCCACATTCATACAACGAGTCATACACGCACGTCGATTCCTCCGACTTCTAACATGACCAACCTTTAAAATTTGATTAATTTGGTCATGTCATGTTTTCCTCGGTCTGCCTCGACTTTGTACCACATTTACATCATTAACGTATATTTTTTTAACCATTCTTTCTCCATCCATGCGTTCCATATGTCCGAACCAACGCAGCGATCCTTTCATAATTTTGTTCATAATACCTTCTTCCGCTCTACATTCCTTTCTTATATCAGCATTTGAGATTCTGTCGTATATCGTTCTACTACACATACGTCTTAGGGACCTCATCTCTACCGCGTTTATTCTACTCTCATCCTTCTTGGAAGTATAATGTATTTGTTATTAATAATATACTTGTTCTAATGCAGGGAAGTTTTATGATTCAGGCCGAATTATTGGGGGACTACTTTTATTTGATTGTTTTGTATAGTTTAAAGAAAAAAAAGTAAAGACTCTGTATGTTAACGATGTGAACGGAACAAGAAATGGAGGAAGACCGGGTAAAACGTAGAACGATCAAATAAATCAAATATTGAATGTCGGCCACGTAAGTAGTCGTAGAAATCGACGTGTGTGAATGATATTATGTATGAATGTTGAGGAATCGAGAGAAGTTTGACGGGAAAGAAAATTGTAGCGGTCCATTATTTCTGCATACCACTTTTGGGAGACAATGTGATGGTTAGGTTAGATTTTATGTGTAGTTCATACATGAAACTAGTAGAGATGGGTCGAAAAATTAACGTGTGAAAACGAATCAATAAAAAAGCACAAATATTAAATAATTACTTTAATCTTCTGCTTCTGTTTCTTCCTCTTGGTCTGGATCATATAATCTGTTAGGTGGCGGTGAGACGTCCAGTCGTCCTTCTATCTCTTCGGCAGCTTATTTAAATAATATAGTTACGCATATTCAAATTATAAGATAGGTCACAATACAAAATTATTGACTTCTTTTATAATTGTCACATTTGAACAGATAAAATACGAGTAGCCACCAAATAATTATTCGGGTCAAGCAGAATCGCCCAGAAACATATAGCATACTGTGTAAATTTGTATAAACTTTATGAAAAATAAAATAAATACTTTTATGTCCCGTGGACCCCTTGCTGATTTTTTTTATTTTGTAAAGACCCTCTACTTTCGTAATATTTTTTTTTTTTACAAATTCATCTAAAAATGGTGACACATTCTTATTATTACGGAAGTTACTATTTTTTGTGCAGCGACTTCCGGTTAGTAGGTAGAATTCGGCGGCGACCTATTTTTTTTTTAGCTCATTCGATAAATTGGACAATCAATTTTTTCAAAGGAGCTATAAAAATATGGTCGCCGCCGAATTCTACTTACTGGAAGTAGCTGTTGAGCTAAAAAAAAGGTACCGGCCGATTTTCGTGAATGAGCTAAAAAAAAGTCGATAACTAAGAATATCCGCGGACCCCCTGAAAGATCCCAGGGACCCCTGGGGTCCGTACGGACCACTTTGGGAACCACTGATCTAGGAGAATGCTTGGCTCCTGATCCGGGGGACATGGATTCAAGCCTGGTCACGATCAGATTCTTTCTTCACAAAAATTAACTATTTTCTGCGAATAATGGAGATTGTAAAATTAATTATTATATGAGTATTGATTTCAAGCCTTGGTCTTATTTTTATAAAAAATATATTTAAAAAAACTAATAATTCGCGAATTATCAATCAGCTAAATATGATTTCTTGTTTATATTCAATACATTCAAAATAAAGTTTATATATCGCACTGTGAGTGTAAAACCGACGTAAGTGCAAATATACAGTTTGGGGATATGGGAGTTTAAAGATTTCATATTGCTTGGAAAAACTGTTTTTTTTTAAATAAACCAGTTTTTCCAAGCAATATGAAATCTTGGTGGATACGTGTAACATAAATTAAATAAACACAAAAGTCCGGATCGTCCATGTCAACATGTGCAACATCGGAAAAACATTATGTGTTATTACATTATGTGCTAAATTTAAAAAATGGTGGATTCGTGGAACATAAATTAAATAGACAAATGTGCATCATCTAAAAATAACATTTTGTATTAAATTATTTTTATTTTGTTATTTTATTTTATATCATTGTATTTTATATTATTTGTTTTAGATTTATTTTGTGGATGTTGGAAGATCGAAGTGTGCGCGGGAGATGCCTCTTGGTGGCGATGAGGTTCGCAACCCATCACACCGCGTCTCCCGCGGGGCGAAAAGAGAAGGATGGAGTGCCGCATCGGTTAAAGTGTGACAGTCCATTCTTTCTGCCTACCCTTTCGGGGAGACGGCGTGATGGTTAGTTAGTTAGTTATATGAAATCTTTAAACTCCCATATCTCCAAAATGTATATTTGCACTTACGTCGGTTTTACACTCACGGTGCGATATGATTAAGTTACAAGATTGGTCATACACGTTCACTAAATTCATTTAAATTTTTCTCATTCATTAATATAAATTTATGGAACATTTTCGAACGAGAATCGAACTTGAATCTAACTAACTAACAAACCACCTCGCCGTTTCTCAGTGCGGATAGGCAGAGCGAATGATTAGCCGCATTATTTTAAGTTAACGTACATACCTCCCGGATTCTTATACATTCATACACGCGCCTGATTGTTCCGACATCGAACATTATTTGATTGATTATTTCGGTCATGCATGGGTTTCATACTACATGCTTGTAAATAACTGTTTTGATTCTTCTCCCATCCATCACTTAATTATTTGATCGGCTTTTCTATAAATAGCTAATCGCGCATTCATCTACCTTAAGCCATTTATTTATCAATACACTCTGTATTAGTCCAAAATTGAATGCATTTATTTAATTTTAACCTTAATTTACATACGAGTATATGCATTATAAGCGTTGGTACTAGAAAATAATTAGTACTGCTATGTCTGTTTCATTATATTTATATTATAAAATAAAGGAGTATTGATTTTAAAACAGTATTTTTCTGTCATATAATATATATTTTTAATGTTCCTGATTAAATTTTTATCTGGAACACTATATTTATTTCTCGTTTTTCGGATATTTTTGTTTGTTACAAAATACATTTTATTTCTGTACAAATTATATACGAAGCAGATCATTATTACTTTGTTAATCAGTAAAGCTTTGTTCAAAGGATTGTATAATCTTAAGAATCGCTTCCGAGAGAGGCGGAATAATTCTTCGTGTCTTGTCAATCCGAGACTTGTAGTTTTGGGATTACGCAAAATCAAAAGCGAATATCAGTCCGTAGAACGAACAATCGAGAATAAAGAGAATTATCTCGAATTCCTTGATCCTTCTTACAAGAAATACTTTTTACGGGATTGAGCTTGCGTAGTTGTAAATCAGAAACACGCCTGAGCAAAAAATAGTAAGCTTGTTAAAATATTTAGGATTAAGTTATGTTAATCTTAGAGGTAGTGACACCTACGCGTATCTATTAAACAACATATGTTTATTTTTGAAAAAACACGTTAAAGTTATTTACATAAAAAGAAAGTTCACGAGTACAATGAAAGCTCCAAATGAAAAAGAATATTACGTTTCAGTAAGAAAAGCTCATGTTATATAACCGGGGATCCGTTTGTGCTAGTTTCGAAAGGAACATCTTTTGAAGCAGAATTTGAGTCGTGGCTCGTCAATCCGAAACCCTGGCTTTTGGGGAAATTCTAGGTAAGCGGAGGAAGCTGCCTCCCTACCCCCGCTCTCCCCCCGGCCCGGCAGCCAGCCTAAGCCGGGCCACCCCGCCAGTACAGATCCGACCGCCGAGGGGAGAGGTGGCATTCTGTCGCTCCGTTTCCCCCCAAAATACATCGCGGGAGGTTTTTGTTCAAGTGATTGAGGCACGGTGTCACTTGATTTTTTGCGCGCGCGCCGGTGCATTGTTAATTAGTGAAGCGAGCTGTGAACGGTGTCGAGGAAATTAAAAAATATATAACTTTGGTGCAGTGTTGTGTACTTTCAATTAAGTTTAATGCGTGGATAAGTGAGGTATTGGATGCATTAAATTGCATTTAATTTCATGTATTTTATATCAGAATTCAACAGAAACATCAGTATTAATTTCCTATGCATATTATTGTTATTTATCGTAAATATAAATCCTTGTTTTTAAATAACTTTAACTTATTTTGACTTCAGTGCTTAAATTTCATATTGTAGCATTTATTTTATGTTTGCGTTTATCGCTTTCAATTTATTTTAATGTCAATTTAAAAGCTCGCTGTAAAATGTAAATAAAAACAGGTGTTAAAAAAAAAAAAAAAGCTTACAGCATTATGGGCCGGCTTGAATATTAACGACAGTCATTTGAGCTAATGGTATTTATGCAAAAATAGGACTACTCAAAGATGCTGTTAAGTGCAATCAGGATTTCCAATTGTAATTTGGAGCGGAGAGCCCGGCGCGACCATTAGCCGCCAGAGGGCCGCGGGGAGGATTGCAATCCGCAAACTTTTTTTATAGCGGGGCGGTTAATATTTCTATAAAAAAAGTTTTCCCGGGGATCATTAAAAGATCTAATTCCATCCTCTCGCATACCCAGCCTAAGAATTATCTATCTTAAAATGCCATTGTGAGACTGTAATTTTGAAATGTAGGATTCCCCCTGCGCGAAGTTTAAAACATCCTGTGAAATAAGACTTCTTAAGTAAAGAGTGGGATTTTAAATTCTTGTCGAGGAACTCAAAATATCAGAAGTAATTTATTCGAACCTCTAATGGCATGGTTTATTTCACTTTTGGACTTTTACATATTTTGTTGTAATTCAAATTAAAGAAACATAATATTTATTTTCGTGCTTTTTGTAACATATAATTGGAAAACATTCGCAATTTTTTAATTGGAAATTTAAGAAATTTTTCAAAACTTTTTTTTACATATTTTATCCCTTGGACTTGTAAAATTAAAAAACCGAATTCAACCTGATTCGATAATTACGATTAATTCGATTAATTCGGAAAATAAAATCCGAATTCAAATTAAAAATTATAAACTTTTTGAAACAAATATACAATAATTGTTCACTCAGTTTCCAGCAACAAACTGATATCCTCATTTGATACTTATTCTCCTTCTTCAATAAATATCGCACTGTAATAAAAGTCGATTCACAATAAATATGTCACCTTTTCGTCAATATATTTCTTGTGTATACAAAGATCACAGATTATTTTACCTTCCACTATGAATAACCAACCTAGCTAAGGTAATGTCCGTTGGCAGGACAAATATCCTCCTAAACCGCATCTCTTCGGATGTTAATATTTTTTACGATAGTTAAGCTACCCTCAGAAAGTATATATCTCTAATGTATTAAATTGCTATTTCTCTTTTTCTTTTAATATACTTTGTATATACAACACTTACATTAAATTTTTTTTAATTACATAGACATGTTTCGGACAACCAGTCCTTCTTCAGTGATACATATTATAAAGATACATATTTAAAATATTATTAAATTTTTTACATGGTCTGACAGATGTTATAGAGATTTATTTGGGAATGTTTATGCTTTCACATGGCGAATATGGAAGAAATTGCTATTTTTTATGTTGGTCTTGTTTTTCTCTAAATGTTCTGTAGATTTTTTATTTATGTTTTCTAATTATACTTAAATTCATTCATTGTACTCTTTTTTTTAATACGTGTACTTATGTTTTTTGAAATTATTATTCTGTAGTTATAAACTATTGAGATTTATAAATATGTTTATATATTTGCTATGGTTAAATTAAATTACCATTAGATTCTCATATATCTCTGAATCAGTTTCGAATGTTTTAATTATAATGAAAAATAAACCCTTTTCAGTAGGTATTCACAGCACAAAAGCAATGTTATGTTTCTCCTTGCAGCAAACTGTTACAAAGTAACATCGTCCAAGCGCCGTTTATTTTAAAATAATGATACTTTACAAAATGGAAATTTCCGGCAAAAAATCTGTGACCTGCCTCTGCTGCGGTTATTAATGACATCTCGTAATAAATTTTCTCACCACTTAATTAATTCAATTTATATGTCTACAGCGAAATCTAATTTGCATTGTTTAGCCATTAAAATCCTATGAGGGAGACACAATTACCTAATTGCACACACGTATAAATTTGAGGAGCTGCAAATTTCGGAGGGAGCAACCCTTCTCTAACCTTTCGGGGTTATTTTAAATAATTACGGAATATTCTATGTCTAATTTGGAATATTCAGATTCTTACACGGTTCGTTGGGTTCAACAAATTGTTCACTCATTTCGGGAACGAATAGTTAAGATTAGATAATTCATCATTTCAAGATTTTGTATTTTAAGATCACACGAATATTTCTACTTGACGACACCATACTACAACCGATTGATGTAGTAAATTTCATTACGTATATTTCTTTTAATCTTTGGTTACCGATTTTGTTCATTGATCTATGACAATCTTGGCAGATATCTACAACAATTCATTTACATTAAAATACTAAAATAATTTTAAAACAATGTTTTTTTTATAAATTTTTTCAACTTACAGACCAGTCTGTCAATACCAACTAGCTTGGCGAAAACGGTCATTGTCGAAATAAAGATAATAAGTGGATTTATCAAAAAAAAATTATATGTTAACGATGTAAATGAAACCAGAAATAGAGGAAGACCGAGAAAAACGTGGCACGATTAAATAAATCAAATATTGAATGTCGGCCATGTGAGAATGACACGATGTATGAATGTTGAGGAAGCAAGAGAAATATGTCAGGAAAGAAAAGTGTGGCAATCCATTCTTTCTGCCTATCCCTTCGGGGAGACGGCGTGATGGTTAGTTAGTTAGTTAGTTATCAAAAAAAAATTAATAACAATATTATTTAAATTAACTTATATCAAGAGATTTCAGTAAAATCAATAAATCACTAAAATACATTCATAAACAACATAGTTTTGTTTATGAATAAACAACACTGTGTTGTTTATGAATAAACAACATTGTGTTGTTTATGAATGAACAACATAAACAACATATCATATTTTATGCAAGTGGCATGATGTTTCGTACATATGAGGTATTATCAAATGTTTTAAAATAGCATATAAAGGCGAAACATGTCACCCCCGTAAAATATATAAAAGTAAAAATTCTACAAAATATGCTTTTTCGTCAGCATTAGAAACTAAATGTGTTTAAAAAATTATAAATTAAACTAGATTAATTTGAGAACCTAAATAATCCTTTGACTTCGGAGTAGCATATCGTCACGATTCGATCTCTCATCTTCCTAGAGCCGCGTGTGCCTTCCCGCTGCACGTAGTCTAGGCCAAGGGGGCGCGCACTATGCCAAGGGACCCCGCATATTTGCGGCAACACCAGATGACATCGATACTTTGACAACAAGACGAGCTGAATTAATAAGACATCTCCCCGAAATACTCATGAATATCACATGAACTTCGCCAGAAGCGTATTTATGTAAATCAAATTATGTTTCCCTTATTATGCGCCTATATCCCTCTGACATGCCGTGTTTACCACTGCTTATGCCAACACATGCACAAAAATGAGTCTCCTTTATAAGCAATACATACAAATATAAATATCGAAATAATTCATGAATTGTTTGCATCCTTACGCTATTCGCGCATCTTAAATATTTTCCCTTAAAAATATTGCATGCGTTTTAAATGTTTCAATTTTTTTATAATCAGTACAGAATAAACATTTAAGTAATTATTTTTTTATTGCACTCTTAATTTACTATTAAACATTATAAACTTACTAAAGTTAGTTTAGTTTGTTTATAATGTTTTATAGTAAATTAAGAGTGCAATGAAAAAAAAATAACATTACTGTGTACGTTTATTCTATACTGATTACAAAAACATCAAAATATTTAAAACACAAGCATTATTTAATTGTTTTCAATGTTTTCATAATCAGTACAGAATAAACGTAATTAACTATATAACATTACATATTTTTTAAATTTAAAATTTGAGATAATATATCACGTGCGGTCCCTGATATCCTCTTAATTTCATAAATGTTAAACCTCTATGGTAAAGCTGCCGTTCCTTACATCCTAAAGCTTTTTCTTCTTCTAATATACCAAAGACAGCATATTTTTTTCCGCATTGTCTTCGCCGGGAATCGAATTCAGGATATTCGGTGTAGCAGTCACTCTACCACGATAGCCGTCATTTTTAAATTATTGTTTATTATGAAAATAAATAAACTTTTGTTTGCATCTTGAATACAGGTAGTAACTTTCCCCGCAAGAACTCAAAAGTCTGATGTCCATGGAGATCAGAGAGAATTCAATGACGTCACTGAGTTACTAAGTAAGACGAAGTAAGTCTTACTTAACTTCGCGAGATGTTCCAAGTTGTGTTTGTGTAAAATAATAAAATAACATTTCCCAACATAAAAGGTACCTTGGCAAATTGTATGTACATATAATTTTGAATGTTAATGAAAATTTTGTGTTTGGGGCCTTCATCGCGCGGGTGTATTTTACTAAAATGTTGGTTACTGCGTAATATCTTTCTCCGGGATTATCTTAACTTATACAAGTGTCTCTAACTAACTTCTAAATATTCTAGAACTACGAAGTAGAGGGAAATTTGTAATACTATTTAATACTGAAGCCCCGTTTAATTTAATTAACTAAGGTTCAACTAAAACTACAATACCCATCTCCGGGCTACAGGTATTTGGTAGAAAAGTGGGGACAGTTTAACCAGAGAAAGTGCGGCCTAAAATAATGTAAATAGAAACAAAGCGAGGCAGATTTTTAAATGTCACACGAAAAATGTGATAGGGGCTACACAGCTATCATTTTTATCGTAATTAAGTTTGTCTTTAGTGCAAAGTTTTCAGTGTTTGCCAAATACCATACAATATTGATATAATACAATTGAAATAAAAATTAAGATTTATAAAATCGGTGAATTTTTTTTTAAATTGAATCCACACATTTAATAACAATTCCTATGAGGTTGAATAAACATTAATCAATATAATATAATAAAAAATAAAATTGATTTCATACATTTTTTCTTCTTCTTCTTCTTCTCCTTATAGACCTTTGGTCTGTTCCTGAAATCAGGCTGGCCTATCTCGGGAGGTTGACTCCCAACTATCTCTCCATCTCTTCGGCAGTCTTCCGGGGGACGGCATCCGGCAGGTATCTGATGCGCCTCAGCGTGTGGGATTTTGGTGGGATCCATCCTCTGCACGTTCTAGTATCTTTTGCGTTGTCTGCCCTATCTCACGACATCCTCCACCTTGCAGATCTCGCGGATGGCCGTGTTCCTCACCCTATCTCGAATAGCCCTTCCTGTTATCATCCTCAGCGTCCTCATCTCTGCCACCCGTACTTTGACCTTCTTTCTTGTGGTATCCGCTTTGGTCTCAATGCTATATGTCAGTATAGGCCTTACGCAGGTTTTATAAATTCTGACCTTACTGTCAGTTCTCATATACTTGTTTTTCCATATTATATACATTTTTTCAATTTCATTAAATTTTAGATACGTTTAAATAAGAGAAAATGTAAAAACAAGGATTTTGTATTTGAATTTACTATAGGAACTATCCCATTTATAAGGTACCAATAAATTACAAAAAATAATAAAAATATTTTTTCTACACCTTCGATAGTACAAGCAACATTTCTTTAATGACGTATTCACCAGAGTTCGTTCCATATCATTCAAATTAAATTGTTATTTTTACATATATAGAGACATATGTATTATACATTTCGTACTTCTTATGAAATAACGTAACATTTATATGTAGATTAACTAGTTGAAAGAAACCGTCTATTCTCTAGAAGTTTTATTATATTTTATGGGAATGATTTGTTTGGCCTTGTTTATGTATTATCAAATGTTAACATTTAATATATTTTATAATGCCTTAACAAGGCGTAACATGTCATTCCCATAAAATATAATAAAACTTCTAGAAAACGGACGTTTTCATTCGTTTTAATTATTTAATATGGTGTTTTGCATCATTGTTCACGAAACAATAAATAATAGTTCATAGATTATAATAACAATGTATATTCTAATTGCAATTCGCCAATACAGAGATGATGTACGTTACAATTTACATTCTGAAATGATGTTAACTGAATTTTATAAATATGTTGTTTTTCGAATATCGAATTGTTAAAACTGAGATTTTTATACGTAAGTACCTAAAACTTCACAATACTACAATCAATTCTGTTACAATTGGAATCGAAGCGAAAAAAAAATAGATTGGCCACGCGTTTTACTATAATCGACCTACGACAACAGTAGTATTATTAATCATGGAGTCCCGTTTGTCGCCGCTTGTCGCCCGAATCGCGGGGCTATAAAAGCATACAACTTAATAACTTGCATTATACGAGATTAGTCATCGGCAGGCGGAAGTCGTGTGCGCGCTTTGTGAATGCACTTTATCCAGAGATTCCCAAACTTTTTACCACAAATATTTTTTCAATAAAAATGTTTATTTTGTCGATATGCATGCGCTTCATTATTTATTTAAAAAACTAACTAACTAACCATCACGCCGTCTCCCCGGAGGGGTAGGCAGAAAGAATGGAACGCCACACTGTTCTGTCTTGACATACTTCTCTCGCTTCCTCTACATTCATACATCTTGTCATGCACGCACGTCGATTTCTCCGACTCCTCACGTGTCCGACATTCAATATTTGATTGATTTGATCGTGCCACGTTTTCCTCGGCCTTCCTCTATTTCTAGCTCCGTTTACGCCGTTTACATATACCTTCTTTACCATTCTGTCTTCACTCATTCTTTCCATGTGTCCAAACCATCTTAATGACCCTTTCCTTATTTTGTTCATAACACTTTCATTCGCACCACATTCACTTCTTATACTTGCATTTGTCACTCTATCAAATACAGATTTGCCACACATTCGTCTGAGAGATCTCATTTCTACTGCATTTATTCTACTTTCATCCTTCTTTTGCCAGTTCCATGCTTCACTTCCATACATAAGGGTCGGCACAAGAACACCATAGTATTTTTATTTATTTAACACTATGTTATATACATTTCGTTAATATATATATATATGTTATACACTTTATAACATGCGTGATAAATACGTACTTTGTTAATTATTACGAGTGTTTTGTATTTGCGTGTATCTATTAATTAAAACTATCTGTATTCGTATTGATTAGTAATACCTACCATTTTTCTATGTGCATCCCAAATAAGTTGTAAATATTTACCGGCAACATTATAAGTTATAAAAATCGACATGTGTACATTACACAGGATAAAAAAAAATTAGCTCTCTTCCTACTCTTTCTGAGAATAGCTTAACAATTGACTAGTTAGTAAGTTTTATTTATTAAAAACACAATATTTTGAACAAATGTTTTAAAGTACTCTGATTTTATTGATGGTTGAGGTATTAATTTTTTACAACTCCATATTAATTAATAATATTATACACGATTGTTTAGTGGTTTTACTTAGATTAAATTTGTCATAATTTATTTAATTTATATAAATTTAATCCAAGTAAAACCACTAAACAATCGTATTAACTATTATTAATTACTCTGATTTTATATTTATAATAGGTATATTATCAAAAACACCGTTAATCATTAATTTGTCTATGCTTCAAATTTATATGGGTTGTTTTAAAACAAGCATTTTTTTTTAATGATGAATCGTTATGATCTATGATCAATAGATCTTCACCAATAATGATAACATTTTGTCGGTTATAAAAAATGTATAATCTTCTGATTCCGAAAAAAATACAAATATATTTCATGACACATTTTTGAAACCACTGCCAGGCGGTTCCGTGGGGGTCGCGAGACATTAACATTGTGCGTGAACCCTAATTGCTTACAGAAATAGTCGATATCGGAAACCAACAGCTGCCCTTCTAATACACTACTTAGTGACTATGAAATATGGTAGTGAACCGTTCAATTTTAAGTCTACCGTAATTTATAGTTATTTACTTTATGCGTAACGCAATTCAATTAACATTGTAAACGATTGTAATAATAAAAAATCAATCATATTTATAATCTACGTCTCCATTCATAAAAAGAATATGTAATGCTTCTCCTAAATTTTGTTTGACTTTCCCCATAAATTCACTATTGCTCATTACATATTTGTCATTTAGTAGAAACATGTAACTTTATAAATAGTGAAAATAAAATTGAACACTTTTCACTTCGTATAAACCACTTTAGTTTAGTAGGCGCTACGTACTCAAATAAAGTGGTTTATACTAAGTCATAAAGTGTTTAATTTACAAATCTAATTAATATGAATGAAAGTGTCTGTTTTCTAGAAGTTTTATTATATTTTATCGGATATACAACTTTCGTCTTGCTTAGGGATTGGCAGACAGGCTTGCATTTGATAATGCCTCAACAAGGCGAAACATGTCTTTCTCATAAATATAATAAAACTTCTATAAAACAGACGCTTTCATTCATTTTATATATAATTTTACATCATTGTTCAAGAAACAATAATTATTACAAATCTATATGAAAAAGTTATACGATTCTCTTTGTTCTCTAATTAATAAGGTGTACTGGTTTTAAGTTTGCAAAAAATGTGGCTGACAAATGTTTGAAATAATTCGTGTAACTGGATTGTGAACTCTCAAAAAACATAAAACATAGATCTCTCTCACATACTTAGTTGATCAAATCGTTAACTTATTATTTTTTAACAAATCGAGTATTCGTTAATTTCTTCAAATGATTTAAACAATGTTTTATGGTTACATATTTTTTTATATAAAATTACGTTCTTATTGTTGCAAATCACTGTTGAATTCTGACGTAAAGTGTTTGTACTTATTATTTACTTAGTTCAAGTAGAGCGAATCTCCGAAAATCTTACATTAGGTGTCAATTAATTTCAAGGAAAATTTTAGCAATAATTAATAGTAATATTAAAAACTATTTTTGTGTTTAAATATACGACATTGACAAATAAGCAATAGTTAAGTGTCTCATAGTAATAATTGTGCAACAACTTGGATTAGCGGATCAAGCGAAAGGATTTTTCGCTTCTGTATAAACAGTTTTTTTTCTTGTGTCATAATGGTGTAAAGTGATTTAAAATGGCGGATACAAACTCAGTCATCGAGGGGACGGTGAAGTTCAGAGATGGGAAAAAGGTAAAAAATTATTCAAATTTTCAAAACTTAGTGTATTGCAATTTATTCATATATGTAGTATTAATACCTACTATTTTGCAAGATATATATGTATTAAATTTAAATATTTATTGTGCCTACAAATCAACACAGGACTTACTATTTAACTAGCGAATTTGACGAGCCCTAAAATCATTTTAGAATAAAGGTTAAAAAAACATATTCTTGCATGACTAAAAATTGTTTAGTAATGTTAAAATATTCCTAAAAATAGTTTAAATATAGTTTAACATGTTTTGTACATTTTTCAGTGGAAATCAAGATGGTGTGTAATGCGGAAATTATCTCCAGTCGCAGGTAAACAATAAGCGTTTTTTTTAATTCTTTGAAAAGAGCGACGTTATAAAATGCTTACCAAGAATTAAAACGCGAAACATCCAATTAAAGGAATGAAACCAATTTGGGCCACAATCGATGGAACTTCCCGCGCTACAAAGTGCCATTTAACTTGAATCCACAGAACTTCGATCCCCTTCGAAGCGATAATTGGTCGAAACAAATTGTGAAAAAAAAACGTAGTTTTTTCATTTCAACGAACTAAAGAATGCCATTAGCTTTGTTTTACCCGAAAAGAACAAACGATAAAATCAAACCAAGCATCCCAACCAATGATTATGGAGGATGTTTTGATCAGCAGAGGAAAACCTTTGGTAAACGTTTCGTGTAACACAAAACATAAATATCACCGATTGAATAATATATGTACGTAGATTATCGTGGTTGATTGATATTTTTTTAACATTTAAGGTAGATCCATATCTCGTGGTTTCCTCTTCGACTGATGTTTCTGAGATGGTTGTAGTCTATCTTCAGGTTCATATTCTATGTATGGCCAGGAGTAGAACTGCATCTTAAAATCATAGAATATAATGAATATTACCTAAAAGAATAAACTACTTTTTAGCTCAACATATGATTGAAATTCTACCCAAACAAAGTCAACATGCACTTGTTTTAGCAGCTATTGAGACAAGTAACCTGTTCGTGTCAACTTGCATACATTATTTATACAGAGAATGGTACGTGCGAGAGAACATCGGGCTTATATTTTATTAGAAAACCTGGTTAATTTAAGTTTTAATTTTAGTTGACCATTTGCTTAAAAATGTAATTGATTTTTTTTTGGATATAAGAATCCTTGTATTACAGTATCGGTATTTTAACTTCGTTCATCCATACATATATTTAAAAATACATATGTGTTCGCATGTGAACAAGTCTTTGAATACAAAAAACACATAAACCTTGCTAAAAGACGAAAATGGTCGGTTTTATGTCTCTGTAAAATTTGCAATTTTAAATTTACGATTTTTCTACTTTACGGTGACTTTGTTTACATCACAATATGTAACATATACATACCTTTTTCATATCAGATCATAACATCTTTTATGGATCGAGTTCAAAGAGGAAAGAAAAAGAAAAGTCAACATCTTTTAAAACCACAAATGCACGGTTTTATATTATTATGCTATAATATATAAGGCAAGGTTTGATCTTCCATTCGAACGAACTTCCTGAAGCATTAGACAGTCGGCCCTCGAGTCGAATGCAATCGCAGTCCGCCTCGGTCTGGTATAGGACGGCTGCTCCAGCCACATATATTTATTCGCGACTGATTAAACATTCCAGACTAACAGAATGCTTTGTACGGCGAGTGAAACTTCGTAATTGTTAATTTGACTGACATCCGCTGTTATGAAACAAAAAATTTCCACTTCAAAAAAAATTATCCCCTTACGGAAATTATTAAAAATGCTTTGTAACAAATTTTTCCATGTATTTTTAATAGTATGATAATATGATCGATCGAATTATTAAGTATAAAAACTATACGTTTTTGTTTTGAATTAATCTATACGACCATCATTTGTAGTTAAGGTAAATCTTTTAAAAAATATTAATTACATTTTTTTTCTTACATGATGTTGTATTAAAATTAAAATATGATTTCAAGATTTTCTTCTATATTCGCCCTCACTTTGTATTTTGAACTCATATTTTAATCAATATAACTGCACTTATTTTTACAACTTTATTACACTTTTCACAGACATGTTTCGGTAATGACACAATATTTTTCAATGTACAAATGTATAACTTAAAATGTTGTATATTATGTTGTGTTATAATCGTTACGTATCTGTGAAAAGTGTTGTAAAAATATGAATTTAAGAAATTGTGATAGCATTAATTAGGAAAAAAAAGAAAATTCTCGTTTTTCAAATATCTTCTTCCTTGTTGTAGACCTATGTGGTCTGTTCTCCAGAGTGTTGCCCCTCATGTGAAGTAGACTCCCAGCTGTCCTTCCATATTTTAGTAGGTCTTTCACGAGGACGAGTCCCATGAGGTTGATTATGTAGTGCAATATAGGGGAGTCTGGTGGTGTCCTTTCTTTGAACATGCCCGTACCAGTCCTTTTTACGCTGTCTGCTCCATCCTATAATATCCTCAACCTCACATATCTCTCTTATTCTGGTGTTCCTCACACGATCTCTCAGCGTCTTGCCTGCTATCGTCCTCGGTGTCTTCATCTCGTAAGTCCTCAACACTTGTTTGGTCCTTTCTGTGTCTGCCCTTGCTTCGACTCCATATGTTATTATTGGTCTTACGCATGCTGTATAGATTCTCATCTTACTCTTAATGGCCATGTCTTTATTTATCCATATTGTGGATTTTAGAGCACCAGAGATTGCAGCTGCCTTGTTTACTAAGGCTTGTATTTCTTCCTGCAGATCAGCTCCTCCATCAGGTCTATGCCTAGATACTTGAAGATACCTGTTCTATGGGTTGATTTTTTATAACCAGGCTACATGTTTTGGGTATTTTGGAAAATGTCATACATTATGTTTTTTCGTTAGAGATCGTCATGCTGTATTTCTTACAGGCGTGATATAGTATGTCTAGCATTTTTTAAAAGTCATTTATTAGATACAAAATTCCTATTTAATATGAGCACATATAATAGATCAAATATTTTATGAATGATTATTCTAAGCTCCATACTCCTATTTTGAACCTAAAACCTATTTTTATGTTAAACATTTTTGTTTTGGCATGCATATTGCCATTTGCAATGATATAAAAATAGTTATAGATTTTGAGAGATGTTACAAGTATCAAATTGGAGGGTCGAAGTAGAAGACAGGAGGAGTTGGAGGCGTGTAATAGTGGAGGCTAAGGTTCGATATGAACTATAGGGCATCGAAAGAATAAGAAACAGATTTAAAAAATGTATTGTTATTTGAAATTTCAAGGTAGAAGTTCATTGTAAATATTGTTTTTTTTTTATAATTTAAGATGTACGAGTATATTAAGTTAAAATCCACTGATGTTTGGTTCTTCGACCGGTTTCGGTATCTCGCTGCCATATTCTGGTGGAACCAGGTCAATGTCGGTGTTTTGTTCAATAATTTGATAAGGTTCACAAACTTTAAAAAAAAAACGTTAAATTATTTTTCTTTGTAATTAAAAAAAAAGTTTTAATATTTTACATCATTCTAAAACACACGTGTTTGTGTGCTATATAACATAATAAAACTACAAAGTACTAGACCACCATGTTAGTGTAATCCTATCAATGCAATGGTACTTCAGAATGCTATCTTCGCAAATTGTAGCATTGTTATAGATTTTCTTTACAAATCTCGTCTCAAATAATACGCTTGCTCCGAAACCTTTCCAACTCATGAAATTCATTAATTTAATAAATGGCGGAAGATTCGATGATTATATCTGGCTGTGTGTCGTATATCATTACGTTTTATCGCAAACGGAGAAGGTAGTTATGATGAAAGGTCTACTACGCATATCTTCCTCTGAATAATGGCCTCTTCCCCTACATCACATTCACACAAAACTATGATATTGATTTCTAAATTCTATAAATGTCAATTAAAACTCGGATAATTAGGATAACAAAAATACTTATATTCCGATATCGTGTAGCTTTACTTGAACAATGAAAACAGTTATTATGTTGATATTTGTTTTATTATTTTAAAGACTCATTCAATATTTGATTGATTTTATCGTACATTTAATGAGTAGTTAGAGAAGTTGGAGAAATCGACGTACGTGCATGACACGATGCTCATGATTCGAGAGAAGTATATAAGGAAAGAACAGTATGGTGGTCCATTTTTCTGTCTGTTAGTTAGTAAGTTAAATACTCTTCAGCTGAACACATTCTAAATTAAAATAAAAAATAATGTTTACACTTTTTTTCATAATTTACATATTTATTTCATATGGCCGTACAACTCTTGAAGAGTTTAAGCCTCCTTGATGGTTTTATTCCAAGCTCCTTGATTCTACTTTTGGTCCCAGTGGTCCGTTTCGCCCAACCTAGTCAGCCCAGTCAAAACATTATCCATTATGTTGAACCTTCCTATATGTCTTACTCCGGGTGGTCTTAATGCGTACAGGGAATTGTTTCTTTTTTTCTCATTACGAAAAATAAAATTCTAAATGCGTAATTATATTTATTTTTTGAAAAGTGCTTAAGCGTATTTTGTTACACGTGTAGAAAAATAAAAAGTTGGCCCATTTACTTTGATCATAATTTTCCTAATGACGCAAAAAATCATCGCCCGCGACCCTACAGCCGCGTGGCCCGAGCCCGACTCTCGGTCGCTGGAGATTGGGCTGAGCGTTTGTGTACATTGGAAGTCATTTCTGGGGCCATTAGGCCATAATTAGGTGGGGCAAAAAGTACCCAGATGGTTTAGGCAGTCATATGATACTGTTGCCAGTTAGTTGGTCCCCAGACGCTGCGGAGATAAGGACGACACCCTTGATGTAGGACGAAAATAAGACCCCCTCTGAGATAAAAAATCATTAAGGGTGAGTTTTAAAAATGCGCGACAAAATGAACATAATTAAAAACGTTTGAAGAAAGGGGTTTCAAAATTGTTTGAATTAAGTAAACGTGTTTAATCTACTGGCTCCCCATTTAAGAATTTTTAGTTTGTAGGAATGTTAGTAATCTGTGATTTTAATTACGTTTATTTCAGTTGAGATAAAGATGTAGATGTATAATATATTTTAATCAAAAGTTTAAAATTGGAATCAACTTTAAACAAACTAACCATCACTCCGTCTCCCATAAGGGGTAGGCAGAAACAATGGATTGGCACACTGTTATTTTCTGACATACTTCTCTAGATACCTTAATATTCATGTATCGTGTCATGCACGTACGTCGATTTCTCCGACTCCTCACGTGGACTTTAGAATCAACTTATTTATATTTATTTACCCACTTTTCATTCTGATCAATGTTCTGTAATAACTTTTTTTTTTAATAATTGACGCTTTTCATCATAAAAATATTATAGAAGTTAATTAATGTAGCAATGTTAAATTTAATTTCTGGACATTAAAATAAAATTATAAATTAAAAAAACACGTTTAGCCATGGAACGGTATTTATATTCAAAGCCAAAAGCTTTGTTTCTTTATTTTAGCTTGATAAAACGTGGGTACAAGTGAAATAGGTAGGCAGAGAAAATGGACCGCCACACTTATCTATCCTGGCACACCTCTCTAGCTTCCTCCACATTCATACAGCGAGTCATACACGCACGTCAATTCTTCAGACTTCTAACATGACCAACCTATAAAATTTGATTAATTTGGTCATGCCATGTTTTCCTCGGTCTACCTCGACTCCGTACCCCATTTACATCATTAACGTATACTTTCTTAACCATTCTTTCTCCATCCATGCACTCCATATGCCCGAACCAACGCAGCGATCCTTTCATAATTGTGTTCATCATACCTTCGTTCGCTCTACATTCCTTTCTTATATCAGCATTTGAGATTCTGTCGTATATCGTTCTACCACACATACGTCTTAGGGATCTCATCTCTACCGCATTTATTCTGCTATCATTCTTCTTCTGCCAGTTCCATTCCATACATGAGGATTGTATATATTTATGAATTTGATCTATCCAATAACACAATGAGTGCTTCTTAAGAAAAATTAAATAAAATTATAGATATATAAAATATTATAATATATTTGGCGATAAAGCGTTGCGTCAAATTTGATGAGTTTATAGGAACAGATGATTAAATTATTTAAAAAACTGGAAGCTTTACATTTCGTTAACCGCGAAAAAAATAACCAAAACTGCGGATATCATGTGAAGGAGAGATGCCTTACGCATTGTTTGTTTGATCATTCATAATTCAAATTTCGAGTATCTCCGAGAGAACACTAAAACAACTGTTTATTTATGACATATACAAACAGCTTTATGAATTTTTAAACCTTTTTGCGAAGGATCGCAGGGGTAACAAACTATACGGGAGATTCGCAAAGAAGGATAAGAGGGGTCGTTAATATTTAAATCTATGTACATTAGCCCTTTGAGCCAGGCCTAGGAGAGTACAAACAAGAGAATTCTATAATAGATTGGCAATCCACGACACGTATAACTTCATTTTAACTACTTTAAATTTGTATTAGGTCCACTGTATTTCTGGGGAGACATTAATATTTAAATCAACGTTTAAAGTTATTCATAAAGTCGTGACTGTACTAACCTCGTAAAATAATAATAAAAAAATATAAGACACACACATCATACTCACTAAAGTATTATAACTAACTAACCATCACGCCGTTTCGCCAAAGGGGTAGGCAGAGAGGATGCACAATAGTCTACCTTGATATACCTCTCGGGCTTCCTCTATATACGAGTACATGGTAACATGCACGCTCGTCGATTATTTCCCTTTTATTAGTAATTTATTAATTTGATCATGCCATGCTATCCTCGACCGTTCATGGCTTCTGTTTCCACTCACACTGCTTGTATACAACTTTTTAACCATTCTTCTCTCGTCCGTGTGTTCCATATATCCAAACCAAGGATCCTTTTTTTAAATTTTATTCGGAATGCAATAATCTGCCTTAAATTTCTTCCTTATTTCGTCCCTCTATGTTCTATCATAAATCGTTTTTCCGCAATTTTTTCTCATTGATCTCATTTCTACGGCATTTACGCCATTCTCGTCCCTCTTTTGCCAGTTCCAAGCTCCATGCATTAAGGTTGGCTCTAAAACTCCATTATGTTTACTTCGGTGGAAGTATTTTTATTTGCAGTGACGATTTTTAAAGTATTTGATATTATTTAATTACAGATACACCATTTAAATTTCAACAAGATTTGATTTAAAAGAACAAAACAAATTAAGCATTACTGCACATAATCTTAATAGATGGTGCTAGTGTAGATTGAACAAAAATATGTGAAGTGTTCCTCAACATATTAGCATACATACGTCTTTCAAAATTTTGTCAGACGTGGTGGTCGTAAGAAGGGAGGAATGGGGAATGTTGTATTACATAAAGCGATCACTTAACCCAACTAATGACAGGTCATAAGTCATTTAAACGCCTCGACCACCATATTTTGTTTCCAAAAAACAATTTACATCTTCATCTCTATTGAGATAAAATTAATCCTTAAAAATTAAGCATTGTATGTATTCTTCTAACCTAATCAGATCTCAGACTTTTTCGCGGCCCATATCGGGCCTTGGTCTCCATTATTCCTCGCCTCCAACTATTCCTGTCATACATCTCTCCCGACATAATCTTTCCATCGTAGCCATGGTTGTTCAATTGGTCTTCTACAACCTAGGTGTCCCTCCAGCATATTTTTGGGGTTCCCGTTTACGGCATCCTTAGTGGAATAAATACCGTTTTTATATATAATGATTCAGTATTACGAAATTTTAAAACATTAGTGGGCACAAATTAAATCATTGAATATTTACCAATGAAAAGTAAGGGTTTACTCAAAGCTAGACGATAAAAATAACGATATCAACTTCAATTTACAACACAAAGTGAAGTCAAATACAAAAGAAACTCTGTCAATTATTGGCAAAAATATTCCTTCACTTCCTTCCTTGTGCTTCCTTCACTTGTACCAGTATAACATTTGTGTGCTGAGGTATAAGTTGTGCCGAATCAGTAGCGATGTAACGAGGTCTTCCTGCTAATGGCACGGCGGACTGCCCGTCACATGCAGTGGGGGTGGAGATCAACATTAGCATACTACGCGCTATACATTATTTATTGCCCTAGTCTGCAGATACAATGGACTATGGAGAGAATACAATTTGAGCTTGGGGTGGGAACAGATTATATTGTAAATATCGATCCATCAATACAATTTAATAGTGTTGGGACGTTTGGCTATGCCCATGAATTAATTGGCTAAATTTGAATAATATTCGGATTTGAATTTTTGACTATCGTATAATAAATCAATCGATTGTGACGTTAATTTTTTTAATCATTTCATAATTTAAACATTATTTTAATAACAACAACAACAACAAACCATAACGCCGTTTCCCCGCAGGGGTAGGCAGAGAGAATGGACCGCCACACTACTCTATCCTGGCACACCTCTCTAGCTTCCTCCACATTCATACATCGAGTCATACACGCACGTCGATTCACCAACCTTTAATATTTGATTAATTTGGTCATGCCATGTTTTCCTCGGTCTACCTCGACTCCTTACTCCGTTTACTTCGTTAACGTATACTTTTTTAACCATTCTTTCTTCACCCATGCGCTCCATATGTCCGAACCAACGCAGCGAACCTTTCATAACTTTGTTCATAATACCTTATTTCGCTCTACATTCCTTTCTAATAAATTCATTAATAAACTAACCTTAAATGTACTTTTACATAACTTCTAAAATTAAAGAAAAATTTTATGACCTCACCTTAATTGTAACAATTTAAAAACTGTTCCACGAACATACACAAGTATTTTAAGGAGAACAAAATCTAAAAAAACTTATTTGAACGTGGCATGACTAAATCAATCATAATTTTTTTTTCACCCGCATAAGAAATTCGAAAATCGACTAGAGAATTGTGTCATAATATTATAGAAGAGTGTAGTAGTCCTACGTACAATCATTTCCCTTTTGGTAAAACCGAATAGTTTTTTTAAATATAGACTATATACTCGTATGTGATAAATTCCATCAAAATTTATCAAAGATTATAGATTCATATTATTGTAATATGAATAAAAACGATTATTTTTTAGAAGTTATATTAATAATACATGCAAAAAAAATGATGTTTTGATTCATATATATAAAAATTATAATGGAATATGGTATCATTCGTTTTATTTATTGTTCTTACACAATCATGTAAAATTCCACATTTATAAAAAAATCTATTATATATTCCAGGTAATATGTTATATTGATAAAATATATTGTTTTCTATCAATTTATTTTTTTTATGGGAGTGACATGATTGGTATACTGGGGCATTATATATCAGTTAAATTGATTTTATAAATTTATTCAGTTTGTTTTTATCTCAAATGACATTACAAAAACACAATAATAGTTTAAGGCATACTCGTATATTGTATTTGAGACCAAAAACGCGTGAGAGACGATTCTACTTTTTTGGATAATTGTCTTAGTAGGCGATAATTGTCTTAGTATCGTTACAATTAAACTGCTGGAAAATGGACGCTTACATCAATATCAAATATGCATAATAGATTCATATTTTTGAGCGTATATTATTAATATATAAACTTTCGTAATCAAAACTTATTTAAAGCATCAATTCCTTCGTTTATGTTATACCAGAGGAAAACTTTACAAGACAAACATTTGGCTTCATGCTGTGCGGTAGAGAACAAAGCATTGAGTAAGTATGGGATGTGCCAACTATCCCTGGCTTAAGTAGGATCAGCTGCTTGACTAATTAACACTGGGTAGGTACATCCATTGAATGATTAAACTCGAGCCTTTGTATCGCCAGACATTACGGCACAGGTACACCACTCGCTGGACATTTGTACGTCTAAACTCTAAAGTAAGATATATGTTCACCTGAAAACTTATTACATGATTTGAATTTGATTAAAATCAATGATATTCTTATAAGATTTTGTAAATATTGTCGCTGTTTAAGTCCACGTCATCTATACCGATGCACTGTCAAGAGTCAGTGGAAAAAAAATCATTTTTATCGCATAAAAATGCATTGTTTTTAAATTAAGCACTACCGATTATACGAAACAACTCTTCCCATAGTAAAACATTTACCAAAAGTTTATATAAAATTATTTAAACGCCATATAATTGTATCTCCATAGAGACGAAGATGTAAATTGTTTTTTTGGAAACAGAATATGGTAGTCGAGGCGTTTACAGGACTTATGACCTGTCATTGATTTGGCTAAGCGATCGCTTTATGTTAACATTCCCCATTCCGCACTTCTTACGACCACCACGTCTGACAAATTTTTGAAAGATGTATATATGCTACTATGTTAAGAACACTTCACATTTTTAGGTCAATCTACACTAGCGCCATCTATTAATATTATATGTAAGCACTAAGCAATGACAATGACGGGTCATAAGTCCTATAAACGCCTCGACTACTATATTCTGTTTCCAAAAAACAATTTACGTCTTCGGCTCTATTGAGATACAATTAATCCTTTAAAATGATTAACCCGCAATGGGTAAAAATCCAATATTGTCTACAAGTATTTGTATATATTAAAAAAAAGGCATGTAGATCAGTGACAGGATTTATATTAATTTGTATTGACACATGAGTTAATCGTTTAGAAACTAATTGAAATGTATTTTCGATAGTGAAATTTGTTCTTATTTGTTCGACAATGTCCGTTTTCTAGAAAGATTTATTTAATTTCTGATAGACATGTTTCACATTGCTAGTACAATATCAAATATTCGATAATACCTTAGCAAGGCAAAATATTATACATACGTCACTTTCATATTAACTTTTTTTTGTGGAGGTTTATCAGAAATAATAGATTAAAAGTTTTTAATGCCTTTTTAAAATAACAACAGAATTAAAATTAATTGACAAAATAACTCAAATATTGTTTTAATAATATATCAAACTAACTAACTAACTAACCATCACGCCGTCTCCATCCGACTGCAACACTTTTCTTTCCTGACATATTTCTCTCGCTTTCTCAACATTCATACATCGTGTCATGCACGCGCGTCGATTTCTCTGACTCCTCACATGGCCGACATTCAATATTTGATTTATTTGATCATGCCACGTTTTACTCGGTCTTCCTCTATTTCTGGTTCCATTTACATCGTTAACATATAATTTTTTTACCATTCTTTCTTCATTCATTATTTCCGTAATAATATATCATTAACCAAAATGAAGTGAAAATCAAAGAAATGTTACTTACAACAGACAAAACGAAATATTAAAATTCTTCTTCGTTTCTTATTTTGTTTTCCGTCTAGTAACGTACACACTATTTTTTTTTATCTAAATGTGATATTTCCTTTCCTCCACTATTATTTATATTAGATTATATAATATCTACATATATAAATGTATGAGAAATTATACACGTAAGAGATCCATTGTTAGTTGGATGCTTAAGTAACGTATGTATCCCACCATCAAAAGCGCTGGACTCTCTTTGACTTATTGATTTATGAGTTCAAATGTTTCCTTGTAATAACAATAAAATGATTGATTATAGGCGGAGAGTACCTTGCTCAGTATTAGCTAATACAATAATAGTCCGGGATCTATGGAATCATAGGATCGTATTGAAACTTTATTGCCGATAGTCTAACCATTAATCACACTAACCGAATATGAAAATTATTTATTTTCATATCACATCATGTCTCGATAATTTACAAGAGTTATTGATGGTATATATTTTCTTTAAAAATATATACAAAACGATTTTTTTTTATGTGTCTTGTCTTTTTTTATATTTCGGCCGCAATACTTTAAAAATGTACAATAAATCGTATTTTAAATTATAATTTGGTGTACTCGGAATTTTATAATTTATTTTCAATGATAAAAATTATGCCTCATCTCACACTTGACGACCCCTGTATCAGGAGCCAAGCGTTCTGTACCACCATAGTTAGAAAAATAAGATTTATTACTTAAACATGTTATCCCTGCTATTGTTATATTGTTTTACTTAAAATAACGTAAAATAAACAATATGTTTAAAAAATATACCAGTATCTTGTGATAGAATACTTTAAATAATAATTAAATAAAACGATGTTTTTTAACTACTTCCACTTTTGTCTTTATTTCGACTCCGACCGGTTTCGCCAGGCTCGTTGGCATCGACAGACTGGAATATTTTATAATAGAATATTTAGTATTAATAAAATATTTTGTATAAATAAAATAGTTTGTAATAATAGAATATTTTGTACAAATCGCCTCACTGATAATAAGAATATCCACATCTGAGACCATTAAATTTAGCTTATAATCGCTCTCCATACCGGCATCACCAAAGGTAGTAAGAAAAAAAAAGTTTTAATATTTTCATTATTCTTCTTCTCCTTAGCTATCTCTCTACTGATGAATCTAGGTCTCTTTAAACAGTCTCCACTATCCTGCATGACTTTCATCAGTCTTCTTCTCCTGCGTCGACCGATTCCCTTTTTTTCCTTCGCATGGATATTGTATATTTAAATAAAACGGATATGGAGGAACAAACACATGCTAACCGAAAGTAAAGTCAGGATATACAAGGCATGCGTTCGCCCTATCATGACGTATGGAATAGAGGTCAGAACCGATACCAATAGAACTAAGAACCTTCTTAGAGTAGCAGAAATGCGAACCCTATGCTCCTCCATCGCAGGCAAAACCCTCAGAGATCGGATCAAAAATGAAACAATAAGGTCTGTCTGTGGTGTTGAAGACATAGTGAAATGGGTAAGAAGCAGAAGGCGTTTTTGGAGAGACCAGGTGGGCCGCATGGAGAACACAAGAATTGCAAAAATTGTTAAAGATGAAAACCCAAGCAGCAAGAGATTACCAGGAAGACCGCCGAAGAGATGGAGAGATGGCTGGACGTCATCATCCCAGGACAGCCTACCGTCACAAAAAGGTCATACGACCTGAACTAAGAGGAAGAAGTCCATTCCTTTTACTAACTACCGCACAATAATTGACCAACTTCGTTAGTAATACAATTCGTATTTCCCATTCTTACACTGCGATAGAATACCGACTAATTACGACTTTTGAGACTTTTGACGTGCCTTTGCTCCCGGCTGCAGCGACTGGAATGGAATAATTTCCGCAGTGTTTTATTTCTTGGCTTCCGAACATAATAAAAGCTAACGAGCCGCCCGCGCCTGCTCCAGCGATGCACCCTGCCGCCAGCCACCCGCCCGTCACGGCTCCCGCCCAAACTTTTGTCGTAAGTCAACGTTAATTCGGAAATCTTGCGACACTCCCAACGCCGCAGTCGCTGTACTTACGTCTTAAACGATCCTTGTTTTACATGCATAGCTTAGCTGCATTTAGATTTTTTTTAACTTATATAAGAACCTATCAAACGAATTGAAAAACAAACCAAATTTTCATTTGAAGCACTTTCTATGTGGTTAGACATTTTAAATTATTATTCTTATCATTTCTTTTACTTCTTAGTGTAGGCCTTGTGGCCTGTTTCTTTTCAGTTTTTTCATTAATCTGTGCCTGGAAGGCAAATGAATTTGGATAACTATTTCATTTGGACAAGATTGTTTCACCATCTTCAATTGTTTCCATTATAACATAAAAGTATATTTTATGTGTAATAATTTTAGTTGAATAATGATGAAATTGCAGTACGAGTATATTTATATAATTAATTTTACCAGCCGATCAATCAATTACGTATTTTCATATAATCTCGTATCTTTAACGATGTGATAAAATTTATTAATTTTGTGAATATATATTTTATTTATCGTCCCCAGTGAATATTATGTATATGACAGAGAATGATCACTATAAACATTCGTTTACTTTGTTTAAAAACCTTTTTGTATTGACAACCATATTACATTATTTGTGTTTTAACTATATATGAATCGGTTATTCAAGAAACGTAACAAGTCAGACTTTTTCATATACGAGGCCTGTTCAAAAGAAAAGGTGAATTTTGAATTTTCGCGGGCTGTGTACATTCGATTATCCAATTTATTTTTTTGTTATGTTGGTACACATATGTTTATCATATGTTAGCATTATCAGCCATTTTGGATTCGTGGTTTGTTTTTGACAACTGGAAAGGTTAGTCACGTTTTTATGTGTTCTTCGATTTTTTACTTTTGAAAAAAAATGGATCAAAGAATATGTATTAAATTTTGCGTTAAAAATAGAATAAAGTGCTCCAACGCACTTAAAATGTTGACTGTGGCATTTGGCGAGTCTACTTTGTCTCAAAAAAGTGTTTATAAGTGGTACAAGCGCTTTACAGAAGGCCGAGAAGATGTTAATGACGATGAGCGTCCTGGAGTTAACAAACGAAGAAAACATCGTAACAGTGAAGAAAATGGTTTCGAAAAATCGTCGAATCACTATTAGGGAAGTTGCAGAGGATGTTGGCACATCAATCGGCTCATGCCATGCAAATTTTCTCGGATGTTGTTGGCATGAAACGTGTGGCAGCGAAGTTTGTTCCGAAATTGCTAAATTTTGAGCAAAAGCAACGTCGCATTAGTATCGCTCAAGAGTGATTATTTAGTCAAAAACAACACCGTAATCAAGCCTCAACCACCGTATTCACCAGATTTAGCTCCCTATGACTTTTTCCTATTCCTGAAACTGAAGAGACCAATGAAAGAAAAGCGTTTTGCCACAATTGATGAGATAAAGTCAGAATCGAAGAATGAGCTGATGGCCATACCGAAAAGCGCATTCCAGAAGGGCTTTGAGGATTGGAAGAAGCGCTGGCATAAGTGCATTATATCTGAGAGGGATAACTTTGAAGGGGAGAAAATGGATATTGATGAATAAATAAATACTTTTCGAAAAAATTCGAAATTCACCTTTTCTTTTGAACAAACCTAGTATGTCAATTTCGATGGATTACTTTTCTATAGGTCAAAACCAATGTTTTTGTTAAGAATGATAACAAGTCCGACCATTCTAACACAGAAAAAGCAGACAGCGTTTATTTCAGTTTAGCTATGAAAGGGAACAAGTCAATGACATGTTCCCTTTCTTAACTAATCTGACAACAATTATGTATGATTATGACAATGAAAGATTGTTGTTAAACATGACCTACATATTTCTGAGACTGTTAAGCTCGGTCGTTCGGTATTTTTATCTAAAATGTCGGGATCTGAATGTCGGGCACTGTAAAAATAGTACTGAAAGTACTATTTCCCTATGGTAATTTGCGAAATAATTTGCAAACCTCATAAAAAGTTTACGGTTTGCATGTTTAAAAGTCTGGACATATTAAATTTCAAGAACTGGTGGCCAAATTTCTACAAACGAAATGCCATCTCAGTGGAAACCAAATCCCGTCAAGTTCCACGCGCCAACAAGCAACATTTTTTGGTTTCTAACTGCCTAGAGTTTGAGTACTCTTCAAATCTGAAAGGATGTGTGGTAGCACGCCCATTCATCCAATCATTAACTCACCATACATTTGATTTGAGAAGAATCTTGGACAAACATCAGTTTTTCCAGAGGAACAAGCGTTCAGTAGTCCAATACCAATAAACATTAAGAAAATTGGAGATTTTCGACGCACTCTCCAATACATTCCAGATATATTGTACATAAGATTTTTTTTTAAATATTGTTGAAAACTGGCCAAATGATGATAACAATAATGAACATGATGATTAATACAACGTTTTACAAATTTTCATTCCTTTTTTCTTTACATTTTAACGATTAGTAATGAAAGGGAACAAGTCAACTGTTTTTAAATTTAAATAAATAAAAAAACTGAATAAAATTTTAACAAAAAGAAACTTGCATTCGATGTATTATGTCAAAAACCAATTTTACCAAAAATAAAAATAATGATTGTTCTTCAATTTCATTAATTAAATAGTTTTTTGTGTCTCCTGAAAAATTTGGTCCGCTTGACTTGTTCCCCTTCTTAAATAACCGATTCATATATAAATAGTCATTTTGAGTTTGAGGATTTAACAGAATTGTCTGAGATAAAAATTAAGATGATGTTTGCCCTTTAAAAAAACTGAAATCTCTTGATTAAAGGTCTATTATAGGTTTCATAAAATAAATTTCAATATTAATTAGTCGATTTTTTTAAAGATAGGTCGATGTCAGCAAATTCGAATACAAAATTAATCAGCATGTCGATGTAACATATGTAGTAAAGGAATCTACTAACATTATATAATATAATACAAATAATAAATAACACAATTTTTCTGTAACAATAACTACAGCTATTTGTAAAATTGTCAGTAAAGTTAATATATAATCAATCAAAGATAAGCACATTTTCAAGGATTAAGTCAACAAAAAAGCTTTTTTTAATTAAACCGTTTTTTAAATATTGTTTCTCGTTTAAGATTAAAAACTACATATATTATAATTTATACTAATTAAAGCGTCAGTTTTTTTTTATGGGAACACATGCTTCGCCTTGCTGTGGGTATCATATATTTGATACTGACTTAGCAATGAGAAACATGGCATTCTCGTAAAATAAAACAGCTCTTTTAGAAAACAGACGTTTATATTTTTTCTTCTTCACTTTTGGTAGACTCAGGAGTCTGTTATTTCAGGCGGGTCCTCTTGAGACGCTGAACTCCAGCTTTCTCTCCACCGTTTCGGGGTTCTTCCTGGTCGGCGTTGTCCGTTTGGCGTTCCATGGAGTTTATATTTGTATTAATCAAACCATTCTTCATTTATTCTAAAATTCTAATTTTCCATTCAATTTATAACATCAAAAATATCGGCATTACCAACTTATTAATGAACCATTGCCCTATCAAGATTAAATACCATTACAATTTGTTAAATCCATTAATTTCTTTTAATAACTTTTTGGAAACATTTTATGTCCGCAAAACTTTTTTGCGCTTTTTACAAACATGTTTCGGGACACAAACCTACCCTAATTTCATATACTGAAGAAGTAAAGTTTGTGTCCCGAAGCATGCTTGTGAAAAGTGCAAAAAAGTGTAGTGAAAATACAATGTTTCCAAAAAGTTATTCAAATTCGAATCTAAAATACAAAGTGATGGCGAATATAGAATAAATCCATTAATTTTAATGTTATTTTTAAATGCCATTGAAAAACGGGGCTCCCGAAGCTCCTGTCTCCTCCCCTACTAATAAATAATACAGATATCAGTCTGTCCCCTTGATTAATGCCTCTGATAAATTTGGTACACTTCATTTAAATGCCTGGTGAGAAAAATACAGATCCATCCAACGAAATGACTTTCTGAAGAAAAACGAGCCCTATGATGGATTATTTGTCTCCCGTAACTCGAAAACAACTTTATCCGAGTTTTTTAATGAATGGGGATGATTTTTCTCTCTAAACATTTTCCATGGCTAGGTAATCTTAAAACTTCATATTTGTTGACTCTAAAATATTACGCAACATTTTTTTTTATGTTTGCATATTTATGATTCTCAAAACTTTGTACTTTTTACGAGCTAAGAGTTCCCTTAAGTACTCAATAAAAAATGTTTTCTTTTAATCTTGGTTCCTGTTTTCTAAAACATAAATCAGAGTACGGTTTTTTCTGATGGAATGCTTTGTTTAAAATCAGAGTTTTTTTGCTTGATGATATCATATATCAGCATAATCACGAAAAATAAGTTTCTGTATCATATTTCCAAATTATTTTACCCTTGAAAGCAACGTACAAGAATTTAATATAAATACTTTTTACCATTACATCTTGGCTTAATATATTTTTTTATTCGAAATATTGTCAGAATAAACATCATTATCACATTATCAATACATCGTAATCAACAGTTTTCTTTTTCTAAACTTTGTCGTTTTGTTTTTTATGTTGTTATAACACTTCTAAGTGGGATGGGATAATAATTTTTCTTATTTTTTTTATTTGATATATTGTTTACATTTCTGCTATAATCTTTATATTAATTTTTATATAAAAATAGTTGTTGGTAGTAATAAGAATAGTTTAAAAATTTCCATGATCTTTATAATATAAATCTCAATGAAAAAAACTCAGTCATAAAAAAGTTTCAATAATCTCTGTAATAAATAAAAAAGAGTAAAGTTTTTTGATGAAGGAATCGAGTCATGTCCATTATTGAACTCAGTTCCACTGGAACCTTAGCCAAGCGTTCTCCACCAAGTATACCAAAAATATTATGACGAAAAATCGTATTTGACGTTCAAGACCCGTTATTTTGCATAGATTTATTGGCAAAGCACTGTAATGTAAAACCAGGGTATTCCCTCAAGAATATGTACTATTTTAACTTATTTTACTATTTCTAACGCGCAGGTTGCATCTTTAAACATTAAATAATATCGTTACCCCCTTAGCTTGACCGATTAATTAACAGCGCCGCACACTGCAGAGAGATTTAATATTATCTCAACACTGCATAAAGAGGGGATGATTTTGTTTGTTTTGGTGCAAAGTGGAAATTACTCCGGGCTTCGAGGGTGCTCCACTGGGCGCTAGGTGCCGGCGGAAATCAAAGGATAGCCAGCAATACCGCGACCCTCACTTGTCTCCACCCTCGAACGGGCCGGGCAATCGATACTTCATGAAACGATACATTTTTATATATTTTTTTAAGCTTTCGTTATTTTTTAAATAATTGTGCTTGTACCTTTTAAGAATACTAAAGTTTCGTTCACATATCTGTTGATATTTTTTTATTATAATAATATATCGTCAATTACTAAGAAAAGTATTTCTATTGTAATGTCCATTGATTTTAAAAGATTTTTTTTAATTACTCCCTTGTTTTACTAAGAATACGCTATTTCTAAACTACGGAAAGTAATTTTAAAACACATTTTATTTTATTCTTCGTCTTCTTGTTCCTCTCCTATCGGAGGTAAGTCAACATCATGGCTGTTTCTACCCTCGATACAGCAGCTCTAAATAGTATTATTGTGCTGCAACTGAACCATTCTTGAAAATTTTCTAGCCAGGATTTTATTCTGCTCCGGACACTTTGAATTCCGTTAATTTTAACTTGAATAATATGTGCAGCACTTTGTATTGAAATATTTATCCCATTTATCTCAATATTTATCGTTTCTCATAATGTGCCCGAAGTATTCCAGTACCCATAGCGCTTGATGATCTAGACAATTTATTTTTCTTTCTTTATTCGCTGCAGTACTTTCTTGTTTGTGACCTCTGCCCATGATACAATATATCCACATTTCTAATGCATCCAGCTTTTTAGTGATAGTTTTTGTCTAGGTCCATATTTCTTTATCGTAAAAGATTCGCAATTCAATTATTATATAACCAAAACTATTCTTATTCGCAATTCGATGGGTAGGTCTTTGTTGCATTGGACCGGTTTCATTTTGAAGAAGCTATTTTATGCCATTTCTATGAATAAAAAAACCAAAAATCATGTTAAGAAATACTCGTACATACAAAAATAGGAAATATACAATCAAATAATATTTTTGTATCTTAGTTACATATTTTTTCTTCAATATTACTTGCAATTACCATATACTAAACCAATATGTATTTTTGATCTTATTGTGTATTTTACGTGTAAATTAATCAAATCAGAATAGACATGCATATTATTTAAGACTTTTTAAACCTATTCAGGGGACGTTGTTATGAGCCTATGTATGCTATAACTTTTCTCCCTAAAAATGTTTCAAACAAATCTTAATTGCATATGAAAAAAGAAAGAGAATTTTGTTTTCCCAAGAATCGGAGATTATTCGCGTAATTTTCAACTGTGTTGTTCTATTTGGAATTTCATTTGTATCTCAACTATGAAGATATTCAAATTGAATGTAGATTTTATGTAGACTGCTAATCAGTCTCCTGCAGTTGTGAATAAAATATTCAATTTCAGGTGTCCTAATGAACTTCCCATTCATAATGTAATTGGAGAGAAAAATTGAAACCGCATCTTGCAATGCTAGTTTAAGATTTATTGTTCTGCATATTCCAACAAAATTCAGTCGTTTCAAACGTTCCACCTTGCTGTAACATATCTTATCTGGTTCACTGTAGATGTCATATATCATATTATATTACATCCAGTTTCCAATTGTATCAATGTGTTTGGTGTTAATATTTGGTACACTATTAATATATTTTAAAACATTGGCGTTGATTAATAGAATAAATTTTTGGAATAAAATCGATTTTAGATTTTTGTGCACCTAGATCCTGCATTGTCATCGCAAACAAAAACCTTTCCAAAAAATCTAGAATGGCAGTGCACAATGGTGTTCTTCTACCGACCCTTATGTATAGACGCGAAGCATGGAACTGGCAAAAGAAGTATGAAAGTACAATAAATGCAGTAGAAATGAGATCTCTTAGACAAATGTGTGCATTCTCTGTGTATGATAGAGTGTCGAATGAAAATATAAGAAGTGAATGCGGTGCGAATGATGGTGTTATGAACAAAATAATGAAAGGATCATTAAGATGGTTTGGACACATGGAAAGAATGAATGGTAAAAAAATATATGTTAACGATGTAAATGGAACCAGAAATAAAGGAAAACCGAGGAAAACGTGGCACGATCAAATAAAGCAAATATTGAATGTCGGTCATGTGAGATGTCAGAGTAATCGACGCGCATGCATGACACAATGTATGAATGTTGAGGAAGCGAGAGAAATATGTCAGGAAAGAAAAGTGTGGCAGTCCATTCTTTCTGCCTACCCCTTCGGAGAGACGGCGTGATGGTTAGTTAGTTTTTTTTTTCGATCCTGCAATCCTTGGCCGCAATTCAAATTATCGCAATACATTTCATTCCATTTCGCAAATGTACTTGTACTAGTCCTGCAAAGCTGTCGTAATCTGTAACCATTGAAATTTACTATGCATTCAGGATCAACGCAACCCAATACCTGCAATCTTGTCTGAGTTCCACCATTGGGCAACTTCCCGCGGTCAGTGCAGCGCGGTGCCCGCCTCAACAGCGGCCAGTAACAGGATCGTGTGTCTCCTTAACACAGTTGTTAGCGCTGCCTAACCTAACCGCGGGATTGCTATTCAGCAGGTAATCCGATAGCAGAACCCTCTCCCCAAGGCTAAGTCCGACTTGCGGTCCGGGTCGTTGGCATCATTGGGAATCAAACCGCAGATTGCCACACGAAGTTTCAATTTACTTAGAGCGCTTTAGCAGATCTTAACGTGTACATTACTTACAAATTACCAATGGCGTGCATTGCACGCTAATAAAAACTGCAATTCAAAATTACTTTTTTCATCCATAAATACACTTAATCGATTTTGTGGCAATCATTTTATTTTCACAATTATTTTGATTTTATGGGTGTTCTTGTGCCGACTCTTAAAGAAGGATGAAAGTAGATTAAATGCAGTAGAAATGAGATCTCTAAGACAAATGTGTGGCAAATCTGTATATGATAGAGTGACATATGCAAGTATAAGAAGTGAATGTGGTGCGAATGAAAGTGTTAAGAATAAAATAAGGAAAGGGTCATTAAGATGGTTTGGACACATGGAAAGAATCAGTGAAGATAGAATGGTAAAGAAGGTATATGTAAACGGCGTGAACGGAGCTAGAAAAGGAAGGCCGAGGAAAACGTGGCACGATCAAATCAATCAAATATTGAATGTCGGTCACGTGAAGAGTCGGAGAAATCAACGTGCGTGCATGACAAGATGTATGAATGTAGAGGAAGCGAGAGAAGTGTGTCAGGACAGAACAGTGTGGCGTTCCATTATTTCTGCCTCCCCTCCGAGAGACGGCGTGATGGTTATAGTTTAGTTAGTTAGAAATTGAACTTACGAAAAAAACTTTTTTTTTTACTTTGTAGTGGAATGAAGACCTCATATAGACCTCGTATAGTAAAGGGAGATCCCCCACACGATGGTGTGATGATAAAAAGGACATTGTTATTTACTTAGTGCAGAAGGCATAAGATAAAAGTATGAAGAAGTTTGGGTGACCCAACAGTAGACGGCATCGGCTGTATAAGAAAAAAACATAAGATAGATCTTTATCAAATTATCATTAAAGAGTTTTGTGATGCAAACAATAATTTCACATGTTCAATTCAAATTACAAAATATATGAAAATGTTATATTTATATGACATTTATAAACATTAATGTATTATAGAACAAAAATTCATTCAATTTCACCCTGCAAATATTAATTCCAGAAAAGTCAATTGCCGATTCATGAATATTTATTATTCAATACAATGTGATTAATGAATACCGTTCCGAATGAGTTTTAATATTAAACTTTCGAAGCGCGTTCAAAAAGGACATATAGACTGATTTATGAACAGTTTTTACTTTCTGCCGCCAGAAATATTATATTACGGGAAGTGCGAAATCCTTAAAATTTACATTTAAATAAAACTGCGCCCACAACACATTAAACTGAGAATTTTTTTTAAGTTTGAGAAACTTTTCGAAATTAATGTGTTAAATTAAAAGTGAAGACTCTTAAAATTTATAATTCTTTGGAAAGGGACGATTAACTGCGTGCTTAAAACTTTACAATAGAAAACTTTAAATTATACTTTTCTCTATAATATTGTATAGAGTGTATTTATTATAGCATGCGAGTATAAAGGAATTTTAGATGATCGTAAATTTAAGATAAAACATATGCACAGGGGAATATAAAATTGAATAAATGAAAGAGGTAGTCTCTCTCTCGAATGACATGCGATAATTGAGGTATAAGTCCAGATTAACAAACGGTCTCCTTGAAGTTTCCTATCTCTTGTCCAAAATACACGAACTTACAGTTCTATCAAACTATTATTTAACTCTCTTCTCTTATATACTTTGTAAACCTATACAACACTTATATTTTAAAAATCAAATTACATAGACATGTTTCAGACAAACAGTCCTTCTTCAGTAAAGATACATTTTTAAAAATATTATAAAATTGTTTACATGATCTGACAGATGTTATAAAGATTTATTTTGGAACAACAAATATTATGATTTAATTTAAAATAATAATTTTAAGTTCTTATTGGGGTTCAGGTAATTACTTGCAACAAAGGAAATAAAACAAAGATTGGACTTGACGTTAAATTTATTTGATTATTTATATTTTTTTTTTTAACTAAACAACTTGTTTGAAAAATGGATTCTGGAGGTTATCCTATATACGCGTATATTCTATAATTCAGCAACTCCCTATAAAAGGCGCTGAAAGAGTTTGTTGCAAGAATACCCTGTATGTATTGCCACGTTTTCCAAGTTAGGGTCATTTAAACCATTAACACATCATGGCCTTATAACAAGAATAAGACACTCTAAATACCCAATGTGTTTTAACAAACTTAATAATTAACCATCACCCCTCCGGAGGGGTAGGCAGAGAGGATGGACTGCCAAACTGTTCTATCCTAACATAACTCGCGCGCCCCTTCTACATTCAAACAACGTGACACGCACCCTCGTCGATTTTTCCTCCATCGAACATGGCCGCCTTTCGGTATTTGGTTAATTTGGTCATGCCATGTTTTCCTTGAACTTCTTTTCCATTGACACTAGTTGTATATATATTTTTTACCATTCTTCCCTCATCCATTCGTTCTGTATGTCCAAACATCTTAGCGACCTTTTCTTAATTTTATTTAGGACGCATTCATCCGCTTCGTATTCCTATATTCTTCATTGGGTAGCCTATCATATATTGTTTTTCTCCACATTATTTTAAGTGATCTCATTTCTACGTCATTTATTCAACTTTTATCCTTCTTCTGCCTCTTCACTTCCATACATAAGAGTCGGCACTAGAACCCTATTGTGTACTGCCATCTTTGCTTGAGTCGATATATTTATATTTGTAGTAATGGAGTGTACTTTGATAGTAAAAATACAGACTGGACGGAAAGGATGGATTGGAGCAGAATGTGTTTGAAGTGTAAAGTTGAATAATGTAATCAAAGAGGTTGAGTATCTGAAGCAAATGAGTTATCATCAAATCGTGTGAATAAAATGGCGTCAGATGGCAAAAAAATATATAAAAAGATATAGCAAGTAGTATCTAGTAGATGTGATATCTCGAAAAATCTCGAATAAGGGCAAGTCATCAGAGCACATTGTGCGCAATGTGTGTGTCTGATTACTAATATATCCTCTTTCTGAAAGTTATTCACTGCTAAACTCGTAATAAGTAGCCTTCACAAGCCGCCCACGCACAAATAAATTGTAGTTTCGGTCTCGAATAAACTTGATTAAGAATACTGTGCCGATGAGGCGGAACAGAATACATTTAAACACATCGTATGTGTATACAAATTTAATGTAATTGATGACCGTTAAAACACGACCGTAGCTCCGAGTAAATTAAATTCACTAGGTAACGAGTGTGTTGAAATTCACTAAGGATAATCAGAAGTACTCCAGTTCAGTAGCGGCCCTAAGAAAAATATTCTCATGTTATAAGGGGCCGTCAGAGGTATGAAAAAACTAGTATTTTCAACAATAACAATAAACCATCACGCCGTTTCCCCGTAAGGGTAGGCAGAGAGAGTGGACCGCCACACTACTCTATCCTGGCACACCTCTCTAGCTTTCTCCACATTCATACAGCAAGTCATACACGCACGTCGATTCTTCTGACTTCTAACATGACCAACCTTTAGAATTTGATTAATTTGGTCATGCCATGTTTTCCTCGGTCTGCCACGACTCCGTACTCCATTTACATCATTAACGTATACTTTCTTAACCATTATTTTTTCATCCATGCGCTCCATATGTCCGAATCAACGCAGCGATCCTTTCATAATTTTTTTCATAATACGTTCTTCCGCTCTACATTCCTTTCTTATATCAACATTTGAGATTCTGCTCTATCACACATACGTCTTAGGGACCTCATCTCCACCGCATTCATTCTGCTCTCATCCTTCTTTCTGCTTCGGTTCCATGCTTCGGTTCCATACATTACGGTTGGGACCAGAACTCCATTGTGCACGACCGTTTTCGCTTTCATTGATAAATTTTTGTTTCCAATAACTATTTTAGAAGCTCCATTCACTTTGTTACCCGCACCAACCCTTCTTCTGACGTCACTATCCGTTCGGCCATCCGCTATGAACATGGTACCTAAATACACAAATTTTATAAAACCAACGATTTTAAATTATTATATCATGTTTTAACTTGATTTGACCCAAATTTGAAAAAAAAATGTATGTGAAGTAATCGTAATATTTGTTGGACCTTGGTTACTTCTTACAGGTTCATCTAAAATCATTCAAATAAAAAAATATGTATTATTTTAATAGTTAATCTAGTGCCTAATCGAATCTTTTTTTTTAAATGAACAAAATGCCGGCCTGTGATAAGCTACTCATACTGACGGATTTTCAAGGAAAAATGCAACATTTAATTGTTTACAAAAAATAGAAGTTTAAAAAAAAAAATCCTTCGATCGGGCACTAGATTTACTATTAATAGGAATTATCATCGGTAGGAATCGAACCCTGGGCCTTCGGTGTGACTGTCGTAGCTGTTGCCACTTCATAACGAAGGTCGTCGCTTTACCCTTTCGTGGTTGGTGGGAAAACGATTTCCCACTTTCGAAATTGCTTTAAAAAGTTCACGTTTCCTAGGTGAATTCACTCCAGTCATCTAGCGATATTATTGGGTATTACGATAAAACATTTACCAATTTTATCGGTTGAACTTTAAATAATAATAAACAATTACGGATCGAATATCGGGTATTAATCGCAACTGCTCAGGTAGGTGCTTTATTAAGTATTGCGCGACACGGGGTGCCAAGTTAGGCGCACAGCTGCCTTACTCGTATATGAGGAGCTCTCAGATTTAACAACCAATCCGGCCAGACCTGCGGGATTCCATAGCCAGCCGCCACTGCCGGAATACACAAAATACCCGCTTAAAACTTAATAAGTCTGCCTCCGGAGAATAAAGAACACGTGTTGCTTCCAGTATTAAATTATCCGCGGTGCTCATTCTTAGTGTGTCACTTACTAAAATTGCTTTATTATGAACCCCGCGCCCCAGTCACTCGCACTCGTCCCGCATTATTAAATCTATTTATTAGGCAAATGGATACTTTGGGAGAATTTTTATGAAACTATAAAGCAAGTTTTTGAGTTGCTAATCAGGATGCTAAAATTTGGCTACACTCAAATATTCAGATATTCAAGAATATAATTTACATTTTTGGCTTACTTTTACTTTTTTTATTTGAATAATGACAATCTTGAACGGGGCTATATATTTTACGTATTATACTTTAAAATTAGTTTCCGAGACTCTTTAGACTATACGTAATATTATTTGTACAATAACATTGATATATAATAATCACGTTATGCTACTGAAATCTCTCGATGGAAGAATCATTTGAAAGAATGATTAAATAAAACGATGTTTTTTTTTATTACTTCCACTTTTGTCTTTATTTCAACAGCGTCCGGTTTAGCCAGACTCGCAGTCGAAATAAAGACAAAATTGGAAGTAGTTAAAAATATCGTTTTATATAATTATAACTGATATGTAACTTTGATAATTATCTGTTTTGATTTTGAAATACTATAATATTAAAATACGTATCACTATTTATTTATTAATTTCTATGAAAATGTCGCGACAACAAAAGTTAGCATCATCAGGTTTTATAAATATCTGTTTTCAAAACAACTTTTATCATTTGTAACAAACACCTGATGCTGCCAGCATAGGACGGTGAATCAGCTGTAGTGACATTTTTTTTAAATCAATCGATAAATTATGATACGAATATTATAACATTATTTCAAAATGAAAACAGAGAAAAACGTTGAGGTATCATAGTGATTAGGCCAAAACAATAGATTATCTAAATTTGGTAATATTTATACACAGAGATTTCGATATGATTTTATTCTAATGTAAATTGGTTTATTTTAACGTAAGTATCAATAATGTTGATTCAATTCAATATAAATTTCAAATATGTGAAGATCAGTCAATTGTGAGCATTCCATTTAAGCTTAATTTCCATTTAGCAATTGAAAAATGTTATAAAATATTGTGTATATACCATTTTTTAATTGCTTAAATGCTCAAAAGCAACCCTCAAGTAATTATCAAGTCACTTTTCAAACGTGTTTTTAACGATTAGCACATTATTTTTGACGTTTACTGATATCCGAGAATATATTTTCTCATCCACGGAATGCACGCCCCAATTATTTTATGCGGTTATTCAATAACGAAATAATTTAAATACAATTTCAAAAAGCTTGATTTCATCTATCATATATTCATCACAACTTTGTGTTTCAATTCATAGAACAAAGTGTATTTCTTTGATAACAACTCTTTATTAAAATAAATTAATTAAATTAACACAAAAAAAATTACCACATTCATGAAAATTTTGTTCAAATATTTATTTTGTATATACAATAATTAAATGCACTGGTGAATTACTTCTATGTCCCAAACCCAATTTTTTTAAATTCAATTGTAATTTTAATTTAAAAGTAATAATAATGCAAATTTCATATTTGTATTCAAACATCTTTATTCTGTACAAACAACCGGTTTCGCTCTCTCTTGGACACTGAGTGTCTTTTTGTAACCCTAACGAAGCTCCAGCGGGAGCAAAACCAGTTGGTTGTTGTAAAGAATAAAGTGGTTTAACAACAAATAATTTTTTGTACTCAAAAAATTATTTGTTGTTATATAATGTCACACCACAAATAATGCGATTGACACGAAAGTATTTTAATTAAGTGTGGTTTAGAAAGAAATAAACATTGTTCAGAGTAATTTCAATTCTAGTTTCTGATACCTCACCGCTTCCATCTTATATTTATTGATGGGTCCGCATCCATAGTAAAGTCTAGGTAAACCTATTTAATTTCATAAAACGTTTAATGCTCGCGAGCGCCAAGTTGCGCGGTAATCTCGGCAGCGATCAGTCGCCTCAGGAGGCTGGAGTATCGCGCGCTTCTGCCTTTAATCTCCCAACTTCGGCTCCGTCTTCAGAAGAGTCCGCTTCCTCGATGTGTTGAGGCGTGAAGCATAGATAAGTGATTTGGATTTAGTCGTATTAGCTCCAGGGTAAGCAAGTCTCATATTAATTGGTTGCTCTTTGCAAGGCTTAAAACTTATAATTGCGCCCCTACTGCGCATTTGCTTACGCTTTGGAAGATTCCAGAAGAGTTTACTCACAAGTTCTATAAAACAGGTATTACTCTAATAGCTCTTGGTAATGTTACAATTATCTATGATCTAGATAATTGAAATAGTACACGTGAATTCACATAAATATATACAATATATTGTTAACTTTAGTGAAATAACTATAAATTTGTTCAAAAACGAATTGATTATATGATAAAATGTTGTATTTTAACAAAATTAAAAGTAAACAAAATATTATTTTCATGAATAACGAAGAGGAATTCAGTTTGTCTATAAAAATGTAAAAGAACACCAGCAGTTCTATAACAGGTATCCATATAAGAACAACAAATGCACAATATAATTTTTACAAATGAAGTATTTTTTTTGCTTGACATATTTCGAACTTTTGTACCTATCATCGGGAGAAAGATATTACTTTCAATGTTTTATTTTTAAAAAATCGTTATAGAATTTAACTGTATTAAATTTATCTAAGAGTACTTTGATTTAAATTCAGATGCTAAATATCATGATGGTTAGATACCTAATTTTAATACCATAAATGAACTATTTATTTATTGAAATTAATATAATTCTTATATGAACGAAAAGCTGTTTTCTAGAAGATTTTTTATGTTTTAAATTATTTTGTTTATTATATTTCATATGTAGAAGGAAAAAAAACGATGATTATCTTTATTTAAATTCATTTATAACATTTGATGATGCCCTAACAATTAATCCGATTCATTTATTGATTCACGCCATTCTGGTTTACAAGCAAAACCCATTTGACAGATATTTACAAAATATAAACAAAACTTAAATATTCGAAATTTAAACAGAACAGAATAGTAAAGAAACTCGGCACCCCTGTTCATAATAATTTGATGGCGTCTCGTCGACGTCGATTAATATAGTTCCGTTCGTTGGAGTGAGCCCTGCGGGGGATGGAATCCGAACTTGATACAGTCATCTTTTTGTCTGGCTTTATTTCTTTCCAATCAGCGTTTCACACTGATATTACAGATCTTGGTACATATACTATCTTGATACTATTTAAATGTGCTCTTTAAATAATAGTTCAAAATTTGTACAATTTTAATAAGCAAAATTTTCACAATACAAATATTCGATTCAAGATCAATTATTTAACTTAATCAATGATTATAAAAGATAATATGAAAATTCTTTTGAGCTACGATGCATGATAAAAATTAAAAAAATTATTTGACTGATTTATCATACATGTGTATTTGTACATATAGTGTATTATTTTTAATTAATTTACGTATATTGGGTTCAATGTGGAATTAAATACAAGGTTTCTTTAATCACATTTTGTATCGATCAATTAACAAATCGTTCAAATATAAAATCATTAAGCTAGTGCTAAGTATTCTTAAAATAAGAATAACCTATCAAAGACACAAGGATAGTTTTATTGATTATTGAAAAACATCATTAAGATAGATATTTTCAATGCATGTCTCTAAATTTAAAAACAAATTGAGAATGAAATGATTCTTTATTATTTTTATTTATTTAAAACACATTGTTTTGCAGAATTGTTCTCTTAATCGTTGTCGATACAGCTCTCTGTAGAAAGTAATTCCCCTCGACTACGCGTACCCATGAGCAATGAACATAAAAATTTCATTGTTTTAAATATTTAATATATCCTTTTCACACTACTGTCGAGGTTTCAGTGCGTAAGTCGAAAATAAACTTATATATGTTAGCATGGAATGAAACATTTTATTATAAAAAAAATCGTTGTAATGAATTCGACAAACTTAAATTATTTAAAAATGAAGGAACGAAATCTATTCTTCAAATATTTTAATTTATTAGATATGAAACATTTTATTTCCTATTGGAACATTCTATGGTACACTATCTCTGAGGTGATAATGTAGTTCACGCAGATTAGTTCTGTAAACTGGAAGTTTATATTATATAATGATAAATGTTCTCTAAAATGGCACAGCCGTCAAAGGATCCCACGACTAGTCTAAAAAAAATTATATACCTTTTTTAGATACATTTGAATCAGTACTATTTTATAATTACTTTCAATATCAAAATGCACTCGTCGTTTTAGGTATTTTTTGTAAACCAAAAATATTAACTCAATTGACTTTATAAGAACTATATTATATTAGAAAAATATATTTTATATGAATTTAAGTATTATGATTCCCAATTTTTAGTTCATTTATTGCATTGAAGATTATATTAGTTGGAACATACGAGTATATAAGATCACTGCGAGCTGCAGAAACTGGTTGAAACTAAAAAATCAAATGAAATAATAATAAATAAATGTTATAATTTTTTTTTTTGCATTCGTAGGGTTGTATACCATTATAATAAAGAGAACAATATAAGTTTGAAGAAGATAGCTAAGCTTTAAAACTTCATCCAGATAATTAAACTGAGAAGTGTTATAAAAAAAATCATTTTCATTCGAGTCTAGCTTCTGCAATGTTGGAGATAATTTAATAATGCTGGGATGAATATTTAAAGCTCAAAACCAACATATTGTTTCAAATGTATGTACCGTGTGTCTGGTTAATATTATAATTGTTTACAATGTTTTATTCATTACATTAGTTTGTGTGTATTATATGGTTTGGAGTAGGTAATTTAGCTGAGGAATGTTGGCGCCAGGCAAACATGATTTATGAACCAGGTACACAAGTAATTAGTGATGTTTGTCAGGGATAATCTTAACATGCTCGGGAGAGTTATTTGGTGTCCTGGGATATAATGAATTAAAAATATAGGCGTATCATAAACTGTTCACTAAACGGATAATGATTTAATATGGGAATATTGACAAAACCAACGATGTTCCTTATCAAATAGCTAAAGGACAAATAAATATGAACTTTTTTATACTCGTATATTCATTATTCATATTTCATTTTTATATTTTTGTCATAAAAATAAGATATTTTGTGTTAAAAAAGTTGGGTTCCTTTTTTTCATTAGTAGTAGAATTAATGCTAAATTACAAAACTCCAAAATAAATACAATATTACGCGCATTACACAGTCGATTAACATTTTTGTATTTCATGCATGAATCGGAGGCAATTGAAGTGTGGCTGGATCGCAAATTATTCGCATTCCTTGTACCGATTGGTCAACAAAAAAATGTTCTCCAGAAACCCACAGCTAACCCATTTTTAACAACATTAAAGCCCGCAAGGTGTTAATTTTGATTCATGTTCCTTGAGAAGAAAAGTGGGAATTTGTGCAACTGATCGTTAGATGTAAAATAGATGGCCAAAGAGATGACGAAAGGACTTGTTCAAAGAAATGTTTACTTCGTTTATTTGTTTTATGAATAAAAATATTGAAGACAGAAAATAAATCGGATTGCAGTTCTTAAGCATTTAGAATCATGTATTGAATGGAGACAGATATCAGATCCTCCAACTCATGATTATGGGAATGTGGTCCGGGCAGGCAAGGCAAATGTCATGTTTTTTTATATGATCGAGCCATAGAGGGCTCTCTCCGCTTACCCGAAGCTATTATAGGCGCAGAGGCGCCTTTCGTCAGCTTCACTCGTGCACTCCCTAGGCCCGTCCTCCGTCCATGCGGGACTTACGGTTAAAAAAATATATATATATGTATATTTGCAACCAAGGGGGACCCAGACCACAAAAAACTAAATGTGGTCTGGGTCCCCCTTTGGTTGCAAAATGCCATGGTTGCGCAATATGAGACTGGACTCAAATAATGTAGAGGGAGTTATTCCTGACATCGTAAGACATAAATATATTTTGCAAAAGTGATGGCCAACGTCGGAAAAACCTGATAGGGTACAGAAAGAAGACTATTTATAGTCAACAAAAATATATGTTTTCTATAACAGTAAACTAACTAAACACTCCTCTTTCGAAACACAAAATAATCATATATATGTATTCAATGCAAGAAAATGCAGTTTTGCTTCAATGTGAACATTTTCAAAGATAATTTCATTCGCTGTTTCGGATCAGAGAAACTAAATATAAACTGGCGTCTAAAATCAGAATTGGAATGAAATAAATGAAACCGAATCTTGCTTTGTTAAATATTGAATCTAAACTGAATTTATTCACATTTCTCCAGCGCACGAATTGCGTTATTCATACAACCTATTATACTTTAAACATTCTATTTGTGAATTCAATATGTCAAATATTAAAAAAAAAAGTTTTACACAATTTTCAAGAATACTCGTACTTGTAGTGAATAAATATTTTATGTGCGAGCTCTCACTCATTATACCGAAAATTCAGTAATTATTTTCCCCTTTTTATTACTATTGACGTAAGTTCTTTTGTAAATGTAATAGATGAACTTTTTACGCGCCAATAAATTTGTAAGAAAATGTAGTCGATTCTTTACGATTTTCTTTTTTAAAACAAAAGAAAAACCTTTTCACAGCCCAAATAAGATTATAGAAGAATCATAAAAAAAAACGATTATTATCTCTTGCAAGTTAACCAAAATTTAACATTTGAAAGTAGGAGGTTTTAGCGTATATTTTTTCTATAATGTTATATATAGGAATGTATGGAGCAGTTATAGGCAATATAACAAAAAGGAAAAACTTATGGAATGTGTTGAAAACTCACAATGGTGGATTTTTTTAATTTTAAATAAATCATAAAATGTTTGCCAAAGTTTATCAGAAAATTTTTCAATTAAATCCATACCCAGTGGATAAACCTATCCTTCAGATCTGCAAGAAAATAGAAAAAATTAAAATTTTAATTATTTTTTTACTATTTTAAATATAAATACTTACATATATATATTTAGAAGTCTTTGCGCACGTGACTCACGCGCAATTTTATATTTTATCAAAGGCCCTATAATCAACCACAAGCAAAGGGAACTTTTAAATTCATGAACCGACATAACGAGTATATAAAATACTTCCACAGAAGATATATTGAAACTCGTAGGAGTTTTAAATTAAGTTGTATTGTTATAACCATCTTTATTCATCGCACGTGCCTTAGCCGAATTAGTCAACCGTTGGCAATAGGGTTGCAATAATTATACACCCCAGCCCCCTGACAGTCCACTAACTAAGACACACTATTCGTGCCCGCGCCCCGTGCACCCAGCAGGGATCCAAGTTGATTGAGAAATCATAATGATCTCCCCCCAACTTTTTGAATAAAATGTTGAGAAATACTTCATCGTCAAAGCAAATCCTTAAGTTTATAAAGACTAACATTTTTAATTATTAAAATATTTCTTCTGTATTCGCCATCACTTTGTGTTGAGGATTCACATTTAAATAACTTTTTGGAAACATTTTATTATTAACATTTTATTTTTTATTAAAAAAGTGTTGTGATAATATTATAAAATGTTTCCAAAAAGTTATTAAAATATCATCGAAGCAACGTATTATTAGTAGATTTTTATGTTTCTTCTATTTTCGACATACTTTGTGTTGTAAATGATTTATTTTCCTTATTAGTTTTTATATACTTAGTATATACAGCACGTACATTTAAAAAAAAATACATAGACATGTTTAGAACAACCAGTCCTTCTTCAGAGATACATATAATAAAGATACATATTTAAAATATTATAAAATTGTTTACAACATCTGACAGATGTTATAAAGATTTATATGTGTTCTAATGCAGAGAGGTATGCCAGGACAGAGCATTGTGGCGATCCATCCTCTCTGCCTACCCCTCCGGGGAAATGGCGTGATGGTTAGTTAGTTAGTTAGTTTTTTTTGTATTCCAATGAATAAATATTTAAAAATATGATTTTTTATATTTAAAACTTCGAGAAAATATTGAAGTATACTATTTTAAAGTTTTTTGTATTTTTCTACTCATTAAATTCAAATTCTTTAATTAATACGAATGAAGTTTGTTGAAGTTTAGTTATGGTTTATGGGATTGAATGAATGGAATATTTAGCATTTCTATGGCTTTATCAATTGTAACACAAGTTCGTTTTAAGAGTGTTCTCAATACCTATACTACACATTATATACATAGTTAACATGATCATGCTTCAATATTAATATAATATTATTGAATAAGTATGAAATGTTTAATAAATAATTATGTAATTCTAAAAGCATTCCTTCACGTTGATTCATTAGGAATTTATTGGGTATTCTGTGAGGATATCAATATAAACGTTTCTAACAGTATATTGCTCACCATTTTCAAAAAAGCAATCCAATTTTTATGAACGGAATAATACATACGTACGTGAAAGGTAATGTGTATATCATTTGTAAAGAAAATCCCAGTCTGAACGGTGTCTTTCAATTCCCAGCTTGGGCGAAGTAAATATCATATGGTATTAGAAAAGGCTTTGAATCTTTTTTCGAATGCTAGACAGGCCGTGTGGCTCTTCTATAGCAGGATGTAGCCTTAGCCGATACGGGGTGGAAGGAGGTGACCAAAATGTTTATTTAAAGCACGCAGTCACTGACACTTTTTCAATCCGGAATGTTCACTCAATAAACGTGGCCATTTGGAAATGTATTAGATATAACAAATTAGTTCGATGTTTTTGCTTCGAAAATCTTAAGAGGGATATTTTTGATTTTATTTACTATTAAAAACTTATTTTTTCTGCGTTTCTTACACATTAGATATTTTTTTCCATTATTATCGTATTTTATATAATTGCTTTATTATCACATTTAACAATTACACACGGTTTATTGTTTTCAAATTTCTCACTTTTACAGGCGTTTTAGCAAAAGTGTAATTTATATTTTTTTAGTACTGCTAGCAATATGTGAACGATGGATGTGTTTATGTTTATTTTTAAAGAGAGCTTGAAAATTTAAATCAATGGTTAATTAAAAAATTATATGGCTGTATCTATACCGCATACTAGATTTCAGTGATCGCCTTTATATGATTTCGAAGGTAGTATTGAAGCCGAAGCACAGTAAAGTCATTGAAAAATTGAAACAAAGAAATTAAAAATTATGTAACGCGCTTATATGTTTAAGATATTTCTCTGGAATTTGCGCCCTATAGTTTCAAAGAAATAGTCTGCTTTCAGTAAGCTTAGTTATATTCGTAATTATTATTATTTTGTTATTATTATTACTTGCACTTGTGTCTTTATTTCGACAGCGAGCCTGGCGAAAAAGATCGCTGTCGAAAAAAAGGCTAAAGTTTAAGTAGTTAAAAAAAACGAACTACGATCAAGAGATTTCAGTTAAATCATTCGATTTTCCAAATATTTCTTTAGATCATTACGGCCAAGCCAAATTCAAGTAAAGAGTAGAAAAAAATAGCATCAAAAGAAATATGTATAGAATTATGTGAACGGAAATAAGTCGGTAAACTTTTTATCGTTTTTATCATTAGGATATTCACATATTCTTAACATCTACAACTAAAGAGGTCTATCTCAAATGCTATCTCATTTAGCCTCCATTGCTTTCAATACAAGATAACTTTAAAATCCCTCTGTGCGGCAATTCAGGGCTAAAAATAAAGCATTGCCCCTTGATCTGCTATAGCTAAAGGTGACGTATATGGTAGATTTAATTCTCTTTATCTTCATGTATCATTAATACTCCCGGATAACACGTTTAAAAAACATACAAACCTACAAAAAATATACGTCCCGTTTCAAAAGTGTTGAAGTCCAACATTCCCGTGAGAAATAACGAGGGATGCAAAAAAGGGTAGTAATTATATTCCCTGAAGTTTAAATAATGCAAAAATCGTTTTTGGATCATTTCTAATACCAAGTTGACTGTTTTTTCTCTGCGGTCCCAAATGATGAAACAGAACTTCAAATATATTATATTTTTAACGATTTCATCAGCAAGCAATCAGAGTTCGCGTACCATGCAATGAATGCTCTCCAAGTAAGCATGTGCATTTAAATATACAATTTATTAAAACCATCTGGTTCTTTAATAGGGTACGGTGCATAATAATAATAATGTTGCATTAATTTCAGAGCCATTATAAGAAAGTTCATATAACAGAAGCCAGCGCAAGCGTCTCATAACATCGCATACGAATGTAATATTATAAATGTTAATGAATAGACCCCCACGTGTACACGGAATGAAATAAAACACTTGAGATCCTAATTCATATTGCGTTTGTTCTCTCAACAAGGGTTCTCGCAAAGATGCAGACAAAAGGCTGAGGGGAAGGACAAAATTTTCATTTCGGCTAATAATGGTGATTATTACATAATGTCCACGATATGAAGAGCGGAAAAGCTATTTCGCCGGCAGGTGCAAACGGCACCCTCCATTTTGTAGAATAATACAAAATGTCTGAAGGGAGTAAAACCGAAACACTTCCGTCGGGATGGAATAAGGCGCCCCAGAGATAAAGTGCGGAATTCCTAATTTATTACCCACGGTTACTCTTCAGTCATAAAATAAATCCATCGTTTTTTTTTCTTCTTCATATAGGCTTATTATGCAACATCAATCCTCTATAATAAAATTTTTGTGGAAAGTTTTCAAATGTATATGCAATGCTTTTGGTGAAACAGTTGACCTTCATTATTAACTTTACAATATTTTAAGTAACTTATATAGACAGACTAATATATTGACATTTAAATAATTGGACAAAGCGAAATATATATTTTTACTTTAATATTCTATTCATATAGTGCCGTGTCAGCCCCTTCAGTATTTATGATACACATGTCACAGTGATTTCCTGTGAAGTGTAATTTCCCGTTTCCCTTTCCAGGGATTTTCTGCAGGGGTTACCTTCCCTTAGCTGGTGGATTTCGGTTTTGTGACGCCAAAAAATGCATTCCTGTATGCCATAACCCTGATGGTAAGGTCCGTGATCACATTTCCCGGGACCATGGGATTAACGAGGATCACTTAGGATACGCCCACACCGGAGTACCAGAGTACGAGTCAAGATACAGGTGGCTTGTGATCATGCACTGTGGCGCGAAGCTCCGTGATCACATTTCCCGGGACTATGGGATTAACGAAGATCACTTAGGGTACGGCCACACCGGAGTGTCAGAGTAGGAGTCAAGACACATGGAGCTTGTGATCATGCACTGTGGCGCGAAGCTCCGTGATCACATTTCCTGGGACTATGGGATTAACGAAGATCACTTAGGGTACGGCCACACCGGAGTGTCAGAGTAGGAGTCAAGACACATGGAGCTTGTGATCATGCACTGTGGCGCGAAGCTCCGTGATCACATTTCCCGGGACTATGGGATTAACGAAGATCACTTAGGGTACGGCCACACCGGAGTGTCAGAGTAGGAGTCAAGACACATGGAGCTTGTGATCATGCACTGTGGCGCGAAGCGTATAGTGTGGCCGGTCCCAAAGTACGCCATACTTTGGTTCGTCAGGTGTGTTCATCTTGACTCCTTCTCTGCCACTCCGGTGTGGCCGTACCCTTAAGGATGCCTGGGAGTCGAACTTACTGGAAGTTTTGCTGTTGTCATTAATTGTGACGTTTTTTATAGGTGCATGCATACCTTTCAGCAGGATATATTCCACCGTGGCACTTCCAGTCGTATGAGTCTTTAATATCTTTAATAAATATTTATTTTCAATGACAAGCAAATAAGTTATTTTTCATGTTCATAATATGTATTATTTAATTTGGTTTTTCGGTGTTTATCGTTGATCGTTGTTAAGTTGCGATCTGGGGTTGAGAGTTTATATGAAATTTAATTATCATGCTTTTTTTTTAATAGAGAACAGTGCATTTTATTTGAATAAAATCGCGGGAGATATGCGATGGTCTGATTGCTAACCGAAAACAAGATCAATATAAGAGAGAACAGAATATTTTTTTCAAAATATCAATCCAAAATTCTTCTTGATATTTTTATATAATACGAGTATTTACAATTTATTTTTTATAATATTTTACTTAAATGGTGATATCATTGCACACTATTGACACTTATCGCACTTCCAAACAGATTTAAAATTTTAACAATATCTTTATGAAATTATATAAATAAAACAACTTTGTATTTCACCACGGTTGGGCTATTATATTGATGTCAACTAGTTTCGCTTGGACCCTTTTAACAAGTATAACAACTTGTTGTTATAATCGTTAAAAGTTGTTATACTGCCCTGATGAAGCTTGGGTCCAAGCGAAACTAGTTGGCATCAATATAATAACCCTACCATGGTTAAATACAAAGTTTTTTTATTTATATATAATATTTTTTTTAAATATCTAACCACAAAGTGAGTGCTTTATATGAAGAATTAATATCTTTATGTTTCCAATTTTATTTTAATTTATATGAGTATTATTTAAAACTTGCGAGTATTCATCTCACACGTTTGTATCTAATACAAACTTATTTTACTACATATATCATATAAAATAATATATTATATGTTCAATATATTTTACACATGAAAGATTACTTTATTTTAATATGTAGATATTAAATTATAATTTTGACGAAGTTATGTCTAGTAGACAATAAATTTACGTCGCTTACAGGAAACTTCGATAGACGAACTAAGAAACTTTACTCACTTTGGACACACGAGTGGACATGCGAGTATACCTCAAAGGAAACCAGACGTGTATCTGACCCCAGCTCCCCTAACTACTACCACGAAAAATTTCTTATAGTTGGGTTAACTCAACCTCTTTGGCGCTCAAACAACAAATTAATAAAAACATTATTCTTCCGAAGTAACTGTTTAGATGTTGCTTATATTTATATTGAACGCAAAAAATAGTTGACGACATTAATTTTAGTAGCTCTCATGTGAATATGGTTTACACAAAAATGGTTCAACAAAATAAACTGATACTCTTTTTTATGAAAATATGAAAACATTTACATTAGTTTTAAAATATCTGTCTGTAGCTTGGACACATGGAAAAAATTGTAATGAAAGCATATGTTACAATGTAAACGAAACTAGAAATAGAGGAATACCGAGGAAAACGTGGCATGATCAAATAAATCAAGTATATTGTCGGCAATCGTGGCAGAGTGGTAAGAGCTCTGACTTCCATACAGAAGGTCCCGGGTTCGATTCCCGGCGATGGCAGTGTGATTGTCACACTGTCATTGGTCTGGTGTAGAATTCACGCGACAATAATATGGCGATAGATTAGCTACCTATCACATGTCATGAGAATCAATTTAAAAAAGCTAAAAAATGAATATAGTATACAGTAATTGGGTTCAAACAACATGTTGTATAAAAATCTGACTATATTAATTTTAGTTCAAAGCTCTCATGAGAAAAGGGGTTTACACAAAAATGGTTCTACAAAATAAACTGATACTTTTTTATGATACGAGTAATACAAAGATATTAACACTAGTTTTAAAATATCTGTCTGCATTTTGGACACATAGAAAGAATGGTAAAGAAAGTATATGTTACCGATGTAAACGGAAGTATTTTGTTATGTAGGTGGTATTTTTGACATTGTTTTTATGTATAAATTAAAACAAATATTGTTTTAATACCTCTTTATTTTATTTTCTGATTCATAATGTCATCTTATGCAAACGTTATTTTCCAAATGCGTATTGCATAAGTACCCAAGTTACTGTTATGTTCTAAATATCACAGTAAAACGTAACTTTGACGCGAGAATATTGAGAAGTTCTTGGATCGTCGGTTTCCCTTCTTCCAAATGCGGTGCCATTGTTTGGTACAGTTCACAGATAAAACGCCCCGAGAATTCAAAAGCTCGACAAATAATTGGTGCAAAACTCCTCGCCGAATTTCGTATCATCTATGCACGCTTATTTCCCGGCCTAACTTTCTACTGAATGTGCACAGACATCGTGGTATATTCGTATAATAATGAGTGTATGTATAATATTATATTGTAGAAAGAGACGATTCCCTCACACGAGTAGGAGCTAAGAGCCCACCCCCGCCGCCCCTGCCCGGGAAATCTTCAAAAGTTTATCAAATTATTAACAACTCAAAAGTAACCATACTCGAGTTGGTGAATTCGAATCTCGTAACTTTTAATTCATTCCATTACATGACATTGTTTAGGGTTAATTGTATATTCATGTATTATACATTACATGTAAACACGCACTTGGAAGTGCTTAGATATAATCTCCATTTGCGAGTTTGCTTTTTGGAATTGCGAAAATTTTGACGAGAGCCTTTTAAAGATTAAACTTTATCGTGTACTTTGTTTGCATATTTATATTAGACTTAATGATCTAATAATAAAAATAATAAATAAATAAAACAAAATAAACACTATTTTAACCACGGAATTGTAAATATATTTGACGCCAACTAGTTTCACTTGTACACGAGATTCAACAGGGTTATATAAAAAGTTTTTATGTCCTTTTTTAGCCCTGATGAAGCTTAGGTACAAAAGAAACTGGTTGGCGTCAAACATTATAACAATTCCGTGCTTAATGTACAATGTATTTATAATTTTTTATATATAGTATATAACAACAACCAATACACCGTTTCTCCGAAGGGATAGGCAGAGAGAATGGACCGCCACACTACTCGTTTCTGACACAGTTTTCTAGGTTCCTCTACATTCAGTCTGCGAGCCATACACGCACGTCGATTCTTCTTCTATACTTTCTTAACCATTATTTTTTTATCTATGCGTTTCATATATCCAAACCAACCTGGCAATCCTCTCGTAATTTTGTTCATAATACTTTCTTCCGTTCCTTATTTCAGCATCTGAAATTCGACCGTTCATCGTTTTACCACACATACATCGAAGGGATCTTACCGCATATTATGATGGTATCACCAGGTGTTACAAACAACTGGGTTGTTGAAGCAAGTTGTTTGTAACAACTGATGATGCCAACCTTGGTTGACATCAGCTGACGCGACTATCTCATAACAAATATTTAATTTATTCTTCTTCTTCTTCTTTTAATAGATCTGACGATCTGTGACACAGAAATCATGTCTCGTCGGATGATGAGATCCAGCTGTCCCTCCATCTCTTAGGCGGTCTTCCAGGTGGGCGGTGTCCGGAGGGGATTTCATAAGCGGCTGTATATGCGAGTCTGTCATCATCCATTCGGGCTACATGGTCCCTCCAGTATCTTCTTCTGGATCTACTCCACTGAACGATAAACTCTATTTCGCAAGTTTTTCTTATATCTACGTTGCGGACACGATCTTGGAGGGTTTTTCCAGTGATTGATCTAAGGACCTTCATCTCCGATGTTCTTAGTAGTCCCTTGGTTCGCACAGTGTCAGCCCGCGTCTCCACAGCGTACGTCATGATAGGTCGCACGCATGTTTTATAGATTCTGATCTTGCTGTCGAAATATTATGATACATTAATAAGAGTGTTTCAAAATTAAAACATTTGATATATTTATTTATTTAAAATGTCTAACCTCAAAGTGAGTACTTCTTATGGAAAAAGATATATTATTTTATTTCATACTTAAATGCTTAAACGTTGAGCTCCCATAAATGAAACATCAGTTATAAATGAATCAAGGTAAGAAACAGGAATGTGATATTTGACACGCGCACTGACAGGGTAAATCTGCCGGAGCCAGGATTAAATGGCCGGTGTTTGGGCAACCGAGCCTTTAATCCGCTCGGAATCAGAGGAGTGAAGGAAAACGGCATGGGATCCCGCCTAATTAGGACTTAACCTAATTTCCTGCCATGCATCAAACAAGTGAAATTCATGGGTTCATTTGACTTTAACGTTTGATATCAATTCATGTGTTGATATTATTTCTAAGACTCGGATTTTTCACATCCTGTGAGTAGTTTAACATTTTAATCCTCTTGCTTCATTCAGATAATCGATTAAAACATTCATTTCCCAATTTTTTTTTGCATTTTCGTATTTGAGGAGGCTAAAGATATTCGTTACAATCGTTTATTTTTTGCAATAATGAATTTTGTATTTTACATTTGTTTTATGGGAAAGATATTGGGTGTTTTTTTTTAAGGTTTGGTTTTTAAACTAGCAACATTTATTCTACAGACTGTCAAATTGACAGTTGATAGTTGATTTGTAGTTAGTACGTTTTGCCATTTTATTATAAATAGAGATAACGTCAGAACAGCGCTTGCAAATTGTGCAAATTCGTTTTGAAAATCATGGTTCGGTTTGCCAAACTTATCTTGCACTACGTCCATTTTACGGTCGACATAATCGTCCATCCGAGCAAGTTATTCGAAAAACCATGGATCGTTTTCGAACCACGTGTGTCACTCTAGTGGATAATACGCATCCACAAAGACGACAATTGTCGAAAATTGGACTTCACGATTGCACTTCATTCGAGCTAGCCGTGGCGCTCATATGCCCGAAATCATATTTAAACAATACAGGCATAAACTTATCTATTAAATAAAGTCAATATCATAGACATTTACATTATTTTAAGGTGTTTTCTTTTTCATTTTAGAATGTATTGTATACCTCTAAAAAAAACACCATTTAGTTTTCAGGATCTCTGCTATATCATAATGAAAGAAAATTAAAACATCTAAGATATTAAACAAACGTTTTGTATTCCAACAATGAAATATTTCCCATCAAAATCATGCATGAACAGAGAAAATTAGACACTAGTGTTTGTGAGAATATTTCGTCTTGTACAATGTACCACATTGATTAAATGTGCTTAATGAATGATCCCTTGCAATCCTATCAAAGTATGTCTTAACAAGACCAAAGTATGTACCTAAACAAGTAGAAATTCAATATTTAGGTAAATTTACCCTTGTTTTCTCCAACATGCATTATTTCGCAATTTAAGGGTTAATTCCCCTCTACCAGAATTTTCCTTTTGAAATATATGCCCCTCTCAATTGAACCGAAATTATTTCGCTTTTAATCTTCATAAATAATTGGAACAATATTAATTTTCTATAGAAGATTTAAAATTTAATTATTTGCTCTAAAACCGCTTCTCTGCTGATCTCAGTGTATTCAAATAACTTTTTTTGTGAATGTATTTTTAATTATATACCTGTTGTTGAATGTCTCATTTGAACATACCTTTACGACGAAACATTATTTTAAAATCAAAATATTGAACTCTACCATCAAGAAAAAATAATATTTAACAAACATAAGTTATAAAAGTAAGCACTGTAACATCTTAAGTTGCCAGAAAATTTTATAATTTCGATTATCGAAATTAAGCGGAAGCGAAGCGTGGAACTGGCAAAAGAAGGATGAAAGTAGAATAAAGATGCAGTAGAAATGAGATCTACTTTTGCGAGTTCAATTTTTCGCTTCAATACATAAGGATCGGTACAAGAATACCATTGTTCAAATATTATAAGTATATTGCCTATAAATCGTATATACACTGTGAATGATAACACTTTACATATATAACATTCAAGTCTTATACTCTGGGAAGTGTTCCCTGTATTAAGTAATACAGGGAACACTTCCCAGAGCGCCTCATCTCAATTAGGGGCGATTTGGAGTGGCTGGCCCGTCTCCCGATTTGTCCCCTTGTGATTTTTTTTAATGATTTTTTTTTAAATCCCGTGTTTATGCAAACCGTCCAGGGACCCTAAAAGATTTGAAGACCAATATCCAGGAAAAAATTACCAATAATTTGGGATTTATACAATGGGTTTTATTAAGTTTTGAAAAAAGAAAGGTTATGCTGCCGCAGCCTTGAACATCCGTTTAATAAGAAGGCCTCAACGGCAAACGCACGCTCCTAACTGTTCCAACGTAAGATGCCGACTTAACTGTGTCGGAACAAAACTTTGTAGTTTCGCCTCTCGAACGAGATCACTAGCGCTCCACTACGACATTAACCGACTAAATGGCGCGCATTTTAAAAACGGAAATAATGTTGCCGCACCCTGTATAAAAACAATTTATTTAACGTGTTACTCCTTTGAGCAATAAATAAAATAAGTATTATTCTTGGATAACCTAATCGTGTTTTCGGTTAGATTATTTCCCAACAAGAATGTGCCCGCTAAGCTTTTATGGGAGCACGAGCTGTACCCAATTCAATATCATTGTTTGAGCAAAGTTCTGCAATTTCCCAAGTTAAATTTTCACATTTGTTCACGTGTAAGATAAACACAAAGATGTAACAATGGATAACAAAGGAGTTTCTTTCGCTCGAAACCATTCTATGGTTTAATCTCCCCTTGAAGTCGTCAAACGCAAATTTTAATACAACTTACTTCATCCCAGTCGGTATTACCGTAAGAGTCCGTATTATTTCTCCTCGTAAACATCTTTGTTTAACATTTAACTGGGCTCATTATTTTATAATACTTGTTTAACACCCACTACCTGGGGCTGAGAATTTACGGACTCGTATAATATCCATAAATATTTTGAATATTTATTTGGAATAACAAAGGGGTACAGTGGTGTCCCACCACACATCCTAAGCTGTTATACGACGCAGCGGCGCCCTTACGTCCGCTTCGATTGAAAGAACACTATCCAATCACTAACACATTTGGTGGAGACGGCAAAGATCTTTAAAACTCTAGTAACAGCACTGCAAAAACATTTCTCCCTGCGTGATTGTCTACGCAAACAATTATGAATTACCAATACTATTCCACTAGAAATTAATAATTTTTAATTTACAACAGATTTTTGGAATGAACTACTCTAACAATTACAAGCACGCAAATATTATATGTTGACACATTAAGATTCTCAACAATTAAATTCGGTTTTGTTTTCACTATTAAGTTTATTTTTCTTGACATATATTGAAAGTTTTATATATTTGTGATGAAACCTTCAAGAAGGGCGTTTAATGTATATAAAAAAAAAACTTTATTAATCAATGTTGCTACAATCGTTTTGTATGAATTATTTATTTTTCTTTTAATAAAGTTAATCAAGAAAATATCAACACATTCAAACTTCATTGTGAAAAAAAAGGTCTGAATTACATTATACCTATGTAATAAAATTGTATTTTAATTTTTATTTGGTATCTACAAAACTAATGTATTCATAGTATATAAAATCTCATGTACTACTCGTGTATTCGTATATATTTGAAAAAAATCTCGGAAAAAGCCCAAGCACCGTATTGTGCATGTTACATATGTTGACAATTTCATTCGTAATCTGCATTCGAATAAACTAGATCCAAAGGAATATGGCTTTAATATAAAAGTCTGGTGCATCTGAGTCACACCGCGTTTTCCCCGCCAGATCATACACGCTGCTAGTTGCGAGACGACAAAAGGCCACGAGTAGAAATGCAAAGTTCCCCTATACGACAGGGTAATGCTAGAAACAAAATAGCATCACCCGTTTGCCGAGTTGTCTCCGTATAGTTGTGAAGTCAGGATATGCCTTAATAAACATTTACCCTTGTACTAGGAAGTGCAGTAACCGGAATTATACATCCCTGAATATTAAACCAAGAGCACAATAACAGGGTAACTGTCTGCTGCGGTAATGCTACAAATAAATAATACGGCCTTTGTTTACCACAGGGGCTGGGGTTGATTCGGGAAATGTTCCGCTCGTCTTTGAGAACAGATACATAGTGCTGGTAAATCATGAGACATTTTTTCCCCGGAAATTTTCGCAAATGGGCCGCCGGAATGAGCTGTATGGCATTAGAGTTAAATGAATTCTTGTTTTATTTATCAACACAGGTAGGCAAATGACGTAGTTACATTTTTTACGGTCTTTCTAAATCTTTATAACTAGTTATTTTTATTAAAATGACAACAATTTACGTATTATAACACAAAACATAATCACTTAGTTAATAAGTTCTGATACACAAACAATTTTAAAATCATTTTTTTCACATTTGACTCTGACTTCTTACATAAATGATACTGCTCCCTTATAGTCATTATAACGATACCTAATTTAGAGAATATATACGTTATTTATAAATTGTATTATATAAGAAAAGATTACAGTGAAGCAATGTAAATCACTGTCCTAATATCATTACTCCTGGAAAACGTACGTTTTCCGCAATTAATGAATATTTAATATATGTAGGTTTCCAATATTCTTCATGCAACAATATTAATTTGTAGGTTGAAACTAACAAAATGTTCAATTTTTTAAGGAATATTTTGATTTAATGTGTTTTCCTCGGAATAAGAATCGATAGGGTAAAAAATTAGAATATGCACGATAATTTACATTAACAACTTTGTGATTTTTTTTATATTCGAATTTACAATTTAAGAACATCTGAATAATAACAACTTTTTTTCTGGATTTATTTTGTGTCTGTCAAATAAGTAACTGACCTAAAATAACATAACATTTGAATCTCTGTTAAAATCTGCGCCAATTTATCTAACATAAGTAGATGGACGGTGTAGAATGTTGTCGAGAGCGGCGAACGAATGTTTTGTGGAATGTTGACAGTTCCCCTGAGAGGCTCCGGGCAACAGACGCCACCCGCGATCACTTGGACCCCTATTGTTTTTAATTCCCTTTTATTAATGGCCTCAATTAATTCTGACAGCCTCAGATATATTAACGTCTCAATGATTGTTTAGACGTAAAATCCTCCGCGAGGAAAGTGACTTCTTTCGTTATTTTCACAACGTTTTAATGAATGCGAGAATCGCCGAGAAATTTATTTAGTCGCTCATATTCTGCATATTTAGGCATTACTGCGTCGCGTCCTATGAATATTAATAGAGCAATTTTTTATCCGTCTGGCTAGACTCGCACCCTCGTTTGATGCTGGGTAAAGGCGTCGGTTTTAATAATTGCTATCAATCCTTGGACAATTTTAAAGTAAATTATATTAAATTTACACCAAATTTACACAATTTTCACAAGAATTAAAGGTGAATTTGATTCCATCGGAAAAAAATTGTTTTATCTTCTTCTCCTTCTTCCTTATTGTAGACTTATGTGGTCTGTTTTCCAGAGTGTTGCTCCTCCTGTGAGGTAGATTCCCAGCTGTACTTCCATCTTTTAGGAGGTCTTCCACGAGGACGAGTCCCATGAGGTCGATTATGCAATGCAATATAGGGGAGTCTGGTGGTGTCCATTATTTGAACATGACCATACCAGTCCCTTTTTCGCTGTCTGCTCCTTCTTATAATATCCTCAACCTCACATATCTCTCTTATTCTGGTGTTCCTCACGCGATCCTTCAGTGTCTTGCCTGCTATCGTCCAAAGCACACAAAAGAATTATTTAATAAATAAAATATTCTCATTCTTCTTTTATTGGATCTGAAGATCTGTGGCATAAAAAATCACGTCTCCTCGGATGATGAGGACCAGCTGTCCCTCCATCTCTTAAGTGATCTTCCAGGTGGATGGTGTCCAGAGGGAATTTCGTAAGTGGCTATATATACGAGTCTGTAACTTTCCATTCTGGCTACATGGTCCTATCTTCTTCTGGATCTACGCAACCGAACAATATCCTCAATTTTGCAAGTTTTTCGTATGTCTGCGTTACGAAAGGATCTTGGAGAGTTTTTCCCGTAATAGATCTTAGGACCTACATCTGAGATGTTCTTAGCAGACCCTTGGTTCGTACAGTGTCGGCCCGCGTCTCTACAGCAAATGTCATGATAGGTCGCACGCATGTGCTTGTTCGTACGCATGTGCTTGTTCTTCCAGATCAGATTCGTTAGAAATCCTGACACAACAAAGGCTTTATTGAATTGTTCTCGTACTTTGGTATAAAGGTAATTATGGTTGCAAGTCTCTACTCCCAAATATCTGAACCTCATTACTTACTCCATGCATATATCATCAATAGTCAGCTTACATTGTGAGACTTTTTGTTTTGCTGACTGATATAGCCATATTTAGCCTTTGTGAAGTTATGTGAAATTTGTACAACATTCTTTGCAAGTCATCTACAGATTCAGCTATTAACGCGGCATCTTCTGCATAGCAAATGACGTTCACATGTTTTGTAATTTTCTTTATTTCTATATATACTATAATATAATAAAAATATTTCAATAACAGGTATAAAATATTATATTGCATTATGATAAAGACGTCAATTTTCTATATCTTTTGTATTATAACTAACTAACCAACTAGCCATCACGCTGTTTCTCCGAAGGTGTAGACAGACAGAATTGACCATCACACTGTTCATTCCTCCTCGCTTCCTTAACATACATACACCGTGTCATGCAGGCACATCGATTTCTCTTTTTATAGGAATGAAATATTTCAACTTGTTAAGAAATAATCTAATGTTTTAACAAATTGATAATATCAAGTATTGAAAATATCCCTATCAAGGCGACAAATTTTCATTTAATTTGACGCTTTCCTAAATAAAAAATAATTAACGCCGAGTTTTACATCATTGTTCATGATACAATAAAGAGTACATTTATTTGGTTTAAATCGTATTTATAAAAGTGCGGGTTTTTCATATACTCAAAGTATTAATATTGAATGGCTCCCTCGATGCGATACGAAAATTTTAAATACACGGATGAACAATTCTTCCTGGAGATCTCACTCCACGTGCAAATATCGAACGGGGCGCTACCGGTTGTACTTATTGAGTTTGCAAATTGTCAGGTTTTGCGGTGCATTTTGATTGCGGGTGGAGGGTGCGGGCGATCCGGGGGTTGGGGCAGGCCCGGGGCGCCCCACTAACGGAGCAATGGTCATGTAGCGGTGACGTTGACGGATGACGTCTTCCATTGAAAGCGAACAGAGATTGATTGCATGCGCTGCAGCATTGAAACATTAACCGGGTCTTATTTAATTTTTCTACGGGTCGCTAAGTATAACAGACACTGCTACTGTTATACGAAATTAAAACGCCATCAATTTAAAAATTGACACAATAACTGATAGTAATAACTTCAGCCTTCTTTCCTCCACTGCTTAACATTAGCCTCTCTTTCTTCTTTCGGTACTCATGTCTCAGCTATTCGGGAAATGTCATCAGTCCATCTTTTCGGTGGCCTTCCGACAATCCTTTTCTTTGTCCATGACCTCCGTTGGAGTATTCAAGATGACCATCTCGTACTGCCCTGTCCGGCTATATGTCCAGCCCATTCCCACTTAAATTAAGCTGTACAAACCATGATTTTTACAGCTTTGATTCTTCATCTAATTTCTTTTTTTCCTAGTTTATCTCGAAGACTCACATTGCACCTTTCCAAGGATTGTTGTATGCATTTCAATTTGTAAATACTTTTTGCTGTGAGGGTAGCTGTTTTTAAACTCTGTGTCAGTATTGGCAATATACACACTTTGTTTATTAAATAATTGTATTTTCTTTTATTTTTATTTTATTTTAGATAAACTTAAGGCGTTAACACTGTGGAATTCCATATTGAAGAATTTTTATGAATTAAATCACCTATATCGTTCTCCCGATGATGAAGGTGTAAGCCTTCGAAACATGTAGAGAAAAATAAACTCAAAAGTGGAAAAAACAGTGTTTTAATTCATAAAAATTCGTCAATTTTCTTCTCGTTCAAAGATTTTTTTTCAAAATACTAAATATCTGGTGTTCTTAAAATAACTAAATAACAAGCTAACGAGGAGGGGTAAAGAAAGAAGACGGAGCGCCACACTGTTTAATCCTAACATTCCTCTATATCCCAAAATTGTAATATTATATAATTATAAATTAAAATATTATCTATTGGCTTTAATTACATTAACAAGATCTAATGTATAGTATCAAAATGTTTAATAACACTTATCCCAAAAAGTGTATCATGATTTTCGCTGCATGAATAATCCCTCCAAAGCGCCCACCCTTAACTTCTGTGTATTACGACGATTCATTTGTCAGTCGGAATATTCATCATAAAAATAATAGCCATAAATTGCTGTTTATAATTCCCGCCTCCTTCGATTCGCCGGAGTAACAATAACAGTAGCGAGTGGCATTCACCGGGAAATTAATTACAACCAATCACACCGCCGGGTAGGCTTAATACACATTCGAGTCATCACTAAATTACGGCTGCATTATTTCCCTTGTTACACGATCCCCGCAATTCATTTAACGTGTCGTTTTTAACCCGCATAAGCGAAACCATTTATTACCTTAATATCAGAACAATATTAAAATTTGATAAACTTAAGGCAGTTACACCGTGAAGTTCAATGATTTACAATAAATTGTTATTTGTTATTTTTATTTTCGCTTTTTCACATTGTATCTGAAATGTAATCATAATTATGAAATTCCACATAGTAAATATATGAAATTATTATTTTCTTCGACAATGACGTAAATTTCCATACTTTGTATTTAATATTGATGAAATATTTTTAATATTAACGAAAAAATTAGTTTTATTACATTTGATATCACCGAAATGTTTCGTCTTGTTTCAGCATTATATTTTAGGGAAGGCACGAAACAATACTTTACAACAATAATATGAAACTTCAAAAAAAGTATTAAATATTGTCCATTCATATTAAATACATTTTAAATGTCTCTTAATATAATTAAAACATTCAATATTATTAAAACGTTCATTAATATTTAAGTATCAAATGCCAAAGATTTTTCATATGTTTATTGTTTCTTGAACAATGATGTAAAACCCCATATTAAATAATTAATATGAATGAAAACGTCAGTTTTCCAGAAGTTTTATTATATTTTATGGGAATGACATATTTCGCCCTTCTAAGGCATTATCAAAGTGATGAAATTTGATAATGCCTTAGAAGGACGAAACATGTCATTCCCATAAAATATAATAAAACTTCTAGAAAATTGACGTTTTCAATCGTATTAATCAACAAATATTAATTATATAGATTATACATTATACCTAACAATTAAGAAATTGTATTTTTATATGGTAGGTTTACTTCATTCGACGTTCAGATTTTATATTACAAACCGATGGAAGACCCTTCATAAAATATAATATCTACGCTTATATCAAAATAACGAAGTTCCTTGTCTATCGAACAAACTCCAATCGTGTTGTTCGACGAATAATACGCTCCTCACGTTACCAAGATAAATATCTATCGTCATCTATAATGAGGCTATAAATTCTCCGTTTCCCTCCATCGAAGCGATCACGAAAAAATACACCAGGTGTCACTCGGCTCAATGGAGTTATCAATATGAAAAATGCGCCGAACAGCGCTCGTCTCGTTCTTGCGACACATTTTTCTTCCTGTCAAAATCAATAAGGCTATTCTGGTTGGGGTCTCATTCCCTTTGTGGGCCCACAATGGGTCTCCTGCGCCAGCCGAGGCGGTGGAGACTCACTCACAAAGCGGTTGAATAGCTACATTCAAGTGTCCGCGACTTAGACACCTCATTTCTTCAAGAAGTAAAGTATACCCTTTAATGTATTTTTAATATCAGTTTTTTTTTTTGTTTGAACTGTATAATTTTTTTTCACTTTACAAGTAACTCTAAATGATTTTGAAGATTTTACCTCTTAAAAAATGAACTAAGGATTTTTTCGATATTAACTAACTAACTGACTAAGCATCACGCCGTCTCCCCGAAGGGGTTGGCAGAAAGAATGGACTGCCACACTTTTCTTTCCTGACATATTTCTCTCGCTTCCTCAACATTCAGACATCGTGTCAAGCACGCGCGTCGATTTCTCTGACTCCTCACATGGCCGACATTCAATATTTGATTTATTTGATCGTGCCACGTTTTCCTCGGTCTTCCTCTATTTCTAGTTCCATTTACATTATTAAAATATAATTTTTTACCATTCTTTCTTCATTCATTCTTTCCATATTAAAAATTTTAATTTACTTTTGTTTTAGTTGAGTAATTTTTTGTTGAACCATCATATAGAACACCATATTCTTATATTTATTAATTTGTATGAACAAAAACGTCCGTTTTCTAGATGTTTCATAATATTTTATGGGAATGACATATTTGAGATAGACATTTGGTATAATCTAACTAAGGTGAAACATATCATTAAAGCTTTTGTATTCATATTAATTAATACCAGCATGGTATTAATGAACAACACAATTTTTTATTTTACTTTAGGTTTCAATCTTGGGAATTGGTTTGAAGCAAATTCTAATTAATATTTTTGGTGATACTTGGGATGCTACTTAGGCATTTTTAATGTGGTAGTTTCACGTAGTTTTTATTTTATTATTCTAATCGAAAAAGAGAAATCTGTTTTACAAGTTTTGTATAAATTTAGAGCATTTAAAAAATATATATAAATAATTCAATATATGTTTTATAATTTGCATTAAGTTATAATATGTTCCACCCATTCTTCTAGTTATCGAGTTATGGTAGAAAAAGATAGAAATAAGCAATTGTATTATTTACAATGATCTACCAATTGGAAATTTCAGTAATCAACATTTGTTTATATTATTTATTTGGAACGATACTCATCAATGTTTTTATTTTATATATTAGACAATAACATATTTTTTTATCTTGTTAAATAATTAATATATTTCGGGTTGTATTGTACATTTTTTTATTAGGTAAATTAATGTGTAGTTTCTATATAAAAAATTAAAATAATCTTGACACCTTAATATATTTTTTACATTCATGAAGATTAAAAATAGAAATTTATGCAAAATTAAATATTTGGTATTCCTGTCATAGAAATTTTTTTTAAGCGTCGACTATAAAACAAATTACTTTATAGTGTTTAAAAATGTAGGACGTGCATTTGAAGTAATTTCTCGAATACGTATAAACGCGCTTAAAATTAAATTAAAACTAAGAATAAAGCTCTGTTCATACATGTGGCACGCATTTAAAATGCTTAATGTTATCAAATTCACTGAACAAAATCCGAGAAGTGAAAAGTTTTATTTCGCTTCATATTTTTAGCGGATTATTCAAACCACGTCGTGAGTAATGTACACCCACGCCGAGACGTGCTAAAGGTTGTTTCATTTACTGGATGTGGCACCGGAGTGAACTTGCAGAGGTGGCGAGGTCCATTGTCCTCCCCTCTCCCGGGGGAGCCCGCTCCTGCCCGCGTCACATAGACACCCGCGTGTTACACTAATTATATTGACATCACGACAAGCGATGGCTGACTGAAAACTTCATATTACACGTGACGGATACACGGAATATCACTTTGGCCAAAATGTTTACTTATTCAATTTAAACGCAAAACTATCAATCAACAGTGACGTTTAATTTCAACGCTTTTTAGTATTTATATTTAGACGACAAAAAATATATCTATATAAATAAATGCAGTGTTCATAGCTACGAGACCAATAGACAAACAAATACTAAGCCGATTGAGTCGAATTTTTCAATATTTATAAATACTGCTTCGGCGAAGGTTTAAAACATGAATTTCATACGAACTGAGTTATCATTCACCTTTTAAAATGGGTATAAATTAATTATTTTTGTGTCGAGCAGGACGTCACAGACAATATTGGGTCGAACTATTATAATTATGTTTGATCTAAACGTTTCATTTTGTATGATGTGATTCACTGAGAGATGGCGCTCGAGTCAGTTTAATGACAGATGTCAATCGTCAGTAGATCATCACGACGATACTGAATGAGATTCAATCAAAAATAGAAATCATTAATGGATTTCATACGTTATTGGAAAAATAAAAATACTTTATTGGATGGCATAAATGAATAGATATCGAACTTCAATTGTCTGCTAGTTCATTATATATGTACATATATTCATATGATGTATAACATATTTAAGTCGAGCGGAGTCGTCAAATATTTTTTCTAAAAAAAAATATTTTTCGAAATTTAAAAACTATTAATTTAATTAATTTAAAGTGTCCTTTTTTAATATGATTTAATTGAATATGGATCATAGGTTAATAAAATTATATCCTGGAAAAAAAACAAGAAATTTTCAAACTTTTAAATCGCATTTGACCAACTATATTTTATGATGAAAACTAACTAACTAACTAACTAACCATCACGCCGTCTCCCCGAAAGGGTAGGCAGAAAGAATGGACTGTCACACTTTAACCGATGCGGCACTCCATCCTTCTCTTTTCGCCCCGCGGGAGACGCGGTGTGATGGGTTGCGAACCTCATCGCCACCAATAGGCATCTCCCGCGCACACTTCGATCTTCCAACATCCACAAAATAAATCTAAAACAAATAATATAAAATACAATAATATAAAATAAAATAACAAAATAAAAATAATTTAATACAAAATGTTATTTTTAGATGGGGCACATTTGTCTATTTAATTTAAGTACATTGAAATATTAAATGTATATTGATAAAAAAATGTGTATTATATTGTAGATTGCAAAATCAATATGACTATTATATTCACACTATTATTATGATTATGTCAGATATTCAAAACGGTCCGCACATTGTTACGGTTTTATTTAACGACATAATGTCCGTATCCATACAGATATTGAGTACATCAAACACTCCAATCTGACGCCTATGAAAGGACCTTTCCTTTATCCTATTACTGCCATTTTCACTCGGTCTTCCGCTAAACCTTTTCGAGCCCCGTTCATTGTGCCCGTATAACTAGGCGGCCCCTCAGACCGTTCCTTTTGTGAGCCAATTTTGGAAATTGACTAAAAAAGATGTTTACATCTGCTGATGATACAATCAATATCTTAAATTGATACTTGATTGATACATATTTCTATCGGTTAATTCGTTTTTATTGTTGTACATTTAAATTCAAAGATATTTATAAAAGCTCGACTCGAGTTTATTATATTATAAATCAAAAGTATATGTAATTTAATATAAAAGTAACACTTTTACCTTTTCTAAGTCATTATCAAGTATTTATAAAGATCCTGTTTCTCCCTTAAAATATAGTAAAATTTCTTAAAACAGGCGTTTTCATTAATATGAAATACTAAATATGAAGATAATTGTTTAACCTTTATTTTTTCCGGAAAAAAATATATTTCCCACGCCATTTGTTCTATAGGCAAATAAGGCGGCATATAAGAATATAAGGCGGATAAATGCGTGATAAATAAAATCAAGAAAGGGTCACTAAGATGATTTGGACAAATGGAACGAATGGATGAGGGAAGAATGGTTAAAAAGATATACACAAGTAATGTGAACGGAAAAAGAAGTCGAGGCAAGCCAAGGAAGACATTGCATGACCAAATTAATCAATTACTGAAAGGCGGCCATTTTCGAATTAGGAACACGAGCGTGCATGTCTCGATGTGTGAATGTAGAAGAGTCGCGAAAGTTATGTCAGGATAGAACAATGTGGCGATCCAACCTCTCTGCCTACCCTTCCGGGGAAACGGCGTGATGGTTAGTTAGTTAGTTAGTTATGTTCTACATATATACATAGTTTAGTATTACCTACAAAATGTAATATAAATAAAATGAACACATTTATCGATGAAATGAAAAGAGTAGTACTTCAAATTAATTAAGTACCTTACCATTTAAAACAATATTAATAAATTAATGAATTTCCTAGACTTAATTAACGGTAAAGGAACAATATATTATCTTTTCACGTGTTCGTGTTATTATTTTTCTTGTTATTTTTTTAATTATATGTTTCTATACATAAAAGTAATAACGATGAATAGAAATCTAACAAAATTCTGCCTTCTCAAAAGCATCAAATAACATTATAAAATTGCAAAGTAAATATAGCAATGTTAAAGATATGCTTTTTCGCATAAACTGTAAATAAAACTAATCCCCCCAAAGTCGGGTTTATTTTCTTGGCATGTCAACAATAAACCCTTAATGTATCCGAGTACAATAAAAGTGGGTCAATGTTCTACGAACTTGATGTACGACGGAGCATTTTCAGTGAAAGTTGAATATTTATTATTGTTTTCTCGATGCGATAACATACAATAAGTGTTGTAAAAGCCAATAAACGTGAGATAATGTAAGCACCCTGATGATTTAATAGCGTTCTCTCTGTTGGCATCCCACGCCGAGCAGGGACGCTGGTGGTACCAGCACCACCACTTATCGGGCGATAGGTCCCTCAGCGCCAATTCTTTCTGTTTGTCTCCTTCGCCTCTGACCGGCATATTTCATCTCGGGACGACGTGCTCCATATTATTTATCACCTGTGAATCGACGGTTCGGGTGTATCCGCCGAGTCCCGCCACTATCGGCTCGAAAACAAACATTTTTGTACACGCTGTAAATCATTTATAACTGACACCCTTGCACGCAAACTATCGCACATCGTAAGAGGGAGATCAGTATAAAAAAACATTTTACGCGTGTAAAATTTGAGCTATACAAATTGAAATAACACCAAAGAAAATAGTTGGACAGTAAAATTGGTTTGTTGTTTAACACATTTTTCTTAATATTAAACCGTTTTACGATACAGTATTCTTCTTCCTAGCCTGTATCCCATTTGCTTGGAGTCGGCTCTAATTGTTTGGCGTCTAGATAACTGTCTATCCTGGATGGCATATGGTGGGATCCGGTCTCTTTTGAGGCTCATGTTGATAAGTGTTATCCACGTCAACTTGATCCTACCACGTTCTCTGGGTCGCTGGTCCTATTCCATCACCCCCCGTGTAATATGGTCGGCCGGGCGTCGCATGATGTGGCCGTACCATCTCAGACAATTATCTTCTTACGTAGTTTATCTAATATTGGCCTCACTCTGAAGCTGTCGTGAATGTGGGTGTTCCTGATTTGGTTGAGCAAAATAAATATTATTAACCACCAAAAAAACTATTATGTGTATATTAGAAAATAGCTAACTAAGAGATATATGTTATTGCTAAAATTCAAAGTATTCTGACAAATATATTATATAAGAAACTAATAACTACTAATAATAAACATCTATCGATCATTAATAGGTAGATTTTTTGAAACTTTTGAGTTTTTAATTTTCAAACATAATAATGTAACACATACGGGTATATCAAATACATACATTTTTTATATTATGTTAACCATCATGTGTTCTTTTGGAATTGCTTGTTTTCATTTATTTGCTACAGATACAGGGATGTTGATACTGGTTATATCAAACTTGAAATATGATTGAATTCTCTCTAAAGCAAATGCCCAGTGACCGATAAACGCTCTCGTGGTATTGTTTTTAAATCTCCATACGAAATGAAAAGCAATAACTGCGCAATGGATTGTTTGTCCTGTATCACTTTGGAGGTTATTATTTCTCCAGATAATATTTATTTGTTCCATTTGAAAAGGTCGCCAAAGGCGGCGCTGAAATTGTATCTCCCGAACAAATGGGATACGAGACTCCTAGGACTCGGTTTATAGATTTACTTTTATCTAGACAAAAAAAACGAACTTTTTGAAATTCAAGTCGAAAGAAGAGGTTCTATAAGTTAAAGTAAGTCTTTGATTTCCATGGCACACGAATACATAAAGAATTTATATATAATTTAATATTTTCAGAAACATAATTACGTTATAGTATTACTCGTATATATTCAAATGGAAGAATCCTTATTATTTAAAGTATTTTTATACGGCAGAATTATGGGTGTAATTATGTTATAAACATAACTAACTAACTAACTAACCATCACGCCGTCTCCCCAAAGGGGTAGGCAGAATGGACTGCCACACTTTTCTTTCCTGACATATTTCTCTCGCTTCCTCAACATTCATACATCGTGTCATGCACGCGCTTCGATTTCTCTGACTCCTCAAATGGCCGACATTCAATATTTTTTTACCATTCTTTCTTTCCATATGTCCAAACCAACTTAATGATCCTTTCATTATTTTGTTCATAACACCATCATTCGCACCGCATTCACTTCTAATATTTTCATTCGATTCTCTATCATACACAGAGTATCCACACATTCGTCTAAGAGATCGCATTTCTACTCCATTAATTCTACTTTCATCCTTCTTTTGCCAGTTCCATGCTATAAATATCTTTTATGTAAACTGAATGTGACCGGATGAGGAAAACACATAAATTTCAAGATGTGTTTATCTGCAGTCGTCATTCCTATATAATGTAATTGGAGTCTTTCCTTGAACAAAATTCTACGTTTATTTGCTCCACCGCCTCTTCGGCTTTCCAACTGGTCGTTTTCCGCGTGGTTATACCCTGAGAAGCGTATTAAGTAACCTATTCTTGTGCACGCGGACAATATGTACATCCTAGTATAACATATTCTAGTCATCGCAGCTGGGCTAACTTCATTCACAAGGTCTTGGAATGCGTCGAATGTATTATAATCTTTATCTAAAATGTCTCGTAATATTCGTAGACGATTTAATTTGATTCTCACGCCGATAAGGCGTTTAACAAATGAATATAAATAAAAAATCTTATAGAATATGTATTTAGTTTAATTTAAAGTCGGAATAATCGACGTGCGTGCATGGTACGATGTATGAATGTAGAGGAAGCCCGAGAGGTACGCCAGGACAGGCCATTGTGGCGATCCATCCTCTCTGCCTACCTCTCCGGGGAAATGGCGTGATGGTTAGTTAGTTATTTAGTTAGTTTAATTCCGCTTAACTTAAATTTTAAACCAAAGCAACTCGCTGTCGAAACCATTATATTTAACATAGTTTTTTTTTTATTGTTTTCATTATTTACGATGAACTTCTAACAAGAAATTTCAAATAACAACATTAATATTTTTAATGTCATCATGTGTTACTATGCTTTTTGTAAAAAAATCACGTGAACTTCGATATAAAAACTAGCTTACGCACTGGAAAAAAAACACCTAATCGGACGTTTATGAATCTCACTGTGGTTGTTATTACAATTATTTTTGGAATCAAAAATCTATATTTGTAAAGATAGGCGTAGAAACCTACCATATATACAAGTTCCAACAATTTGTCAGACGTGGTGGTCATAATGCGGAATGGGGAATGTTGTTAAACGTGAAGCGATCGCTCAACCCAACCAATGACAGGTCATAAGTCCTGTAAGCGCCTCGACCACCACCTTTTGTTCCCAGAAAACAATGTACATCTTCGTCTCTATTGAGATACAATTAATCCTTATAAAATTCAACACTATTAGACATGATTGAAAACTATTAAGTTATATCCTTTAGGACTTAAAAAATGCAATGTACCTGGAAGAACGCTATAATATGCATCGTTATAATATTTGCAAAGTTGGAAATATTCGAACCACCACCGGTTTCCCTGCGCCTGGAATATTGGCTTAAGCTGTGTCCATTCGCGCGTGAAACGAAACTTGCCTTGCAACGGACTATAATACCCTGAAATTGCGAAACCTTTGACGGCAAAATGATAATAAAAAATTCACAACCGACGTATGAAACAATATTCCCGGCGCAGGTAGCGTGAACATTGAAAATTATTTTATGGGAGTTCATAGGAGCATTGTACATCACATAACACAACACTATTTGTTTTATCAAAGAATCAACATAAATGAAAGATTATCACTTTTTACAATCCGAATTTGTAAGAGGACGCACATTTATGAAAAAACGTTTTATTGTAAAACTTTGATTAGTTTATGTGGGCTATATAATTAATGTATGAAGCTAAATCCCACCACGTTAATCTTTCATGTTATTGTCTAAATTACAATATCTGCAACATGGACAGTAAAAACTACGATTAACATAAGTTTCTTTGATATTTAACTGAAAAAACATAAATGCAGATGCATTGTAATAGAAATGAGATCCAATAGATGAATATACACTTTTTTAATGATTAGCGCATGGAAGAGTTGAAAACATAAAGTATCACTAAGATTGTTTGGACAAAAGGATAATAAAGAAAGTATACATTTATAATTTAAAGCGTTAATATTATTATAAAGTTTCAATCCTAGGATTGATTTGCAGCAATTTCTTCTATTCTTCTCTTCCATTCTTCCCTGTTTTGTGCGGCTCTTTTGAAATCTGCATATGATGAGCAGCGCACGTCCACCAACAGGTCCTCAAGGTTCTTTCGGCGTGGGCATGCAAGAGGCCTTCTTGTCGTATTACATGGCCGATCCATCTTGCACGCCTTTCGAACAAGATTCTGAGCAGGCGCCTTCCTCCTTCGATTCTTTGAAGAACCTCTTCATTCGTGATGTGGTATCTCCAGGATAGTCCTCCTAATAGTCTTGACTATTAAGTTAGATTAATAACTGTTGAAACTATAGAAAGACCAAAGAAAAAATGGAAGAGTGAGAAAAATCGTTTTGTTTTTGACACCCTGTATAAATGTTAAATACAATAAACACATATACATGCCCATGCATTTTATTATATTTTACCCTTCGAGGAAATATCATACGATTAGTAAGTAAGTTGTATCATAATTAACAAACTAACGATAATGCCAAATCACCAGAAAGTAAGATAGATAAATGAACTGCCTCACTTTTAGTTCCTGATACATTTATCTAACCTACACATTTGATATATCCTTGCCGTGCTTTTATCGGTCGGCCTCGATACATTGTCGATCTATTAACTTTTCTCATCTGTCAAACAAAACACAGTTTTTGGCGCGATAAATACTATTTTAAATGCTTTTTTGTTTGTTTTAATAGATTTGATAATATTATTGATGTGAAATTACATTAGAGAGAGAGCACATTGCAATTAATACTACCAAATTTATCCGTTATCCAATACCTTGTTTCGTATTGTTATAAATTTTGAATCAACGTTAACAGTGGTTAATGTACAAATCAAATGTGACCCAATTGCTTGAATCGCTTCAAAAATACAATTTTATTTATTTAATAATCTGAATATCTATGCACAATTGCATTAACTTACATAACGTAAAATCTTCCCATAATATGCAAACTGGTAAACTTTCAAGCTCACATACAATGTACATATAACGGTAATTTTATTTGATTTATGATTTTCATAATATAATGTTATTCTTCTATTCTTCCATTCTTTTCATATCGAAACTAATAAGCAAACACTATCTGTTGATAACTCTTAACTTAACTTTCAAAAAAATTAATACTGTGTGCATTAAGAACAATTCATATTTAGATATTTCATAAGAAATTTGATAATACATTAGATAATACATATCAAGACATTTGATAATACATTAGAAGGACGAAACATGTCATTCCATCTCAAATATAATAAAAATCCTAGAAGACAGACGTTTTCATTCATACTAATTATTTAATATGGAGTTTTACATCATTTTTCAAAAAAAAAATCATAATTTATATTCGTGAAGACTTTATATACGTTTACGGCAATAAAAATTTTCTCATTAAATGTGTGATTTTCTTTAAATTTTTATACGTCTCTTTTTAATCTATGATTCTGGAATATAAAGCTAAGAGTTTATATTTTTTTAAGTTGTATTTTGAAAGACTTCGTCGTATTTTTTTACTAAAAGTCTCGTAAAAACAACAGAAATGAGGACTCTCCTACCCATTGCCGGAATGACACTCCGAGACAGAGTGAGAAATTCTGAAATAAGGAAAATTTGCGATGTCGAAAATGTTGTGTGATGGAAAAGACTTAGAAGACGTTACTGGGGAGATCATGTGTAGAGAGCTTTTTTATAAAGAGTGATAAGCAAAGCTGCAATTAAAATAACAACGGGTAAACGACTTTCAGGAAAACCACCCAAAAGATGGCGAGACTGCTTATCTCAAGAACAGATTTCGAGAAATGTCAAGAGACAGTCCTAAAATGGCGGAAGAAGGATACAGTCCTAAAAATCGGGCGGTGGTCTAGGGCACAGGTTGGCAAAGTGCGGCTCCGGAGCCGCATGCGGCTCTTTAGCCTCTTAAGTGCGGCTTCGGCACAAATGTTCACGGACAGGCGCGCAAGACGCGCCGATGGTATCGGCGGGTGACGATCGCGGGGTGCGCGGTGCGAGGGAGACTCTTCTCGCGTTTCAATAAGTCTAGTTGGCGTTGGATAGCAGTCACCTCGCCAGTCGCATTGCTTAAGTCACGGTGGTCGGCGCTTGTCGTGTTTGCAAGTCGCGCACGTGTTACAAGGGTTTTTTTTCCATGATTTTTGAATAAGATGTCGCATTATGGATTCCTTAATTACATATTATTTTTTTATCAATAAATATTTTTTTTATTTAATATGATATCAAGTTTTATTCAGCGTACCCGTAATTTAATAAAGTGCTGAAATTTTAATAAATGTTTGCTAAATCAAAAAAACAGAATTGGCTCTTATTTTTTTTTAAATCGTTGTAATGTACATATTTGGCTCTTTGGCAAATAAGTTTGCCGACCTCTGGTCTAGGGGATAGAACGCTTGGCTTCTGATCAAGGGGATTTGGGTTCGAGCCTGGACACGAACCGATTCCTTCTTCATAATAATGAGCTATTTTCTGCTCACATTGAAGACTGTAAAATAAATTCTAATATCATTGATTTAAATCTTTGGTGTTAGTCTTTTTTTTTTTTTTTTAAAGAAAAACGATATTTTTAGTAATCCTTATTATTCAAAATCCTCTTCATGCGTATCATGTAATTTATTTCAATACAAAAGAATAGGTTTATTAATTAAATAATGAATTCGAATATAAACGCCATTTTTTCTGCAAGTTTTATTAAAATTTACGGGAAAGACATGTGTCGCCTCTCTAAATCATTATCAAATGGCAGGTAATATACTATCCAAGGTATTATCAAAACTCTTAGAAAACTTATGTTTTCATTCGGATTTATAATTTTTTATGGAATTTAACTTCATTGTTCAAGAACCAATAAATAAATTGTATTAATTTTCGCTAATAATAAGTTTTAATCGTTTGCTAATTTATTTGTTCAGCATGTGTTTTTTCTTTAGTTTAGATGATTCATTACAAAAAATGAGTCTTAAAGTCGCCTGCATTTTCTGTCCTCTATTGAGAGAGATAAAACTATAAACGTGATGAATATAATAAGCCTCCTTTAAATCACTTCTAAATTTAAAAGTTGTGCGACTAATGGTGATTTAATTTTTTATGTAAAATTCTTGATTTGTGTCGATATCTTTTAAGCGCTTTTTCATTTAAAATGATTTTAAGTTCCGAAAAAATATGATTTATGTGATTATCTTTTAAACTTTTTAAATAGGATTATAACTTTCGGCGGCTTTCAAATGAACCAGGCTTCAAAAAGTTTAAAGCCTAATTTTCTCTTAACCCTTGGCGCATATTTAAGCGATAAGTTTTTCGGGAACTCGGTCACAATATTTTTTAAGTATTAATTTATCACATTGAAAAAGTTTCCTTAGAGTTTTTAAATGTTCCCGACAAAATGTTTCACCTACAGAGTATCACCTGCCATTTCCACTTTTTCTCCTGCCCCTGCACTCGTATGAAGTAATAATTTTTTATCTAATCTGACACGTTCTACCCAGTTTTTTGCGATATCAATACAGGATTCCATAAAATTTAAATTCCAGATTCGGTGGAACAATATTGTTATTTTGTTTGAACAGTCTAATCGGGTGTACAAAAAATCCACATAACATATCTCTAGACAGAAATGGATTTTGGTTTTTTTTTCGGATATTGTACAAATTTTCGGATACAATAAAACGATTTTCATTTGTTTTCTCTTGACATTTATCATTCTCCGTGCCAGCACAATAGAGCTTACTGTATTTGATGAATATTCCTCAAAATAGGCGAACACTAAAACGTAAATTTATAGATAAACTTCTGTTGAGGGGCCCGACCTATTCACCCATCTTGCTGTCACTTGCACTGAATGACATTTATCTCAAGAAACGACCACTTTATGGCGCTAAGCCCAATACACGGAAGATGGAGCCTGGAGGCTCGCTGTAATCCCGTTTTTGTAACAGTCAGTCTTAGAACGCTTCCCGGCTATCATGTTACTATTATGAAGTGAAGCGAGGACGGAGTCTGCTTAAGATGTATAGTTAATCTTCTGAATATGGGAAGATTCGCGGAACGCCTTCTAATAATTCATAAGCGTCGCGTCTATTGTATGGCGGAGTATTGTTTTATGTGAAACGCACTAGTTGCCCACTCAAATATTAACGATTTCACGAATTTTATTTCGCGTGTCCCTGAAAAGGCTTCGCTTAAATCAAGTTTATGTTCTAACTTATCTACCTTTTTATGACGAACCCTACTTCACGTGTCCAATTATTATTTAAAAATTATTACTGGAAAATATATTACCGCGACATCTTGAAAGAAATGTTCGTATAATTTGGAAGGAGAATTTTAAACACTGTTGTGTCTAACTAACTAACTAACTAACCATCACGCCGTCTCCCCGAATGGATAGGCACTAAAAATGGAATTTCATACTTTACCCCATGCGGCACTCCATCCTTCTTTATTCGCCCCGCGGGAGACGCGGTGTGATGGGTTGCGAACCTCATCGCCACCAATAGACATCTCCCGCGCACACTTCGATCGTCCAACATCCACAAAATAAGTCTTAAACAAATAATATAAAATAAAATAACAAAATAACAATAATTTAACACAAAATGTTCTTTTTAGATGGTGCACATATTGTCTATTTAATTTATGTTCCACGTATCCACCGTTTTTTTTTAATTATCAGTAATTAGGGACTTACAACAAATCAACACCAGCATGAACTTTAAAATAATCATGAAGAAATTATTCAAATTTTTATTGGAACAAATAAAAAAAATATTTTTACACCTGTCAAAATTATTTATATAAACGAAAAAACTTGTATAATTTTAACATCAAAACAGAACAAACGTATTACGTGTCACAATTAACTATTATAATGTGCGGCAACAATCAAACGTTGTGTCCACTTTAGTTATTAAATATTTTCACGGAGAAATCCCGTGCGTGCATGACACGATGTATGAATTTTGAGAAAGCGACAGAAGTATATCAGGAATGAACAGTGTGACGGCCTACTCCTTCGAGGAGATGGCATGATGGTTAGTTAGTTAGTTAGTTAGTCAGGCTCCGCCAGGCTCGCTGGCATCGACAGACACCAGTCTGTCAACCTGGCGAAACCGGTCGCTGTCTAAATAAAGACAAAAGTGGAAGTAGTTTAAAAACATCGTTTTATTTAATTATTATTTAAAATGAACTTCCATCAAGAGATTTCCGTAAAATCATTTGAAGACCTCCTCAATACTCTCGTGTAAATACATAATAGATAAAATACTTAATTCATTTATATTTACATTTTGGGGTATTTTTTTAATCGTCTTTTTTGGTAAAATAATTAATAAATAAAATGGATACAACAGTATTCAAAAATTTCTTACCAAATTAACAATGGATATTATTCCTCACTGTTAACGCCTAAAGTAAATTTTCGTATATGTTATAATGCTGAAGAACACAATACATATATTTGTATAATAAATAGAAAAGAATATTACATTACTATACGATTGATAATAGTAACATCCCGTGTAACCGAAAAGTTTTAAAAATACAAAAAATTTAAACGAGCCATATTATTCGTTATCTGTTCACAGTCGAACGCCTTAAAAATGGGATTTATGTGCCGTCCTTTATTATTTATTGCGATACGTGTTAGCAGAAAACTTCAATTAAGAGATAATACCAAATATCCAACAAAACACTTTCGGTTCATTTATAATTTATCTTTCAATACTCAATCTCCATTAAAATGTTTTTTATTTAATTAAAAACTTTAATGATTCACCAATTACGAAGTATAATGAGAATTTTTTTTACATATAAATAACGTTAATTTAAGAAAATTTACATATTTGATTATTACAAAAAAATGTTTGTAGTACTAATAAAATAATATGTGCAATATATAATAGTAAATTGTATCAAAATCGAAATTTAAAAGTATGTAGAATCATAATATAAATTTGCAAAAATCTGTACGGTTGTCGTCAAAGAAAGAGTACGAGAATTAAAAATTGAATATAAGGAAGCGAGAGACGAATACTTATCTCTGCGAAAGTAATTCGAAATGCACACAATGCGTATGTCCGAAAACCAGTGGCGGTACTCCCATAGAAGCCCAGAAGCCCGGCTTGCGTAAGAAATTTTGAATCAAAACCTCTTCTGGCTTACAAAAGTTCAGCTCTTGTGGCTATTCCTCTTACGTCTGATGAAAACATTGTTGAAAGGTTATTTGGGAGGCTGTTGGTTTATGCGGGGGTATGATTGCTTAGATTTGGGAGTTTTGATTCAAAATTTCTTACGCAAGCCAGGTTTCTGGGCTTCTATGGGAGTACCGCCACTGCCGAGGACATTTCTGTATTATTTTGAATTTTATTGTATGACGTAAAACAAACAAACAAACTATGAAACATAATGTAGAATAAAGTTACTTCTGTGAACATTTCACGGGTTGCATCTAATATCTTTCGCGCTAAAGTTTTTCATGTTTCGAACTATTTTTTAATATGCCTTCATCTTTGAGTGAACAGTTTAAACCATTTATGAATGTACTATATACTTCCTCGTACCTACTCGTACCATATAAATGTATCCGAATTATTTGGTTATTGTCTCTTAAAAAAATCCATTAAAGTAAGTCCTGCTGCCCCACTCCGACTCTCGGCGATGAGACATATTTTCCTTAGAAAAAGGCTGGGCTATTTTTCATGGCTGAAGTGCGCATACTAATGATATATTACGTTTGCGAATGAATAGTCGTCGAAAAAACATTAAGCGCCGTCGTCCCGGCGCCGCGGCCTCGGGCAGGGCCCCTCGCCTGTACCGAGGGGGCGGGCGGGGGATTATATTTTTACGAGTTTCCGTTGTTTTATAGTTGGAGACTCCATTTTAGGCAGTCGCGAGATCAAAGGACTTTGTGTTGGGCACGGATGCCCTATTATCTTTAACGTCTCTTAATACGCTTGTGCGTGAGATGACGTTTTTTGTTCTGCTCTGCCTCGTTCTTTAATCTTCCACACTCCTTGTATAGTACAAAAGTACATTCATATTGTTTTATAATATTTACGTTTATATAACATCTAAAATGTTAATAAAAAAAATTACATTTTGTGTTAAATTATTTTTATTTTGTTATTTTATTTTATATCATTGTATTTTATATAATTTGTTTTAGATTTATTTTGTGGGTATTGGACGATCGAAGTGTGCGCGGGAGATGCCTATTGGTGGCGATGAGGTTCGCAACCCATCACACCGCGTCTCCCGCGGAGCGAAAAGAGAAGGATGGAGTGCCGCATCAGTAAAAGTGTGACAGACCATTATTTCTGCCTACCCTTTCGGGGAGACGGCGTGATGGTTAGTTAGTTAGTTAAAATGTTAATAACTGTAATAATTTATATAGCCTTTTTCATACTACTATTTACAATATATATTTACAAATGTTTTTGGATTTTCTTCTGGAAAACTCATTCGTTATGTCATTTAATAATGATAAATTGTTTTTAAAACTTTCCTGATCCCACATATAATTCTTTTGACACACTTATTGTTTTAACTTATATCGGCCGCTCGCTGCATATGCCATTATGTGGTACATGTTTGCACTAGCGCTGTCTGGCATATGTAGGCGCATCACTGACCCAACAGCAAAATATATATCGCCATCCGGGAGACCCTCTCTTGAATAGGTGTCTTCTCTTTCAAACTTTAATTCGCCTTTAATAACCAGAGCATTTTTTTGTTATTTTTAAGAATCGGTATTGTTTGTTACCATAAGATTAGAATAATTCTGCTTTTATACTCTAATATTATCAAAAATCTACTGAGTTGTACTTTTTATATTTATGAGGCTTATGTTTATAGTATATTATAATGTTTGATTTTATATTATGATTGTCAACAATTATTTTTTAAATAATACATGTTCAAAATATCTGAATCGCTACAAACACATTTTGTGTGTCTGACATTGGAGATGTTGCCTTTTGTTTTATAAAAATGATATGTTATCATACCTGCACTAATACTAAATTACCTAGAAGTATATTTTGATGATTCAGCTCGATTTATAAACCGCGACACATAAGGTGCGGCAAATACCCAGAATGTGATGTAAAATATCCCTTTTATCAAAGGTTACTGTAATCGAGATACTTTACTTCGGCCCTAACAAATAATAGCGGTCAGAAGCAATTGTGCGAAATTCATTTTTATATTTAGGCCTGCTGAAACAAAACCTCACAAGATGGCCGCGGCGCGGGCCAGCTCCCTCGGCCGGTCCGGGACCGCGGCCATTGTGTACCCGCGATCTCCCGCAAGGTTTCCCGCGGTTTCCCATGTCAAAGGGGAACATTACATAAATAAGGGAAGATAAAACATTCCGTTACATATATGAGCGGAGATAGCGAGCTCCGTGGAAAAATAACCTCACGCCATTACGGCGTGTAAGTGCTTTTTAGCCAGTGAACCAGATCTGAGATAAAAACGTATGTTTTTTATACTACGAACAAAACATTGCTTCTTTTTCTATCTGTAGTTATTTACAGGTATGTTTAATGTATTTACGTTTTACTGGTTACACAAATGTTTGTGTAAGCTTCGGTTAGAACAATTTAAGACGTTTCACAATTGTATCAATAAAATTTATCTGAAAATAACATCTTGTTTTTGTATTCAAATTTAAATGAGTCAACAGCTATTGTTCTGGCATCAATCACTGGAGTATGCTGTCGCGAAATAATTATTTCGGCTCTGCCTCCACTCGGTTCGATCCCGAAATTGTTGACAGAGCATTATTACAAAAACAGAAATTGTAAATATTCAAAGTCGCTCCACAGTCACAGTCAACCGTCGCACAATGTTCCCCGAAACAACAACCGCCCCGCGCACGGGAACAACAAAGCGATAATTTCCGCGGCACTCTGCTCCGACCCTAATTTATAGCGGCTTGTGCGGTGTTTTGCTTCAAGCGGATACAATTCCCGACCAATTCGCTTTCGCTATTTTTCTGGTAGATTTTCCCGCCCTCTCTGCTTCTTCCCATGAAGTTCTATTGTGGAAGTTTGAATGTGCCGATAGGAAGGAATCGGGTCTAAGATAACCCGCGGTGCCCTAACGGCCGATCTGTAATGATAATAATGGCGTATGAATGCGATACACTTTACAAAACTTTCTATTCCTCTTCACCTTTGAAGATAGATTTTAACCAATTGCACCTCGCAATCTTGCGGATAAGCCGGTTACGGTTCTTCCAAAGAACAGATTTTCCTTTTTTATAATTTTAACAAAACATTGCAATTCAAATACGGTTTCAAATTGATAACGAATAAATTTCACGGAAGTCGTCGAAATCACCTTTCCGTCTTTCAAAAAGAATGGCTGGTGAATTTGCGTCTCTGATGAATAATAATTTCAAAGGAAAGTTTGTACGTTTCGTGAATATAAAGTAAGCATTTTCTCAAATTGAAAGCTTTGAACATCCGGAATTATTTAATGTAATACGCGTGTTTAAGGAATTCGAGATGTTTATCTATAACATAAAAAAAGTTTCATTTACAGTTAAACATAATGATACTGTTTACATAAAGAAATATAATTCAATATGTATGCACACTTGTACACATTTATGGTTAACAAAAAAAAATCTTGTGATTTTTTAATGTAACAATTCAATTTACTACCGATATTCTATACAGGCATACAATCTGAAATTTCGTCGTTTTCAAATAATTTTATTAACACACTTATTACGATTTTCAAATGTAAATATTATTAATGCAGCGTAAACAAAGAGGTCTTGTAGTATTATACATCTGTATTACAATAATGTAGCGAAGCATTACTGAAATGGGACCGTAGTCTCTATTACCCAAAGTTAAGCATTCGAGTTGGAAAGACAAACATATTCCGTTGCGAACGAATGAAATTGGTACTCGGATATCCTGAATTAAAACCACTAATCCGATAACGCCGCGTCGGGTACCCATTATTAAAATATCTCATTGTTCCCAACAGGAAACATTTGTTATGGTTCACTTTCCGCAAACATGATAATGGAACGTTCGAAACACCCTATTCCACGAATCTCATTCAATGTAGAACGATTCTCATCGACGATTTGAGTTCCGCGAAATTTAACCGTTTTCTAGGAAATTATTTTGTATTCTATGAAATTACGACGTTTTATTTACCTTAACAAAACTTTGAACTGATCATTGAATTCTACATCGGTATATTATCGTTTCTTTGTAGTTAGTATAATTGAATTCATTTTCACAATGGTAAATTTGACAATGGTACAGTGATTTATAATCATTCTAAAAGCCAACCTATTTAAACTAGTTAAATAGATTGTATACATAAAATATAGGCTATCTTTTGCAAATGTCCCCCTTGTACAAATTCTACACCTCTCTAGTATTTATTTAAAGAACTTTTTATAATATTCTCAATTTGAAAATCTGATTTTATTTTTCTATTTTTCGACGAATCTGATAACTTGATTATCATTTCTACACCAAAGAACTTACTGAAATAATTGTATTATACCATAATATGTAAACAATATTTTTAATTATACTTCAACAGAGTGTGAAAATGATATTGTACGTAATTCAATGAATATAGTACAAACGTTTATTTTTATTTTTGTTAATTACTGTATTTTTCAATGGATTATTTTCTTAAAATCCTAATTGTGATACTGGAATCTACTGTAAAAAGTCCATTAAGAAGTAAAGTTTATAAAAAATATATTTATTTAAAATGTTTATTTTTATAAACAGTTTAGTCTTTGCCTCTGCTATCATCGGCTATGCATAGTGAAAACGCATTTAGAGATATTGAAATAAATTCCGGCATCTTGGAGCCTATCCATCTTTATGTTCCGGATGGTTATCTTCGACAGCGTCAGCACAGACTGTTTTATCTCCCAACATGCAGAACCAACCTGCCTCTGGTGATGCCGGTGGGGAGAGCAATCAAACTGCTGAACATGATCGCTTCGGAGATCGATGTCTTTCATATTCGTGAAAGTACATTCAGAAGACAAATACTCTTGACTTTGGAGAGTATCTTGTATTCCTAATGTCGAATCATCTCTCATGCGTTCCTGGTATTATATATTTATTATGTTTTACCTGTTCTCAATAGATGCCTTTAACTATAAAAAATGTTTGTAATGTCTTTTGAGAAAATAAACTGATTTGATTTGATTTGAAAAAAAAACGGTCACAAATGTAATAAGCTACTCGAAAAAAAATCTATTTATTTCTTGAACAACTATATCAAACTCCATATTAAATAATAAGTACTAATAAAAACGTTTGATTTCTACAAGTTTTAATATGATTTGTGGGAATGACATGTGTCGCCTTTTAAAGGCTATATACAATGACAACATTTGATAATGCCTACGAAAGGTGTAACATGTCATTCCAATAATATTTTATAAAACTTCTAGGAAACAGACTTTTAGTTCGTATTAATTATTCAATTGTAAAACACTTTGGAAATTGAAAAATACAGTTTCTTCACTATCCACAAAAATATTTAGTTTCTTATTATAAATTTACACCTGAAGATGGAGGTCTCCTCAAAAACATGTCGTGATTTTGAATATTTAAGTGGATAATAAACAGCGTTATTTTTCAATTTCCAAAATGTTCTACAATGTAATTAATTCTACAGTGTTAAAGCCTTATCTTTCAATTAATTAATTATTCAATTTATTTATTTTTATAAAATGCATTTTTAACCCCGTGAATTTCTGAAGGAAATCTAATTACAAACAAGTTTAGATATGTGTATAAAATATTGTTCAACGTGTATGTTAAATTCTATTTTCCTATGAAATATTGTAATAAAACATTTGGCTTTGATGTTATATAAAACAAAATGTACACTCACCGGCCAAAATGAATACCGAGTCAGAAATCAATTTCATAAACGCCTCCAGGCCTCAACTCAAACAAGGCAAGTAACGAGGGTTGTACGAAGCCCGGTTCACAAAGCTAGGATTCCTTGAAATGTATCCTTACCACTTAAACTTTAACAGTAGTATGAGCGTATCCCGTCCAAATATCACGCTTCCTTTACAAAATGTTGATTCCTTCAATACAAGTCAAGTATTTCAAGTCATGTTCAGATTTCATTCGGCTAAATACAACGGGCCATATGCCCTGAAACATTTCCTTTTCAAATAATATATTTTTATAATATTACAGGCACTAACCACCATAATAGTGCCAGTGTTTTGATTAAAATATTCTATGACTATATTGTGTTTCCTAATAAATACAATGATGAGATAAATATCCTTTCTTGATTTTAGAATCGCAGTTATGAATGGACAATAAATATTTATTCATAGTTTCTTGTCTTTCTTATCTCTTGCCTCATTTCTTACTGCGATTATCAATAAATAATAAATTCTGTGATTTTACTCGAATTTTGAAGAGGCACGGATATAAGCACTTTAAACAAATTAAACTTATATAGAAGTGTATATGGAAAAAAAATATCTTTATACTTTTGTTATTAGTTACATTCTCAATATACATATATCCAATCCTTCTTGACCACTACACAAAAAATCTATATCAGTTGATTCAAACAGTTTTGAGAAAAATGTTTAATTTTTTTATGTCATCGCTCAGAGAACGATACTCTTAAAAATAATATTATCAAAACCTGTCAGCAGTAAAAGGAAATATCTGTGTAAACATAAAAATCATAGCGTATTAATCTTATTTCAGTAATGCTGTCCTGACCATAAATTACGCATTACCAAAATACGTATTTATTATATTAAAATGTCTGATGTTATTGAAAGAAAACAAAGTTATGGAATCGTTAACCTTTATTGGTATTTTACAAACACTTCAATAAAACAAACAAAATATATGTATTTTGAATCTGACATATGAAACAGAACAATCTTGTAACCTGTAACTTGAAATAAATAAATAAAATCCCGTTAGCCTTGTTACGTATATAACAAAGGCTTCGAGCATATTCGTCCGTATTATGTACATAGGCACCCCCTTAATTAACTCGTTCGTGTGATGCGCTTTGTGGAAAACTCGGACCACGCTGTAATCAAAATATTCAGTTTCCCTATTAATTATTGATAATATGTGCTTGAAACATAACTCTTTCCACGTCCGCATTGTACGCCGCCAGTCAGTGGATAAATATTATTTATGTATGCATTAACATAGGATGTATCCACCGTGGTTTAAATAGATATTGGTCAAATAAGCACTCGTAACATATTCCAAAATAACTCATTGAAAGTTCATTGTTTGATTGAAATTGATAGAATTTTCTCATTATTTACTCAACGTAATGTTATTATTTCAAATTTCATGGTAGAAGTTTATTGTGAATAATGAAAATGAAGACAAGTTGTTAAAAATCTTTTTTAAATGTATATTGAGTTTAAATCCATTGATGTTTTGTGTCTTCTTTTTGACAGCTGTCAAAAGCTTATTCAAACGATTTATTTTATGAATTAACACAAGGTTTTTTTTTCCATTTTTGAGTTAATATTGTTCTCCCGATAATGAAAGTGTAAAGCCTTCGAAACATGTCGAGAATAAATTTAAATGTGGAAAAAACGTGTTTAAATTCTTAAAAAATCGTTTCTTTTTTACTAACAATAAATAGTACTTTATTGAAACATTTAGTTTTGTGGTTAAATTATTTATATAAAATAAAGTATTTTAATTTAAATTTAAAAACGAGGGATGGTTTAAGTAAATAATTAATAAAAAAATCTGGTGTAGACCAGAAGATGGCCAAATCTGCAGGCCATCAAGGCTTTACACTTTCATTATCGGGAGAACAATATTAACTCAAAAATGGAAAAAAAACTTTGTGTTAATTCATAAAAAAATCGTCATTATGGAATTCCACAGTGTTAACGCCTTTAGTTTATCTTTAATCAAAAATGAACGTTTCATTATTTTGCTATTTATTAATTTTAGATAAACTAAAGGCGTTAACACTGTGGAATTCCATAATGACGAATTTTTATGAATTAAAACACAGTTTTTTCCACTTTTGAGTTCATTTTTCTCGACATGTTTCGAAGGCTTACACCTTCATCATCGGGAGAACGATATAAATTAACCAAAATTATTACAAGCCGAGTGTAAGAACCTTGAATTATATGTAACATATATACTCGTATATAACATATTTGTTTTATTGTTATCAAATGAAGACTTCTATAGTTAATACGAATGAAAACGTCTGTTTTCTAGAAAGATAATTATATTTAATGGGAATTATCAAATTCATTTATTTACGCCTTAGCTAGGTGAAACGTAGCATTCCCATAAAATATGATAAAACATCTATAAATCAATCTTTTTAATTCAAATTAAATTATATAACAAAGAGTTTTACCGCATTATTCAAAGTACGATAAAGTAGTTGTTGTGTATATATTTTTATGTTCTTCTTTCCATAGTTTTCAATTATTTAGGGCAATAGTTATTACGAGAAATATACTTTTTATTTCAACAAAAAAATATTGTACATACTCTTTTAAGTGTTACATATTTTTAAAATTAAAACCACAGATCACAGACAGTTTGAACTAATCAGTTATACTAAAAAAACATTTTAATTTAAATACACAGTATCAATTTTGGATAAATCATTAGTAGTAAAATTTAAGTAAATTGTTACGATACCTATTATTTATGTATAAACAAAACCATACTTCTTAAAACATAGGTAAATAAATTTCAAAAATGTTGCTTAATCAAAATTCTAATTGCCTTCTAATTGTTTTATCATTTTTTATTGAGTATTACAAGAAGTATGTTTTATATAAATGCTTCTTCTTCTCCTTCTTTTTTTTTTGATCCTTGGTCTGTTTCTATTTTAAGAGGCTGGCCTCTTCTCTACAAATGCCTCTCTCATCTACAAATGCAATAAATTAATATCGTACTCGCGTATGCTTCCACCAGCCTTATTGAAATGAAATCAAATTTGGACAAACAGTTTATCGATGAGTTAGAGCATAATGAGGCCATCACGCTCCTCGCTTTGGAGACAGATAGAAATGATTATGACGCACATTTGCACAGCATCCGTACCGCCCATCGGGAGATCAATTATATTCCCTCATCTCTCTTTTGCAGACTCTATTGACTCGCCGGACCTTTGAAGTCTGGAGTGCCTAATTATTCGGTTGCTTCGCTGTCTCCCTTTACAACAAAGACTAATGATCAAATAATTTTAACATTTTCCCTATTTTTCCGTTACTTTCGTATTCAGTGAACAAAATGCTTCCTCCAATACCAAATATTCGAACGACCCATCAAAATATACGTTTTAGTTAACAAAACTAATTGTCAATCGTACTCCATTCTTACGTTTATTTTTTGTAATTGCACTTCAGCAGAATTTAATTTAAATATTAAAAAAAAATTATAAATGTATTTTTCAATGTACTTAGGAAATTGAAAAACTTTGTTTGATCCACTATTTAATAAATAAAAATATTAAAAAACATGAAATGTTTCGGAGGATACCTCCATCTTCAGGTGTAAAAATATAATAAAAACTAAACAAAGAAAGACTAATAAAAAACGCATTTAAAATTCGATACAATAATTCAAATTTAAAAATTAACGTGTGCTATTTGTTATAAGTAGGTACTAACAATATTTTTTTTAACAGTAAGAACTAATCTAAACTAGACTTTAGTTCTTACTGTTAAAAAATAATTGTTAGTACCTACTTATAACAAATAGCACAGGTTAATTTTTACATTTGAATTATTGTATCGAATTTTAAATGCGTTTTTTAGTAGTCTTTCTTTGTTTAATTTTTATTATATTTTTACACCTGAAGATAGAGGTATCCTCTGAAACATGTGTTTTTTTATATTATTTTATTAAATAGTGGATTAAACAAAGTATTTCAATTTCCTAAGTATATACTATGGAATTCCACAGTTTTAATGCCTTAGCGTTCAATATTTTTCAATGATTAAAAATCAATTTTTCGAATAGTTTTAATTAATTAATAACTATTAGTTATCTTTATTAGTCTCTGTAACTATTAGTTATCTTTCGGGGCTCAAAGTTTGGTAGGGTCACGGTGGTGCATATTCCGCTGAAAAATATGTGCCTATAAAATGCCGTGTAACGCCACAGTTGCATTCCATCAGCAACACTACCAATAGTCCTACTCCCTAGCGTCCACGAGTGGTCTCTAAGGCCCCGCGAGCCCCGGGCAATGTGGCCACTGGCATTAACAACAGCCATAGCAGATAGGGAGAGGATGAATGGCGAGTGTCCGGCGCCACAAAACCGGACCCCCCCCAGCTAAGGGAAGGTGACCCCTACAGAAAAACCCATCAGAGAAGGCAACGGGAAACCACTCTGATTATCATTCCCAGGAAATCACTATGGCGAGAAAACCCAAAGCAACGGCCCCTAGTCCCGGGAAATGACCTGTTTCGGGCAGCGCAGGACAGGGAGGTTTTCGCCGGAGTGATCGCCAACGTCGGGGGGACCTGACACGGCACAGGAAGAAGAAGAAGTTATCTTTCATCGTGCAAGAGCATTCATAAAATGATATTTTGATGTAAGGCTATATAGAAAGTCTGATCATATATGCAAAATTTACAAAAACACTGAATATTTTTATTTTTCAAACGGATTAAATTGTACAAAATATATTTTAATGAAATACAATGTCATGTTATTCTGTTTTTTTGTAGAATATAAAAAAAAACAATCTTATTTTAAAGATATCTAATATAAGTCAACACTAATTAACTAATCATCCCGCCGTTTTGTAAATATTTTCACATCTACATTGTTTTATCCTGACATAGCACTCGCGCTTCCTCCTACATTCATATACCGTGACACGCTCAATTGTCGATGTTTTCGGCTTCGAACATGGCCGCCTTTAATTAGTTGGTTGATTTAGATTCCTAAAGTCATGTTTTTTACGAACATCCGTGACTTCTTTTTCTATTCAATTGTGAAGTATTGATTTGGATATATATTATTTTTTTAACCATTCTTTCTCCATTCATTCTTCTCTACTCCGTTCCTCCCATATTTCCAAAAGTTTTTAATATTTTATATATTGTAATACAATATTTTTTTTAAATAAACAACAGCATAATAATATGTTTAGTTGTGGATTCATTGAAATATTTTAAATAATTGAGAAGATAAACTGTTTATTATAAGCTATTAACAGTTATCAAAACTCTTCACATAGACGGAAAAAATATCGTACCACCTGATGACGTCAACATAGGTTGGTGAAACAGGTGTGGCGAAAAAAAAATGTCAGCGTATAACTTTTAACAGTTGATAAACCGTTTGTATAGTTTTCAAATACGAAAATTCGTTTGGAATTTTCTCAAAACCTCGATTGTTGTTTAGTCATATCAAAACGTAGATAATTAACAAATGAGCATCTCTCCGTCATTCATATCTTTAGAAAGTTAAACACTGCGTGGATGAACATTTTTCAAGATATCTTCGGCTCCCTTGTTTGCATAAAAGGGTCTTAAATTTATTTTACTCACTTCAACAATTCACAAGTCGGGAGTTTTACACTTCAAAAAAAATGCTCGAGCCTCCCACTTGATGTAACGATTCTTTCTCGAGAGTGCGAATAATTCCTCTAACTAAACTTTTATCCCGCGCCTTGGCCTAATGAAACATTTCTATGCGAAAAAATTGGCGCCGCTCATAACCGGTATTCAAAATAAAATGTCGGTACTCGGGCCCGTTCCTTTGGGTGTTCATTACTCCAATCATCCGTGCGTGCTAGCGGGCCGCCACCGGCCGCCCGAGAGCCACCCTCCTTGCCGGTACAAGTGTTCTTTTTCATCCAAATTTTTATACATAATATTATGCAAATTTAGTTTGTAAAGCGCTCTTTTGCTGATTTATTTCTTGAAATTTTAATTTTAATATAAATTTTAAAGAGTGTGTGGTTATTTTGTCTTAGACTCCGTCTTATGCTAGTTTTAATACTTATTTTTAGATTATACTTACATACATTACAAATTAAATAGACAAAATGTGCACCATCTAAAAAGAAAATTTTCTGTGAAATTATTTTTATTTTGTTATTTTATTTTATATCATTGTATTTTATATTATTTGTTTTAGATTTAATTTGTGGGTGTTGCACGATCGAAGTGTGCGCGGGAGATGCCAATTGGTGGCGATGAGGTTCGCAACCCATCATCACACCGCGTCTCCCGCGGAGCGAAAAGAGAAGGATGGAGTGCCGCATCAGTAAAAGTGTGACAGTCCATTCTTTCTTATAAATAATGAAAATATGGCCATCATCAAAAGATGGCAGCTAGCTGCAAAACCCAGTAGAAACTTTAAATCAAGTGGAATAAGACTAAATACGTATTATAAAGGAATTATTTTTATATAATATATATTTTAATTATTTACGATGAACTTCTACCAAGAGATTAATATGAACAACAATATCACTTACCATACTGTACATTTTATTTTAACATTATGTTTTCTATATACAATATATAAACATTTTAAAACTGCGAGTAAAGAACGTAAATGTTTTATTATGTATATTTAGTTTTATTCCGCTTGTTGACTGATTTCGGCAGCTCAATAGATAGATATAGACAATGACAATAAGCTTCAAAACAGAACGAATGCAGTAAAGCTTATTTATTGTGACGAAATTATTCTATTTTTATTTTATTTTTGTAATTAACTTTAAACCCAAAATACAAATTTCAGTAACCAACACTAATATTTCTTAAATGCATTTTTTTATAAATGGTTTATTTTTTATATTTAACACAAGTGTTTCGTTAAAACCGTATATTTTTCGTAATACAGTGGTTACAGTTCAAAACAAGTGGTATTGCGCGATCCCAAACTGAATACCTAGTAATAATGTAAATAAATTATAAGGTTCTGTTTAATTTTCACGTATAAAACTTATTGAAATCTGATTATACAATGTTATTTAGTAGTATAATAAATATTTTAATACTTGTTTTAAAATACTAAAGAAGCTTGAAATGTTTTTCATGTTTATCAAAACGTTTGAGAACCCAATTTTTCAATAAAACGTATCGAGATATTTTTCATGTGAGATTTATTCGTCATTTATTTTTTCTTTCGCAAAAAGAAGGCATATTTTTCCTGAAACATTTTCCCCTTATTTTTCAACAGAGATCTTCGTTAGCACTTTCTTTCCAATTATTTTTGAAGGTTTTCCCTCGCCCATTCCATTCCTGATTCCCCGTGTTTTGTCCTTATCCCCCACTAAAATCCAATACAGGGGATGTCTTCCAGTTCCCAATTTCAGCCCCACATTCCCGGCTAACTCTGCTCATTTCGTTTACGTTACATCACTCCTCAACGATAAATTTCCAAATTTATCTCAAAAGTGGAACGAATCAGATGGTTAAACTTTTTATCCGAGGTTCCCAAAAACGTCATTTGCTTGTGAGCGAATATATTTCATTTACTTTGAATTGCATTAAGCGAGCATCCATTCTCAGGAGACTTTACCTTCGTGTATTTTTAAGAGAAATTATGTTAATACAAGAAAATATTTTTCAGAGGAAAGTTTACTTAAAAAAAGTATATATAAAATTATACTATAATTATGCTGGAAATTCTAAAGTTCTAAGAAAAATTCTTAACGGTGTTCCTTGACACACACGCGTTCAAAATTTAAATAAGTCAATGAAAATAATTAGGATTTCTGTGATATTTTATTATCAATTATAACACAGTGTTCTCTACTTTAGATTTTTTATATCTTGAAGAAAACGCCTATTTTATAGAAGTTTTATTCTTTTTTTTTGGGAATAACACATTTCGCCCCTCAAAGGCATCACATTTGTTAATAGTTTTGATTTAATTATTTATGTGAATTTATACATCGTTATTCTATGAACCATAAATATTTAAGCGTTTAATTTTTCTTGACGTGTTTCGAAGATATTGTACCTTCATCAACGAAAAGACGATATAAACAGTTTGTATAATTTAATGAAATAATAAATTTATGTTAAATATCTTTGTAAGATGTCAAGAGAATTTTTTTTAAATGGGATAAAATAGTATTTTAATTCATAAATTTTACAAAAGTTAGTTAGTTTGTAAGTACAATTACGGAAAAAAATATTACAATTACCGAATTACTTGTAGATCTTAATTTTATCAAACAAATAATAATCATCGTGTATTTTTCATAAAATCACCTCAAAAGAATTATATTGATATGAATAAATATTATATCATACGGATTCTCTTAGCTTTTATTCTTCGCAAAAAAAAACAGACATAATGAATGGAACATATCTGCGTTATAACTCGAAACGCCCCCAGCTTACAAGTTCTAGCGAGGTATCGGCTTCCAGTAATCCTAAGTCTTCAGTCCAAATATACTTAATAAAAGATCGCGATATAATATTCTACTCGTTTTTATTTACACCAGACCGCAGATTTCGGGCTCTGGCTGGAGAGGCGGCGGGCGAGTAACAGGAGCGGTCAAGGTATAGCGATTCTTTTGTATGTAACCAGAGATTATACTCCCCCGGCGCCAAGAGGGACCGTAACAAGTCGCCTGATTAATGACTAACGATAGAAATTATTGTTGGGAACTGATAGCTTTATTACACGAGGGTCCTTGAGCTGCCGGTGCGATATAAAAATACCTTAACTAAGTGTGACGAGTGAAACTAGAGCATTAATAATAAAACATTTTCATTAATTACTTATTCTTCTTATTCGTATCAATGGCAAGAAAGTTTTATTGATCGCAGGGATGGCGCTAAAAAGGGACTATGTTTTTCGATTTATCTTACTATTGTAGTGGCATATTAATTATTAATAATATCTAGTATAGCGCTAGTGTAGATTGACCTAAAAAATGGGAAGTGTTTTTTAACATAGAAGCATATATACATCTTACAAAAATTTGGGAAACGTGATGTTCGTAAGAAGGGGAGAATGGGGAATGTTGTTAACATAAAGTGATCGCTTAACCCAACCAATGACAGGTCATAAGTCCTGTAAATGCCTCGACTATCATATTCTGTTTAAAAAAAAAAACAATTTACATCTTCGTCTCTATTGAGATACAATTAATTCTTAAAAATGATTAACGCACAATGGGTTAAATGCAGTATTTGTCTACAAGTATTTGAATACATTCAAAAAAAATAAAAAATAAAAAATAAAAATATATCTTCAATTGTATATTCTTATATATTATATAATAATTCATGTTAATCTATACAATATTCATGCTTGTTTTATATAATGTTGTTTTCATATGAATGTTTTATAGCGTTAATTTAAAATTTTCTTAGTTTGGTAAACAACAACAATCTACGACAATTTGTTAACGTCATCTTTAGACTGATGCATAATTTAATTAAACGATTCATCAAAGATTCCGAAAGTGTTTTATTTAATTTTATTTGTAGATAAAATAAACAATTAATAAAAATAACTAGAACATATTATTAAAAAAATATATATTCAATTCTTTATCGTATTTCTTAGTGACAAAGCTTAAAACTACTCAATTTATGATATTATTATTTATAAACTACGTTAATATTTTAGTTCTATGGACATTAATCGTTAGCGATAGTAAAAAAAAATATTGTTTAAAATTTGTTGTATTACTTTTATTTCATAATAAGAGTATTTATAACAATTATACCACTTTTTTCTTATGAATATTATTTTTAGCAAACAATAATAAATTAATTTATTACTTTAATATAATTTTTAATTGGAGAGATGGCTGGACATCGTCATCCCAGGAGAGTCCACCGTCACAATCAGGTCATACGACCTAAACCAAGAGGAAGAAGAATATTTATTTTTACAATATAAGTCTCAAAAAACGTTTGCTAATTTAAAAAGTTAGACGATGCATCGGTTTGCATCTACGTTCACCATGGATATCGAAAATTCTTTCTGCCTGTTTCAAAAGTAATAGAAAATTCTCTGGAAAATGGCGAAAAGTTTAAGAAACTTCAAAATATGCACGGTGTACGGCGAGAGCTGGGAGCCGCCCGGACGGGCACTTCTGACGGAAGGCTCTCAATATGAGAGTTGAAGAAAAATGGAATTCAGCTGCAGAGGTGATGTCTCATACAAATGCAATATGAAATGGAAGACACTCGCTCTTGTTTACATTTATTGCCTGTTCTTTTATGACGGATATAATAATATGTATGGTGCATGCCCGCTACGTCGCGTTTCGGCTCTTTACGAGTTTATTGTTGAGCGAGTCTCTTCTGTTTATTTATATAACCTTAAATATAAAATATGTCACCCCTCGTATTTACGAAGAGACACTTTATTTTTTCTTTTTCTTTTTACATGATTTACGAATTTTCTTTGCATACCACCAACATTTGAATTGATCAGTAAACGTTGCAATGAGTTTTCAATTTTAATTATAATTATAATTTGTTTCTATGTCGGAAAAATCGACGAGCATGCATATTACTATGTATGAATGTAGAGAACCTTCAAGAGGTACGTCAATACAGAGCACACACAAACACACACACACACACACACACACACACACATACACACACACAATTAACAATTACTCATTGCATTGCATTTGCTCATGGTTGTTGCGTTTGTGTAGTCTATCCTTTCTGCCCATCCCTGCCGGGAAACGGCGTAATCATTAGTTAGTTAGTGATTTTTAATAAAATGTTTTCTTGTTTCAATGACTACAGTTCAAGTAGTTCGATACGTATTTCATTATCAAATATCTTAATACGACGGATGTCCATAAATTGTTCTATCTAATTATTCAGTATATGCTTTTTAACCATACCTATGATATTTATTAATTGTGAAATCTGTTTAAAGTTAACTGTATTTTAAATTAACCGAACAGTGGAAAAACAGTGGTTTATTTATTTGAAAATCATCATTGCAGAGTGCCGATCCTTAAGTATTAGTGGCTTAATTTTATCAAAAAATATTAAACTTGAAATTTCATTCCAAAGATCCAAAACTCATATTTTTATATTTTCTTTGTTACAGGTCAGTTACCTTCATTTTTCACACGTCCGGACTAAAAAAATCTGTCAGCAGAGCCAGCGTTGGAAGAAACATAAACAATTTAGTTTCCCGTGACACTCTAGAATTACAAAACAAAAAAAACGTAAGTGGACTTTATTCGTACATGTGTAAGTTTTTTTTTATTATTATTGCCGTTATAAATCATGCCAGGCAAAATGTGGCAAGAGACATCCCGAACCGAACCTCTGCCAATATTTTTTCCCTTTGATAGCCGGTCGAGGAGAAAATACCCAACTGCTTTTGGTCAATGCGCCCTTTCAGAGCAAGCCGTTAAAATATATTTTATTATTTTTCTTCCACTCCTTTTGCCGAAGGTATTATCGTAAAAACGAGATATTATTTTCTTCCTTTTCGTCTTGTTTTCACCTCACTGAAGTAGTTATCAAAATACTCAGTTTATTTGATACAAATAACTTAACGAATAAACATACATAATGATTGCGTTTAGCTTTTTAAAATGATAACATCACATTAAAAGGTTAAAGATATTGGGTCCTTTTTTTGAAATTGAAAAGAGGAAATACGTGCGATTCTACCGTTATTAAATGTAACATTTTTTTCTTGTTTATGTATCTCTTTCATTGCAGGAGCAATAAAATGCAGAGAATTATAACAAATGTTTACATTAATGTTCTAACAATACCAATTGAATGGAAATTAATGAAAATATGATAAATACATTGTAACGAGATATCTTCTAGATATTGTATTTAAATATTGTATTTAAATATTTATACAATATATAGATAGATTGCTAAATGTAGATATAAAATGTGAATGCAGTGCTACCACTATGAACAAAAGAAAGGTTCATTGTGATAGTTAATGGAAATGATATATTATGTATAGAAAAAAATATGAAAAAAAAAATAAACATGAACGATATAAATGGAGCACGTAAAAAAATTTTAAGCAAGAATAACGTGACAAAGTTAAATCAAGTGTATTTTAAGTATTTGCTATATTTTTAAATCTACGTGCTTGGATGACACGATGTATGATTATTGAGGAGGCGAGAGAAGTGTCAGGGAAGAACGGTGCGGCGATCTATTATTTATATTTACCACTTTCGGGAAACGGTGTGATGGTTAGAAGTTGTTTTTATTATTATACTCATATTATTGAATAGGAACAAAAGTATAATGGAAACCATTTTTAACAAAAAAGAGAACATTTGAATTTTTTGCATGTACAATTTGATTATATGTACGAGGTCTGTTCAAAAAGTATCGCGAATTTTATATTTTTTCAAAAAGTATTTATTTATTCATGAATATCTATTTTGTCCCCTTCAAAGTAATTCCCCTCGGATATAATACATTTATGCCAACGTTTTTTCCAATCCTCGAAGCACTTAAAAAAATCATTTTTGTGATCTTGTTCAGCTCCTCCTTCGATGCCGTCTTTATCTCCTCAATCGTGGCGTAGCGTCGTCCTTTCATGGGCCTCTTCAGTTTTGGAAACAGGAAAAAGTCACAGGGGGCCAGGTCTGGGGAATACGGTGGCTGCGGCACCATTACTGTGTTGTTTTTGGCCAAATATTCGCGCACAAGCAACGATGTGTGAGCAGGGGCGTTATCATGGTGCAAAAGCCAGTTTTTGTTCTTCCACAAAACCGGGCGTTTCTGGCGGATTGCTTCGCGCAAATTGCGCATAACTTGCAGGTAATATTCCTTATTGACCGTACTACCCTGTGGCAAGAACTCATGATGCACCACGCCCCTGCAATCGAAGAAAACTGTGAGCAAAACCTTCACGTTCGACCGAACTTGGCGCGCTTTTTTTGGTCTTGGCTCATGCGGCAGCTTCCATTGGGATGATTGAGCTTTGGTTTCCACGTCATAACCATAAACCCATGATTCGTCACCAGTTATGACCCTCTGGAGCACATTTGGGTCGTCACGGACCGAGTCCAACATCTCCTGAGCAATGTTAACGCGATGCTGTTTTTGGTCGAAATTGAGCAATTTTGGCACGAATTTCGCGGCGACCCGACTCATGCCCAAATCATTGGTTAAAATCGAATGGCACGAGCCAATCGATATGTTTAGGTCCTCAGCAACTTCTCTAACGGTGATTCGACGATTGGCTAATACTATTTTCTTCACTTTATCAATGTTTTCGTCTGTTGTTGACGTGCTCGGGCGTCCGGCACGCTCTTCGTCGTTCATATCTTCTCGGCCCTCTGAGAACATTTTGTACCACCGATAAACGTTGCTTTGGTCCAAGGTAGCTTCACCATATGCCACAGTCAACATTCGAAATGCGTCCGCGCACTTTATTTTGTTTTTCACACAAAATTTGATACAGATTCTTTGATCCATTTTTTGGAATAGGCAAAAATCGAAGACGAGCCAAAACACATCCAAGCAAAACAGCTGTCAAAAATTAACTAAACATTCAAAATGGCCGACCTTGTCAGCATAAGTAAGGGACATGAGTACCAACATAACGCTACAAAAAAATCAAAAATCAAATATACGTAGCCAGCGGAAATTCAAAATTCGCGATACTTTTTGAACAGACCTCGTATGAGAATTTCAAAATATATATATTTATTCCTGTTATGATTACGTTCGCCTTTTTGTGAAGGTGTTTTGAAGAAGATAATATCACATTAAGTTGAGCCCTAAAAGCTACTCACCTTCAGGTATTTCAAACAATCACAGATTGAAAATTTAAAAAAAAAAATATATCATAAATAAATTTTTGATTTGGTGTGATTTTAGTACCTTGGATACTCTTTATTTTACTGATTTTCTATGAGTACTTAATTCCCTCCGATATTTTTATTTATTTTCATTAAACTTTGTTTTCTTTACCTTACGAGTAGGTATGAGAGTATAAAATATATTTTTTCAAGATAGCAAAGGCATATTCTAGAATTTGTAGTGAGTTTATATTTCTTTCTTCTCGTCAAGTTTATTTTTTGTGACCTTAATCACAAAGAGATGTAAAATAAATTCATTAGGTTCCATTTCCTTCACTCGCTCGAAAAAAGATTATCCTGCTTTTGACATTTTCCCTGGGGCCATTTTTAAATCTACCTTTTGTGAATGTCTTAATACAAGATGAAGGTTTAAAAATCTGTCCTAATTCTCAATTACGTACATTATGTTCCTAAAACAAGTTTACGTGATGCGAAGATTGTTAAACGTTTTTTTATTTTTTTATTATGTATCCTCAGATTACATTTTTCATTAAAATTTAATTTCCATCCTTTATTTATCTCGTAAAATGAGTATATCAAAAATAAAAACTAACATTTAAAACCTTTTTATTACTTAATAAAGCTTGCTTCGGTGTTTCGAATATTTTATATAAAAAAAATTGATTTTATATAATTGTTTGAATGTTATTAAAGTTATTAAAAATCATTGTTAAAAATAATAATTTCTGAATGGTGATGCTGTTATAAAACAAATAAAGATGTGATGCTTTATTCCTATGTGAAATCCATTTCAATATACTAAGATTTATTTTGGATATATTCAGTTTTAAGTAACACATTTCAATAAAAAAAATCATGTATTTTGGATATATTCAGTTTTAAGTAATACATTTTAATAAATAAAAAATCATATATTTACAAATTCTTTTTGATAAAGGATTAATAATTTTGTGGTATCAAAAAATAATCGCTTCCTTTTAAAAACATTCTTTTTTTATTTATTTAGTCTTAAATTCGTATACACTTAAGAATTACAAAAAAGATACCAGATCAGTTTTAGGCTATGAAAAAGTTAATTACAACAAATATTTGAAGTCGCTTATAAGGAACGAATACAAAAAATACGAATTCAATTCCACTTGTGTCCATTTACCATGCATTCCACACATATCTTGACAATTCTTACACAATTACTTACCGAAACAGCGAAATAAAGTTATCCAGAACCGTCTCACCTGCTTTAAACGCCACTCTAGTTCTTACTCGCGACATATTCACGTAAAAAAAACACCCAGCCAGTGTCCCTCCCCGCCCCACGTGACAGGTTGTCAGGCCCGGCGTGGGTGACATCTTTACACCGGTTCTAGAACTTGTGCACAAAAGGCATCCTCGGAATATTATTTTTATACTCCGCTTTTGTAGCAAGTCTATATTCAAACCGATAAAAGAAAACTACTTCTGAATCTCTATTCAACGGGTATTGATATCAGAATATGGTTTTCTTCGGATAATAATAAACTGGCAGCGCTATTATATTACTTAAAACAGATGTGTATTTTGATGTTGATGGAAAACATTTCATCGTTTATTTTAATACGCTAATTATGTGTCTAAATTAATGTTGTTTTATTGTTTACAATAATCGTAATCCAGCAAAATATTTGTTTTTATAAAAACAATGTTTTTACTGAAATCTAACTCAATCGGTTTGGCTTAAAAACAATATCTCGTAGAATTGTTAAACGAAGTGAAGCTTTAATATTTCGTAGGCTGGTAACTTTGTAGAAATATATGTTACTACACCATTTTATCCTTTTGTAAAACAGAAATATTTAACTAACTTACTAACCAACTAACTAATTGACTGCCACACCTTTGTTTCCTGACATTTTTCTCTCGCTTCCTCAACATGCATACATTCATTCATATATTCCTGAAACAAGTACTTTATTATCTTTTAAATATTTAAAATAATTTTAATAAGAAATAATAACAGTTGATTTATTCAACATATTATTGAAGGGGAAATCATCACTTCATGGTATGATTTTATAATTTATAAAAATAAACTTCACATTCTATTAAATCAAGGCAATAATTAAAACTTAATTCATGGATAATAAATGTAGAAAACAAATTACTTATTATATCTGCCCGGTTTCGGCACCACGCTACCATCTTTTGAAGATAATGGCAGCGAAGTGCCGTAACCGATCTTAATAAAAAATTTACCAATTATAGGTACTAAATATATTTTTAAATTTCAATATTTATTTTTTTATAACAAAAATCAATTTATACCTAGAAATTACAATAGTAAGCTTTTCATTTTTTAATCAATACTTATGAAAACGTCTGTTTTCTAGAAATGGTTTTATATTTTATTAGATTGACATGTTACGCATTGCTAAGGCATTAACAAATATTTGATAATGCCTTAATATGGGCAAAACATATTATTCCCATAAAATATAATAAAACTTATAGAAAAAAGACTTTCACATTCTTAATTATTATTTAATGTGAAGTTTTACATAATTGTTCAAGAAACAACAGATATTTTAAAAAGTCCATCGTTTTGGCCGAAACACTATGATACCTTAACATTTTAAATTTTTAATGAATAAACTTTGTTTTTTGTATCACAGTTGTATTTTATTTTACGCGACAGCTGTTTCATCAACCAATGTTGACATAATCAGGTAACATCAGGTAACATCATTGTAACACCTGATGATGTCAACATTGGTTGATAAAACAGCTGTCGCGTAAAATAAAATACAATTGTGATACAAAAAACAAAGTTTATTCATTAACAGTTTAACAGATATTTTTTTATTCAAGAATTATGAAATACATATAATTCTGGAATATTCCGATGCTCAGTCACGAGCGATGCCATGAATTGTAAGTTTATGTATTGAGTATTTTTAAATTCATATTTGAACGGCATTCATAAGGGTTACGATATAATAAATAAAATATTTCGTATCATTAAAAAAATATGTTTAAGATTGGGATCCTTTATGTGTAAAATTCGATCCGTTATAAAATAATTATTAATAAAAACGCGACGCACCGTGGATTTACGCAAAAACTCATTTCGAAAATCTAATTTTCGAAGAGGAACTGAAACAGGTGTCAGAGCGAGCCGAGATCTTGCAAAAATAAAACTTTTTGTTTAACTTCCTATTAATTCCGTGGGCTGCGACAGATTTGTTCAGGTACAATTCCGGTTGTATGAAAAGCCTGTTTCGCCCCCCGCCACCCCCCTCCTCCGCCGGCCCTGGTCGTGCCCGATTTTTAATTATAACAATTTAAAATATTTAAATGTCGGCATATTTTTCCTTCGTTAAATACGCTTTTCGGCAATTTTGCTCCGCGTCTTCGTTCTCGCTTGGGCTTTTTATTTCGCATTTAATTAAAAAAATCTTCGTTTTAAATTAACCAACGCAGTGAAACTCACAAAAGTAAACGTTATTTAAAATTAATTTTATTATTAATTCACAAATCCCAAATTAAGTAGGCGTCTCCTTACCAAGATTCAATTTATGCACATCTAGTGGGCTAATTCATCCTACAATGTATATAATCATACAACACAAATCTGAACTTTCTCTGAAAGCAATCACTTTGTGATTATAAAACATCATTAAAAGAGAAGACTTATTTTTCACCACGTTTATCAAAACATAATTCAGAAGTGGTTTCGCTCAAAATCTAGCTTCTTAACTTTTTTGAGATTTATTATGAAACTTTTTCATTGCAATGTTGATACTTATATTTATTGTTTCTTGAACTATGGTGTTAAACCATATATTAAATAATTAATTTTAATGGTTCCATCTGTTTTTTAGAAGTTTCGTTTTGATAAAAAAAAAAGTTAAAGGACAGAGAACGGACGTTTTATTAAATAAAAAAATGTTCTCTTATTGACAGTTAGAAATAACCCGTAATTAAATAAACCGTTTTTAAGATAATAATTTGAACGAAATTTATCTTCTTCTTCTTCGATGGCCCTACAGCCCATATCGAGCTTTAGCCTCCAGTATTCTTCACCTCCAACTCCTCCTGTCCTCCGCTTCGACCCTCCAATCTGACACTCGTAACAATTTCGCCCCATCTCTCCCAACTTCATCCTCTCATCACAGCCTTGGTCATCCAATTGGTCTTCTACCACCTGGGTGCCATTCAAGCAATATTTTTGGGGTTCGCGATGACGGCATCCTCTGCACGTGACCGGCCCATCTCAGTCTATTCAGTCTGACCTGTGTGGAGAGACTGGGAGCTTTGTAAATATGTTAGAGCTCGTCATTATGCCGCACTCTGTAGCCTTCACCGTCATTCACAGGTCCCAGAATTCACAAAGTTTATATTGATAATAATAATTACCTTATGTTAACATAGAATGTAAATTGTTGAATTTAAACAAATGATTTTTCAGTCAGATTTTTTGGCTTTTAATTTGTGATAACACATTATTACTAAACTTCATTTTTATAATTATAAATGAAAAAAGTTAGTAATAGTTCTGATAAACAGAATTATGGAATCTTGTGGAATTCCGTCAATTATGAAAATGACAAATGATTTAAACACATTAAGAAGATCTTTCTGCATGTTGTCAACTAAGATGCCCATTTTTATGTGAATGAAAACATCTGTACTTTCTTACGTAATTTGTGGTGTGCCATTATTAAAAATAATTTAAATCATTTTTAAAATATGTTTTTATACAACTTTATCACGTTTTATCGAACCAACCGGTTTCGCTCCCGCCATAGCTTCTTTAGTTTGTTTTTGTAACCCTAATGAAACAAATTAATTTAGTTAGCGAAACAGGTTAATACAGTAAATTGTGTTTCATTTTATCTTCTATATTTATCGTGCATACCTTCTCCAGCAGTTTCAAACTAAGGAATTGGTTTGCAGCAATGTGTAACATTTTTGCTAGTTCTTGGGATGATGCTTGGGCCTTTAATGTAGTAGTTTCCGTTATGTACCACATGTGGATACGACAGGTTATTTGAACTCAATTACTGTATACAACTTTTAATGCATTAGCTATGTAAGTTTTATGCATTTATATATTGTATTAAAAACAGAACGAAATGGTCTCATAGTACCAGCACAGTGGATAGTCTCGAAATCCAGTCGAAATGAAGTTGGGCTGCCCGCCACCCGCCGACCATCCCTGCCCCAAGCGTCCAATGTCTACGCGCCGAACACACATTTGGGCAACAAAACAACCTTCTGTTGTGTGTATCTCCGCAAACTTTTATCAATACAACACCACAGGGGAAATGTACTCCAAAAATTCTATTGCCCGTGAAGAAATTGAAAGAATCACGGAATGAAATAAAAAAGTTCAAAACAAGCTACAGAAGTTTAAGTGGTTTACGGAGTTCATGGAACAAATTAGAGTCAGGAAGTCACTAGCAACAAATGGAATATTCTTTGCTAAATAAATTATGTGAAAACTCGTTTACTCGCGCTGATATTAATAAAGAAATTATTTTAGGGAGCCTAAGTGAGTTAAATATAGCAAAGAACGTTACTTTATAAAAATCGTCGTTATTATGTTAACATTATTTCTATATAGCATTTGATTTTTTACAGTTTGTTCCAGCATTCAATTAGTTTTAACTTATTTCAAATACCTTGACTCTTGAATTAAACTGTTAATATTTATTTGATAATTTATTGGCAACAAAACTACAACAATATATTGTTACTTTTTTTACATTAATAACTATAATATAAACATCTTTTTATATCGTTTAATTTCACCTTTCATTTAATTTCGTCCTTATTTTTTTATGTTTTTAAAAAAAATTAATAACCTTTTGAGTTTAAATTACCAAAACAAATGTATTTATATTAAAAGTTTATATTTAAAATAAGCCTTGTGTTGCGGAATCAATAATGATTTTTTATATACTTTGTACACAGCACACACGTTGATTTGTTAATCAAGACACACAAAATGTGTGTTGTGAAGAAAAGCACGAGTATATTAAAAAAAGAAACACTAAATATAAAGCGTTTTAGGTAAATTAAAACACAATGTAACAATACAAAGTGAAGTAGAATAAATAAAACTTTTTATAAACCTTGAAGGGTGATTTAATATTGATCGTTGATTTGCAATAGATGAATCAGTTATTAACGATCAACGTGTTACAACTAACAGCTATGCATCGATAGAAAATTGTGAAATAATTCAATTTTCAAACTATATTCCACGTACTTGACATCGTTCGAAAAATCTTATTCTGTCGAAATTAGAATACTCAAAGTCAACAGTTTTCTTTCACGGGAGAAATTCTTGAAAATGTTTATACTGAATTTCCGTCACACCTGCCCCGCCACGCGTGACTTTCGCTACCGCCGCGATTTCTGCAGGAAATTTAAATATTTTCACTCCTCTCTATTCGGATTCCCGCCATCATCAAAGTTAAAGCGACTCGACATATTTCGGAGGTCCTTAGTGGGTAGCTTACCTTACAGCCGCCGAGCTTCGGTTTGTATTTCCTCTACGGTCTACAGACTCTATAACAACTTCAGTCCAACGCATAAGTTGGATATAAAGTACACTGAATCATACCCTATTTTAAAATTACAAAGATGAATGCTTTATAAATTTAAGACATCAGTGCTGATTTAGCGATGAATTAAACACAATATTTTTAGATAATCAAATGATTTTACTGAAATCTCTTGATGGAAGTTCATTTTAAATCATATTGAATAAAAATAACAAAATTTTTATGTATTATAATTATTTTATATGTCCTCAAAAACCGTATTGGCGAAACATCCGTGTGTTTTTTTTTATTAAAAAATAATTATGATTTGTTTGCAATTTCAGTGAAATGCCACATTTTTTAAGTAATTGTTTATCAAAAAACTGTCAACAAATATCTTCGCTTCCGAGCTTATTAAGAGAATTTTAATATCATTGCTTTCCATTTTCTAGTATACAAAAGGTTTAAGTTCAAAATGTATCTGTAGTTTTCACATGAGTGATTTATTTATTTTTTGATACGTATTGGAAAATATATTCGAGTTCCTTATAATATCACTACATTCTTTTCCTAAAATTGCTTCTAAAGATACCGGCAGCGCGAGCTGTAAGTCAGTGACAAAATACAGTGTAAATAGTGCTATTTTTATACATGAGTGCATCTTCACCATTTCCCTCTCGGCTGCGAGATCCCACAATACCGGCTGAGGCGGTGTAAGCCGCGCCTCCTATCAGCTCCTCGCATGCCGCCCTCCCAGACAACACGTTATTACTAGCATAGTTTGCTGGGTATATGGCCTACGAAACATTCGCTGAATTGAGACATTTAGTAGGAGATAGCGCGGGAATCGAACTATTACGAATCAAAGCCTCATTTTATCCGTAGTTTCCAAAGCTTACACGCAATATTAATTATTTACTGAGTCAGTGCCAATACCATGATCACGATCTAAGATATAATTATAAATCTTTGTTTAATTTTAACCTGGATTGAGAATTTTTTGTCTGAAAATATAGCTTATATTGTGGAAAAATTAAAATTAAATTTCACCCAAATACACAGATTTACATTGACAGGGTTTACAATCAAAATGTAATATTTCAATTCTGATTGTATATATATATTTCTTCTATGTTCGCCATCCTTTGTATTGTAGATGTTTTATTTGCCTTTTTTATGTACTTTGTAGATATAACTTTTAAAGAAAATTAAAATTACGTATCAAACATGTTTCGGACAATCAGTCCTTCTCCAGTGATACATATTTAAAATATTATAAAATTGTTTACAAAAAAAAAATTTAAACAATTTTATAGTATTTTAAATATGTATCACTGAAGAAGGACTGGTGGTCCGAAACATGTCTGATATGTGTTTTTTTTAGTTAGTGTTGTATATATAAAGTATATAAAAAATAAAAAGACAAATAAACATACATTTTTTATAGCTGATTAGAACCTTTTTCTTCAATATAAGCGTATTTCATAAGGCATGAGATAATAAGAATAATATTTAAAATGAACATTTTAAACAGAAAATTGTCTAATTTTAAATTATTGAATAGTCCATAGCTTTGGCCGAAACACTATGATACTCGTACTTTAACATTACAAACTGTTAAATTAAATTGTTGTTTTCAGTTATGTTAAGTTTTAAGGTTTTCGTTTATGTGGAGAGTTTTGACAGCTGTTAAAATTAATTTTCGTGATTTTTTCGAACCTTACTGTGCATTTGTTCCAATGTCGATTTGAATAATTTCTTTGGTTTGAAGTACTTGCTAAAGTTAGATTGTTTTAAGTGCCCAATTACAGCTAATTAAAAGAACGGTGGAAGCATTAAATTTACACAAAAATCCGAATTGTCCAGCTGACATGTGCACCATAAAAAAAAACATTATTTGTTATGTTATTTGTATTTTGATATTTTATTTTAAATCATTTGTTTTAGATTTATTTTGTGGATGTTGGACGATCGAAATGCGTGTGGGAGATGCCTCTTGGTGGCGATGAGGCTCGCAACCCATCACACTGCGTCTCCCGCGAGGGCGAAAAGAGAAGGATGCAGTGTCGCATCGGTTAAAGTGTGGCAGTCTATTCTTTCTGCCTACCCCTTCGGAGGGCGTAATGGTTAGTTAGTTAGTTGTGTAGTTGGTTAAGTCATGTTATAACCCGAGGCTCTTTCCTGAATTCTTGCTAGGTATTAGAGAGAAGGAGGAATATCCACTTGGGAGTTCACTTCTTGCAGCTGATTGGCGGCCGTATACAAAACTCGGATGTCCTGAGTGATGTTGGTCTATTCGTCTCGGATCCTTTGTCTCTGAAATTGAAAAAAAAACGAAATGTTAAAAAATTTAAAGAGGCACAAAATAATTCTTCGTTTTCTCAAATTCATAATACCAACAATAGCAGGAGGAAAAAATACAAGCATGATTTTTGTTTATTTCGAATATCCAAATCTGTTCGTATATCTATAAATCTGGGAAGCTGGAAAAAGTCGCACATGCAATTGAGGGAACGTGGTTACGTGTGTTATTGTTTATTCCCATCACGGAAGACAAATAATTTTCAAAGTCCCATTACCGGGGAAAGTGGGGAAGTGAAAAAGTGCGACTAACCCAAGCTGCTCCCAATAACAGTTTACACCGCCCAATAAGGCTTTACTGCTGTGGAGCCACCTCGCCAGGACTGGCACAGCAACACTTGCAGATCATTTTGCTGAATCGTCACTTTTCCCGATACCAGTCACGCCACCGCCAGCCCGGAAAATGCCTCCTGGCTCATTTTTATCTTTGCCGCAATCAGCTTTTTCAAACTACAAAAACACTATTTCTGAGACCACGCGCTCTGCATATTTTGTCAAATATGACATACATAAAATACAACATTTTACTTACTTACACCAATTTATTTTTATGTTACCCTAGTAAAAAGTATAAAAGTATAAGCTGGCAAAAGAAGGATGAAAGTAGAATAAATGCAGTAGAAAATAGATCTCTTAGACGAATGTATGGATATTCTGTGTATGAAAGTAGAATAAATGATAGTGTCGAATGAAAATATAAGAAGTGAATGCGGTGCGAATGATGGTGTTATAAACAAAATAATGAAAGGATCATTAAGTTGGTTTCGACACAAGGAATGAATGAATGAAGAAAGAATGGTAAAAAAAAGTATATGTTAACGATGTAAATGGAACTATTAATAAAGGAAGACCGAGAAAAACGTGGAACGATCAAATAAATCAAATATTAAATATTAGAAAAATCGACGCGCGTGCATGACACAATGTATGAATGTTGAGAAAGCGAGAGAAATATGTCAGTAAAGAAAATTGTGGCAGTCCATTATTTCTGCCTACCCCTTCGGAGAGACGGCGTGATGGTGAGTTAGTTAGTTTAGTTTAAGAAAGTACATGGTATAATAAAGAACATAAGTAGGTACTCGTACTGACCTTCCAACAATGTTCCCATCAGACGTAAGAGGAATAGCCACATGAGCTGAACCTCTGTAAGCCATAAGATCCAAGTCCAAGTCCAACATAGTACTTTAACACGAATTCTTCAGACAATAAACATGATTGATCCTCTTATGATTTGTATTTTCAATGTTTTTTCACGCACGTTACTGGATAATCGATATGGAGCGATATAATTTATTATTTTAAAGATAATGTAAAAATAAAAATTCAAAAGAAATAAATTACAATTTCTTCATACATTACAAGAGACAGAATTTAACATGTGCAAAATGAATTTTTATTTTAAATTCGTAGAGGAGCGAATTTTCTTGGCGTTTTGTTAAATGAGCAATTGTGGGTAATTTATTACGCTAAAGGGTACGTAGTTTTATGCAAAGATTTTGAAATTGGGTCTATTGTGTTAACTAATTAGATATATGGGTCGGTAAAAAAATGTTGATTTATTATTTTAGGACATTTAAATTTGTTGACAATGAAAAGGGATATTAAAAACATTTAGTTTATGGTTAAAAAACAAATCTGAAAACAATAAACATATCTAGAAAAATATACTTAAAAAACCTTTAAAAACCATGTTGAATTTCAGAATTACATTATAGAATATCATAATTTGAACTTTTTAAATATATAAAAAATTATGATTAAACTTTTTTTCTATTTTATTTCATACTAAAGGAAAAAAATTCAATTCTTTATCTGACCCTTTTATTGGCAGTCAATTGTAATAATCGAAATTTCCATGGGGTGTGATATATTATTTAAGGAATTTTAAACTCTAATTTTTTAATTGTATCTCAATAGAGACGAAGAAACAAACTGGAAACTGAATATGGATGATCAAGGTGTTTACAGGACTTATGACCTGTCATTGGTTGGGTTAAGCGCACGCTTTATGTAATTACAACATTCCCCATTCCACCATTGTTATTATGATCATGTATGATACATTTTTTGGAAGTTGTATATATACTCCAAATCCATACATATCTTCACGTGGCAGTTCCAGTTAGCCATCTATGTAGATTTGATTGTACTAATTAATTTTTTAAGATTAATCTATACAATCCATCCACTAACGCCATCTATGAAGAATGATTGTTTAGCATTTAGCAAACTACTTTATTAACACAATGCGAAGAGGCTACCGCCTCCTAGCGCACTGTTAGAAGTCGCCTGGAGTATCCACTCCTATTTTATTCGCCAAATAATTGACCAGTTTGTTTCTTCGTCTCTATTGAGATACAATTAAAAAATTAAATTAGCCACCCACAGGTGAAAATCCAGGATTCGTATACAGATATAAGTATACATTTCACAAATAATTTTAAACTCATTTAAAAGCATGCGTTTTTGAAGCAAAAATATATGATAGTATCAATAAATAAATAACAGAAATTCTTGATCGGTTTCAAAACATTTTCTCTTATTTCAACACATATTTAGAAAGTATTCATCTAACCTTGTTAACTGAAAGTTGTAGTAAAATACGACTAATTGTATTTCTTCTACCATATATTCGCCATACTTTGTGTTGTTATGATGCTTTATTTCTCTTTTTCTTTTTTATATACTTCGTATATACAACACTTATATTTAAAAAATAAAATTACATAGACATGTTTCGGACCACCAGTCCTTCTTCAGTGATACATATTATAAAGATACATATTTAAAATATTATAAAATTGTTTATATAATCTGACAGATGTTATAAAGATTTATTTTGAAACGTTTATGCTTTTGCCATAACAAATATTAATATTTTATATATGTATAACATGTATCACTGAAGAAGGACTGGTTGCCCGAAACATGTCTATGTAATTTTATTTTTTTAATATAAGTGTTGTATATACAAATATAAAAAAGAAAAAGAGAAATAAATAATTGTGTTTTCATTTAAATGTAGCTAATTTGTTATTCCTTGAATGTATGAGAATTTTTCCTGTATATAATTTTTGGTAAATATTTTCTACTGTACTTAGGAAATTGAAAAATCCTTTTTTTAATCCACTAATTATTAAATAAATATTAGTGGATTAAACAGAGTTATTTTCAATTTCCTAAGTATGTTACTATGGAATTCCACAGTGTTAATGCCTTAGCGTTCAATAAGTTGATTTTCTACTGTGAATACTTTGTACGTTTATTTGCTTCATACATTTGACATCACCAGTATCGTGAAACAACCGAATAGAACGGTTTTAGAGAAATAAAACTTTTATTTCATCTAACGATGAAACGAACCGAATCTTGAAGGGGTTATATAACATAGAATCTGCGTTACAAAATATCATACACAATGTAATAAAATTGCATATTATTTGTTAACTGCGTGCTTCTGGTGATACTAATGAAAACATAATTCAAACTTCTGAATTCCTTCGCTTTGATTGAAGTTTTTCATGTTGATGAATAAATGTAATCATAATAATACAAGTGCCCACCATTTTATATCTAATCAAACTGACATCTTAAATTATACTGTTATAAAAAAATCTTAAATAAATATATAAAAAAATATTATAAAAAATCTTAAATCGAAGCGAAGCATGGAACTGGCTAAAGACGGATGAAAGTAGAATAAATGCAGTAGAAATGAGATCTCTTAGACGAATGTGTGGATACTCTGTGTATGATAGAGTGTCGAATGAAAATATAAGAAGTGAATGCGGTGCGTATGATGGTGTTATGAACAAAATAATGAAAGGATCATTAAGATAGTTTGGACATATGGAAAGAATGAATGAAGAAAGAATGGTAAAAAATTATATGGTAAACATGTAAATGGAACCAGAAATAGAGGAAGACCGAGGAAAACGTGTCACGATCAAATAAATCAAATATTGAATGTCGACCATGTGAGGAGTCAGAGAAATCGACGCGCGTGCATGACACGATGTATAAATATTGAAGAAGCCAGAGAAATGTGTCAGGAAAGAAAAGTGTGGCGGTCCATTCTTTCTGCCTACCCCTTCGGGGAGACGGCGTGGTGGTTAGTTAGTTAGTTAGTTAGTTTAAAAAATCTTATTTTCGAAACCGATAATGAAAATGGGATTTCATACATAAAAACGAAAATACAGTACATTCAATGAACTATTATATTAATTTGTCATGCATGATCACAAATAACAAAGGTGGAATGGGGAATGTTGTAATTACATAAAGCGTGCGCTTAACCCAACCAATGACAGGTCATAAGTCCTGGAAACACCTTGATCATCCATGTTCAGTTTCCAGTTTACGTCTTCGTCTCTATTGAGATACAATTAAAAATATTATATTAATCATAATTTTGAAGCAAAAATAAATTTTCTGTTCAATTAATTTTTTCTTCGATTGTCAACGATTTTTCGTGAAACTTTTAATGTTGCATTTAATTTGTAATATTAATGAGTATCTAGATTTTTTTAAGAAGGACAGATCGCCTTAAAACATATTTTGTTAATTAATTCTCTAAATATAATTAATAATGAAAACTTATAAAATGAATACTTTTTTCTTGGAATTTGAATATAAACTTAATATCTGACAATGTCGTAGTAAAAGTCACTTAAACAATTATAAAACTGAAGTTAAACGTGTATCTTGAGAAATCTCTCATTATTGAAACCCCACTCTTTTAGTATAAATCACTATTTTAAACATTGGTAGAGCTCGTAACGAAGAATGATATTAAATACGACTAAAATTTCACTAATATTTACTTAAAACTGAACAATACGCAACTTACCAGATTCACATTAAAAATGCTATAAAGATTAATAAATTGGTTTGGTTTAAAAATTATAATTAAAAAATATTGTTTAATACAAAATCACATAAAAAACATATTTACCCAAATTATTAGTTCGAATTAAAACGTACATTATCTAGAAGTTTTAATATGTTTTATGGAAATGACATGTTTCGCCTTGCTAAGTATTGTCAAAGGTTTTTTTTTAATATTCGCACCGCATTCACTTCTTATATTTGCATTTGATACTCATACATATATATTTAAACACATTCATCTTAAAGATCTCATTTCATTTAATTAATTCTTTTTTAATCCTTCTTTTGCCAGTTCTATGCCTCACTTCCATTCATAAGACCTTCGTGGCCGAGTGGTAAGTGCATTGACTGCCACCCCGAAGGTTCAGTGTGATTGTCACACTGTCTTTGGTCTGGTGTAGAATTCACGTGACAATAAAAATGACGATAGATTAGCTACCTATCACATGTCACGAGAATCACTATGATTGCTATAATGCCCTTTACGTCGATTTGGCTCATGCTATCATGATGTAAAGAGCGATTCAACAAAATAGTAAATAAATAAATAAGGATCCGCACGAGAACACCATTGCACACTGCCATAAAGCGATGATCCGATAAAACGTTAAGTGAGGCTGATTAAATTAATTTAATTATTCATTGTGGGTTTTTGAACCCGTTTTTTTAGGTAAAATAGGGTCAAAATTGGACGAGCACATAAAGATCCGCGATGGCCCGAGCCCCGATAGCGCGGGCTGGCTGCCCCGCTGAGTAGCGATAAATCGTCCCGACCCCGGTGCATTGAGTCAGTAAAACGGACTCACAATGGCTGAATTCGTCTTTTTTATCGTTTTTGTTCCACGGGAAAATCCGAGAGCGGCTGTTAACCGGATCAGCCTTTCGGTAGCGACTCCTTCGGTATACTCCTTTTGATTTAGATGATCGCCGAATATAAAAATGTCACCGGATTCGTACGTTATCAAGTAAATTACTTGTTCCGCGGTCCTACTAGATAACAAGAAATATGGGAACCCGGATGGATATCGCCCGGGCTCTTGTAACCCGATGTTAGCAACGTGACTGGCACTAACGAAACCTTTGACATGGCGTGTGGGATAAGGTATTACGCAAAAATGTAAAAAAGCTGAACATTTTGATATAACCTTAAGAAGTGTGTTTTACTTAGTACAGATGTTTATCGACACCGATATAAAATCTGTGTATTATAATAAAGCACTGCATTTTATAACTTATATATCATAGTTAAATATTAAACATATATTATACATGATATTGTAATAGCAGATGATTGTTTTGATATTCAAAGTCAAACTGTATAGTACGAATCATCACTATAGAAATGATAAAAAAATAATCTTCGTCTACTTCTTCTTCAGCCTATTCCCATTCACTCCTTGATAAAGGTCTCCTTCACCACGCCACTACGTCATGTGCAGATAGTATCGGGATTAAGCCGACTCTTAAAAGAATACAAAATTTTAACTATTTCACACAAAAGATACATTCAAATCTTAAATTTACTAATTAAAATAGTGTGTTATATTTTTAAAAATATTTCGTTTTACCGAGAACCAGTAGTGAATATGAAACAAAACACTAGATATAAAAAGTGAGCACAGTTAGATTTCAATATATTTTACCATCAATACTGTATGTGTATTTCATATAACATTTTATTTCCATTTTATTCGTGTATAGTTTCAAAAATTGTTCGAATTTGGCTGTCTCTGGATGCCATAAATCTTGAAGCAATCTACGCAGATTTCCTGCAGAAGTTGTTTCCTTTCGGGTCATTTACCTCTTCCAGCGATCACGTCTTGCCAAGAAGGGGCACGGCCATTTAGTGTTGTGGGGTGGCCATGAATGCAGGAGGTTATAACATTTTTATTACAGCCCATCTAGTGTTCGCCATTTTCTCGTGACCGCCTCCCGAAGTGTCCCAGGATGTGCATCAGTCGGCGAAAAACAAAATACGAAGACAATTCAATTGTTTCCCAGAAGAAGGAGCTCATGGTATGAGATATAGATGAATTGTTTTGACATTAACAAGAAAACTTACTGGGAGTTCTAAGCAGCAAATAAACGTTTTTATTCATAAAACAAAAAAATCTTATATATTGATTTTGTATTTTACAATATAGCATAGTTATTTTACAAATATAAGATATCAAAGAGGTATTTTAAAAATTAAACGAAGAGTTGCAACATTTATTGTTTACAAAAAGCTAGGCTTAAGACTCCCGGCGATGGCAGTGTGATTGTCACACTGTTTTTGGTCTCGTGTAGAATTCACGTGAAAATAAAATTGCGATAGATTAGCTATCTATCACATATCACGAGAATCAATATGAATGACAATGACAATGATTTGGCTCGCGCTGTAATGATGTAAAGAGCGATTCAACAAAATTATAATAATAATAATAATAATATTGAACGCTAAGGCGTGTGGGAACACTGTGGAACTCCATTTAGGAAATTAAAAATAACTCAAATGACTTAGGAAATTTAAAATAACTTCGTTTAATCCACAAAATATTAAAACATACTACATATTTCGCAGCATACCTCAATCTTCAGGTGTAAAATTATAATAAAAAGTAAACAAAAAATGACTTACATTAAAAACACATTTAAAATTCGATACAATCATTTAAATTTAAAAATTAACCTGGGCTATTTGTTATAAGTACTATTTTTTTTATTTAAATTATTGTATTGAATTTTAAATGTGTTTTTTATAGTTGTCTTTCTTTGTTTAGTTTTTATTATAATTTTACAACTGAATATGGAGGTATCCTCCGAAACATGTCGTGTAATTGTAATATTTTTTAAATATTTTGTGGATTAAACAAAGTTATTTTCAATTTTTTAAGTAACTAACTAAACTAACTAACTAACCATCACGCCGTCTTCCCGAATGGGTAGGCAGAAAGAATGGACTGCCACACTTTTCTTTCCTGACATATTTCTCTCGATTCCTCAACATTCATACATCGTGTCATGCACGCGCGTCGATTTCTCTGACTCCTCACACGGCCGACATTCAATATTTGATTTATTTGATCGTGCCACGTTTTCCTCGGTCTACCTCTATTTCTGGTTCCATTTACATCATTAACATATAATTTTTTACCATTCTTTATTCATTCATTCTTTCCATATGTCCAAACCATCTTAATGATGCTTTCATTATTTTGTTCATGACACCATCATTTGCACCGCATTCACTTCTTATATTTTCATTCGACACTCTATCAATATTTTTTAAGTATATGATAATAATACTTTCATCAATTTATCAATCATCTCAGCGTGTCTCAATCGGCCGACCGTAAAATCAAATATCCTTTTTTTGTTAATAAACAAGGATTTTATTTTACCCATGATATTTGCGCAGGTAATAGAGAGATGTAAGCCTTCGCCTGGCCACGGCCTCCGCCCCCGGGCGAGTAACGTCGCAGGAGCGATCTAAAACACACAAAACTGATGATTATTTACATTACCCAAACAAAGGAATTTTTCATTTAATTGAACCTCTTTATTTGGTTTTATAGAATTGAATACTTATTTGTTTTCTCGATAAAACAACAAAAGTATCGTAATCTGATGTCACAAATGCCAGAAGAATATTGACTCATAACGTGAATATAAACAATAACATCTTTTCAACTTAAAAACTGGTAAATTAAATAACTTTGTTTTATGTATCACAATTGTATATTGTTTTACGCGACAGCTGTTTCGTCAACCTATGTTGACATCATCAGGTGTTACAATAATATATCAAATGTCAAATTTTCGTGATTTTTCGAACCTTTATGTGTATTTGTTCCTATGTCAATTTGAATCATTTAAAATTATAATTATTCAAATTGACATAGGAACAAATACACATTCGAAAATTTGACATTTGCTTAATTATTGTAACACCTGATGATGTCAACAAAGGTTGATGAAACAGCTGTCGTGTAAAATAAAATACAGTTGTGATACATAGAACAATGTTATTTAATTAAATAGTTTATAATGTTAAGGTATCATAGTGTATCGACTAAAACTTCTTTACTACGTTGTATTTTTTGTATAAAACAGATCGTTTGAACGCAATTACTGTATACGATTTGTTATTTTAGATATAATATTGATTCTCGTGACATTATAGTAAGTAGCTAATTTATCGCCATTTTATTGTCACGTGAATTTTACATCAGACCAAAGACAGTGCGAGAATCACACCGCAATCGCCGGGAATCGAACACAGAACCTTCGATGTGGCAGTCATAGCTCTTGTCACTCTGTCACGAAGGTTGTCAATATATTACAACAAGAAAAACAATTTATTTTTATATAACATCATATTATTTTATATTTTTTTATCAACTTCTTTTAATGAATCAGATCGGGTGATCTGTTGTCTCGGAATTTGTCTCCTCTTGCAATGAGGAAGATCAGCTATCTCTCCATCTTTTGGGTGGCCTTCCTGATGGACGTTGACGTACGGGGCTCGCAATTGCAGTAGTCTATGCGATTCTTTGGGTAACCTTGTGGTTCATGGTCTCGCCAGATTTGTCTAATGAAGCACTTAATTTTTATTACATTGAATTTCATTTTAAATGATAAGTATATAAAACGATGTTTTTAATAACAACTCTCATTTTGTTTTTATTTCGACAACGACCGGTTTCGCCATTTTTATTACTACATACCGTTTTCCGGTCCGTCCAAGTGAAGATTCATCACGATAACAAAATAAACTCTTAGAAACTAAGAGTAATTATCAGTTTATTAGGTTACCCTAATGATGTTCTGCTTGATGCGATACCTGTTGGTAGGTTAAAAACCAAGCATAATACGTGTTTTTATATTTTTTTGGATTATTTTCTATTTGATTTTCTGGTATTGTATTACTCTTTTTGGTAAATCTTTCATTCTTTATTAAATCGTTATTCTTTGATATTAATCATTATTCTTTCTCTTTTTATATTTTAAGAGAGTTTCAACCTTACCGTGCAATTATTAAATATTTTCGTACATTTTTTTCATGTGTGTTATATTATATATTATAATCCATCAGATAACCTTCAAAAACGGGATATATGAATCAATAAAAATGTTTTTTTTCTCTTTGATCCGAAACATCGATACAAGTTTAAAAAGCATATCAAAGCGGTCCACATGAATCAAACTTTTAAATTGCTGTTTATAGCGACACCTGAAAAAAGCAATCCGGAATTTTTCCTCGCGCTTCCTGCTCAGAATCTGAAGAAGTTTAAAAGTAAATTGTCTGTCTTTTGCATCTCGCGCGCGGAGAAATATGAAAGTATTTCTTGTTATTATAGCGAGTATTGCGGCTGGCGCCTGGTGCCTGGTGCCTGTTGTCTGTTGCCTGTTGTCCTCGCACAACTCCCGGGAGTAGAGTTCCGTCTGTTCTCAAAGTTCTGCGACGAACGATCCGACCACGCCTTTGTCGTGTAAGAATTCATGCAGATTTTATTATTTATTTCGTCCCGCTCTGTTCCTTCTGCCGGATTTCCATTACCTCGTCTCTTCACTCGCTATGAATGAATCAGAACATTCCCAAATGCCTTACAACCCTTACTCCCGATGTTCTTGATAGATAACAGATTGAATAAAAGCTTATAGTGAAGATCTCATACAATATTCAGGCGGAAGACTATAAATAATTTTGAATACAGACCTACGCACTTTATACGTCATACACTATCACGAATATGCTTTTATATTCTCGGGAGAGTCGAATTACTTGCATCCATACAAACGAAAATAATGTGAACCGAAACACATTACTTTACGTTGATTAAATACTTATAATTTTCTTAAAGTTTTAAATAAGTAAATGTGAATATACAATTCAAAACTAACTATCTCGTGGTGCACGCAGTCAGTTTATGTTCATTTCCGCTCAATATAATAAAAGAAACTAGACGTTCTGATTAATATCAATATTCTAAAACATGTTCGTTTTAAACAGTTAATAATGTGTTGTATGATACAAAGTAAAATATGATACAATACGTTATTTATGTACATGTTGAATAAAATAATTCAATATAACGTGTATTTATCTTCCATATCCTTACAAAACATATATAGACCATATAAGAACAGATTGAAATGTATAAACAGAGATCACATCCTATTCTAGCAGACATCACAAAGCAGTTCTTCTTATTCTATCACTCATAAAATGATTTTCCCTTCAGCACATACTACAAATTCATACATTCAAAAAACTCTTATAATAACTTTTGGTATCAGATGAGCTCCAGCTGCCGGGGTTTATTCGTTTATATTATCAATCATTGTCATCGTTCAGCTTATACTTGTCTGCTTCTCAATTTCTTTTAACATTTCCCCAGTAAATAAGTGAAAATGTTTTGAATATAATTCTTCCCTTTCTCTTCCTCCAAGGGATGCGGAAGAAACAATGTGTTGTGCTCGTGCGCGCCGGTGACATTTATCGTATTTCCTTTCGCCTTCACAAAAAAATATATATTTCAAATAGATATCGGAGAAATTTTATCTTCGCCCGGAAATTGTGTTTGTAATAGATCCAAATTATTTTTGTTTGAAAATATTTTCCAAAATAAATTGGACCCGCAATATTTTGCAATCAGAGTCTTTTGAGTTTTTATTTCATAAAGTAAATAAAAGTATTTTTTTATAAATCATCTTCGTATTTGCTCGTTTATGTACAAATTCATTTTAATATATTATTCTTCTTCTTCCTCAGCCTATTCCCGTCCACTCCTGGACAAAGGCCTCCTCCATTCGCTTCCATTTCACCCTGTCAGTTTATTCTGACTTGTCTGTTCAGATCTTCCTTCCAACGTAGTTGTTACTACTAATCTAAATAATTGTCACGTCGATTTCATAGAATTTAAATAAACGTTAATCAATCAAATATTAAATGTCGGTCACGTGGGGAGTAGGAGAAATCGGCGTGACTTCGATTATGAATGTAGAGGAAGCGAGTGAAATATGTCAGGGCAGAAAAATGTGGTGGTCCATTACCTCGTGATGGTTAGTTAGTTAATTTGTTTTGAATAAACACATTGTAATATTATAACAGTGTTCCGCCAAAATATTGGATTATTTGTTTTTGTTTGATTGAACAATGATGCAGAAATTCATTCAAGCTATGAAAAACTTATTTTCTCAAAGTATCCACGGGACGGGTTTCAATGTATTTTCTATCCTGTACTTTTAAATAAATAGTAAGGTTATGTTCTCCTAGTTTGGTTTTAGGCGTCAATATATTTATTAATTGTTTCTTGGACGGTGCTGTAAAACTCCATATTAATTAATAAATACGAATGAATACGTCCGTATTCTAGAAGTTTTATTATATTACATTCAATAGCAATGACATGTGACACCTTTTTAAGGCAATACAAAAGGTTATTTGATAATTCCCACACATGACGAAACACGTAATTCCCATTAAATATAATAAAACATCTAGAAAACAAACGTTTTCATTCGCATTAATTAGTTAATATATTTTATAGCACAAAACTTTCAACAAAGTTTCAGTTAATATGCCTGTTTAAAGCCTGGAAAAGGGTAGAGAAGGGATATACATGTAGTAGACATTAAATACTAAAATAAATAAGCAATAGGATATCTGGAGTGTGTCCATTTAGGAAGCTCTCCATTAAAGTCTGCCTAAAGACTTGGGAGAGTAAACTTGGTCCTAAGTCATTAAGAAGCACGCCCCTTATTTGAATACTGCAGTTTACCGAACCCCCAGCGAACAGCCAAGATGTATTCATATTACAAGGAACTATTTCAGACTAACGGTCATATTTCATAGCTAGCCTCTGCCCCTCCGCCCACCGCCCTCGACCCTTGCCCTTGTTCTACCTGTTTGTTCTTGAGATAAATACTTTGTAACGCCACTTCCCGTAGAGCACTCGAGACTCTAGTTTTCTGTATGCACTTGAAAAAAGATCTTGCAAACTTTCTTGAAGATTTCTTTATGGAATGCTTTCCCAGATATTTATTTCTACCTCTATACGAGATAAATAAATTTTTCGAAACTTTGTGGAATCTTTTAATGAAATGTTTTTAAAGCTTAAAAGAAATCCGAAAAAGTTCGGACACATGAAAAGAATGAATGAAGAAAGGATGGTTAACAATGTATAGGGAACAAGATTAGATGAAGCTCGAGGAAAATATGGCAAGATCAAATCAATCAAATATTAAATGTCGGATACGTGAGGAGTCCGAGAAATTGACTGCGTGAATGACGTGATGAATGAGTATTGAGGAATCGAGAAAGTATGCCAGGATAGAACAATATGGTGATTTATTATTTCTGCCTATCCCTTCGGAGAAACGAAGTGATGGTTAGTAAGTTCAGAAAACCATAGATTTCGTATACAAATACATTTGTTTCATATATAATATACAATTAAAGCGCATAATATTTTAACAACATTTTATACAACGATTAATTTTATCTCAATAGAGACGAAGATGCAAACTGGAAACATATGGTGATCGAGGTGTTTACAGGACTTATGACCTGTCATTGGTTGGGTTAAGCGCACGCTTTATGTAATTACAACATTCCCCATTCCACCTTTCTTATGACCACCATGTCTGACAATTTTTTGGAAGTTGTATATATGTTAATATCCAACACCACAATTCACATGTCAGTTTCAATTTACAGACCAGCGCCATCTATGAAGATTAGATTTAAGCATTAAGCAGAAGATCTTTATAACGCAAGATTTTATACATTAACGATCATTTTCCATGTTTTAGAATTTCACATTAGATTTTACGTTGCCTATTTTTTCGTAAATAAAAACATGGTTTAAATTTTAAAAAGTTTATTTTAAAACATTAGTTGAGAAATGATCTAAAAACATTGTTTTAATAATTTTAACTATATTCTATGGAAATCACACCTTTCACCTTGAGAAGACAATATAAATTGTTACGTCTAATATATCTAAATTATTTATAAAGCTCTATCTAGGCGAAACACTCAACTTCGTAATTTTGTAATTGTAAATATGCCAGTTTTGTATCATTGCTGTTTCAACTGTAAACTTGCAATAATTTGTTTGTTTTATATCACAAACAAACTATTAAGAATAAAGCTGATTAAAAGTTTCCCATTAAAAGCAGGTAATAAAATCTTCATGGAGTGAGCTTTTACGTTCTTCGGGATACACGTTAACATGCTTTGTGTCTCGCCTAATAATACTCAAGGCAGAAGGAAAGTTAGAAAACTTAAATAATTAGGAAATTTCCCAGAGAAATACTTCTCTTCCGCTTTCGCTTACCCTAATGACCCGATGATGACAAACATTTTTTTCCGCCGAAGTTGTTGCGGTTTTAATTAATGAATAAACGCTCCAACAACTATGGAACTTTACATCATAATTCTGTTTTATCACTTTGTTCACTTCAAACGAAGACGAGTTTACAACCCTGTTCAGTTATTTGAATTCTGTTCAAATTATCTCAAGTTATTAAATGAAACAGTTTAATTTTCTCAGCAAGTATTCATAAATAATTACTTCTTTATATTATTGTTGCATTTTAAAGTTACTTAAACGAACGAAATCGTTTGATTTCTAGAAGTTTTATTATATTTTGTATGAAGGACATATTTTGCTTGTTTGTGGCATTATCACATGAATGTCACATTTGATAATGCCTTAGACAGACAAAACATCTCATTCACATAAAATATAATAAAACATCTAGAAAACAGACGTTTTCATTCGAATTTATTATTTCTTGAACAATGATATAAAAATCCATGTTAAATAATTAATACGAATGAAAACGTCAGTTTTCTAGAAGTTTTATTATATTTTATGGGAATGACATGTTTCGCCCTTCTAAGGCATTATCAATAATACCTTAGAAGGGCTAAACATATCATTTCCATAAAATATAATAAAATTTCTAGAAAACCGACGTTTTCATTTTTGCGATTTCGATTCTTCCAACTTCTAACATGGCCGACCATTAAATTTTGATTCATTTATTCATGCCATTGTTTTCTCGACTTCGTGCTCCATTCGCATCGTTAACTTATAGAAAACCTTTTTTTTTACGAAAATGATTGAAAAAATATTAATTAAATAATACTTATAAAGCAATTTTGATCATTCAAATAAATAATACATAATAACTATTTAAATTTAGCAATTTAATAAGCAATTTTTTTCTTAGCTAACCTAGGTAAATTGTAATTGAGCTTTTATTTTTTTATTCACGTTTTTTAACATACATAAATTCCTTGTAAAATTTGAATAAATAAAACGTACAATTTCAAGTACTCGTCTATTTTAGGGACCAATTTATGTTTTGGTCTCTCCCTTTAATTTTGAATTTAAAAATGTTTATATTAGCCGCTGCATAATAAATCGTGATAATGTCATCTGCCCTTTCCATGATACCCTAAGGGAGGGCGGGTAATAGGGAGGTAAACCTTTGTAGGGATATTTATAACTGTTTGTTTGGTTGACCCTAAACCTTGTATTCAGTCAGTAACCTTTTTCCAAAATTACTGCTTTGTTTGAGTAGGACCTTACCCTTTTTATGAGTAAGCTTCCAGGTGACCCGTAAGTCAACTCCTCTAAAGCCTCGCTAAAGGAATTGGAGCTTTTCCTTATTTTTTGTATGTAAAATTATTTCAAAGATAGAGCACGTCCGCGAAAACTCAAACGATAAGTTAGCGTCTCTGCGCTCTGAGGAGCTGTGATAATTCGAAATCGCCCCGGCTAAGGCGGGAGACGAGGCTAAAGGTGTGTTTTTATGGCAGACATTTTGTTGGCATTGAATTACTGAATAATTCATATTTGATATGGAAGTAATGTCCGGGTTCTTATTGTGCCTCTGTTTTATTTAATTTTAGAAGGAAACTTATTGTTCGCTGAAAAAACTCTGATTTTTTTATAAAGTTGTCTCGAAAATATCTATTTAGAAATTCGAAAGTAGTATAATTTTTTTTTTCGTATTACAAACGAATTCTTAATGAATGTGAGCTTAACTTATAATGTTTTCAATACGAATGAATATTAATTCATTTGTCTTTTTTACGTATACTTCAAAAACAGTATTTTTTCGTTTTAATAGACGCGGACTTTTTTATGTGTGATTGATTAATATGAAATAAATAAAAATTCTAATTAATACGAAATGAATTCCATTTTTCAGAGTGTTGGTATTTTAAACGTGAATTGTTACGATATTTACAACACATTAACTCCGTTACAAATCAGATATTCGGAAATAGCACTAATGGAATATTTATTCTATGTTCGCCATAACTTTGTGTTGTAGATGTTTAATGTTTCTTTTTTTATATACTTTGTCTACAACACTCACATTTACAAATTAAATATCAAACATGTTTTGGACTAACTAGTTTTATTATTAAATATATTCTTTACTAAATAAATAAAATAAGAAACACTAATAAAATATATTCATCATAACTTCATTGCTATATAGCCTTACTTAATACCATTTAAAAATAAAATAAATTCACTGTACTACATCAAAAGTAAAGCTTTGATGTCAGATGGTTTAATTTGAAAAAAGAAACGGAAAACATTAACCTCGTACTTAACTATAAATAAAATGCATTATTATGATATTGGCAACTTAACATTATAATGAGTAGTTGAAATATTTTCTGATATGTATTATTTTAATTATTATATATGTTAATTTTTTGTTTCAGGTTTGTACTTGCAGAGAATTCCACACTCCATATATCTAAGAAAGCAGAAATAATGATTGATATTGATCAAAACACATGGTAAATATAAAGTTGGATACTAATTTGATGCGATTAAATAGAATTAGCTGGTAAATAAATCATAATACACCGTAGTAATCAGGTAATGATTTTGAGAATATCACTTTCGTAAAAAGCGCACAAAATCATATGATTATGTTTTGTAGCTTCTTTAGTTCCTCGCCATATTGAATATCCTGGGGAAATGTAATAAGAGTGGTTTTCCGTTGCCTTCTCTGATGGGTTTTTCTGTAGGAGTCACCTTCCTTTAACTGGGGGGGTCCTGTTGTATGGCGCCGAGCACTCGCCATTCTCCCACTCATTATCTGCTATGACACTGATAATAACGTCAGTGGCCACATTGCCCAGGGTTCGCGAAACCTGTGAGACCACTCGAGGACGCTAATGAGTTGCACTTGTTAGTAGTGTTGCAGGTGTTATTGCAACATGGCGCATTACGAAATTTTATAGAAGTACACTTTCCAGCAAAGTATACCTCATTGTAGAGCCCTACTACGCGTTAGAACTCCTTTATTATTTTAAACGCTTTATTTAACGTTATGGATGTCATTAATTGGAGATGTTCCGTTACTGGTAATTCACACCTTCTTCTATTTATTTCCCTTCTAGTGTATTAAAACCGGCTTTAATAATTTTATATAATCATTTGTATACCCATTTAAACACACTTTGCTGTTTTTTTTAAGCTTTAATAAAGACTAGAAATAAGGTTAAAGTATAAATTATAACATTCCGCAGAAAAACTTTTAATTAAAACTAATTTGTTAGATTTTAACAAAAGAGAGTAATGTTTTTGATTAAAAAAATCGAAAACCATCATTTGTATTTCTATATAACAACAAATGTTTATGAATTAAAACACTATATTTCTACTTTTGAGAAAACAGTGGAAAAAACAGTGTTTTAATTCATAAAAATATGTCATTATGGAATTCCACAGTGTTAACGCCTTAAGTTTTTCTATAATTATCTCCATATACCAAACTTACTTACCATCACGCCATTTTTATAGGGAGGTACAGAACGAATAGGAAAAATTAAACAAGTTCGTCGAAATTTATTTACTCAAATGAACAAATCAATCAAAGAAATATTATTATTCAACATGTTATTCGATTCCACTATCAAATACTCCGTTGGATTAATGCGTCTGGGATTATGGCATTAAGATACGTATTTTTCTCAAGATTTTCCTAAACTGTACAGCCTTTGTACACAAATCTGTTGAAAATCTGCTGAACAAACATTGAAATTACAGGTTTTCAAGTCTATTTGGGGGAGAAAATTACATTTTCTTTATTTTTAATGAAAATCCATCAAAAGAGAAATATTCTGTAAGTTAAAATTTTTGTATTTTTTTTTTAATTAAGTAATTTGAAAGACCACCTCAAATACTTGAAATTAATTTAATTAACGGTGATTTTGAAATTTATGATAATTAATGTATTTCTCGAAATAATTTCATAATTAGATGTGTACTTGTTTCAAAGAAATTCCTCCAAGTTGATCTCCTTGATAATCCTTTAATCTTTTATTTCAATCTCGGCGTCGGGGGTAATCTTAAGTCGCCTTTAAAGCAAAACCTTGTCGGACGCGAACGTCAATTTGTTTCTAAAACTGTTTTACTTAGCACTAATCCAAACTTTGCTCTCAATATCCGACCAAAGCCGCCCCTGGGCCTCGCCAAATCCTCCGAAGACTCCAATTGCTCCCGGACTCCCCAATTGCATGACTGGCTTAAATGAAAAGAGAAAATTTAATTAATCGCTCGAAATCATTACGCATTAGACTACCTCTACCTACTCACATACATAGAGATACTGTGCCATATGTTATAGACGAATGGAGGTGATTCGAGAATCGTAGAAGTTTTTACCAACCGTGGAAATCAAATTCATATTTTTTTTTTATATTTGTGTTCATCAATGATAGACAACTTTACGCAATTTATTTGGATTCTTAAACCACCTCCATTTGATTTTTATTTAGAGACTAAAATAGATATTTTAATGCAAAAAGTATTATTTAAACCATTAGTTTAATTATTAATATGTATGAAAAAACGATAGTTTTCAATGAGTTTTATTATAATATTTATGTATAACATGTTTCGCCCACTAAGGCATTATCAAATGTTCACATTTGATAATGATCAACAAATTCTGATAATTTTTTACACATTTGTTTTTCTTGGTGTTTTCCCAATAACGAAAGTATAAATTACCAGACAACTTTCTAATAATTAATATATTTAAAATATAGAATAGCAGTGTTTAATGTATACAAATTCGCTTTTAGATAATTTATAAGTTAAGGCATTAAAATGTCATAACTTCTTAATAAGAATAATTTAATACATCATTAGTTATAATTTCAGAACTTCTGTCTATATTACAGAATAGTTATCTATTTATTTAATTGTGTTAATCGATATGTATTTATAAAAAAAATTAAATTCTTAGATGTTCGTATAAATGTTAGGCTCAGCAATAAAATAATTTAAAGAATCCCACTATTTCCGAGGACCGAATTTCTTCCGATAAATTCAAGATCCTTAATTGTGATAAATTCATAGTTTCTAGGATTTTTATTCCCCTTACCCTTAACAGGCAACGTAAGCACCTTAAGCCAGACATGCCGTCCGGAGCGCCCTGGACCGGTCAGATTTAGAATTAAGGGGTGAACATTTACCCTTATCAAATTCAGCCCGGACCCACCATTAATACCGCAGATTAGTGATGACCACTCAGAGATTTGCACCGGTTCGATACAACCGGTTGATATAGGAGAAACTTTAATTGGTTTATTACTCTTTGATGATGACAGTGTACATTCTACTGGTTAATCAATATAAAAACGAGTTAATATCAAACCATTGGTGTCATAATTATAAACATTAAAAATAAAATATTCATTTACAGGTATATTGTTATTTTAATAATTTTGTTTATTTTCTTACCCATGAAATTTTTCATGTGTGTTAAATTCAGTTAATGTTCAGAATAAGTTTCGTTTCAATTGACTATTTTTTTTTTTTTTTTTTAAAAGACTAATATCAAGGATTTACATCAATGATATTAGAATTTATTTTACAATCTTCAATGCGAGAAGAAAAAAGCTCATTATTATGAAGAAGGAATCTGATCGTGTCCAGGCTTGAACCCATGTCCCCTGGATCAGGAGCCAAGCGTTCTATCCCCTAGACCACCACCCGAGTGTTTATTTATGTTCTTTATTGAAATATCTTGGAATAGGTTTATTGTAAATAATTATAAATAAAAAAGCTATTTAAAAATCTTCGTTGTAAATATATCTTTTTTTTTAATCAATTTGTTATTCTACAATAGTTCTGACTGAATACAGTTATGTTCTGTCATCTTCTAGTCAAAAATAGCAAACAACTAATCCAGTAGATGAAAGCAGACAAGTAGACTGAAACCGTTCAGAACGAGAATAGCAATTGAAAATAGGCTAAATATTTAGTACCTATGATATTTTTTATATGTGCATATTTGTTTCATTTACTTTTATATTAAACGAATGATCTTCTTCTATAGAAGATAATAAATCTTCTTCTTCTCTCCTAGCCGTTTCCCATTTATTTTGGGCTGGGACTTCTAATTGCACAGTGCCAGGCTTCTCGGTATTAGGACATCCCACTAACAATTAACAATAATTTCATGTATTTGTGGCGGTTGACATCCAAGATGCTGAGGGCTGACTCGGTCCTTTCCTTCCCGCGTCTCATGAGTATAGAAGAAATATAATCATGAAATCGTTATGAAACCGGTACGTTTAATAAGCATGGACATCCCTAGCACAAACCTATACCGTGACGTCACAGAGAGGACATCTCATAATCACCTGTCACATATATAAGCTTATTATTACAACTAGAGGCTTCAGACATTCTAATTTGAGGAGGTGCTCACGAACTTAATATTCTAATTCAAAGTGACGTCTTGGACTACGATTTGATATGGTCGAGCAGTTGTGCTGCTTAGTACCGCGGGTGACGTCTCTCATACAACGCGTAAAATCCGAAATATACATACATATTCGTATTTCACTTTCAAGAGAAAAAACTGTTTTTTTTCTGTGAACATTTTTAGAAAGGTAACCAGATATTTTCCTCTTTATTCATTTATATATCATGGCCTTACAAACAATTTACATTTTTTATGAATTAAAACTACTTCCGCTTTGTCTTTATTTCGGCAGCGACCGGTTTCGTCAGGCTTGCTGACATCGACCAGTCTGTCGATGCCAGCGAGCCTGGCGAAACCGGTCGCTGTTGAAATAAAGCCAAAAAATTGAAGTTTTTACAAACATCGTTTTATTTAATTATTCTTTAAAATGAACTTCCATTAAGGGATTTCAGTAAAATCATTTGATTATTTTTTAAATGTTTTCGTTTATGAAAAAAATATCGCTGTGGAATTCCACAACGTTAACGCCTAAATTACTGTAAAATATTACTAAAAAACTAATTTTACGCTATAGTATTATTTTACAATAGGAACGTAATAAATAATTATGTGTTGCGTTTATTTAAAATAGTATTTGTTATGACAGAACACTTGTATCATAACGAAGTGAGTTTCAATAATCATTTAAATATAAATTCGATACTTGAAGTAGGGTCAAATAAAAAAACATGTTGTTTATAACCATTGAAATTGATATTATTTTTTAAAAATTCAATGTTATGTATATTATTCGCTTAACATATGAACATTTCATCAAAATATAATTGTCTTCCTGGCTTAAAATTTAAATTATACAAATACAATGCAAATAAATATTTCATCACTCAATTATAATGAGATTCATACAAACCAACCCTTTTAGTCAAAAATATGTCGCCTTCACACGGTACAGAGCTTTCGTGGAGTTGTCGAATTTGGTATTCATAGAGTTGGAATATCACAATTAAAATTCACGACCCTCTCTTGGTAATCCATTATATTCACTCGGAACGCTGCGAAGTCATACATTAATCAATCCCTGAATGTATTCACCTCGAATCTGTTCTCTATTAAAACAGACTTAGTGGAAAATCGTCGTAATTGCTGGGCGTGAGTTCTACATTTCATACAAAACTTAAACCAACTAGCTCAATATCGCTGGCTCGAGTTGCTCCATTTCATTAGAACTTCTATTATTTGATTGCACTACCATAATTAAAATTGTTTTCAGCGAATTGAAGTGCCGACAAATATCTAGTATTACTTGGATATGTTAAATGTTGATTGTATTATATAAAGTACTTGGTTGGGTTAAGCGCACGCTTAATGTAATACAAGATCCCCATTCCATCTTTTTCCTATGACCACCATGTCTGACAATTTTTTTTTTTTTTTTTAATTTGTCAGACATGGTGGTCATAGGAAAAATGTGGAATGGGGAATGTTGTATTACATAAAGCGTGCGCTAAACCCAACCAATGACAGGTCATAAGTCCTGTAAACACCTCGATCACCATATTCTGTGTCCAATTTGCATCTTCGTCTCTATTGAGATACGATTAATACTTTTAATTTGTTTATTAAACAAAATTCAGCTCCATTACTTTTTAACATAATTATTCAACGAAAAATACACGTTTACATTAATATAGAAAATATGATAGTAATTTACATTTTGGTATCCATGTGTATATAATAAATAAATCAGTAAACAGTAAAATATTGTTTACGGTTTCTTGGATAGTGATTAAAAACTCCATTTTATATAATTAATACGAATGAAATAGTCTGTTTTTTAGAAGTTTAATCATAGTTTATGGGAATGACATGTTTCGCCTATCTACGACATTTTATAATATAAGGCAAAACAAATCATTTCCGTAAACTATAAAAAAAATCTAGAAAGCACACGTTTTCTTACTTGTTAATTAGTAAAATATTAATAACACGACTATCAAAATTAATAAAGAAGTAATTATGGATCATAAAATTCTAGACAAAAAAATAACTATACATTTATTTACAGCGTATTTTTAATTTTCTTCTATTTACTCTTCTATAATAGTTTCGATAAAACAACTTCTAATTGTTCTTCCAGTTTCGATTGGGTTCGACAGCTCTCCACCATCTTCTCTGGTTGCATGTAGTAGAGAAGATTAAGTCGCAAGGTATTATAAAGCAACTAGTGCAATAAAACTATTTATTATAAATACATTTTTATCGTTTGGTCCTGACAGTCACAACCAAACAAGTTCCAAGGACTTCCGAGATAAAGACACTGAGGACGATAGCAGGCAAGACGAGAGAGAGAGAGATGGTATAGTATGTCCAAAGAATGGACACCACCAGTCTCCCCTATATTACATCAGCCTCACGGGACTCGTGGAAGACCTCCTAAAAGATGGAGGGACAACTGGGAATCAACCTCACATGAGGAGCAACCCTCTGCAGAACAGACAACATAGGTTTACAACATGGAAGGAAAATAAGAAGAAGACGTGTTTATTGTTATGTTTTTTAATTCCAATATTTACGATTAACTTAACCAAGAAATTTCAATAAACAACCACAATATCTTTAATTGTGCGTCCACCTAAAATCCATTTTGTTGGAGAGGTACTAATAATACCACTGTGTTATTATTTTGAGCTTGTTGTAAAGGTAGACAACCCGTATTATTTCCTTTTTCTACTTGACGCCAGTATCTTTGTGTTGCTTTTTGGCTAGAATTAATTAATTTAAACACGCTATTTCTGCATTCCGCAATAATTACCTTGACGCTCTAGCGATCACAGGGGAAATTCGTCACAAAGAGGTATCAAATAACATTTGTGCCAAATAACGTACGTTTCCTTTTGTCGTTAATAGAATAATCTTTTCTTTGAAAGCCAAAAAGAAGCCATTAGGAAATTAATGGTACAGAAACCGACAGAGAAACATATTACTAAAAGTACGTACGTAGGTAGCGACCAATAACACATTTCATGACTCATTTAACGAACTGCCGTAAAAGAATGAAGAAATTCGAACTACTTTTCTACCGCAATTTCATCTCGAGAAACATTCCCCTATGAGGCAAAAATAATTCAATTTAAAATGTACAATAGCTGTAATCGTCAAGGTTTATATATTTTCTAAATAATATTAGTAAGTATTTAATACAGTTATTAGCTAGTAAGTAAGCATTTTAACTAAAGCGCTTGACCCGGACATTGAAATAAAATGAAGAATTATTAAAGTTGCACGAGCTGCATTTAATAAAATGAGAACCTTCTTTTCCAATAATTATTCCTTTTTCGATAATCTAAACTTGAAACTCGGACGAAGAATGATTAAAAGTTATGTATGGTCTGTTCTACTATATGGCTGTGAAACCTGGACTCTCAAAATGAATGTACTGAACCGGTCGGAGGCGTTTGAGGTGTGGATATACCGCAGAATGCTCTGTATACCGTGGACCGATAAGGCCTGTAATGCAGACGCACTATTGAGAGCCAGAGCCAATAGAGAGCTGTTGTCTAGTGTTAAAGTTTGAAGGTCTCATATTCAGGTCATGTGATAAGGGGAGAAAAATACCACCTCAATCGACTGATATTAATGGGTAAAGTGGAGGGACGTCGGGGAATTGGTAAAAGGCAGCTGTCCTGGCTGCAGAACATAATAGAGTGGACAGGAATTACAGTTCAAAACCTGTTCCATGTGGCGCAGGACAGATATGCCTTTGGTGCAGTGATCACCAACGTTGGGGGGACCTGACATGGCACTGAATAAAGAAGAAGTATTTATTCCATCAAGCATGCAAGGGCATACAATGCAATCCTTTCTATATTACACGTATAATAATAAATAATCTATAAATCATTCGAAGAATATTAAATTATATAGAACAAAAACTTTGTTTAATGTTGTCTCCCCGAAGGAATGGGTAGAATGATTGGACCGATATACTGTTCTTTCCTGACATGCCTATCTCTAAAGGTATGACGTAAAAAATATTTACATAAATCAGTTGTATTTTAGTACATACAAGGAGATGAATTTGTGAGTAATCGTGAAAACTTAAACTAATTCCAAGTAACATTTTACATATTGGGTCATTTTTATCGTTATAAAGTCACATCAATCGCCGTATTATGCTCCATTAGCTCTGGTATATACAAAGCAACGGTTTCAATTCTTAAGAACTCTGCCAGGTTTATATTATTTTATGTGAATGACATTTATGAATGTATTTATGTATCAATGTTGAGAAAGTAAGAGAAAATACGTCAGGAAAGGACAATGGGTCGGTCCATTCTTTCAGTAATGGTTATTTAATATAAACCTTTGAAATACGGACTGTTATAGACGTACTCATAATTATTTAATATGGATTTTTATATCGTTGTTAAACAAACAAAAAATAATTCTAGATAAATTTAAGACATTAACACTGTGGAATTCCATAATGACGAATTTTTATGAATTAAAACACTGTTTTTTCCACTTTTGAGTTTACTTTACTCGATATGTTTCGAAGGCTTACACCTTCATCATCGGGAGAACGATGTAAACTGAAGATGATGAAGCCGCCTTCAAAACATCTCGATAAAAAAATAAACTTTGAAGTAGAAAAAACAGTGTTTTAATTAAAAAAATAATAATTAATTTATTATTCATTTGACAGTGATGTAAAACACCATATCAAACTTTTTTTAGTATCTTTTTTATTATGTGTAATTGGTTAAAATTATTTCCCTGAAGTTACATTTCAAAAATATATACATATATTTAAACATTTATTTATATTTGCGTTTCTCTTACTGTCCTTATCAAGAAAATGTCTTGTGTTAAAGAGAGGAATATAAAGGAATATAAATTAAAACGTCAGTTTTCTAGAATTTGTTTTAATGTTTATACCTGATGATCTTTGAAATTAATTCGATAATACCTTCTAAAGGCGAAACATGTCATTCCCATAAACTATAATAAAACTTCTAGAAAATAGACGTTTACATTCGTATTAATTATTTTATTTAGAGTTTTTATTTCTTCTTCTTTTGGTGCCGTGCCAGGTCCCCCCAATGTTGGCGATCCCTACAGCAAAGGTATTCGCCATAGTGATTCCTGGGAAAAGGTGACCAGATTGGTTTCCCGTTGCCTTCTCTGTTGGAGTTTTCTGTCGGGGTTACCTTCCCTTAGCTGGTTGGATCTGGTTTGGAGGCGCCAGAAACTCGCCTTTCATCCTCTCGTTATCTGCTGTGATCACACGGTTATGAATGTGATCCCATTGCCCAGGGTCCGCGACAGGGACGCTAACGAGTTGGACTAGTCAGTAGTGTTGCCGGTGGAATGCAACTGGGCGTTTTGCAGCATTTTATAGAATCACACCCCCCACCAAGATGTGACTCGCCGCGACCCTACTAACAATTCGAAGCCCAATTCTAATTATCTAAAATAAAATAAAACTTTAGATATACGCCTAATATAGTTATCTCTACGATTCAGCTTTGAAAACTATTCTATGCACTTAAATAGTCGCCGTATTATTTCTTATTAGTCCCAATAGTAAGCGACGGCCATTGAGCTGCCGCTGACCCCTTCATTGCATCTCATTGCCGATATCTTGTCCTCAAATCGGAAAACTTCCTTCATTAGGCATTAAGGTCCACAGTATTGAGACTATAAGATACGTACTCCTGAAACTTATTCAGTCTTTCGTATTTTTGCGGCAAACTCTGTTCATATATATTTATTACGCGAAATGATGGGCATTGAAGAACTGTTATTTTCTTATTTTTTCCTGTTTGTGTTTCTAATAATATTGTACACAAGAGATTTTGAAGTAAATAATCATGTTATTGATTTTGCTTAATAACAAAAAAAGAAACGTAACTGTGTCAACGTTTTCTTGTTTATAAAAAATATTTACTTTTTATTTTCTAGAGCAAATATAACTGTAATTTTTTCTGGATAAAATTTAACGAGATTGCTGTTCCTTTGGCAATTTTTATCAACATTCCTAAATAAACAAGATTCGTACTATAGTATTCTATTATTTTTGTTTATTCGTAAAAAGGAACCAGGAATATACATCGTTATCAAATTAAAATTTGAAACACTTATATACGTATCACGATTTATTTTTATAAGATTGTTGAGATAGCAGTTTTGCCGATCTACATTAGTTTCATCAAGTCTAACAAACAATTCAGTTGTTTGTGACATCTGATGATGCCAACATAGGTTTGCGAAACAGCTGTCACGACAATCTCATAATAACAGTGTTTCAAATTTAAACTTTAAGGTTTTAATGTTGTAGTATCATAATGTTTCGGCATTAAGATGTAAATTGTTTTTTGGAAACAGAATATGGTAGTCTAGGCGTTTACAGGACTTATGACCTGTCATTGGTTGGGTTAAACGATCGCTTTATGCTAACAACATTTCCCATTCCGCCCTTCGTACGACCAACACGTCTGTCAAATTTTTGAAAGATGTATATATGCTACTATATTACGAACACTTCACATTTTTTAGGTCAATCTACACTAGCGCCATCTATTAAAAAAGAATTTACATATTCGTCTCTATTGAGATACAATTAATCCTTAAAAATGATTAACCCGCAATGGGTAAAATCCAGTATTTGTCTACAAGTATTTGTATACATTCAAAAAAACAAACTTTCTTGCCCTGAGCAATTAAACCACTGTTGTAAAAAAGCAGTTAAATCAGAAACCTTACGTTTGTTTTCTGCACAACATCACGACTGGCATCGGTTTTCGTCCAAGTCATCAGCGATAATGAATGTGGGGAGGGACTTTTTGCACATGATCAGGGTAGCAACAAGACAAACTTAAAACGGAACCCTCTAAATTGCTTTTAGTTCAAGCGCCGGCAGATTTCATTTTTTACGACAGGGACGGGCGCGGAAGGTACCCTCCGCCGTAAAAGTTTATCGTCACCTGAAACTATTACAAATTTCTAAGTTTATTATTCGAGGGCGCGAGTAATATGTTTAACGGGGGCGGCGTGCACCGGTCCTACTGTCGATATAATAAAATTGCGCATTACGGTCTTAATAACCGCCGGCCGTTAAGTCGCCCGCGCCGGAGAGCGTCGCTTTATTAGGAGCGGGCAGAACGCATGCCGGTCACGCGCTAACTCCGGGAGAACCTTGACTTCGCCGGGCGGCGACCCACCCAGCGCCGCAACCCTCATGAAAAGGAATACGCTTTTATGTGCCTTATATATTGAAACATTCTGACTCTTTTACCCGCTGACCCCGTTTTGATGGCTACTCGTTATTCATAACGTGTGTGCTTTGGTTTTCTGCGATATATTTCCTTGTAAATAAGAATTTTCTTGTCTTCTCTTATCCTCTGTAGACGGCTTTCATCGATTCCTGGTGAGAATTCGAATTGATTAGATATGAAGGCATCCTTTGAATACTAATGTCATGCATGTTTATCAACGGACGATTTCCTCATTATCAATACTTGTTCAATTGTTTCTGATGGTACATTTTATTTCAATACAAGACTATTAAAAAGTTATAAACTAACTAACTGATTATCGCGGCATCTCTCCGAAGAGTGGCGAGATAAATAATGAACCACCATACTGTTTTTCACGACATTTCTCTCGATTCCTCAGCACTCATACATCGTGGCTTACACGCACGTTGATTTCTCCGACTCCTCGCGTATATTTTCGACTCCTCAAGTAACGATATTACATAATATTTTATTGATTTGATCATACCACGTTTTAATTGGACTTCCTCTACTGTTTCCGTTACAATTTTATTTAATTGCTTAATTAATTATTTTGGGTATTAAATTATGTAAAAAAAATCATTTTAGCTATGCTACTGCTTCTCGAGCACCGACTCTTAATATTTAAGCTTCATCAGATTTACAAAAACAAACGGGCGGGAGCGAAACCGGTTGGTTTGATAAACACAAAACGAAGTAAAATAAAAACAAAGTACACAAGTGTTATAAATTTTTTGAATATTAAAGTATAGTACACGAGTACTATACTTTTATAAAATTATCGTATTTATTTTATCTACTTCAATAAGTACATTTTCGATATAATTGCAAACTCTCATAGACGGCAGACTTGGCTCGGGCTGCGGCAAAACTTATCCAATACTTCCTCTCGCTATTAGCTCATTTTCATCCCTCGCCTTGTTTCTAGTTTGGGTTGCAGTGCACCCCCACTCTCCGCCCACCTCCAGCATCCACTCCCTTACCGACCATTTTACAAAATGGAAATCATTTTTCTTTTCATGCCTCCCCTGTCTGCCTACCCCTTAATTATAATAATTACAAACTCCTAAAATATCGAAGTATTCAAATATAAATAATTTAAGAAAATTTGTAACCATAACGCACCCGGGGGGGTAGTTAGGTAGGATAGACCACACTTTGTTTAATTACCTTTATCTTAATAAGCAAACGTATTTTTATCGTGCATGCAATTCGAATTAACACGATCGACTTCTTAGCGATCATTTTATTATATTGTTCGTAAACTTATAATATCCATTTTTTATTGTACTCGTATGCCGTGCATTATTTTGTGTCAGATTTGGTATGCAATCAAACAATGTTGTACACATGTTTATCAAAGAGACCTCACTTCTATAGCATTAAGTTTACTTTAATATTTTTAATAATAATTCGTTAATACAAAACTAATCACACTGGTTGCAATAAATAAGGGTGTTTACATTCACATCCAATAATCATTGAGTATCTTCGAGTATTATCGAGTATTATCGAGTATAATTGAGTGTCATCGAGTATTAGAATTATCATCGTGTATCATGAAGTCTCACCTAGTATTATCGAGTATGAAGAAAGATAAATGACTTTTGAAATCATTGATAAAACAACCTAATTAACAATCCTGCAATCGGTGTACTAGGGTTTCGGCACTAATGTTACTCACACGAGTATTTTGTACGACCAAATTTTATAAACTAACTAACCATTACATCTTCTCTCCGAAGGAGTAGGTAGCAATAATGTACCGCCTCACTGTTCTTTCCTGGCATACTTCGATCTTTCTTAATATTCATATATCGTGTTATGCACCCACATCGAATTCTCCGACTCCTCAAGTGGCCAACATTTAATATTTGATTGATTTGACCATCCAATATTAAATGTTGTAATCCCACGGGTTGTGGGGCATCAGTTTCCTGTTGTCTACTGTCCCCCAGAAGACCGCCAAAGAGATGGAGGTATAGCTGGGAATCAACCTCCCAGGAGAGGCCAGCCTGACTACAGCGACAGATTTAAGGTCTAAAAGAAGAGAAAGAAGAAAAAGATTTGACCATGCCACGTTTTCCTCGGTCTTCTTCTTCGTATCACTGGTAATAAAGCTTTATTTAACGCAGAGGTGACTTTAAAAAGGGCCTATATCTCTTCATTGTTTGCATAAGGTTTTTCCCTCTTTTTTGTTCCGTTTACGATCAAATTTTATTAAGTACTTCTTCTTCTTCATCTTAGTTTAGGTCGTGTGACCTGTTTGTGACAGTGAGTTGTCCTGGGATGACGATGTCCAGCCATCTCTCCATCATTTTGCAACTTTCCTGGTAATCTCTTGCTTCTTGGGTTTTCATCTTTATTTTTTTTTTTGCAATTCTTGTATTCTCCGTGCGGTCCACGTGGTCTCTCCAAAAGCGTTTTCTATTTCTTCCCCATCTTACTATATCCTCAACACCACAGATAGATCTTATCGTTTCATTTCTGATCCGATCTCTGAGGGTTTTGTCTGCGATGGAGCGTAGGGTTCGCATTTCTACTACTCTAAGAAGATTCTTAGTTCTATTTGTATGGTATTATTAAGTTACCTTACTTAATTCAACATTAAGTAACTATTAATACTGTTAAAATTTAAAACACCGACCGTAATAATATCAAAATTTCTTTTTTATTCACTGAGTGTCGCGACAGCTGTTTCGCCAACCGATGTTGGCATCATCAGGTGTTACAAAAGTTATAAAAGTCATAAAAGTTTATTGTAACACCTGATGATGCCAACATCGGCTGGCGAAACAGCTGTCGCGACACTCTCAGTGAATAAAAAAGAAATTGTGATATTATAACAGTGTTTTAAATTTTAACAGTAATAATGTGGTGTTAGGGTGGTGGTCTAGGGGATAGAACGCTTGGCTCCTGATCCAGGGGACTTAGGTTCAAGCCTAGATTGGACCAGATTCCTTTTTCATAGTAATGAGCTATTTTCTGCTCATATTGAAGATCGTAAAATAAATTTTAATATCATTGATTTAAATCCTTGGTATTAGTCTCTTCATAGTGTTTCTGCCAAAACAATGGACTAGTAACTATTAAAGTTATTCCACTGCTTCTCCAGCACTGAAGTACAAATCATTTCAAAAGAAATTGACCCTGACACCACTCGTTATCGTAGAACACGCCGTACATCCAAATAAAGGTAGTCGAGTAAGCGGCCGTTTAGCATACGGGGAGATGTGAAGAGTGCGGCGGTTATCCCAGTCCCTCGCCGCAGGCGAAGGAACTATCCCGGGCGGGCCACGGCCGCTCGCTCGCCACAGAACTCTCGCCGTGTTAGCAAATTGCATTATTTAATACGTGGCGGCCGCTACCCGCCCGACTGCCATACTGCGATGCTTTCTGCCCCGATGGAATGAACATTTCAATTATTTTGCCGCATTTGATTAATAAAGTTCCCAGAATATTTGCTTGAACAGTAAAAAAAACACGAAAATCCTTTTACAATACAATGTAGTCTTATATTCAGTTCTACGAGCTTATTTGAATATTTTGACGAATATATATAACATTTTTACAATATTGAAATTCGATGTGAAGGTATTATTGGTTTTATTTTAAAACGCTTGTTTTTGTGTGTTCCCGTCATATGTATGTTCTCTGTTTATGTATGTGACCATCTTTTAATATCTCTACTACTTTGTTACTAATTATATTATTATTGTAAAAGCCCTTTTGTGGCGTTTATGTCAAAATAAATAAAAAAACATAAATCAAAATTAAATTAATAAACCCATATGACTTCATAATACCCTTCATTAATAAGCTTCTTCTTCTTCTTCTTTTAATAGATCTGGCGATCTGTGGCACAGAAATCATGTCTCGTTGGACGATGAGTTCCAGCTGTCCTTCCATCTCTTAGGCGGTTTTCCAGGTGGGCGGTGTCCGGAGGGGATTTCATAAGCGTCTGTATATGCAAGTCTGTCACCATCCATTCGGACTACATGGTCCTTCCAGCAACTTCTTCTGGATCTACTCCACTGAACGATATCCTCTATTTCACATGTTTTTCTTATGCCTATGTTGCGGACACGATCTAGGAGATTTTTTCCAGTAATTGATCTTAGGACCTTCATCTCCGATGTTCTTAGTAGTCCCCTGGTTCGCACAGTGCCGGCCCCGTCTCTACAGCATACGTCATGATAGGTCACACGCATTTTGGACCTTCATCTCCGATGTTCTTAGTAGTCCCCTGGTTCGCACAGTGTCGGCCCCGTCTCTACAGCATACGTCATGATAGGTCACACGCATTTTTTTTATAAATTCTGATCTTGCTGTCGATATTCTTGTGCTTGTTCTTCCAGACTATATTCTTCAGACACCCTGACACGGCAGAGGCTTTACTGACTTGTTCTCGTACTTCGGTATAAAGGTCATTATGACTGCAGATCTCTACTCCCAAATATCTGAAACTCTTAATCTTGTAGGTGGCCTGGATATAGTGAGACTTTTTGTTTTGTTGATAAAATTAACAAAATATTTTAATGAATGATAGAGCTCTATTGTAAATGCATTAATTGACAAACACTCAAACTAATCATTACGCCGTTTCTCTGGAACGCTAGGCAAATAGAATAAAATGCCACACTACTCTAACTTGAAACCTGTCTAATTCCTCCACATTCATTCAGCGAATCATACACGCAGGTCGATTTTTCCGACTTTTGATATGGCTGACCTTTCAAATTTGATCAATTTGGTCCTGCCATGTTTTACTCATGTCTTCTTTGAGTCCGTAATCCATGTATCGTAAACTTTCTTAACCATTATTTTTTTCATTCGTATATCTCAACCAATATTGTGATCCTTTCATAATTTTGTTTATAATATTTTATTCCGCTCTATATTCCTTCCTGATATCAGTATTCTACAGGTACATCGTTTTACCTCACACGCGTCCAAGGGATATATTTATCATTTCGGCAATATAAGATAAACACAAGGTTTTGTTAATACTCGTACTCAATTTTGTTTGCCAAATACCTGTGATTTACAAATCAAAATGAAACCTTTTGAGACATTTTGATATTTTAACCAGAAGATGGCAGCGAGCTACTAAAACCAGAAATAGGAGAAACAAGTGGAATAAAACTTTATATTTTAAAAACTAACAATAATATCTCGCAACGAAAAATAATAGTCTTTCTTCGTAATTCAAATTTATGAGTTTTTGATATTCCGACGTGAGGTTAACCTATAAAGAGAAACATTAAAACGGGTTTTACTTTCTTTGTTGTATTTTTTCTGGCAATTCTTCTTACTACCGACCAATCTTAAAAATTAGAAAAAGAGTTTTACAATGTATTTACCGATTTTCGCGTGATAAAAAACATATAACTAACTAACTAACTGACCATCAAGCCGTTTCCCCGAAAGGGTGGGCAGAAAGAATGGACTGCCACACTTTAACCGATGCGGCATTCCATTCTTTTCTTTTCGCCCTGCGAGAGATGCGGTATGATGGGTTGCGAACCTCATCGCCAATATTATTACAAATATATTATTTACAATTGACAAAGTTTGACTTGCTAAGGTATACTCATATTGTATTATAATAATTAATCTTGGATTTAAGCAATTCAACTCTATTTTTATTTAAAAGCGACAAAGTATTAAATGATCTCTAAGGCAACAGAGAATTATAAAATCTGCTATTTTAAGCATTAAGTTAAGATTGTTGTTTATTATTTTAACATTTATTTCACAAGAATATCGCACAGCATACAGATTGTTAAATTGAGCATTCAGAACAAGAGCAACCCGAAAGGAACCTATATAAAGCAGATAAATCTCTCCGAGTTTTCTTTTTGTCAGACAACGGCGCGGCGCTTGTACGCTAAGCGCGGCGGGCGCGCGAGAGCCGGGAAGATCGCCGGCTCTCTTGGAGCTGTGAGGAACGCTCTCCCCCCGACATCGGCTTAGCTCGGGTCACTGTCGGCTTAGTGGGGCGGCCGAGCTCCTTCGCCTTTGCAGTGACAATTATTTACAGCGGGAAAGGCATCGGAATAAGAGAACGACACTTTTAAGTGCATGCTTCATGCAGTGCACTGATATTTAACACACTTATAATCGCATACTGAAATATTTAAAAAAAAATACGAATATTACTATGATTTAATGATGCATGTCGGAAAGTCAAAGGTGATGGTTTTTGAAAGGGAAGAGCAAATGACAGTTTGTAACACAAGTGTGAGCGAAGAGAACTTGGAGCAGGTGGGTGAATTTGTGTATTTAGGTAGCATATTCACAGCGGATGGCCGAACGGATTGTGACGTCGAAAGAAGGGTTGGTGCGGGTAACAAAGTAAATGGAGTTTTAAAAATAGGTAATGGAAACAAGAATTTATCACTGAAAGCGAAAACGGCCGTTCACAATGGAGTTCTGGTCGCACGTATGTGTGGTAGAACGATGTATGACAGAATCTCAAATGCTGATATAAGAAAGGAATATAAGATATAAAAAAAGTATACGTTAATAATGTAAATGGAGTATGGAATCGAGGCAGACAGAGGAAAACATGGCATGACCAAATTAATCAAAATTTAAACGTTGGTCATGCTAGAAGTCGGAAGAATCGACGTGCGAGTATGACTCGTTATATGAATGAGGAAGAACCTAGAGATGTGTGCCAGGATAGAGTAGTGTGACGGTCAATTCTCTCTGCCTACCCCTGCGGAGAGACGGCGTGATGATTTGTTTGTTTGTACAAATATTAAAGATACCAGATTCAAAAAGCAGCTATTCTTTTTTCAGATTCACTGCAAATAATGAAAATAATAACAAAATATGTTTTTTTATAGTGCATATTCAGTTTTATTCCTCTTTATTTACCTAAATCAAGTCAAAGAAAACAAAATATTTATTATCGTTTAAAAAATTATTTTTCATTATTTTTATAAAATTTTTAAAACAAGATAAAAAATATGTATTTCACAATGCATTTCTTATTAAAGTTTTCGCTAATCAAAAAAACGTATTTTATATAAAAAAATTATTTGATAAATCTATTTTTGATGATATTTAGAATCGTGTATTGTAAACAAATGCACTTTTTGTGAAAGAATTTTGAAAATTCATTTTCAAATTTATTTAATAAATAATTATTATTTTCGTTAAAGATTGGTCGCCCTACTGTTACATCTTGTTCGCATTGCCAGTTGACTGCGTTTAATACCCCAGAATACCAGAGGTTGTTATTCTTCATTTTTGTATTGTGTTGTTATGTACTGCATTATGCAGCACAATGACGAATAGCCTATTCTTCCTGGATTCTGTAAAGGAGAGCTGGTTATTTGCATATCTCTCCGTGAGTTAAGTAATCAGTTGTATTGTGGCAGTGCTATGCAGGCGGATAGAGCAGAACTTTATTTTCTTGGTAATACAACCCTTTGTACCTAAACACAATTCTCGTCTGTTATAATATTTTTTTATATGCATAAAATTTCACCAGATTTTCATTACATTTGCTGATTTCTTGTGATTTTTATATTCAAAATACATATGTGGTTACTTTATTGGTATTGGTGTACTTTATACAAGTGTACATAGTTAATAACGTAATTTCTAAAACAATACAAAAAGACAATAATATATTTTCTAATGTAAAATTAAAAAGGTATCTATTTGTGATAAATACTAACATAAAAATCATTGTTTAATGGTACGATGTATTATATTTCACCGCTCTTTCTCTTCAGTAGTTTTATTTTTGTAAAAGTTTATATATTCATTATTTAAGGAAAAAACGCATGAATTTTAGAAACCTATAGATTTTTGAAAATTTTAAAGCAACACAATCTATTAAACTTTCGAGTAAAAAAAATAATTAATACATTTTGTTTCATCCTAAAAAATACAAAGTTTTGTTTGTAATTATATGCGATTAATTTATAATATTGTGCCACACTAAGCAATTATATTTTGTCAAAAATTGGTATACAAGTTTAACAATATTCATTTCTTTGTTTCTGAATTATATTTATTAAAACACTTTCGTTTCTATACCTCGACCTTCGTGCCCGAGTGATAAGTGCTACGACACACCAAAAGTCCTTGATTCGATTCCCGGTGGTGGCAGTGTGATTGTCACACAGTCTTTGGTCTGGTGTAGAATTCACGTGACAATAAAATATTGCGATAGATTATCTACATTTAGAGTGGAGATGAATAAATGTTAGTTTGTTCATTGATTAAAGTGAAATTAGAGTTTTTGTTATGCTTATTAATTTCTAAGATTTAATTTAGATTCATTCGTATTAATTATTAAATATGGAGTTTTATATTATTGTTCAAGAAACATAAATACGTATAATTATACTTTGCAAATATTTAATTAAGTGGTCTATGGTGATACCTACGTAATCTGTGTTCATCAATCAAACACCTACGTAGTAAGAGCGTATTTACTCTGGAATAATTCAAACACATAGCATCAAAAGAGAGCGAAAAGAGGCTAAAGATCCAGGAAGTATAAATCCTGATACAAAAAATATGCAAGGGTTAAAATCCGGAACCAAGAGACCGGCTGTGAATAGAAGAGCTCTAGAGGCATCCTGCACTCACCTTATATTAGTGCAGTCTCCTCTATAAGTCCTCGAGCCGAGGAAGTGCCCAAGTCCCTCCGCCTCTGCTTATCCCATCTCAGGAGAGGGCGCCCCCACCCGGGATTACGCCGGACAGTTGGAATTATGTAACACTTTGTATTGAGCTGAGCACCTGCGCCGCGCGGGATCTGTCCGGAGATAGATAAGGTTCATATATTTATAGACACCCGGGAACATTTCGCACTAAATTTATTCCTTTCTGAATAATGATTGCGTTCGCTTCGTTCAAATACACATTTTAGAGTTAAATAGTTACTACTGCTGTATCTGTTTATCGTCGCCCCAGAGCAATAGTGAGATAAACCAGTGCCATCTTGACAATATAACAACCCGTAATGTTCCTTTGATATTGTTTATGGTTTGACTTGGTGGAGGCTTTGCACTTATTTGAGTATCCTAGGGCTTAGGAGACTCAAATAAGTGCAAGGCCTCCGCCAAGTCAAACCATAAACAATATCAAAGGAACATTACGGCTTGTTATATTGTCAAGATGGCACTGGTTTATCTCACTTTTGCTCTGGGGTGACGATATGTGTGGGTATCAAATGCATATATAAAAGAAGTTAATGGTAGAATGCTTGACTCCTGATCTCCTTCTTCATAATAATGAGCTATTTTCTGCTCATATTGAAGACTTTTGAAGTGTTAGTCTTTTCTAAAAATAAAAATGTATTGCGAATGTAAGTGTTTTAATCAAAATAATGAAAGAGTCAAAAATATGGTTTGGCCACATGAAAAAAAAAATCATGAAGAAAGAATGGTGAAGAAAGTACATGTTAACGAAACAAGAAATAGAGGAAGACCGAGGAAACCGCGATACGATCAAATCAATCATATCTTAAATATAGGCTAAATGAAAAGTCGGAGAAATCGACGGGCGTGCATGTCACAATGTATGAATATTGAAGGATCGAGAGAATTGTACCAGGAAATAACAGTGTAGCGGTTCATTTTTAATATCTATCCATTCACGGAAATGGCGTGATGGTTAGTTAGTTAGTAAGATGTAAGGTAGAAAAAGATCATTGAATGTGGTGTGACGTAAGAAAAGAAAAAAAATACAAACCGTTATTTTGGCGGAAACACTTTGAGGTCTCAAATTATAACTATTTAATTCTGAACACTGTTATAATATAATAATTCAAATTCTATAAAATGGTCGCGGCAGCTGTATTGCATCACCAATTACCTGTTACAGGTGTTACAAACCAACATTAGTTGGCGTACCAGCTGTCGCGACAATTTCATAAAATTTGAATTTTGCTAATAATCAATTACATTTTGAAAGGGCTTATATTACAAAAAACTTTATTATTTAAAAGAAAGAGAGTTTTAAAAAAAATGGACATAGTTGTGTAAACAGTTTTCTTTTTTATTATTATGATTTTTTTATGAACGTTAATAATAAAACACAAGGACCTAAATAGAAGGAAGTCCACACACCACCAGGAAGGCTACAGCGTTTGCGGTAACCGGTCCATCAGCTTGGAACAATCTCCTTTTACACATCAGATACATGAATGATCCGACAGATTTCAGATCTTAGCTGAAAACCCATATTTTTCATATATCATACCCAATTTCAAACTTTATTCTATTAAATTTTCTAACCGATTGCGAATATCAATCAGATTTAGATTTAAAACACGTTTTAATGCACCCTTGAGGTGATTACATCACTAAAACGGCGCTTTAAAAGTTTGCATATTATTATTATTAATTAGTTGTAGTATAGGTGCTAAAATAGAAAAAAATGTATAGGTATTTTGATTGCCTTTTAGTCTGTAAATGAGGATCGAACTTTCATTGACCAAAAAATAAAAGACCGTTAAAACTTGAGCATTAACGTCCCATTAAATATTTATCCTTTTTACTGAAAAAAGTAGTGTGCGCACAAAAAGCGTGATATCCAATCGAATTCATCCTCTTTTTTATGAAGTGAAAGCAATTATCCCCTCTCATGTAAGAAGTATAAAGTACGAGGGTAGAGTTGGAAAAAACTTTCGTTGGTTTAGGAAATTGGTTTTGTAAATAAGCTGCTTCGTTTAACCGAGTCAGAAGAGAGTAAAGCTGACCCTTCCATCACCGGCGGCCTCCCCGGGGCATGTATCCATCATGTCTTCGCTCTTAATAGGATCCATGAACGGCTGCTAGCTTTTCCAGATTTTCTTTTGTGTGTGTAGCTATCAAAGATGAAAACGTGTCATGCTACAAAGGAGATCGCCATTTTATACGCTCTATTACACTATATACTTCTTCTCACCGCGCTTTATTATACTTAATAAGTGTGTTTTATCAAGTAATATAATCATCCCAATCGTCAGATTTACAATATTTTATATCAACGTTTATTATTAGTACGTTTTTACAATGCAAATGCCGAAACACGACAGTACCAGATTTAATAAATACTTAAATAACCCTTTATTGAATACGCAAACTTAACTGAAATTTATATTTTTATTCATATGCAGTTAATTTTAGTATTCTATAAATGTGTTTTGTATTGTTTTGCTTGCGTTATTTAAAGTATCCGAAATATCTTCTATAAAGTGTTGTTCGTGGCTAATTTAATTCGTAGCAAAAGCAGAATCGGAAGGTTATAAAAATATTACAATAAATTAAAATCAATAAGATATCTAAAAAAATTGAATTAGTATGTCGTAAAATATGTTTTTCGGGGAATTTCATATTTGTGTGATAAACAATGACGTTTTACTAGTTTATATAAGTAAATTTATACATGTATATTTCGACATGCTATATCCGAATATAAATTAAATTATTTCAATCACATGCAATGTTTTTAACAATCATGTTTTAAAATATTGAAAATCAATTTATGTCTATGAGCGCTCTTTTATTGTTCATTATCTGAGATTTCTTTCTCACGTACATATAAGTACTAGAAATACAACTATAAATCCATTGATTTTCACAAGTACCACTCTTTAATGTTGGGGTGAAGGGCAAACAGAAGCAAGTCTGATCCCAAAACTAAACATTCCTAAAGTTCGGAGGGATAAGTGTGTTTCTCTATTCGGCCGCACCAGTCTTCTTAGGGAAGGACTTTTTTTTAAAGACGATAACATTGATTGTGAGTAACAAAATACAATGGAGATGTATTATTATTAGTTTTATACCAGATTTATAATACAAACATCATTTTTGAAATAAACTAAGAATTTTGAATAATAACGTGGTAAAAGTTTAAGAAATCAACGTTATATTTATTGTATTTTGGTTTAATACTTTAATTTAGATTTACAAAAAAATTCAAAATAAAAAGGTACATTCAAAATTATTATTATAACCAATCCTTAAAAATTTTAAATTCTATTAAATAATATTTCAGTTATTATAAGTAAAATGAGATGACAAAAAATGCGAATAAATTTTTCCTTTCCAAACCATAAATACACAAGGAATAATTGAAAATCGTCTTGCATTTCGTTTTATCATTAAAACAAACTTCTTTTGTGCCGCGACAAAGGCCGACCCCTTGGTGATTTTTTTTTCATTCCCGGTTCACAATGAAATATCTTATCTTCTTAAACAATTATCAAGCCCATCCCCCTTTCTTCTATCGCTGAGCACTATTCCGGCTGTAATCATAACTTGGGGGAATTGAAAATGTATGAGTGGCTGGTGGAACAGTCAGCAGCGCCGGTCCGGTACAGAATCGCCACGGAGTTTCTGTTATCTCGCAATAATCTCTTCTGGCGCTGGAATCCAAGGGTACATTATCCGAAATCTTTTCTCGGTCTCTACCCTGTAACGGTCCTACCGCACAATATTGTCGGGGAGAGCCCTTATCGATCTGTTTAATTAGAGATGACAAAGGGAAAAACTAATTATTTCTAAAAGGTTAAATTTGGGGCGAATCCTCCGTTTGAAGTTTGTGACTATAGGACAGGCGTAAGTCTTCCAGATTCACGAATGTGCGTTAATTTGAGTAAATAGGAAGTTAAGTAGAAGTATGTGGGTATAAATATACACGTGCCATGTGAAATGAGAGGAAACAGTGTTTTTTTAAGCTCACGAGAAAGATAGTTAATTATACGAATTCATTTATTAACTCTTTTAAAACAGATTCTTTTTATTATCATTATTTAGTGATTTGTGTATATGTTATTATACTTTATTTAATTAAAATTTGTAAGAACTTTTTCTTGCCAAACAAATACACTCATTTTTAACATATTTCATCTGTATTTAATCAAAGTATAACTGTACGTAAATATTTATTAGCAATCATATTTTTAAAGCTTTTTTTTGCGACGTAATACTCGTATATTAAATTTGATTTTATTCAGATATTATTTTGTATAATAGTCATTAAATGTTTCCTTTTTTTGGCAACGTTCTCTGTAGATATTATGGATACGGGTGTAAAATGTCGCGCCGGTGAGGGGATCCCTAACGAATTATATTATGAATGTCTTTTTAAGACGAACAAATTTCTTGAGAGAAATTCATCCCGAAGAAATGCACGTAACATCCCTCGCAAACATTTGCGAAGGAATCCGGATCCTTTGAGATGTAATAAGTTCCGTGTTCTGGCAAATTACACGATATTTTTCTTGCGAACGACAAAACAGATTTTATTGTCCGCGTGATTTTTGGTTACATCTGTCTCACGGAGCGCCAAGATTTATTGTTGTTTGATCCTTATTGTCCTTTGTCCTTTATTGCAAGATAAATAATGAGCGGGGGCAAACATCGAGAGCTTTTGAAGTTAAAAAGATAAACAATATTAATCACAAAAGAGAAGCCATTGAGGAGAACCCACTTGCCCTGACCGCATCAAACGTGGTGGACTCTTTAAGCTGAAGCCAACCTTCCCTCTTTCGGTGTAAAAACGTTTCACCATCCATTTATTATCCACCATTTTAACTACGAGTATATAACGTAATGACTTGGAGTAACATGATCCCGGTGCAGTAGCGCCCAGTGACAGATAATAAAATGATTAAAATATTTCAAAATGATAAAATACATATGCATATATTTAATAATGCTGTAATTGTAGTTAACAATTACAGCATTATTAAATAGTCAAAATATAGACCATGTTTCAATTAGACCAAATAACTTTTTTTAAAGAAAATTACCAACCCAAACTAGTTTCTTTCTAATATATTTATTGTTTCTAATATATTTATTGTTTCTTGGACAATGATGTAAAACTTCATATTAAATAATTAATACGAATAAAAACGTCAGTTTTCTAGAAGTTTTATTATATTTTATGGGAATGACATGTTTCGCCCTTCTTAGCCATTATCAAATGATGAAATCACATTTGATAATGCCTGAGAAGGGCGAAATATGTCATTCCCATAAAATATAATAAAATTCTAGAAAACGGACGTTTTCATTCGTATTAATTAGTTTTAATATCTTGAAAATGTGTTTAAAGCAATTTAGAGAAATAAGGTTACAGAAATATTATATTCGTACATCAGTCAAATAAGTAAATCAAATATGTAAAGTAGAATACAATATATAATAGAATATATTGTAAAATAAATTTAATATATAAAATATCTGATGTCATTATATAATACAAACATTCGAATCCATATTATTTCATACAATCTAATTCCGATTTTGATCTACTTTTACATATCAGTAAAATTATTAAACAAATTGACGAGGAATTTTAAAAGGAATAATATATTTAAAGTTTTTTTTTATTTAAGATTGTCATCCAGCTCTTGGAAAACCTTGACTTCGTTGTACAGTTGTTCCAGCTACATGGTTCGCCTCCTTCCGTTCTCCGAGTTCCTTTTCATACAACTTTTTCAGTACAATAAATACAAGGTGTAAATGAGTCGATCTGAAATATGATAGCGACCAGTTCTCGCGATACTTGTTTTATTTCAATACAATTTTTTTCTCTTTTTAAAGAATTGCGTAATAATGTACCATATCTATAATGAATTTCACATCACACTAAACATCCCATAATTTTTGTGTCTAATTCTTTGTCTGGTAATAACAGGACATATTTTATTCCATCTCTTAATATCATAACTTAAGTTCAGTACAATTTGCTGATTGATTCAATTCCGGCAAAGCAGAAGTGTTTTGTCACTCTCGCTTTTAATCTGCAGATGACACGGAGCTTAATAGAAACTTGGACACCCCAGTAATAACGCTCTCGGAATACTTTCTATGAGTATTCCTCGGATTATCCCCCACCACTATGTACGAGGGCAGTAGCGGGCCGTTCGATTTTCAAATTGTTATAAACCAACGTTTTATGTTTATAGTATTAGAATTTATTATACTATATCAAATACGAGCAATAAATAAAACACATTATTTTATAGAAGCAACCTGGTTGGCTCCATGATTGAATCTATGTGCCTTGAATCAAGAGTCAAGCATTATTTTTTTTTTCAACGACATAAAGATTATAAACATAACAGTACAAAAAACATTCACAATGGATGAAAAATTAAAACATGACAATTATGGGAATAATTAAATTAATAACGCATTAATTAATATGCAGGCATAAAAAAATAATAAAAGACACAAAGGAAAAATAGAAAACGTCAATCTTAGCTAAGTATTGATAAAGCGTACTGCTACTGGGATCAGCATCTCTTGGGATAAAAGATTGAAGGGTTTATTAGACAAAACAAATGAACTGACTCCGAGTTTGCAAACTCAATTGAATATTGTATTATAAATAAGTATTGTATTTCAAAACTAGCACCCAAACAAAACGAAATAAATAATCTATTAGATTCAAACGCATTCCACAAAGAAATCCAGTTTAAAAATTAAGGTGGCTTCTACTTTGCTAAAATATCAAAAGCATCAAATGTCTGAGAATCTAAAAACTTCTATTTTTTTAATTTATTATTTTTTGAACATTGATGTAAAACTCCATATAAAATAATGAATATAAATGAAAACGTCTGTCTTCTAGGAAGTTTATGGTATTTTAGATGGAATGACATGTTTCGAAGACATTTGAAAATGCCATAGAAGAACGAAACATGTCATTAGATCTCAAATATAATAAAACTCCTAGAAAACAGATGTTTTTATTCTTATTATCATATTAAACATCTTTAAATTATGTCGTAGGTTTACAAGATACGTATTTTAAAAAAAACATTTTCACATCTCGCGTAAAGGAAATGGTTTATAATAAGCGAACAGACTTTTACATACACTAAATTTATAAACAATCTTAACTTATAATTTGAGATTTAAACAATTAATTTGACAATAGTGTTATATTTATAGGGTCGTGATGCTTGTTCGACTTTTTATGCCCCAATTAGTTTAGATATATTATGATACAAAAAAGGTTTTACCTTTATAACAATATGTGTATACAGTTATCTTCACTCATGAACCAATCATATGTCAACCTAAAATTATTATTTGTTATATCTAAAAAAAATATGTACATTCATTGCAATGCAATAATAAGTATAATAAGTAATTATTTTTTTAAACTCAGACCGATTTATAATTTTTTTGTTATAATATTATATAATTAGAGAACATTATAAAATACTCGTAGGTATTATAAAAATATACACATATCTCTTCATTGGTTGATCGAGAAATACACGTTTTTTCATATGTTTGACATAGAGAATTAATTATTTTTTCTAAAAACTATACATGAATACACACATTTTGAATCTTTTTAATTAGAAGATTTTTAAAAATTTTATCTATCTATCATCAAAATATTATAAACCGTTAAATAAAAAAACTTTGTTATATGTATCATAATCGTATTTTATTTTACGCGACAGCTGTTTCATCAACCTATGTTTAAATTTTCAAATTGACAACGTTTACACATAAAGGTCCGAAAAATCACGAAAATTTGACATTTGATATATTATTGTAACACCTGATGATGTGAACATAGGTTGACGAAATAGCTGTCGCGTAAAATAAAATATAATTGTGATACATAAAACAAAGTTAAAGTATCAATGTGTTTCGGCAAAAACAATGGACTATTTAATCATAATATTACCCTAGAACTTGATATCTCTACGATTCCATTGTCAGTTCATAAATGTTTTTTTTATTATTTAAAATAAACATTTTATTTATCGCTTCTCTTTTGCCATATTGTTCATAAAAAATTAACGCACCGCCAGTGACAGCAGGCCTGAAAAACGTAGACTATTGAATTAAGTCCTAAGCCCCTTACGGAGATTGGATTCCGCAGAACTGTTTTGATGTGAGGAGCTAAGATGATGCTAATCTTTTCTCCTCTCTTAAGGAAATTATTTTTCCACCATTCATCACTCACAGAATTATTTGTCCTCCGCCGAATTTCGGATGTTTCTGTCATTAGTGTAACTAACTTAAAAAATAGTTTTTCAATACTTTGTATATTCGTATAGTATTCTATTAACTAAATCTGAAATTAAACGAAGCATTTAAACTTACTTTACGAATACATGAATGGTATATAAAAACATGTATTTATGTACCATATTTTTGTAAATATTAATATAACGTTATATTTGAGGATTAGACATTCGCCTCCAGATATTATGCTCCGATTCCAGATAAGAAAACATATTTAGGGCAGAGGAAGCCCGGAGCTCCTGATTTCTGCAATATTGATATCCTCTTGTATCCGGTTTTACAAAGAATTGGTTTCTCAAATATTCCCCTCACCTGTCCGATAATTTTTCCGTGCCTCTGGGAATCTTTTTTATTGTTCTTTAGATACAAATTCATAGGGCGGGTAATGTTTACTTATTCAATATCCAATTTGGTAAATATTATACGAAGTATCAACGTGAGCGTAGCGCAGCTCATTTTCTTAAATTAGTTTTTACTTTTTGCCAAAGGAAACGTTTTCATATAGTTTAATAACATTTTCTTTGCCTATGTAAATACTTTTTTCCTACCGTTTCATAGCTAGGATTTTCAATATTATTTTGTTTGATTCGTTACCATTTCACCATTTTTTTACAGACAGGAAATACGTAAATTATTTTTAGATAATTCATTATTTTGACTGAAACACTTTGATACTTCAACATTATTAAATGTTAAAATTTATCTCTGTTTTACTTTTAAAAATTATGAATTAATATTACAATGTGTTGTCATAAAATAAAAGTTCTTTATAATAAAATAGTTTAGTTTTAAAGCTCTTTAAGAAAATATAATGGAGTCAAATTAAAAAATACATATATTAAGTGGTTCGATCAAATTTGAAAACTTTTACTTTGGTCAATTAAAATATCTTCAAAACGTCTCCATGACTTAGTGACACAAACACATATATTATGTGTCTTCTTCTTCTTTCTTCTTTTTGTCCTGTCACACCTCCGTGGTGCATAGGGCCTCAAGGAACCTTCTCCACCCGACTCTATCGCATGTCTGATGCCTAACATCATCCCAAGTGAGGTTTGCGGCCTTAACCTCGTCCTGCAGGGTTCTTCTCCAGGTGGCTCTAAGTCTGCCCCGCTTTCTCTTTCCCCCCATAGAGGACCAGTCTAGTGCACCCTGAGCGATGCAGGCTGAGTACCGTCTCAGAGTGTGACCGATCCACTGCCATTTGCGTCTAGTGAATTGTTCTCTAATTGGTTTTTCGCCTGTCATGGTCCAGAGAACGGTATTTGACACTGTTTAAGTAAAAAAACATACGTAAAAGTAAATATAAAGTAAATATAGCTCCCTTAGATCTCTTTCCATTTTCCGGTAGTTCGTATACGGAACTTGCATTCTCTTCCTTTATGAACTTCCAGTTGAAAGCTTTCGGATAAATAGATTAAAGCCCGAGGTGTAAAAATTTTCATTTTCCTCAAAAGTAGCAATAGAGTGTGTGGGGGAAGTGCAACCGGCGTCATATTTCGAAACTCTCCGCGGACGTGACAAAACTTTCAAAGGAATCCTTTGAAAACACTTCAGGAAAGTAATAATAGATGACGTCTGTCTAAAACGTCGTTGGTGCAAAAATTGCCGACTGCAGACAGCTCCGCGGGTCGCTGTTGCTTCCTCTCGCGAGCCGCAGCTTCCCTGATATTTCGAAACCATTGAATTGACACTAACGAAAATGTTAACTCGCCCCTTGATAGGTGACAGAGTATGCGCATTTCATGCATGGCAAAAATTCTAAGTGAATATCTGAAGTATTACAATAGAATGAAATTTCAATTTATTTTCGACCGAGTTCACTCGACGGGCGTTTGTCGTTCGCAACTCTGTTTTCCCGTTTCAATACATTGGTTTATACAATCAGAAGCCGAGTGATTGTTTGATAATATGTATAAACGAATTGGTGTACAAATTTACACATTGTCCAATGAACGATCGATTCAATAAGAAACTATTAACTAAATGTACTTAGAGATTATAGAAACGCAAGCGGATGGGGTGTTTTGTTTTCCCAGGGGATTATTCTATTGACTAATGTTATCACATCCGCTACAGGAAAAGTAAATGTAATTTTTTAAATCATTTTTGTGCACAAATAAAACAAGCTTTCTTCATCACACACTCTAAAAACGTTTTGTATACAATATGGAGAAAAAAAATAACTAACTATCAAGGCGTTTCCCCAGAGGGATACGCAAACCGGATGGACTGCCACAATGTTCTATCCTGGCATAACTCTCGTGAATCTTCTACATTCACACACCACGAAACGCACGTTCATCGGATTGTTCCAACTTCAAACATGGCCGCGTTTTAATAATTGATTAATTTGGTCATGCCTTGTCTATCTTGGCCTTCCTCGACTTGTTTTTGCATTCAAACTAATAAGGTATATTTTTTACATTTTTAAATAAAAGTGTACTATTTATCATAAAATGAATCAGAGTTATTTAAAATAAAAAAAATAACTAATAGATATTATAATACATTTGGCAATTTATTTCAAATTGACCCATCTCAAATGGTATTAATTGTGTCGTTTTGTAAACAAACATTGATAAGTTAACATAAATATAAAGTAACAAGTTAAATTGAGGTTATCCGTATTAGAATTTGTATCGAATAGCAGATGCGTGTAGCTACCGTACCCTACCTAGGCTGATTAACTACGAGAAAATTGTGTTAGTGTAAACTTTTAATATATATGTATGCCTTTAATTGTAAAGGCATTAATTAATTTGCATTTCCATTAAAAAATGTGTAATTAAACATCATTTAATTTATGTTTAGAATAAGTATGCGGCGTAAAATATTTAACGTAATCATTTTTCATATGGTTGTGAGTAACTTAACTTACCTATCTGTTTTGAATAAAAATAGCCTGACACAATAACATAATTAACGAATAAAACCTTGTCGTCACCATGAATATAAACAAAAATGGTTGTAACATCAAATTTTAATGTCATAAAGAATATTTTCATAAAGTTCGGCTTACTTCCCGGGCTTTGGGAATCTTTCTTCAAAGTCTTAGAATTACTTTGAGCAAAGGGAAGCAAACGCGCTTTCCCGTGCTCGCTTACAGCTTGACTCATATAAAGTAGTTTGTAGGCACGAGTGCAAAAGCTTCTACTCGAAACATTTACTAAAATACAATTAATTCAAAAACATTATGTATTTTTTTACTCGGAACTTTGAAATAACCTACACTATCGTTTTGGCGTGTGTTCAATCTTGTAGGGTTTTAAGATAGTAACCGGATGGCCGTCCTTTGGGGGAATAATCCTAACAGTAGTTGCACAAATATTTTATGCGCACTAATTCCCTTAACTCTGACAAAAATCCAAAGGGCAAACAGTATCTTTGAGTTGCACTCTCCCCTCTGTTTGCGGATAATGGATAGTTCCAAACAAAATCCGCGCGAGTGTTATCGCGGAACTAAGCGGTGAATCGATTTTATGCTCATCGTTGTTGCACACGCGTTGCATTTTGGCAACATTATCCGGTCCCTTATTTTTTCAAATAACATTATCCGGTCCCTTATTTTTTCAAATATGAATCATGTGTACGTTTTGAATGTTTTTTAATTACATTTTTTTTTCTCCTAATAGATCAATATAAACACGCTAGAACAATCAATATATAATTAACATATGCACATACCGTCGCGTTATCGATAATTAAGTATCACAAAATATATTTTAAGAACAAAGTACATGGTTTATAGAGTATACCCGTGAAATAAACGTCAGATTTACTTGTCTTTTTCTTTTTTATATACTTTGTATACAACACTAACTATTAAAAAAAAAATTAATTAAATATCAGACATTTTCGGACAAGCCGGTCCTTCCTCAGTGATATTATAAAGATATTTAAAATATTATAAAGTTGTTTACAAATATCATCAGTTTTGACAGATGTGAACATCTGTCAAAACTGATTATATTTGTAAAAAAAAAAAAAAATTTAAAACCTTTATAATATCACTGAGGAAGGACCGGGTTGTCCGAAACATGTCTGATATTAACTTTAATTTTTTTCAATAGTTCGTGTTGTATACAAATTATATAAAAAAGGAAAAGACAAATAAAACATCTACATCACAAGGTGTGGAGTATGGAACATAGAAGAAAATCAGATTTATTTATTACACAAACACGAATACAGTAAGGACTTTAATGAATACAATACAAGTTGTTTTACAATTAACATACTAAGCTATGTACTTGTGCTGTAAAGAATGACCCTGGACATAATAAAACGTGCGCTTATAGTTGTTATGAGATCCATCGGTTGGAATGTCCAAAAGTAATAAAATCTCTACGACGGTCATCAAGGAAGTTATGTGGAATATCTGAACTCTGCATCACCGAGAGCCTGGATGCAAGGCAGTCTAAATTGCGACCAGCAATGTTTTCTACGATTGGTTGATTGTCTGTGTAGAATCGCTATGCTCGCACAAATTTTAACGGCCAACCCTTCGCAGTGGCCAACCCTTCAATCTGGAATAATCTTCCCGTAAAGTGCATTGAGAACTCCTACGAGTTAAGATCGATACTCAAAATGCACCTTTTTTAATTATCCTATCCTGGTATAAATGTTGATCGACTACGCCAGGTGCAGCCCTTAAACTTAATACCTGTATGATTATTTTTAAGAGTACATTTAAATGGATCATTTTCTACATTACCCTTGAAATGATTGATTCATAAAAACGGTGCTTTATAAATTATCCAATTCAGTATTGTAAGAAAGAGAGTAAAAAAATTACTTTACTAAAAGTAAAGTAACATTATAGTTTCATTCACTCTGAAGGATTGTTCCAACATTCATTTTTAATTATATTCGTTCAGGTGGAAAACGTCGTTGTTATGTGTGATGGTTACTTATTATTGAATAAGAAAACTTAAATATCCCTTATGTATTCTGAAGCTCCGAGTAACTTTTAGTACATATTTTTAAATCCATCCAAAATATTAATTTTAAATTTTAATTACTATATAACGAAAGTTTTGAAATTACTTTGTTCAGTTTAAATGTATTTTTATAGAAAGGATTTTAACTTCGTTTTTTTTAAATAAGTTGAGCAACCTTGAACAGTAAGTAGACTTTGTGTTTTATAAAACTTAGCAAAATTAACTCAAGTGTTATGAAAACGACAAAAAAAACTTTTAATTATTTCGTTTTGAACATCAACCCACCAACTAAAAGATTTATTAGAAACAAAAAAACGTACACAAGTCTTCATTGTGTAATAATGAGAAGAAATCTTTTCTTTTGAAGAAACTTTCTGACTAGTCGATGGCACAGTGATCGTATCGACTGTCACAAAGAAGTTTTTAATGAGGTACAATGGCAAAAAGGGCGAAAAGAATTTCCCGAGATTATTTTTTGTTCTACTTCGCACTTCAACTTGATCTCCTCCAATCTCTTTGCTTCCTTGTCACGTAGGGATTTTTCTGAAGGGTCTGTCGTACACATATACAACAACAAAAATACATCTTAACACCTAAATGTTTCCTATCATTGTTTTACCCAGGTTCCAAAGAACGAACTAAATGTCTTTACACATAAAAATAACTTCTTTAAAAGGGATTTAAAAAAAAACCTTGCGGTTGGAAAGATCGCATGTTCGAGTCTTGCTAACAAGCAAAGTGACTTTATCTAATAGATTTCAGAAAAAACAAGTTCTTTCGTATAATTCATATTTTTAATTGAAATTTCTTGGTAGAAATTCATTTCAAATAATGAAAACAAAAAAATATATATACAAAATTCTTTATTATTATGTATTTAGTGTGCTTCCACTTGTGTTTATGTTCGACCGGTTTCGGCAGCTTGCTATCATCATCTAGTGGATGAGACTTCTGGGGTCCGGCAGCTTGCTCCCAGAAGATCTTATCGTAAGCTTAAGCACAGATAATTTTTCAAGTCAAAAACATACGTAGTGAAATTTTTTTAAATATGTATTTAGTTAAAATCCATTCATGTTTGTGTCTTGCAAAATTTTTGAAAAAACATTTTTTTCATAATTTACAATGATTCTACCATGAAATTTCTAATAACAACATATAAAAAAATATACAATCTTAAATAATTCAAATTGTAAATGCAGTCAATATTTTACCAGAAAATGCCACCTTTAATGAAAAAATTTTCTTTTGGTGTTGAAATAACAAAGTACTTTAATGAAAAACTAAGGTAAATAAATCCGAGGAAAAAATATTTCCCCGTGTTTTCAGTTTTTATTTGTACTGCCGCTGTCAGAGAAATAATGCAGAGTTAAACAAATGCAGGGAACTTCTTTTGTAAACGGAAATGGAGACTGGATTCACGTCTTGTTTTCAAATAAAACCGGTTTCATTATTATTTACGGGAAAGTTTAAAAGTTATTCTGTACAACTTCGTCGCTTAATGCCTCAACACTTTTTTACGTTTAAGAAGGGTATTTTTTAAATTACTCCTTGAAGAGCTCACGGACGTAAAATATAGTTTATTGTAATGTTTTCTTTTCATAGTAAATTGAAAATTTGCGTCTTCACAGATGGAAAATTTCTAGCGTTCAATATGTTTTAACTTATTGAACGCTTAGGCATTAACACTGTGGAATTCCATAGAAATATACTTAGGAAATTGAAATTTACTTTGTTTAATCCACAAAATATTTTAAAAAGACGACATGTTTCGGAGGGTACCTCCATCTTCAGGTGTAAAAATATAATAAAAACTAAGAAAATAAAGACTTATATAAAAACGCATTTAAAATTCGATACAATAATTTAAATTTAAAATTTTTTTACTAATCGAAGAAGTATAGAAATAGAGGATGACCGAGGAAAACGTGGCACGATCAAACAAATCAAATATTGAATATCGGCCACTTGAGGAGTCGGAAAAATCTATGTGCGTGCAGGACACGATATATGAATGTTTAAAAATCGCGAAAAGTATGTCAGGAGAGAAGAGTACGAGACGACGTGATGATTAGTTAGATAGTTAGTAACTAAAATTAAAAAAAAATATTTATGCTATAAGAAGCTAAATAGGCACGCACATTTATACAAAATTGTAAAATAATGTCTTTACTCGTTAAGATGGTCACATTTTCTATACAAAATAAATATCTAGACTTTTCACTCTGATAGAGCAATAAATATTCTTCCACCGCATTTGTTAACATAAATGTTGCGTGTGTAGAGATAAAAGCATTGTACGATTCAAACTCTCTTGCTCCTGTAGGGTATTCCCACTAAGGGCTTTAGTCACGCCACTTACCTGCCTTTAAGAATTACAACAAGTGATACATTGGACACATAACATGTTATTATGAGAACAGTATGTTACTTTTATCTTCTTGTCGTTTCGCCATTCAAATGGAAATATTCTGTTTGGGAGCAACATTTATTTGACTATTCGACTATTTTGTACAAGGATGTAAATACATGTTATAAGCTTTTTTGTTGAATACAAAAATTGTATAAAATGTTTACATTACAGAATACTTGTATTAGTCTTGAAAACAATTTTTGTTAATATCAAATCAGCATTAGCATTTTGATTATGTTCGTGAGACGTATTATTCGGATAAAAGTTTAGCTCAAAATGTTAAAACTTAACTAACTAACTAACTAACCATCACGCAATTTCCCCGGAGCAGAGAGGATGGATCGCCACGATCGTCCTGGCATACCTCTCGGTATTCCTCTACATTCATACATCGTACCATGCACGCACGTCGATTATTCTGACTTCGAATGTAACCGCCTTTTAGTAATTGATTCATATGGTCATGCCATGTACTTTTTCCACTCACGCTGCTTGTGTACAACTTTTTAACCATTCTACTCTTATCCATTTGTTCCATATGTCCAAACCATCTCAGGGATCCTTTTTTAATTTTATCCATGACCCAGTCATCTGCCTTCATCCTCCTTTCATCCTGCTTTCATCCTTCTTTAATGTTAAAACCTAAATTTTAATATGTCATATTGAATATATTGTTAAGCTTGAATATATTGTTAATTTTATTGTGAAAGAATTTTAAAATACTACCCTTATTTGTCTTGTTGGTATTTTTTTTCTCGTCATATTCAAGCTTATCCTCAATATGTAAGAGGAAATTTTGGATGTCTTACTCATCACGGCTAACTATAGGTACTGCAGTTGAGATGTTGCCAAATTGCCTCATGACCTGCTAACTAATTCAATGTTTTCCAGTTCACTGAAACTGTTATTTTATTGCCTCCATTTAATTTTATTTTGGCGTGTTATACTTTTTTATTAACTTTAATTTCGTTTTAAAAAAAAACAAATAATAACTTCTCCGCAACGGACGCCTAGCGTGCTTTAAAACTATAATCCTAATCAGAAAACATGACTTAGGTTTACAAATAATATTAATCTAAAAACTAATTTCTTCGTGAATACTATTATTTACTCTATTGTTTTAATAATGGCGTAATTCAAGTAAATTAAGTTTATTCACAGTTAATAAATAAATTATCTCGGCGAAACAACAACAAATGAAGATTTGAGTGAGTTCGGGTAAGAGAAATAATATTGGAGATCAGTATAGCAGATATAGTGAGAAACACCAAAATTAAAACCAGAACAGTGTCAGATATATTATCTGGAAGGTGGTATCGCTTAAACGGCGCTAGGTGGACTGGCCACGTAGCTCGGACGATAGATGGGAAAGAAGGCGTCCTTTTCTAGCTTCCTAGGACGTCCCCAACTTCAATGAAGAGCGACATAAGAGAAACCGTCGGTACGACATTGATGCATGATGCTCAGGATCGACAGACATGGATATAGATGGAGGAGACCTTCGTCCAGGAGTGGATGGTTGATAATAATGATTTATAATGAATATATAAACATAAATATTTTATTTTTTTAAATATTTTTTAAAATGTCTAATAGTTTCGCGGAAGGGTGTATTTTTAATACTGCGGAAAGGCGGTGAGAAAATTTTAAATACCGACCGCATGAAAGATTTGGCTTTGAATAAAACAAAGAAGCGATTACCATAATCCTCCCGCATTAGCAGTACGTAATCCTTTCTCCGCGTCTTTCTTCCCAAAGGTTGATATTAATTGAACAGTCCCATCTTCTTGTTTTACTTCCGATGATTTTTTTAGAGATACTTAAAATATTTATCGTATTGTTTCAGCTTTTAATATTAAGACTACGCTAAGCGTGAAATCGTCTTAAGAGAATATAAAATGAATTTCTTATTCAATTGATAACTTTTTAGCGGCGATTATCAGTTTGGCTTTTAAGTAATCTTTTAATATTCATGAAGTTATCCGAGCTTATTTAAATAAAGAAATTTTATTTTAAACAGTCTCCCTTATAATTATCTTCTCCTGGTATCTTTTTGAGTTTGGTTTATCTCAGATTTTAATTAACCCGAGTGTACGGCGGCATTCATCTCATAACCTACATTTCCACTCCCGTTTGGGATGATCCCGCCCGCCGCCGCCGGGGGCCCCGCTTCCGCCAGCCTTTGCTCTCGTAATTATTTGGAATTACCTCACCGTTAACACTGCTAGAGTGGGACTCTATAATGCCAACCTATCTGAATGCATGTTGTACAAATGTTACTTCCACGCTTGTATCTGATACAGCTCCGAGCGCGCTTAAAGTACAAATAATGGTGGTTCAAGTAAAACCCGAAGTAAAATATTGCCAGGATTATGAAGTTAAAATAAAAAAAATGCGATAACTCTTGTTTTTATAATGTTACACTTTGTAATCAAATTATATCCAATACATTTATTATTAATAATACACAATTATCAGCATGGAAAGGAAAAGCAATAAATACAAGCAGTTAAAGCAAGTACTCGTATTACGAGTAGATTAACAAGAAGAAAGTATTTGTTTTTTTTTCAATTGTAAAATATTTTAACATACTTTTATTATCATCAACGATATTTACAGATACTTAATCTCAATTTGTTAAAATAATTAGTTCTTAGGTCGTGTATACGGAACCATCCGAAAAGATGACATATCGATCTTTATTATCTATTCTTATTTTAATCAAAAATATCTTATGAAAACCATCTTGTTCGCCAGTGGCGGTACTCCCATAGAAGCCCAGAAGTCCGGCTTGCGTAAGAAATTTTGAATCAAACCCCCAAATCTAAGAAATCGTGCCCCCGCATAAACCAACAACCCACCAAATCACCTTTCAACAATTTTCCCATCAGACGTAAGAGGAATAGCCACAAGAGCTGAACCTCTGTAAGCCAGAAGAGGTTTTGATCCAAAATTTCTTACGCAAGCCGGGCTTCTGGGCTTCTAGGGGAGTACCGCCACTGCTTGTTCCATATATTACAAAAATGGCACCTCCAAATCAAGTCTTCACGTCATGTTTTAATATATTTATGAATTATACAAACTCTTTTATTTATTATTTCTTGATGATGATATAATATTATATTTCTTATTAAATAAATATTACAAATGAAAAGCTCTGTTCTCTAGAAGTATTGTAACATTTTAAATGAAAGACATGTTTTGTCTTTACCATGAAAAGGCATTATCATGATTTTAATAAATAGTGTTTCATAAACTTATGACTTATGACCGTTCCCTTCCAAGATCGACCTTTGGCCATTTCGTGCGCCACGTCGTGTCACCGCGGAGATAAATCTTGGTCCGTGACCTATGAAAGTCGTACAGCAGCCGACCCCGGCGATATGATCTGTAACTGTTCGCAACAATGTACAAAGTGGTATTAATATTTCCCTGCAGATGAAGTCGGGTACGGCGACTCCCTACTCGCCCGGTAGCAGCCGGCCCGACCCGGGTTCGTGTACCATATTTACAGAGTCCGCCATCCGCCATTCCGCGGACCTGTTTGCGCAGACCGACGCACGCGTGCCCCAAACAAATGCCTAATCACGATATGGAACGCGGGAAAATTACCGCTTTTGAATCTCCCAGGATTCGGAATTCTCGCGTGCCTCAATTGCCTTCCGAATGTGTACAAATGTTTAGTCGCAAACAATTGTTTTAAGTGGCCAATCATTGCACTTGCTTTTATTACCCAATTATAAAAACAAGAAGCTAGTTTAAAGAATTCTTCAATGAAAGCGAAAACGGCCATTCACAATGGAGTTCTGGTCCCATCCCTAATGTATGGAAGTGAAGCATGGAACTGGCAGAAGAAGGATAAAAGCAGAATTAATGCGGTAGAAATGAGGTCCCTTAGACGTATGTGTAGTAGAAAGATATACGACAGAATCTCAAATGCTGATATAAGAGAGAAATATAGAGCGGAAGAAGGTATTACGAACAAAATTATGAAAGGATTGCTGCGATGGTTCGGACATATGGAATGCATGGATGGAGAAAGAATGGTTAAAAAAGTATACGTTAATGATGTAAATGAAGTATCGAGGCCGACCAAGGAAAACATGGCACGACCAAATTAATCAAATGTTAAAGGTTGGTCATGTTAGAAGTCGAAGGAATCGACGTGCGTGTATGGCTCGTTGTATGAATGTGGAGGAAGCTAGAGAGGTTTTCTAGGATAGAGTAGTGTGACGGTCCATTCTATTTGCCTACCCCTGCGGAGAAACGGCGTGATGGTTTGTTTGTTTGTTTTTTTTTTTTTTGTCTTCTTCAACTCCAGCCTGTTGTGGCCATGCACTCCTGCACGTATTTACCAAACCTCTCTATCCTGAGCAATCCGCATTCGGGTACTTCCCGCATTCTTCCGGATATCGTCGCGCCAACACAACTGTGAGAGCCCAGCTCCATGCTTTGCCGTTCTCGAGCACCAGCACAGCAGTCGCCTTGTCCACTTTTCATCTGGGTCACGAGCGACGTGTCCCGCCCAACCCAACTTAAAGGTTGTGGTCAACTCGTTGACGTCGGAGACTTGTGTCTTGGGTCGTATATCCTCATTCCTGACTCTGTTCCTCAAGCCAAATGTATGAAATTTAAATAAAAATTCTTTGTAAATAACATTATGAATACCCGATAAACCTAAGGCGTTAACACTGTGGAATTCCATAATGACGAATTTCTTTATAATTAAAACACGTTTTTTTTTGTATATTTTTCTCGACATATCTCGACGGTTTTAAACTGTCATCATCGGGAGAACGACAGTTTATATCATTCTCGATATGATAAAGGCGTAGAACCTTCTTAACCTCTCAAGAAAAATAAACTCAAAGGTGGAAAGAAACTGAATAAAATAAAGGAGTCAGTTTATAACAATGTCACTAGTCTGTCGATGTCAGGGGGCCTGGAGAAACTGGCCGCTGTCGATATAAAGACAAAGTGGAAGTAATTAAAAAAAACATCGTTATATTTCATTATTATTTAAAATGAACTTCTATCAAGAGATTTCAGTAAAATCATTCCATTAACTGTATTTTTATTCATAAAAAAATCGTCGTAATGAATATGTTTAAAAAAAATACGAATTACATTTATTAAAAAATCCCTAATATATTGTATTAAAATGTTCTGTCTTAAAGATTTCCTAAAATGTCGTCTAATCCATTAACCCCATGGAGTTGATTAGCGGGCCCAGTGGTTCTACACAGTGCTGCACGCCTCGCCGCGGTTCCCATTCACCCCTAATACACCATTCTAGCGAGGGCCGCGGAGGTATCCGTCATTAATTTGTCTTTAGAAAAGGTCACGTAGCTCCAAACTTTAATTAGCGTAATTAATGATAAAGTTCTAGTGCTAAGTACCGACCTTTAATTAAAATATTAAAAACCTTTTTGTCCTAATGTTAATTCAATAAGATTCTAGAATTACCTTCGAGAATTTGAATTTCTCATTAACATTACTAATGAAATTATACCTCCTTAAGTTTAAATATGCAATTATTATTTTGTATTTACACACTGAGAAGAATGTACGGGAAAACGATATGCTCGTATGATAGAATCCGAACGACGAAATAAATAAAAAATGTAAGTAAATGTATCATAAATGTATCATAAGTAAAATAAAACCAAGATATTTGGGATGATTTGGTCATATGAAATGAATGGACAAGAGATTAGTAGTTAAAAAAATGTTGTATAATTATACATATTAAAAACCAAAATAGCGGTGGTCATGTCATAATTTGTGTCGTTTTGGCGAAATTAAAAATGATTTTTTTTTAGTGGCTCTTTCTTTATTAAAATAAAAATAATGAAATACTTGCATATGGTATATGTCGTGTCATAGCCTGTTCCTCTTTAGAATGTCTCATTCCTATCTTGAATTTTGTGTTAAAAAAATTTAAACTATGTTTTCTGAGTCATAGTGAAGAAACGTAATTTAATTTAAGTATGAAAACATAAATTCTTATATTCTTTACCATAAAGAATAAATTATATTAATAAAGAATTCAGAATTAAAACTTTGTACGGCTTCATATAGTTTATATCAGCACTTTGGTATTTTAATTTAAAAAAACGATAGCTTACGTTCAATTTTTTGAATTCCCTAACCTTAATAATCAGCGGATTGTAAATCTCTGCTCTTCTGTACCTTTTTTCATTCTCCCCTCTTCTATCAACTCTGCCCCCTCGCAGGAAACTTCTCGAAACATGGCCTGTTTCTAGGCCTCAGTCACGTTGAATGCTATTCCTAACAAAAGGCAACAGTTTGTTCCCGATTAAAATTTAATTAAGTAACAATTCTGAGTGCAGGTGTTTCTAAAACTTCAATAATTAAATGTGAACTGAGAATGGTTTTCAACCCACAAATTTTGAAATGTTTGAGTTACCTTCGTAGAGTTAAGAAATTAATACTTTTGGTTTAAGGGAAAAAGTTTCGATATCATTTATTAAATTTGACTTAAAATATTAATTAAATCGTATATTTGATTATGAAACTGACATATTCAACCATGTTAAAACTTTCAGAATATTAACTCTTAAATTTTATAACACTATTTTATTATCACAATTTTTAGTATTTACATTTTGAGTTTCGCGACAGCTGTTTCACTAACCGATGTTGCCATCGTCAGATATAACAATCAACTGTTGTTTGTAATACCCGATGATGCCAAAATCGGTTGGCGAAATAGATTTCGCAACATTCTGAAAAGAATTAAATAATAAAAATTGTGATATTATAACAGTATTATATTTTTTAACAGTTATTACTGTTGTAATATTTATACTATTAATACTGGTGTAATAACAATGAACTCTCAGAATATGTTGAACTACATCGCTCTATTTTCAAATCTCAATAATGTTGTTTCAACTCAATTATCTTATATAATGTTGTTTCAACTCAATTTTCTCATATAATGTTGTTTCAACTCAATAATTGGATATAAATAACAAGAACATTTCCTTTTCGGGCAAAATGACGTAAAAATTGTTTTAAATTAACTATTAACCTATATTTTGCTAAGAAAAGCGCTTATACGACACAAGTGTCAATAGTTTGTCTTCATTGCGAGATCACTAAATCCCACTTTGGAATTAGTCCTTCACACACTTTTCCATTAAGGAACTTTTAAACGAAAACACATTAAATATTCACTCTCATTGAACATATTTAACTTTCCCTACATCCATTTACTTAATGACAAAGATCACGTGAAAATTTTCTGATAATGTTTCGAAGTATCGGGATAACATCTGCGAAGTTCGGTATCATCCCTCGCCTCCCGTCCCCCACAGCCGCCATCTTCCACATTTCTGCTATTCAATTTACTTACGTAACAGATTCTCTTTAGTTTATATCCCAGAGTTATAATCCTTGAGATATTCAAACGAATACGCTAGGCCACCTTAATATGAGCATACTACATTAGAAGAGAAAATTAGTCCAGAGGAAGGTAATTACGCCGCGAGTTAAAATAAAGCCTATGAAAAGCTTTTAGTCTCCTAAAATGAAAACGGTATTTTTATAATACGGTTCTTTGTGGAAACGCCTAAGAAAAATGAATATTAAATAGGGTTTTTTTCAGACATTATTCATCGACAGCCTGTCTCCATCCACTACTGGACGTAAGCCTGTCCACCCCCACGGCATCCCTCACGGTCTTACGCCAGCGTTCTCCATGCCCTTCCTGCCGTCCCTACAATATCATCGCCCCACCTAGTGGACTGTCTCTCGACAATTCTTCGACCCAACCTTGGCTCCATCTTCCATCATCCCATCGGCATACAAGTCCAGCCCATTGCCACTACTTTCTCGTAATGCGTACCCCTATTTATCGATGACCCTGGTGCGTCTCCTAAAATCCACGTTAGTTATACGGTCTCAAGGTGAGATACCCGATATGGATCTATCCATAGCTCATTGTGCAACTTTAATTTTATTCATAATTTATCTATTCAACGTAAATGTCTCACATACTATACAAATATTAAAACAGGTATCACATAGACATTATTATATTCATGTTATCGTTGTAAATTGTTTGGGAATGTATTTTGATTGAATGCTTTTTTAACGTTTCGAAACTGCGTTGTAGTTAATAAGGTAGCATCCCGGTACAAGAGAACATAGCAGCCATCTAGTCGGGTTGGCGGCCCCCGGCCCCAGTTCGCCCCGGGCCTACTTGCCGCCGCTGGCGACATCCCTCGGAAGCTCCGCAGACTGGCAGCTGTCTAGCGCGATCTCGCTAAAACACAAAACTACCTAAAGCTCCTGTAATTAAAGTGTACTTGTGTGCCTTAACGTGGGGCGCCTCATCCGTACGAAAGGACGCTGAAAACAAATTGCTTCTCCTTATAACGAAACTCTGCGCTGTCGTTTTACTTAAAGAAATGGGACACAATGTTACAGATCTACTTTATTACTATTATAGAAATTCACCATAATTCAAAAAGATATCAGCGACAATATAAGCGTGGTATTTTTTTTTAACTGTTGGTAGTATTGAGATATATGACATATACACCAAATTGTTCTGTAGCTTAATTACTTACTTTCATACAAGTATAGTTTTTTTTTACATAAACTTAATGGGTTCATACTCTCCGGTTGATTGATTAAGGTAATGATTAAGGTGTTCAACTTTCGAAACAAATAGAAAAAAATAAACTCCATTTTTTTATTATATTATAATTTTAAAAGAGGTGAAGCCTGCTTAATGGTTTAGTCACAAAAATCGCACATTGTTAAGTTCTTTTGAATTCTGTCAAATGTATTAAGTAATTAGAGAATTATTTATTATTATTATTTTTCTTCTTCTCCCTATAGACCTTTGGTCTGTTCCTGAAATCAGGCTAGCCTCTCTTGGGAGGTTGACTCCCAACTATCTCTCCATCTCTTCGGCGGTCTTCCGGGGGGACGGCAGCCGGCAGGAATCTGATGAGCCACGGCGTGTGGGATTCTGGTGAGATCCATCCTCAGCACGTGCGCATTCCAGTATCTTCTGCGTTGTCTGCCCCATCTCACGTTACTGCCCCATCTATTTATTAATTTGTTTATTAATATACTAGCTGACCCGGCAACGCTTCGCTATTGCTATATTAGAGTATATAAATACTCGTACACCCAATATATATTAAAGAAATACAATGAAAGTTCAATATCAATTATTTTATTGGATAAAATGACATGTGTATAGGTGCAAGAATGTGTGTATCCTAATTCAGTTCATATCTTTAAAACATTTGTTTAATCCAAGCAAACTTGCTGTGAACTTGAATAATACTAATGTGAATTGAACAATTGAAGGCTGGGCATTACCAAGGTGGCAAGTTTGCAAAAAGTCTGAAATGAGTTTTTGATGCCAATTGGTCTTAAACATAGCTGTGCAAAAGCGCGTTATGATTTAATAATATAGTGTAGTTCAAACGTTACCCTAAAGATGCCACCCAAAAAAAAGTTTATATATATCTTTTTCAGCTTTATGTTTAAACCATTAAACGTCCAGTCTTAATTTTTTTCCTCAATATTTTAAGTGAAATTAAAAAAACAAATAAATATACTATATCACATTTGCATAAAACATTCATACATATACAATTCATATCCGTTCACTCCTGGGCGTAGGCCTCCTCCATCTGCTTCAATGTCTGTCGATCCTGGGCAACACGCATCCAATGTCGTCCCTCCATCGAAGTTGAGGACGTCCTGGGTTTCGGGTTGCACTTCATCTACGCATATATCGAGGTGTGGGATCCATCCTCTGCACACGCGCATTCCATTATCTTCTGGGTTGTCTGCCTCATCTCATGACATCTTTCAGCTTGCAGATTTCACCGTTTCATGTTACCTAGAAATAAAAGGAAAAATATTAAATTAATATAGTGTAGTTCAAATGTTACCCTAAAGATGCCACCCAAAAAAAAGTTAATATATATCTTTTTCAGCTTAATGTTTAAACCATTAAACGTCCAGTCTTAATTTTTTTCCTTAATATTTTAAGTGAAATTAAAAAAACAAATAAATATACTATATCACATTTGCATGAAACATTCATACATATACCATTCAAGGTCATAATAATGCTCTTAGAAATACAATGTTTAGAGAAACAAAACTCTTGATTTTGATGTCCATTAGATGAAGCTAATAATGCACATTCACTTAACCAATGACGAAATTTGTAAATTTGTGTGATGTCTGGAAATATACATTGAATCAATTCTCCTTTGGAGTGTGATTCTACAGAAATCAGTTGATAATTTAAAGCATTCATTCCATACAATGAACTTTCATTGTTGCAGAATTTTACCCATTCCAGAAATATTTAAAATGTTGCATGTAGGTGTTTCAATGTTTTGTATCATCATCATCATGAGCCTATATCCGTTCACTCCTGGGCGTAGGCCTCCTCCATCTGATTCAATGTCTGTCGATCCTGGGCAACACGCATCCAATGTCGTCCCTCCATCGAAGTTGAGGACGTCCTGGGTTTCGGGTTGCAGTTCATCTATCATCAGGGCTGCGAGCGGCATGCCATTTTAGCGCTGCCACTCTTCCGATGATGTCCGACACTCCTGTTCTGCCTCTAATAGTGGAATTAAACCAATTAATCCAACCTGTACATACCATTTCAAAATTAGTTCATAAATATAACAATCTGTCTTGCACATATCGAGGTGTGGGATCCATCCATGCCAGTCTTGCGTTGTGTGCCCCATCTCACGACATCTTCCACCTTGGAGATATCGTGGATAGCCGTGTTCCTCACCCTATCTCAAAGAGTCTTTCCTGGTATCATCCTTAGCGTCGGCATCTCTGCAAAAATCAAATAATTATATTAAAATGAGCAATATATTAAAAAAAAAAACACTCGAGGCTCTTGATCGATCATTGTAAGATTGGCGTGGGAACATCAGACCATTTGAAAATGTTATATTACTGGATTTTTCCAACTGAGGCAGCTAATGCTGTATGTAAGGATATGTTTACCTATCACAGCATAACAGAGAAAAACTAAAACAGCTGAAGTAAATCGTCTAATCCAAAAGATATTATAGGTTATCGCCCTGCCAGAACAATTTTACATTAAAATAACTAACTAACTAACTAACCATCACGCCGTTTCCCCGAAAGGGTAGACAGAAAGAATGGACTGCAACACTTTAATCGATGCTGCACTCCATTCTTCTCTTTTCGCCAACGCGAGAGACGCGGTGTGATGGGTTGCGAACCTCATCGCCACCAATAGGCATCTCCCGCGCACACTTCAATCATTCAACGTCTACATAATAAATCTAAAACAAATTATACAAAATACAATGATATAAAATTAAATAACACATAAAAATAATTTAACACATAATGTTCTTTTAGATGGTGCACTTGTCGTCAGCTGGACGATCCGGACATTTGTGTTTATTTAATTTTTTATTCCACTGTTTTAATTTTAATTAGGCACTTAAAACAATCCAACACCAGCAAAAACTTGAAAATTTGATTGAAGAATTTATTCAAATTGTCATTGGAACAAATGAAAAATTTATTTTTACACCTGTCAAAATTCTTTTTATAAACGAAAAAACTTGTATTATTTTAACATCAGAAGAGTGAAAAGTGCGGCAACAATCAAATTGACCAAAACAATTCACTTATACAGGAAATATCTCCAAATTGACAGGAGCACCACATGAATCAAACCATTTTTTTAAAATCAGAACCAGAACCAGATTCCTTGCAGGATTTGCGAATTTATTCGTTGGGTATCCTATCTCTAACGGTTCTCCCCACAATAAAATAACATTATTAAAATAGATTATACCAATTCACAGAATTGTTACTTAGAATTTAACGTTTTTCCATGTAGTCATAACATAACCTAAAATAATACGTAAGTAAAACGATAGGTATGTAATTTCATTTCTATTCGATATAATTTAGAACTAAAACTTTGAAATATGTAATGCGGAAATATAATCTGTACGTAATTTCATTGTAATTTCATTTCAACGGCAAAATAGAATAAACTGAAGATATATATGAATTAGAAATATAAATATTTTACTTACGAAACTGTAACACGCAATTCAAATTTGACATTTCAGAGATAGGGATGGGAAATCCGCTCACGAGTCGACTCAAAGATTCGAATCTTTTTGGTGAGCGGGTGAGCGATAATCCATAAAAAAAAGAGCGGCAGCTCAATGATCCGCTAGGTCAGGGGGGTCGGCAAAATTATTAGCCAAAGAGCCAAATGCGTACTTTACAACGATTTAAAAAAAAATTGAGAGCCAAATATGTTTATTGATTTAGATAACCTTTATTATAATTTTTGCACTTCATTCAATTACGGGTACACTGAATAAAACATTATTTCATACTTCTTCCTGTGATGAAGGCGACCAGCCTTCTCTCCATCTCTTTGGTGGTCATCCTGGTGGTCGACGGCCCTCTGGAGTCTCTTGCATCACGATATTAGGAATTCTTGCTGGATCCATTCTCTCGATGTCTCTGCCTACTCCATCTCACTATGTCTTCAATGTTGCAGGATTTGCGAATTTATTCGTTGGGTATCCTATCTCTAACGGTTCTCCCCACAATAGGTCGCAGTCTGGTTCTGACAGTGTCTGCTCTTGCTTTGATTCCGTATGTTATTATGGACCTGATGCATGTTTGTTTGTTGTTATTCTTAATTTTAGGCACAATTCCATGTTCTCATCAATAAGACGACTTTGTAGTTTACTCTTGTTAAAATTCATGCTTGAATAAAATTGTCCGCATGAATATGTAGAAGCGAAAAGCGAAAGATTAGCAAGAGTCAGTAATACTATTTCAGGCGTTGAAGATGATGACTAAAAATCTTTGAATTGGCGATGATGATTAAGAGTTTTAGCTAAACCGGAATTGATAATCGTAATCACCAATTCCATAACTTTACAAATTTCTTCTGGAAATGTCTGCGGACAGAGCGTTCTTGATGAATGATGCGATGGTAAGCAAGTATCTCGCGATTATTTTTTCTTTCAACAAACCCCTTCGGCTCCGGAGCCGCATTTTGCCGACCTCTGCGCTAGGTGAATCATATATTATTGCAAAAGAGTCGACGAACGGTTCCGCTCAGTAAAGTGAGCCGATTCTTCTTGATAATTATCGAGCGGCTCCGGAGCCGCATTTTGCCGACCTCTGCGCTCGGTGAATCGTATATTATTGCAAAAGAGTCGACTATTTTTAGTGATCTCTTTAAGGGATCTGAGCTGAATGGTTCCGCTCAGTAAAGTGAGCCGATTCTTCTTGATAATTATCGAGTCGTTTGTCAAAAAAGTTGTTTGTCGTTGTGAATTTTTTTTTAGCTCATCGACAAAAAATTTATCCTGGTGAATTTTTTTTTTTTACCGGAATCAACTTTTTTGGTCGAGGAGCAAAAAAAAAAGGTCACTAAAATAATTTCAAACTTTGAACGACTCAAAATGGTGAACCGTGGATCGTTAAAAAGAGTCGGCTCACTTTGCTGAGCGGAACCGTTCAGATCAGATCCCTGAGATGAGTCGTTTTGCCCATCCCTATACGTGCGTATATTTTTCAGTTCAAAGGAGCGACTAATTTCATATCTGACCACGCAAAGAGTCAAAAAAGCCACTAATTTGCATCTTATCACGCCAAGCGAATATAGACTCTAAAGATCGATACTCAGGTGATACGAACATGAAGGTCTATACTCGCTCGCACTACGAAAATTTATAAATTTACAAAGTTAATTAGAGCTCGATTAATAACAAAAATATGCCTATGCCCACCTATGTCTATCTATTAAGGAAGTGTATCAATTTGAAAACGATCTGCCCAGGAATAACCCCGGAATCAGTCCACACACACCCGGAAGATTGCCTTTTATTTATATAGATAGATAATACTTTCGAGGAATTTAAATAAGTACACAGAATTATGTTTTATCCTGGCATACCGCTGTACAATCCTCAACATTAAAACAAATTGTTTTCGACTGATAAAAAAAATCATTTTGAAAATTACTGTTCATAAACCAAAACCATATTTTTTTATTCTGTAATGTTTTTTTTTTTCATTTTGTTTTAGTCCAACCTTCCTTCGTTTGAATGATAGTATATTTTTCATATACCAGTCCAAAATCATACTTAAAATAAGGAACAGATTAAAATTAAAATACAGCGTTTCATATTATCGGACAATATTTTGAAAGGAATTAATAATAAAGTTCGTTATTTCACAAGTATTCGTATAATTCCTTAAATATTAAAAGTAGAGTAAACATATTTCGCAGAGGAAATTGAAAATCAGTACAGGAAGTAATCTCAGGTAAATTGTGAAATTCCACTTTGCTGGAAATTTACGCCCGAGGTTATTTTCTTGACCTCAAGAAAAGCCATTACCTCCCATATTAATGAGGATCTAAATATCAGTTTACTAATATTTTATGATGCTCCTAATACTCCCGTTAGTGGAATATTTGATAGGCGAAATTATTCCACAACCCGAAACCATCTCTGTTTTATGCCCTCGGAGCGCCAAACCGTCCTAGAAATTGTACCTTCGCCATTAAAAAGCACTTTGTAATTCAGCGAGACATATCAGCCCCGGGTTATTAATGCCACATTATGAGTTGGTGTTATTGTCAAACTTGAGCGAAATTTCGAATGCTTGTAGCTACATTGTGTAACCTTACTATTATTAATACTTCACTTCAGTGCGTATTTCCTCTTACCTGCTTCTACATTCGGAAATTCACAGAAATTCACTAACTAATAGAGAGCTGTTATCAGTTATTCCATCCTATTAACCGCATTGTAACATACTTTCTTCTCGCCTGTTCTCGTTACTCGGAATCGGCTTAATCATCATTTGGCGCCGTTCTTTCATTTACATTTGCGTGAAATCTATACTGTCCTTAAATATAATAACATGAAAAAAACACAGAATAAAATGAAAACAGCCAGATCATGTGGTCTGGCACAATTGACCAAAAAGAAGGAAAAACCCTTGAGGTGAGAAGATGACAATAGATAAGAAACAATCACTCAAAATATAAAAATTCAGACTAGGAGCGCATATGCAATGTATGCAGATTTACTTTCTCGTTTATGTGAGCACAATATTCAATACTTTTTATATAAATGCGGAAACTAAATTGAACCAAATACTTCGTTTTGCACCGCGTCATTATCTAGCATTATGATCAATGGTAATAACATGGCATGGTAATAACATCACTGCCTGAGCAATAGTGGATATCAAATCAAATATGAAGAAAGCCTTTTTGAAAATTGTTTTTCATTTTTTTAATTGATTTTATTGACTCTTAACTTGGCGTATAGAATAAATAGTGTAGCCTTACAGGAATCCTTTACGTTTTATTCTACCAAGATATCTTCAAATTAACTTTTTCCTTCTGAAAATGTCTCATGCATATTCACTATTATATGCACATATTGTGTGCTCTTGTTGTATTTTTATATAATAATATTTAAAAAAAGAGGTGCTGTACGTTTTTAACCCATAATTCTTTTGATATAGTTTTGTTATAACTCAGTTCAGTCCTGTTCTAAGTCATGTCCTTAGATCCATTACTGGAAAAACTCTCGAAGATCGTGTCCGTAGCGTAGACATAAAAAAAAGCTTGTGAAATAGATGACTTTGTTCAGTGGAGTAAATCCAGAAGAAAACACTTTAGATCTATGTAGCCAGGACGGACAGTGATAGACTTGCATATACAGCAGCAAACGAAATTCATTATTTACACCGTTGACCTAAAAAAACACCTCAAAGATGGAGGAACAATTGGACCTCACATCTCAGGAGATATTAATTCATTGTTACAGATCATCAATCTATTAAAGGAAGAGAATAAGAACTTTAAATTTATATTGTTCTCGTTTAAATAAACTTAATTTATTTTCTTGCAAACATTTATTTTTCGACTAGCGAATGCCTCCAGCATCTGCTGAATGCATTTTGTTTTTCAATTACGATCGCTTCCCGAAAGTAGGTCAAAAAATCCCCAAGTTGTTAGTCCGTCAATCCCCGTGACTCCCCGACGGCAGCAGCGGTAATCTTCCGGGCCCTCGGCCAATCGGCAGCTCATCTGTCCGCCGCAACGTACTTCTGCTGCGGGCACGTGATGCGGCCCCATATATTCTATGCTCGTACCTCCTCCTCACCTACCACGTGCTTCCTGCATTTGCAGCATTATGCATATGTTATATAAATGTATTGGTCCCATTTGACTGAATCAGTCAAAAAAGTCAATGGTACCTTTTTTCTTCTTCTTCTTCTTCACTTTTGGTAGACTCAGGAGTCTGTTATTTCAGGCGGGTCCTCTTGAGACGCTGAACTCCAGCTTTCTCTCCACCGTTTCGAGGGTCTTCCTGGTCGGCGTTGTCCGTTTGGCGTTCCATGGAGAGCTATGTGTGGTATCCTATTTGAGCTCATCCTTTCTACATGTTGATGCCAGTATCGCCGTCTTTGACCTCCCCATCTGACCACATCTTCGACTTCGCAGATTTCTCGGATTACTGTATTCCTTACTCGATCACGTAGGGTCTTGCCAGCTATAGGTATACCTTTAATGTTTAAAAATAATTTATAATCAACACTAGTTGCAACCCGTGAAATATATATTTTTTTTTTTTATGTACACAACAGGTCGTTTGGACCCAATTACAGTATACAATTTTTATTTTTTAGCTATTATATTGATTCTCGTGACATGTGATAGGTAGCCAATCTATCGCCATTTTATTGTCACGTGAATTCTACACCAGACCAAAGACAGTGTGACAATCACACTGCCATCGTCGGGAATCGAACCCAGGACCTTCGGCATGGAAGTCAGAGCTCGTAACCACTCTGCCACGAAGGTCGTCGAATATTCATGGAAGTAAAGTTTTTCTGCCCTTTAAAAACTTGGTTCACCGTGCAATCGTAATCAATAGCAAGTTTTAACTTTTGATGTAAATATTATGTGAAAGATTGGTTAAAAAAGTATACGTTAAAGATGGAAATGGAGTACTGAGTCGAGGCAGACCGAAGAAAACATGGCATAACCAAATTAATCAAATTCTAAAATTTGGTCATTTCAGAAGCCGGAAGAAACGACGTGCGTGTATGACTCGCTGTATGAATGTGGAGGAAGCTAGAGAGGTATGTCAGGATAGCGTTGTGGGGCGGTCTATTCTCTCTGCTTAGCCCTGCGGAGAAACGGCATGGTGGTTTATTGTTGTTGTTATGTAAATATTTTATTTCACACACGTTAAAATTTTTACAATTAACATCACAAAATTGTTTTCTACACTATTGTCAAAGAACAATAATCAGAATAAAATTCAAAATAATCCAGAAATGTTCTTGGACATGCGCATCGTGTGCATATTGAATTACTTACGGAAAGAATCGAAGTATTCCTTTCTCGCTCTCATGTATTCAACGTATTCTCGTACTATTGATTGATCTTGACGACATTCGGGGTTTTATGAATTTATATTATGATTAAGGCATAATAATTCAAAATTCCATTCGAACTAAAGGATTTATGTATTCAAATCAATTAAATATTAAATATCGGCCACGTGAGGGGTCAGAGAAGTCAACGTGCGTGCATGACGTGATGTATGAATGTTAAGAGAAATCGAAAGAATCGAATCGATTGACATTTGAATTTAAATATATCCGTCAAAACTGACCACTCGTGAAAAGTTTGTTTAAATATTTATTTTGTATATACAAAACACTGATGAAGGTCTGCTGTGCCCATAACATGCATGTATTTTATTTTTTTTAATTAATACAGTTAGTGGTGTTTACAAAGTTATAAACATTGTTGTTATAAACAATGTTGTTAAAGATGGCGCTAGTGTAGATTGACCTAAAAAAATGTGAAGTGTTCTAAACATAATAGCATATATACATCTTTCAAAAATTTGTCAGACGTGGTGGTCGTAAGAAGGACGGAATGGGGAATATTGTTAACATAAAGTCCTGTAAACGCATAAAAATAAAAATAAAAACAATTTACATCTTCGTCTCTATTGAGATACAATTAATCCATAAAAATGATTAACCCGCAATGGGTAAAATCCAGTATTTGTCTGCAAGTATTTGTATACATAAAAAAAAAACAAATTGTTGTAAACAATTTGAATTTAAAAATGACCTATAATATTTGATACTCAAATAATGCAGTAATTGAATACAAACGGAGCCATGTTCCTTATTAAGTGCAATATCTATAATCCGAGTTAATATCATGCCGCAATGTTCGGAAACTTTGCCCGTAGACCACCCCAGAGCCCGGGTACGGTGTACTGCGCTCGCGTGCCTTAATGGGACGCTAGTTTGGCAGATCACCCGGACTCATGTAACGCTATCCGACAGTTGAGCAGTCGGTTACTGCCGGATTCTCTTTATTGGATTCCTGGCTGACTTAATGCGAGACTCGTTTTGCGACGTTAGACACCAGTTCCAGTGATTAAATGAAGGGAATCCATTTTTAAATGCAGACTCCTTTGCCCGCGTCCGCCGTGCGCCGTGTCGGGCTATCCACTATCGTGTTTTCAGAAAATGGATTAGTGGAGAGATATTTGTTCTCCCATTTAATATGTTTCGTTTCGATTTATCGATATTTGTTTTTAAAACATAAAAGCAGATTGCAACTTTTTGTGGTGTAGCTTCGTCTAGACCAGAGGTAACCAAACTTTTTTGTCCCGTATACCCCTTGCCGATTTCTTCTTTTTTGTGTCGACCCCCTGCTTTCCTAAAATTGTTTTTTTTTCAGGCCAAAAAAATCCGAAACAAAACGCCGGAATTAGTTGTTGACCTTTTTATATGCTCATTTGGGAATCAAATGTCTGATCTTTGCCAAATGAGCTAAAAAAAGGTCGCCGAAGATTTCGATTTTCCCAAATGAGCTAAACTAAATAAGGTCGCCAACGATTTTGAAATTCGTTTTGCGTTTCAATATTCGGCTTCAACTAACTAACTAACTAACTAACCATCACGCCGTCTCCCCGAAGGGTAGGCAGATGGAATGGACTGCCACACTTTTCTTTCCTGACATATTTCTCTTGCTTCCTCAACTTATCGTTGTACTGCGTGTATTAGTAGTATGTAGAGAAATCGACGCGCGTGCATGACACGATGTATGAATAAACATCGTGTCATGCACGCGCGTCGATTTCTCTGACTCCTCACATGGCCGACATTCAATATTTGATTTATTTGATCGTGCCACGTTTTCCTAGGTCTTCCTCATTTTCTGGTTCCATTTACATCGTAAACATATATTTTTTTTACCACTCTTTCTTCATTCGTTCGTGTGGACCCCTTGCTTTTGTTAAATTGATTTTTTTTCTGGCAAAAAAAATCCGAAACAAAAAAGCCGGATTTAATTGTATCTCAATAGAGACGAAGATGCAAATTGGAAACTGAATATGGTTGATCAAGGCGTTTACAGGACTTATGACCTGTCATTGGTTGGGTTAAGCGCACGCTTTATGTAATTACAACATTCCCCATTCCACCTTTTTCTTTATGACCATGTAAGACAATTTTTTGCAAGTATTCGTATACAAGTATAAGTATACATTCACAAAAAAAAAGCCGGAATTCGTTGTCGATTTTTTTTAGCTCATTTGGGAATCAAACGTCTAATCTATGCCAAATGAACTAAAATATAGGTCGCCGAAGATTTCAATCGTCAAATTTTCCCGAATGAGCTAAAAAAGGTCGCCAACGTTATCGATATTCAATTTGTGTTTCAATATTCGGCTTCAATTTAGTTTAAAGACCCCTTGTAAGTTGTCGTAGACCCCTGGGGGTCTATTTAGACCACTTTGGGAATCACTGGTCTAGACTGAAGAATGTTTAATCTAATCTATTAAGCTTTATCGCTTAAATTTACTAGAAATAATTAATTTGTTGCAACAGACATTCTCACTGAATACAATGTTAGAAGCAAAAAACAGATTCATTTTTTTTTCTATTGTATTTGAACGTTTAACACTTTTTTTCCAGACATCATTTGACTGCCTGTTAATCTCTATAGCTAAATATATGAGATAGATATCAACTTTCGATACTACCTCATAAATAAAATTAATCGCGTTCATTTTTTATTATTTTTTTATAATTTAAACACGATTGTTTAGTGGTTTTACTTGGATTGATGACGACCTTCGTGGCAGAGTGGTAAGAGCTCTGACTTCCATACCTAAGGTCCCGGGTTCGATTCCCGGCGATGGCAGTGTGATTGTCACATTGTCTTTGGTCTGGTGTAGAAATTCACGTGACAATAAAATGGCGATAGATTGGCCACCACATGTCATGAGAATCAATATAAAAACTAAAAAATAAATTGTATACAGTAATTGGGTTCAAACGACCTGTTGTATACAAAATAAAAAATAAAAAAAGTTTAAATTTAATAAATAAAAAAAGATTTAATTTATATAAATTGTGACAATTTTTTTTCGCCTTGCAAGGGCATTCTCAAACTATTGAGAATACCCTCGCAAGGCGAAACAAATATGTCACAATTTGTCTAATTTATATAAATTAAATCCAAGTTTAACCACTAAACAATCGTGTTTAGGTACTATCATAAATAATGGAGTTTTACAAAACTAATATCTCAACCATCAATCAATCGCGTTCATTTCATGAAAGTGATGTAGTGCTTTCGTGATATGATTTGAAGCTTAAAACACATATTAAAAACGTACAAAACAAAATCAGCAATGTATTCAAATATTTATAATATCCATTTTATGTCAACGAAACTGATTTCACGTAGTTTGGAGACAATTTATTATCATGCAGCGACTGTAATTCCCCCAAAGGAAAGGGTATAACCGCAAACATACACAAGTACATTCATCGGGATATAATAATATCTAATTCTATTTTGGCGTGCTCCTAAATACTTACAAAAACCCACTTGACTTGCTTTGGCTGTGAAAATAAACAGAAATAATTAATAGCGTGACCGAGAAGACTGCTGTTTGTTGAGAAAACAATTTTATCTGTTTGTGTTTTTGTGTTCCAAAGGAACACATGTTCTACCTCCACTTTCTACGATAAACTTGCTTCAACAACATGCCTATATATGCTCTTAACAGCATTGTTGTCAGAATGAAATATACGTAGAATTATAATTAACTAAATAAAAATAGATATAAAATAAGTAAGATAGGATATAAAAATATCAGTATATCGGTGATTCAATATTTAAACTATGTATACAAAAAATTGGCTAGTTTGCCCAACAAAGAAGCTTTCCAATGCTGTTAAAAGATATCTTAAAATATTTATTTATTTATTTATCATTTACCAAGTACATGTTTCTAATACCTCCCAACTGGAGTAACCCGTTATAGGGAGGTATTTTTAGCACTCTGAATAATCACAATGTTATAAAATAAAAATAAAAACAGGCGAAAAAGGAAAGGGAACCAAATATAGCTTAACTTTCAAATTAATTGTCTTATATAATATATTTATACTATTTAATCACTATACACTATTTTTTCTAAGTATTCTACAATCAAGCCGACTTTTTTAATGTCACAAAATTAATTTGTTATTGTTATTTTATGTGGATCGTTTATATTATTATTCATGATATTGTACAATTTGGGTCCGAGATAGTACGCGTAGTAATGTGTTTGTATGTAATTAAATATTTCTTTACTTAGATTGAACATTTTCATAATCAAGTAGGTGGTAAACGTTGACACAAAATAATGTTTAAATTATTGTATTATAGATCTAAAGTTACATTTTTCTTTATGTTTCACCTAAGGTTACTTTCTTATGCAATATCTTCAATTTTCTAGTTATAGAACTCTTGGTAACATGATGTAATGGTTGGACCTCAAAACTAATAACGCCACTTTCCCTGAACAGAGAATTTGTTTGTTGCCAAGTTAAAGTATTTATTCCATGATATGTTATTCCTTGCATATTCTAAAATATATAAACAAGTTAAACTATGGATATTTGCTAATGCATGCAAACATATCTTCTTCGCTAGTTTCAACCCAAGGAATTGGTTTGCAGCAAAGTGTAATAATTTTGCTAGTTCTTGGGATGCCACTTGAGCCTTTAATGCGGTAGTTTGCCGTTGCTTTCCACGTTTGTATACAGCATATTATATGAACCCAATTACTATATACAATTTTTAGCTATTGATTCTCACGACATGTGATAGCCGAAAGGGCCATAGGGCCATTTAATAACTAACTAACGAACTAACCATCACGTCGTCTCCCCGAAAAGGTAGGCAGAAAGAATGGAATGCCACACTTTTCTTTCCTGACATATTTCTCTCGCTTCCTCAACATTCATACATCGTGTCATGCACGCGCGTCGATTTCTTTGACTCCTCACATGGCCGAGATTCAATATTTGATTTATTTGATCGTGCCACGTTTTCCTCGGTCTTCCTCAATTTCTGGTTCCATTTACATCGTTAACATATAATTTTTTTACCATTCTTTCTTCATTCATTCTTTCCATATGTCCAAACCATCTTAATGATCCTTTCATTATTTTGTTCATAACACCATCATTCGCACTCTATCGTACACAGAGTATCCACACATTCGCCATTTTATTGTCACGTGAATTCTATTATACATCAGACCAACATATAATTCGCATAGATTATAATAAACTTCTAGATAACTGACGTTATAATTTATATGATATGTTTAATATAAAGTTTTACATCATTGTTAAAGAAATAATGAATAATTCAATCAGTGTTTTAAACTAACTTGTATAAAAGTTTGTCTACTGTTTTAAATAAATATATTTTATTTCCATTATTCAATTGTTAAAGAAAAATCCCAATTCGCTTTGTGTTGAATCAGTGACATTATCGTTTGGAATGGGAGCATTTTCTCCCGAAATAATTTGTACGGCAGTTTTGTTTTGTTACCTAAATGTATAAAGAAGTTCGGTCACGAAGTCCTGAAGAAAATTTCGTATGAGGTAACTAACGAGTGGCTGAACTGTCTGCAGAATACCTAATGCAGCGGGGGCTGGGAGCGTAAGCAAATGCGTCCTTTCTTTTCAATTTGCTTTCAAGACGTACTCTAATTTATTATCACAGTACCAACACGCTTAATTTAATGCACTAGAGTAAAAATATATCATATAATGTTTATGTTTATCAATTATCAATCGTAATTCATTATACGCGTAACATTATAGAAAATTACATAGACGATTTATTTAATAGCTTTTGTATTCTGGCAAATAACGTTAAATCCATATGAAAAAAACTTTTAATCACTCGAGTGTTTTTTACGTGTATCAAAATTTGCTAACGGACTTCTACTAGAAGTGTTGTGACAACTGCATTTTATGAAATACGTACAGTGAAATAAACTTGAATTGTTTTGCCATACGACAGATTTGATAATCAAATGATTTTACTGAAATCTCTTGATGGAAGTTCTTTTAAATAATAATTAAATAAAACGATGTTTTTTTAACTACTTCCACCAGTCTGTTGATGCCAGCGAGGCTGGTAAAACCGGTCGCTGTCGAAATAAAGACAGAAGGCAGATTTCATGACTAAAAATTCTATCGACTGAATTTACTAACTCAAAACAGCCAATTTTGACAAACCATATTTTACCAGTAATACAAACGATACAAAACACGAATTTAACAAAAAACTTGTAATTAAATTTTTTTCAATATTTAGCTAAATATCCGCGCTAAAAATGTTTTTATATTTTGCGGGAATGACGTGTTTTCTCTTTCCTAAAACATTTTCCATTGTCATTGACATTTGATAATACCTTAGCACGAGATAAATCATTATCATTGAAATTAATAAAACATCTTCAAGAAGTCACACATATATAATGAGATAGAACCCTTTAGAATTAATAACTTGATTTTGAATTCATTTTGGAAATTGAAAATAACTTTGTTTATAATCCACGCATTTAAAAATCGATATAACGCAAATGAACAATACATTTTTTCCAAATCACAATTTTATATTCTAATTTCATTATTATTGTTTAATATAATTTATTAGTTCTTACTGATATAAAAAAATCAGTACTTATAGCAATTAGCCCAGGTTATTTTCTTTTTTTAAATTTAAATGTATCGTTCCTTTGTATTGTATCGATTTTTAAATGCGTTTTATTTTTGGTTAGTCTTTCTTTGTTTAGTTTTTATTATGTATTTACACCTGAAGATGGTATCCTCCGAAACATGTCGTGTTTTTTTTATATATTTTTTGGATTATAAACAAAGTTATTTTCAATTTCCAAAATGTATTACAATGGAATTAAAAAGTGTTGATGCCTTAGCTTTCACTAAATTAAGTTTTAAGTGTTCATCATTATTCAAGGAAAAAATAATATATACTAAAAAGTATTCTTGAATTTACATTTGGGTTTTGTTTTTAGACTACCACCCAGTTTAACATGTCAAGTAATAAAATAACACATTGTATTATTCAAAAAATGATACCGAAAATACGAAGTGGTGTTAAGTAGTAGTAGATACGCAATTTTATTTAAGAGTTTTGATTATTAAATAATATTGTAACTCTTATATTTGAGTATACGAGTATAGCCTGATTGATACAGAGAATTAGATAATATTTTATAATCTCCAAGTCCATTATTATTGAAGATATCCCGCCGTTCAAAAAAAAATTAAGTGCTTTCTTAAACAATTTCATTATCTTCTAATTGATTAATCCTATTAAATAATTTGGTGGTGTTTTCAATTGAGCCCGCCTCATCTTAAAAACATTTCACGATTGGAGAGATAAAAAGGAACGGGAGCCATTTCAATTAGTTCAGTTTCATAGACTGATCTGACTTGTAACCAGACCCCGGTGCCTTAATGTGCCGGAGGAATCTAATAAAGCTTAGCGAAGACTTCCGCCATGGTTAAATTCCCACAAGTAGGGGGCTCCCTCCCCGGGCGGCGGGGGCTGAGGGGCAGGGGGTGGGCGGCAACAAGACCGCCGGATTAACGAGAAAAACTAATGTTTCTTTGATTACCTACTTAACGTACTTTTCTTTTATTCACAAGGCCCTGAATCAAATACCGGGCCACTTCTTGTATTGCCATTTCATCATTGCGGAAATATTTTATTCATAGCGCCCTTGCCGGTAAATTCTCTCGTTGTGCGGCGGCGGAGCGAAGGGGAATGTTTTGAATATTCTATGTAAAGAAAATAATTACTATCTAAAAATATTCCTCACAGTCTAGAAGTGAGATATTAAAAGGTAATTATGAATCAGCGCTATGATTTGTTCCCGTGAATCGGATATTCTTAACTATCTTATTTATTTGTGTGATTTGTTTTGATTAATAAAAAGATAAACACCAAGATCAATTGTCTTAGAATTTATTATAAATTCTCCAAACTGACGGAAAATAGCTCGCTATTGAGATGAAATAATCGGGTAGTGTATAGGTTTGAACCCATGTCTCCTAAATCAGGAGGAAAACATTCTGTCCCCTCTACCACCACCCATCTTAAGCTCGTATAGTTATCGGGCAAATAGTATTGAAACCTGAATTAATCTTTACTTGGGTATAGTAAACTATAAAGTTAATGATAGCAACACATTTTTTATAACCCCTATTCAAAAATATATTCAAACTCTATGCATATATAGTATTCATATTATACAATGTAAACGTTCCTTTAGAACGGGTTACCGAGAAAATTGTAGTATTGGTAGAAAATAAATAAGAAAATATATGTATAACAAAAAATATTAAGTTAGTAAATTGATGCTCGATAATGTGAATATTAAGATATTCTTATATTTCCATATGTGCCAACATAGACATAATTTATTGTTGTATATACATTTGCGGATATCACATTTCTAAAGCACATTACACGTGTACATCTGTTGTGAACATGTGAACCTGCTGGTAATACATACTTGTATAATACAACAGTTTTGAGGGAATATAACGCTACTGTGAATTTCAACGGGTTGCTAAATTACCGCTTATTATGCTGTCTGTTATCATGACGGCATGACGTACCTGCACAGGTACACGGTGTACGCCTCATGGAGCATTGCGTAGTTAACTCCAAATGTCTCCCAACACTTTCAGGGAATTGTCTTTATCAGTATTAATCAAACGTAGCTGCTTTTCAGTCCACTTCACCCAGGATGAAAGAATCGGCCATGTCTCCTTATAATCACCAGATCTTCAATTAACCCAGATCTAAGAAGTAAGGGTATTCTATAAAATAAGCTGAGTGTTGTTAATATTGTAAAATTAAGCATTCTGGTTTGCTGGTATTTTATTGCTCATATTAAGTCCCTATCTAACCATTAGATACGATTTTTTGTTCATGATTGGAGTAATAATACCAGCGTGGGTAAAATGTTTCTAGCATTGAGGATGTCGTTTCAATTTTATGATAATTTTATACAATATAACTAGCTAACTAACCATCGCGTCGTCTCTCCGAAAGGGTAGGCAGAAAGAATGGATTATCACACTTTAACCAATGCGGCACTCCATCCTTCTGTTTTCGCCCCGCGGGAGACTCGGTGTTGTGGCTTGCGAACCTTATCGCCACCAATAGGCATCTCCCGCGCACACTTCTTATACACACACTTTTACAATAAAAGAGGGCTAATTTTCTATTATAAAAATATTTAAATATTAACATTAATTTCTTAACATCATTTTGAGATTACACGCATTGGGAAAAGAAAATAGATCAGTACTTACCCACCAGAACTCTTTTCTGAAATCAGAAAGAGAATTTTTCAGATCGACTGTTCTCGAATCGTAGTAATCTTCTTCTATACATATGTAGTACTTCTTATTCTTATAGCTCTGACCTATTGTTGGTTGCATCTCCGTTTGCTTCGGAGACTATCTTGGTCTATCTTTGGGATCCTTTTTTTTCTGACGGGAGACATCCTCATTCCAGTATCTTATTTAACGAAGGCTTTTGCCGGCTATACATCGTAGTACTTTCATCTCATATACGCGCAGGAGATGCATAGTTGGAATCTATTGCGTATGTTATGATAGATTTGACACAGGTTTTATATATCCTCATTTCATCAAAGTAATTTATTAGCACAATAACAATTTTTAGTATTTTCAAAATACCGGATTGTCGTTCCTCGCACAGAGACGACACGTTATAACGTGTTACCTCCAAGGTCCATTTACACTGGACAGTCATCAACCGATACCGACACGTCACGATAATAATAGCCTTGAATCTCAGACTCTTTATCTCAAATTCTTTAACAAAATCGCCGTCGGATGTGTCCGAAGAAAGCACGTACCTACAAAAAATTGACACTTAATAAAAATGATCAATATTTTTCAGGATGTGTTTCCTACAGTATAGGTATGAGTCTTGTTTACAGAATACCATTTTTACTTCCATTTATATTCGCCGTGCAGAAGGCGATTATCTCGGATTTTAAATATAATATGAACGGAATCGGCATTAATTAAAAGTAACAAGACACCCCAATACAAACAAAACGATTATTTGCTCAACACAAATGCGTGACGTGTCGGTATCGACTGATAATGGTCCAGTATAAATGGACCTTATAAAACACCAAAAGATTTTGGACGTCACCACGCATCTAGCCAGTTATCATTGTCGTAATATATGCAGCCCGTGTGTATAATAATGATTGCTCTATTGTTGATCGCAGTAAATAGCCTGCAGTTATCGAATTTACATAATTCAATGGCGATTCACGAAACATTTAACGCACTCGAACTGCCGATTATGCACGGTGAAATAGTTGTAATATCGGATAGTGTATACCAAAACTGCAAGTTTATCAGTGTATTTTACAGCCCGCTCCATAAAGCCCATAATTTGATTCTGTACTCACACAAGGACTAAAAATATTGATAGTACAAAATGTGTAATGTTGCGTAATATTGACAACCATTTTTTTCCGTGACCGACCTACTCTAAAATCTTATAAAAAATATTAAAACGAGTAATAAAATGATTGCTGGTTTTCTTTACATTTTATTAAATATTTCATCTGAGACTGCAAATCAGACCAGAAATATTCAATTTTATTATCTTGAGAATTAACTCCTTAAACATGACTTTAGTGTTTTTATTATTTTTTGTCCAATGACAACATCTTCAGCAGTTTGATGGCTCTGTAAACGGGCATTATCAATTGTTTTTCATACTGGAATTAAAACATTCCGTATTGATGATTCCGAAAATTCCTATCAGAATAATTTTACTAGATCTGTTTATGATCTTTAGGGAAGTGTGATTTGTGATCTGTTTATGATCTATAGGGAGCTGATCTATCTGATCCTGTTTATGATCTATAGGGAGCTGTGGATTTTAATAATTGTTTCAAAATAATTAGCCTTACCTTAATTCCTTGATACCAGCCGATAGCATTTTACTCTTGAGCAGCAATCCGGAAACTGTCCCATTATACAAACAAAGTGCCAAGAAATCACGAGAGATGCAAATAGACATGTCAGAAATATGCCTTAGAGACGGAATCAGAAAAGAAATGGTGTAAGAAAAAACTATAGTTCCTAAAATCGTCCACCATGTAGCGACTCTAAAATGGCTATGGGTAGGTCACGTAGTCAGACGGACGAGAAATGAATAGGAAGACTGCTGACTTTGGAAAGAGAAATGCAAGGCGACCACAACTGAGGTATAAGGATAGCATGTCGGCATAACCTGGAAGCACAACACAGCTCGGTGAGATAAGGTTAGCTTCTAAAAGCTCATAATAATGAGCAAAATAGAGGGAAGCGACTACAAAGACGGTCTTCAAGCAAGATCCGAACAAATCATGGCACTGACAGAAACTGACTGGTGACAGGAATGCACGACAAGCCATGGTTGATAGTTTACTGGATGGACACGACCCTCAGTCATGAGGAGTGTGACAAAAAAAGAAGAACGGTCTATCACTGATATGAGTTTATTTATCTACATGGGTTGTGAAGCTGTCATACTTTCGTAATCAGAAAAACGATGTATCATGTAATATTCATAAAATCATTTTAAGTTTTAATGAATTAAAACACTAGTATTTCCACTTTTGAGTATATTTTTCTATACATGTTTCGAAAGTTTTACACCTTCATTATCGGGGAACGCGATAATGATATTTACTCTTTTATATTGTTCTCCCAATAAGGAACGTGTAAAACCTTCGAAATATGTCGAGAAAAATAACCTCGAATGTGGAAAAAACAGTTTTTTAATTATTAAAAAATCGTATTCAAAAACGTTTATAATAATATGTGTTCAGATAACTTACAAATAATAATCTTTACGAGTTTTTGAACAAACGCATCATTAATCATAATCTGAAATAAACTAGTGTATTAATTGAATGAAGATGGTTTACGAAGAAACCTAGAAATGTAATTAACAATTTGGGATTCAAGATCTATACGGATAAGTGTGAGAACGCACGTGTTTCGATTCACAATAATATCTTGAAAAGTTTTGCGAGGGAAGATGGCGCGGGCGCGGCGTCACCTCCCACCCCCCGCCTCCAGCCCCCAGTCCGGCTCGGTCCCCACAATAGCGGCAGCGGGGAAGGAAGTTGAAAAGTTTGCGGTGAAATCGAAAGCCAAGCCGCCTGGAAAGTCTCCAGTCATTCATTATATTTGTGCATGTGCTGCGAACAAACGCTTCTACAAATCAATAATATGAATGCCAATCGATTTCACAACTTTTAGCAAAACATCCGTCGGGCGTTTTCGTCGAAAACAAAGTTTCGTTGGAATAGCGATAAGTACGTATTCAGTCAATTACTCGAGTTACAAACGATTTCAATATTTGAGTGAAGTTGTTTATCGTTTATTTCACAGGTTCCTAACCTTTTCTGGATTATCACCTCCCTTACGAGTAAAACGCACCCCTCATCCATAATATTTAATTTAAATGTTTAAATATTTTCACACATTATCTATATCTATTTTAAATCACAAAGTTGACATTAAAAATATTATCAAATGTATCGAACATGTTTATATTTAGATGTTTACATAAATTGTTTATTAAATTTTCATATGAAAATAAAATTACACTTTGCATATTAACCTGATGAAGCTTGGGTACAAGCTAAACTAGTTGACGTAATTTTTATTTTGTTCATGAAAAAATCATTTTTGGAGTATTTAATTATTATTTCCATGTCCGCCTTCTTTGATGGCCTTTGCGGCCCCATTTACCTTTAGTCTCGCTTCCGCCCTCATGCCCCAAAGCTCCAGCGCCCACTGCGGGCCGGTACCGCCCCCGTTGGGAACCTATGGTATATATCAAGAGTGCTCGCAATCCCAATATGATTAATTTATAACTATACTAACAGTGGGGGTGTGGGAGCATTATATTATTAGAAGAAATTTTTAAGTACCATAAATAAATAATGTGAATCTATTTGCCTCCTGTCTCCTACACTTACGGATATGTATCGAATTATGTGAAGTTCCAGCCCAGTAGTCGGGTGGAAGCTATTTATCGAGAACTAAAGTTACTCCGGAGGTTTCTAAAGGGAAATCGATTAGGAATACTTCTGGCCTAACTTAAAGCCGCACGAGAGGAAATAAGGAAATAAGGACTTAAAATACAAATCATCATAATAATAATAATAATAAAAGGAATAAATATCAGGGCGAGGAATATACGAGATTGAAATCACATCCCGAGTTCATTTCGAGGTTTACGCATCATATAAAATATCTCTCAGTGCCCTACAAGACAAGCATCTTATCTCGTAGAGGTGTGAAATATTCCTTACTTTTTATTATATTACGTTACGTACAAAATACAAAGGCCTCTGTAAGAATAAAAATTTAATGATAACATTTTTATGTATAAGTTGCTTCTTTCTCAAAGAGTCTATAAAATAAATTAATAAATAAATAATATCAAAGCTGTATTGGGAACTTTACACTAGGTGCTTAAATCACCCGACCAAGATAAAAGAATTTCCTCTCGGGTGAGCAATTTTCTGATGTAATCACAAAGAAGAAAACATTCTCTCGGTTGTAAAATATCGATTCGTTAACTATCGGCATACACAAAGGCCAATTCATTATCTCGCTGATCGTGCTGTAAAATGTGTTTAAGTAATACTCTACTTTATGAAATGTTTTTATTAAAACCCTATATTTTTTATTCAAAATGTGATAGAGATAGTGTTTCCTTTTCTTTGTAGATATAATACGAAGTGAAGCGGAAATTTATCTCTTTTCTTTGTAACTGATTTAACCATTTTCGATTTTCTTGTGTTTATTTTAAAATAATAGCTTATTCTCGTGATATTTTTTTTATCAACGATTTCATTTAAAACACTGTTATTATTTCAATTTTAATTATTTTTATTTTTATGACATTTCGCGTCAACAATAACGTGTAACAGCTGTCACAACATGTTTTTAAAACAAATAATAATTTGAGATACAATAACCGTGTTTCAAATTAAATACAGATAATCATGCTGAAGTATCATAGTGTTTCCGTCATAAAACTATATATCTAATAAATGTTGTAATTAAAGTGTTTTTGTGTTTTTCTATTCATGCAAAAAAACCATTACAAAATTCCACAGTGTAACGTCTTGTGTACATCTAAAATGTTGTAATTATACAACACACGCTTATAATTATATTTTTTTATCTCGGAAACGAACAAGCGTGTTTCGGAATAACGTAACTGTTTATGATTTTTATGTTTTTAATTAAAATTTTACATTGATAAAGAATTATTTCTGTTCAAAACACGTCAGAAAGAAAAAATAACTAATTAAAAATGTATTACGTAATGAGTGTTTTTAATTAATTTCAATAGAGTGTCTATGTATAAATTTTTTTTTTAAAAGGTTCATTTAAAATGGTTTTTTGTTGTGAAAACAACTTAATTCCTTGAAATGTCAGAAGGGCATTCTCTCGCCATAGTTCGGCATCCACAAAGCATAACGAATGGGAGCAGCTCCCCATTCGGCCGCCGCTATGGCACCGAGTCATTACGGAGCAGGCCCGTCATAATATGCATACTTAATACCGGAATGTTCGCCAACAATAGGAGAGAAAAATTGGACGGTCCTACCCCCGTTTCTCGAAGACCTTTTTGTTTTAAATTCATAACGCGATGTAATGTTAATGGAGTGGAAAATTCTCGATGAAGTGACATCGCCATCCAGTAGTTGGCCTATGCCAAGAAAATATTCTCAGATTACGGATAGTGTCCATAACTCTTGCATTAAAACATCAAGTTTTTTGAAGAAAACAAAATGATACACTAACGACACAAACTATTTTATTTTTCAGCAGGAGTTGCCACAGTATGGCCCGTGAGATAATAGTTAATTTTACTAATTACCCCACTTAACCTAACGAAGCTTTCGTTGTAGTGAAATTGTGCGGAAGTTAAATAAAAAACTTTAAAAAAAACTAAATAAATTAATTATTTTCTTCTTTATTCACCATCACTTTATGTTGTGGATTCATAATTAAATAATCTTTTTTTTAATGTATCACAACACTTTATTATAATTTAAACACAAACGTGTTTCAGGACACAGGTGGCCTACATTTAATATTTGATTTATTTGTCGTGCCAGGTTTTACTCGGTCTTCCTCTATTTCTAGTTCCATTTACATCTTTAACATATACTTTTTTACCGTTATTTATTTACTCATTATTTCCATGTGTCCAAACCATCTTAATGTTATTTTCATTATTTTGTTTATAACACATTCATTGCACTGCATTCACTTCCTATATATTTTATTCGACACTATCATACCCAGATTTTCCATACATCGTCTAAGAGATCTAATTTCTACTGCATGTGTTCTACTTTCACCCTTCTTTTGAGAGTTTCATGCTTCGCTTCCATATATTTATAAGTTTCGGTACAATAACATTATTGTTCACTGCTATTACAACTTCTTAATCCATATTTGAATTCTGCGAAAACATTTTGATATTCATAGTTGAACTTCCGTAAGAACCGAAAGGCGGTAAAGTGAGAAAGTGTAGTGCTGGCGACAGCAGCCGGCGGCAAAGCTCCGCGTCTGTAGTTTCTGTACCACGAAACTCAAAACTCCCCTTATCTCCGAGAAATATGGTTACGGACAGATATTGATTTGGAAGGCCGCAAATTCAATTATACAGGACGTTAAGTACAATGTTCTAGACCGCACGCAGATATTTGAATTTCAATTGTGCGGCTTTCTCTCCTTCCAATTGTATCGTCGTCCTCTGTTATTTACTTTGTCCACTTGCGCAACGGACCCGTTCTGTATTCTGTATTCAAAAGTTTCATTTCGTTCTGTCATAATTAATTACTTGTGTAAGCCGTATTTATAATTTACGCACACTGCTTATATTTATTAATATGACCACGTTCGTGGCAGATAGACAAGAGCTATAAATGTCACCCCGTAGGCCCCGGGTTCGATTTCAGGTGATGGCAGTGTAATTCTCACACTATCTTAGATCTGGTGAAAAATTAACGTGACGATAAAATTTCAATAGATAAGCTACCTATCACATGTCATGAGAATCAATCTTCTTCTTCTTCTCCGACGCTACAACCCTTGGTGGTCTCCTCCGTAAAACGTCTCTACCCCGTCCTATCTCTGGCCGCCACCTCCCAGTCTTGCTGCTCTAGGACCCGACAATCTGCCACGGCACCATCCAGCCATCGCAGTCTCGGCCTACTGATGCTTCTTCGCCCTGCTGGATTGTCATAAAACACTCTTTTGGGGGACTCCAGATCTCCCATGTGGTGCAAGTGCCCTAGCCAGCGCAGTCTGTTAATCTTTATAAACTTGACCACGCTGACGTCCTAGTATATATCGTAGAGCTCTGTGTTGTATCTCCTTCTCCACGTCTGACCATCCTTAATGGGTTCAAAGATTCTGCGGAGGATCTTCCTTTCGAAGCAGTTTATTTTGTTTTCATCCCGTTTAGTGAGCGTCCAAGTCTCCGAGACATATGTTAGGACTAGTCTAATCAGCGTTTTATATATTGTGGATGAGAATCAATATAATAGCTTTTAAACAAATTGTATTCAGTAATTGTGTTCAAACTACCTGTTGTATACAAATGAAAAAAATCAATAATCATATGAACAAAAGTATTACAAAGGCTTTCACGGTGACAGGTCCATCCGCCTGAAATATGCTCCCTGAAAACCTCAGATGCATTGACAATTCGACCTATTCAAAATATCCCACAAAATATAATTAATATCTGATCACTAGTGTAAGATGTAGCTCCCATGACTTAATATTTTTGGCTTACAAAATGAGCCAATATATTACACAAAAACATTTCCAAACGTTGTGCTACCAAAGTTATATTAAACGTGATTTGAATTTTTTTTATAATAACGACACAGTATGTTTTCTGTGAGGTGGGTTTTCTGAGAGGTGGGTGGGGAAAAAAATATATATGATGCCCTAGCAATGCAAAATACGTCACTCTATTTAAAGTAATTAACTCCTAGAACACGTGGGTTTTCTTTTAAATTAAATATCTGTAATCGTATTTATAACTCTCATGTAAATATGAATTATCATATTCGATAGTTTTATTCCTTCTTCGCAATTAAAAAACATATTATAACCATCACCCCACTTAGCATCGAGCTAGTCCAAGCCGACACATTGTCCAATTAACACTGTCTGGACTTACCTAGAGAACTGTCCAGACAACTTTTACGTTAACGGGTTTTTAAATAGTTCCAACTTTTTCGGTCAAGTAAAGTTTGCCAATCTTACTTACCCAGGCAACTGGCTTTGAAAACCTTGATATGTAGAATTCCTGGGTTATCACACACATTTTTTTTTCGTAAAAACTAAATCCTTTATACTACGCCCCATATCAAAATCAATAGGCAATTGACAAAAAGTAATTTGTAGTTGAAACAATGCGTAAACAAAAATCTATTTTTTATCAGTATTTATGACTACTCGTACAAAGTTTATAATCTAATGTATTTATAGTTTCTTGAACAATGATGTAAAACTCCATATTAAATAAATAATATATATTAAAATGTCTTTCATCTAGAAATTTCATTAAATTTTATATGGAATGACATGCTTGCCCTTCTAAGGTTTTATCATTTAAATGAAATGCCTTAGAAGAGCGAAACATGTCAGTATTAAAAGACAGGCGTTTTCATTTATATTATTTATGTTAATTATTTCCCTTATTCTTTATAGTATTTATTGTATTTATTTCGACATGACCGGCATCAACAGACTGGTAACAAGTTAATGCTAAAATATTAACAATTTAGTCAATTCTGAACAAGAAACTTTGGGTTCAAAACGCCTATATAAACATAATCTATCGAATATTGGTTAAGACCAAAGCAACATGCAAAATTAATAACGTATTTCTCCCTTGGTAATTCGGCTCATTTCATTTAAACTTTATATTTTATTCAGAGCCTATATACACTGGAGAATAAAAACTCTCTGGTGGCAGAACTAAGGTAATATCAATATTTTCCATTGTGTGCTAACACACCCTTATATACCCTTATAAATTTCATTTTTAATCGCGCGTCTTGGGAATTCCCTTAACTAAATATCAATCAGGGATAGTCACAGGATGGGGACATCGGGGAAATGAAATGTAAAAAGAAAAAGAAAACTTCAATGAAATTTGAATCCCGTAAAAAGGATTTTCCTATCTCTTTCCAGCTCGCGCAAAACTCACAATACTGAACCCATTTCCCATTCAAATTTAAATTACTCCCATAAAGTAATATGTTAGTGCCCCTTTTATTACGAGACCCATAAAATTTGCGATGTAAACGTTATATCAACATTAATCATTCAACACAATATTTTTATCTTTAAGTTGTAAAACTGACTTGTAAATAATACCCATAAAATATTATGAATTCACTCACAATACTTTTAAAAAAAAACGTTTGTAATACAAATTTTTCTCAATTTATTTTCCCTTTTAAGCCGTCCCAAAGGACATACTTTGTCGGATCCTCTGTTTCATTAGGGCTGTACCTGTGTACACACGTGCTGCGTCGATGTGGACGAATGTACCAACACACGGGCGCTCGCTTTAATTATTACATACTTAGCCCGTCAGAGAAGCTTTGCGAAAAACAAACAATTTCCTCAGCAAACAGCCGCCCTGTACCGGCAGGTAGGCGGGGCCCTACCTCTAAACATTCGCTAGAAAATACATACGTCACGGCTACTTTTTTTCTGCTCACTTCAATTCGAAACGTTCATTAATATAGGAACCTTCGATTTGCTCACACTTAAAATTTTCATGCGCGGTTCACTTGCGCAGTTTAAAGAATTATGTTGTATTTTTTCTGTATTCGCCATAGCTTTGTGTTGCGGATTCATTGAATGATATTTTTTAAGCTTTGTAAACAACACGAACAAAGGTAAAATAAATTGAGAAAAAATGGTTTCGGACACAGTAGCCCTTAATCAGTGTTTTGTACTATATAAATATTTTATATTGTGTACAATATAAATATTTTAACAATTTTTGACAGATATTTGAGTATCTGTCAAAACTGATCACATTCATGAAAATTTTGTTAAAATTTATATATTGTATATAAAAAAAAACACTGATGAAGGGCTTCTGTGTCCGAAAATGTTTTGTTTTTTTTTATTTTTTTTTAAATAATGTTCGTGCCGTTTACAAAGTTCAAAAAACAGAGTTCAATTATGTTGCATATTTGCAATTATTTAACATATCTTAAATTAATAATCAAATACTAATATTACAAACAAATTGTACGCGTTTCGTAAACTTTTCCTCATTTTTTGCCAGTTCTATGGTTCGCTTTCTTGCATAATGGTCGATTCAAGAACTCAATGGATTGGTGAAAATTCATATTTTTTATTTTGCAAGTCTTCCGCGATCTTTAAATGATTCCTTTATTTCATTTCTTCTTAACTTTTTCTGTTATAAATCGAGTGTTCTCAATAAAGTCTCAATTATCTGAGTATTTATATCTAGGGATCAAGCAGAGTTTAAGTACTCCCTAAAAATATAATAAAAAATGTTTTCACCGGTATCGCTCCCGCCCGTCACAACCGGAGAGATAACATGTTGCCCATTAGACTCTTTTATTTGTTGACATACGCCTTTGATGTTCGGTAAGTTCTCATCAAAAGAAATTAGGTACCCACCGCCCCGTCTGGAGGAAACTTCTCCGGGTAAAAGTTAAACCAAACGGCGTTGCTGCTATTTTACAACAAAATGTGAAGGAACTTTTAATCCACTTTAACTGACTCCTAAAGGTTAGGAGTGATCAAATTACCATATTTTTTTACAGCTCTTCGCCAAGTTTAAATTAAATAAGTATCACTCTTAAGATAATTTAAATAGCTTAAGCTAACTCGATGAAATACTAGAGTATGAATACGATAATTAGTATTTTGCTACTGTTTCACTAACTTACTTTATAAACATTTTTTATTCATAGTTCTAATGGCCTGTTGTTGGTTGCTCCATCTTCCTGGGAAGTGGACCGCCAACTACAATATATCGCCATATTTTTTATGGTCTGTCTCAAGCTGTCTTTGGGATCCTATTTTCTTGCATACGGGAGACATGCTCGTTCCAGTATCATCTTCTTTGGTGCTCCCATCTGACAATATCTTCAGCCTCGCAAATTCTTCGGATTTCTGTATTTCTTATTCGGTCACGAAGATTTTTCTAGCTATGCATCGTAATGTTTTCATCTTGCTGACGCGCAGGAGTTTAGTTCGAGTTGGGTCGGCTCAAGATTCTATTACCTATATTAAGATATGTCTGACGCAGGTTTTGCAGATACTCATTTTATCCTTGATACTTTATTATATGACAAATAAAAAATACCCTTCCAAGGTTTGCTTTACCCATCGCGAAATATTTCATCATATTAACGAATTATTTATCGTCTCTCGAAAACGTTCTCCGAACACGTGTGTCTATAATACAAATAAAGTAATACCAGTAAATAAGTTAAACATTTTCTCTCAATTTACCGCGCCTTCCGTGCCAAAACTGCCTTACTCTAGAGCCGGATGCGCCCGTTTTCGCAGCTCGCTCACCTAACGAACAGTCGGGACAAAAAGCGGCCCGAGGTCTGGAGATTATTCGGGGGCCAGGCGTCGACCTCTGCTCCTGCCCCGGCCCTGCAGACAATGCGCCCTGATTGGTCACGCGCCCATAGGACATTTCCGGTTAATATAACTACCAGAACTACCGGCGGGAAGTCCACAGCCGGCATTGCGGCACGCTAAAAATCTCACTTCCCCATTGCAAGCCTAACGGGGAACTTAGTGACATATAATACAAATATGAATGATTGAAACATTTTACTTGTGAGTAATAAATCGATCTATCAAATATTACTCAAACTAAATTTGATATCCTAACTAGTCTTCCTTAATTAAATTTGTGTTGTTTATTTACATTAAATTATGATTGAATAATAATAAATATAACGATTAATATTGTTATTTCAAATTTCATGGTAGAAGTTCACTGTAAACAATTTAAATACGAGTATATAAATATTCTATACATTTTTCTTATGATGAATATTTAGTTAAAATCCACTGATTTTGTGTCTTCGACCGGTTTCGGCAGTGGACCAGAAGATGGCAACGAGCTGCCGAAACCGTTCGAAGACACAAACACCAGTGGATTTTAACTAAACATCTTTAAAAAAATTACAATTTTTTTTTTTTCACAATTTATAAATATAACGATGTTGTTTTTAGAAACTAGGCTCGCTGGCATCGAACGACTGGGATATATCTGAAATCGGTCGCTGTCGAAATAAAAACAAAGGAGAGATACATCGTTTTTAAAGAATGTTATATTTAATTATTATTTAAAATGAACTTCCCATCAGGAGGTTTCAGTAAAATAATTAAATTGTGGTTTAAATTCTAATGTAAAGATAGATGTAATCAAAATAGAAGTAATTGTAATCTTATATCTTTATTCTCTTTAACATTAGCAGAAAAAATTGCCCTGCAAAATGAGTTTTTTATTTTGTAAGTTATTCTACTCTTCAGGAAATAAACTATTCTGGATTTTGACTGCACATCAACATCCTTTTCACAACCTTCGTTAGAGTTTGCTGAACATTATTTGGTACAATTTGAACTTTTCGCCAAGCCCGCACCCGCCATTAACAGCAGTCTTGGAAAAGATCTGATCGACGATAATAGTTTCTCAAAATCGCTACCCGATCCCGTCCAACAAACGAGAGAATTGTCTATTCATGGTCAGCGAATCTTTATCTCTCGGGGATTTAAACAAAGACGTAATGAGGAACGTCCAGCCTGTAAATTATTCTAAGCGTTAAGAAACTTTAAGGGCTCTTTTGTTCATCCCCTTGAGAAAACTTGTGTTGTGCTCAGATTACTGATCAAACCACAACAAACTTAAACACATCTGTCCTCTTTAACGAGAGAATATTTGTATTGTTTTGTTTGTTGACATTTGTTGCATTCTAAATTTTAAGAGCTTAGTGTTATTCATTTTAAAATAGTTAAAAATTATTCTAGACCAATTTCAGCTATAAATATGAAGGATTCGTGGTCATATACTCGTATACTAAAATCTTAATTGAACAAAAAAATCGTTGATAAAATATTTAGGTAAAACGAGTTAAAAGCAGTGGATTCCAAAACCTATTTTAACGGTATTATATTTGTAGATGTTATATATGTTAAACGTACGTGTCACGTTATTTTAACCCGTTTATTGATGGTAAATCAATTATTTCATCGTATTATATATTTGTGTATATGTGCATTCGTATGCTTTTGGTGAAACTGTGCCATTCGCAAATGCATTATTCATTTTGTACACCGCAGAACTAACCTCATACTATTTGGATTACACATATGTATATGTACAACTCAAATACATCAATACGCTTTTTCAATTTAATGTGTATTTTTAGGTTTCTTTCTGGTTTCCGAGATACGGATTTTCGATAAAATAAAATGACAAAAATATGTTCTTTTCCGTACAACACTTATTATTTTTCCTATTCGAGGACTATAAAGGTTCCACAAAACTGTAAATCAAAGTATTATTTAGTGAATCGCATTTCTTCCGTAAAACGTGACAAATTGTATTGACTTTGTATAAAAAGCGTGGCATTAAAGAAGATGGCGCCTATCGTTTGAAACCTTGTTTTCCCGCCACGCCACCCGATTGGCGCCAAATCACATTACAGTGATATTTTCTAGTCTGTGGCAAAATAATAAATACGTGACTGTGGTCAGGGGAGCCCGGCCTCAAAGGCAAAGGACGAGGTGTCATAGCAAAGGATTCGCTCAAAAGAAAATCAAGAAAATGTGGCTTAACGGATATCTGACTAATATACTATCATTTCACTATGCATGGGAACATTTTGTTGTAATTTTTTCCCCCTATATTTATTTCATCTCAAAAAAGTTATTTATCCTCAATTGGATCGAAGGAGAATATTTTCCACTTGATAGGATATTCCGGGGGATGTTTTCGAGGCAGAGTGGCAAGAAATACGACTTCCACGCCGAAGGTCCCAGGTTCAATTCCCAGCGATAGCAGTGTGAATATCATACTGTCTTTGGTCTGGGCCAGAATTCAAGTGACAATAAAATTGCGATAGATTAGCTATGTATCATATGTCGTGGGAATCAATATAATAGCGAAAAACAAATTGTATGTAGTAATTGGGTTCCAATGACCTATTGCGTACAAAAAAAATACATATATGAGCAGATTCAGAGTAGAATTAAGTATATATAACCAAATCATAACCATATAACATTTATGTAGATTATTATTTTTACTTGTTAACCTTTTTATTAGAACATGTGTTAATATATAAAACGTTTGTACTTTTTTAAGCAAATAAATAAAATAATAAAATAATATTATTCATGTTCCTTTAGACACAGATAAGTATTACCCACAAATAAAAAATAAAATACTTAAAAAAAGAAGAACGTTAACATAATATTTGTTGATGTACTGTATGTTTTTGTTCCTCTCCTTTGAAAACAATATTATTCAATATATCAGTTTCTTAACTCCCAATTAAGGGTTAAGATTCATTATTGCGTATTAACGATCCAATTTTAAACAGAAAATGGCTACGAATTGTCGAAACTGGGCGATACCTAAGAACAAGTGAAATAAAACTAAACATCTAGTATGTTTAAAAAAATACATAAATTACAATTAACTTTTACGAATACATTTCAATTTACAACATTAAATTAGCTGCCGAAACCGGTCGGAGACACAAACATTAGTGGATATTAACTAAATATACATAACTACTCGTACCATGAAATTTCAAATAAAACCATTAATTTAGTTTTATTATATATTTTTAAACCATGAATAAAATGGATGTAAGTAATTTCTCTTTCAGAAATTTATTCAATTCACAAGAGATTGGTGGTCCCCAAAAATAGTGTCCAATTTACATATTCAATCTCATTTGGCATTCGGAGATAAAAAAATGTTCTTTGACTTTAACAAAATACTTCCCTAGAATTCTTAATTTTTATCTTATTTTGAATGCTACAATTATTTGATTGAGAGATATATGTGAGCAAAGTAAAAATAAAACAATTAATTATGTGTTGTATTCTGAGAAACCATGCTGTTTCCATGTGAAACCATGTATTATTTAGCTGAGAATTATATATTCAAATACGAACCGTTTACTTAGAAAACTTTTGACAAACTTAACTAACTAACTTACTTACCGACCATTACGCCGTCTTCACAAAGATATGGGCATAAAAGAATGGATCACCAAACTATTTTTCCTGACAAACTTCTATCCATTCCTCAACATTCATACACCGTATCAAGCACGCACGTCGATTTCTCCGACTTCTCACGTGGCCGACATAAACTTAATGCATTAATATTTACAATTTAAGTCCGTGATGGTGATTTTTATAATGAACTGTCTTTTTCCACTTTTAAGATTACTTTTCTAGACATGTTTCAAAGATATTATATTTGTGTCGAGAGAATGGTATAAACGGGTACAATATCATCGAAACACGACAAGATAAATAATCTCAAAGTGTTTTAATTCAGTACAAAAAAAAAATTACAAAACTTTTATCGTTTTAATCAATTACTAAAAGGCAGCCATGATCAAAATCGGAACAATCGATCAGCATGCGTGTCATGGCATGTGAATGTAGAAGAAACGCGAGTGCAATATCAGGATAGAACAGTGTGGCAATGCATCTTCTCTGCCTACCCCTCCGGAGAAACGGCGTATAGTCTATTAGTCACTAGAAATAACATTTTATGTTTTGATTTTTTTTTTGCTGAAATCACTATTTGGGGGGCATTAAATTTAATTTAAAGTACGCCACTGTATTTAATACGTTATATTTTTAACCTAACGAGAGGACAAATTTGTCAATTTGGTCGCTTACCAAGAACCTATGTCAGTCCCTGTAATTACCTAATGGTCGGGATCGGCGTTATATCGGAGTTCGTTAATGGCTGGCTCTCATCCGATGTCCTAAATGAGAAAACGGAGGGATATTGCCTCTTTTACATACCTAATATACTAAAATTGGAAAATTCGTACTTTCTCTACCTCCATCACAACCCTTGGCACTTCAGCAGTTGCACTCGAATCTCGCCTTACCCACACGTGTTTTTCCGATCCTAATGTAATATATAACATTTTATAAACCAGTTTTCAGTTTATGTTATTTTACAAATAATATAACGACTTCCTTCCTGATGGATTGGCAACAGCTATGACTGCCACACCGAAAATCTTAGGTTCGGTTCACGGCGATTTCGGTGTGAAAAAAATATATCTCACGTTGTCTTCGGTAGAATTCATAAGACAATAAAAGTGGGGAGAGACTAGCTACCTATTACTCATACATGTCATGAAAATAAATTAAAAGTTGTATTCTGTAATTGGGTAAAATAACCTGTAGTAAATATATTTAAAAATAATAATATTAAAAAGTGTACTCTTGAAACCAATAATAAAGCTCATCTCTCAAATGTTTGATCAAATATTGGTTAGTGGTCTAGAGGACAATACCCTTAGCTTTCGATTATGGGGAGTTGAATTGGTTAGGACATATGGAGCACATGGGTGAAGAAAGAATGGTAAAAAAGTATACGTTAACGATATAAATAGAGTATTGAGTCGAGGTAGACCGAGGAAAACATGGCATGACCAAATTAATCAAATTTTAGAAGCCGGAAGAATCGACGTGCGTGTATGACTCGCTGTATGAATGTGGGGGAAGCTAGAGAGGTATGTCAGGACCCCTGCGGGGAAACGGCGTGATGGTTTTGTTGTTGTTGTTGGGAGGTGAATTTCATCCTAAATACGACTCGGTTCCGCTTTCACATTTTTTTATTTAGCTTAGTTTGAAGATTTAAAAATATGTGGCTTTGAATTAGTGCAAAAATTCTATATATTCAAATCGCTTCAAAGGCCTTTGTTAAATTTAATACAATGAATTTTTTTTACAAACGAGGTTGTGTAAATTGAGTCAAGAGACTAGCAACCCAACAGAGATCTGGCAACACTAAAGATGCGGAACTTGGATGGATGGCAAATGACCATGGGATCCATCCTCAGTACGAGTATCAACTCACTTAAGTCATTTGGTTGTCCGTGTTTAATTTTTATTTATTTATTGATCATTTACCAAGAAAATTGTTTTAATACCTTCCAACTGAAGTTACCTGTTCTAGGGAGGCATTTTTCGGACTCCGTATAAACTGAATATATAAAATACAGATTTAGGGAACAAAATATATCTTAAAGTGAAATAATTTTAAATTGATTGTCTTATAGGATATATTATTCTACTATTTCAACAATATTTTAATACTTTTTGCTTATTTTTAAAAAGTATACTTGTCTCTAAAGTAAGTTTTTTGTAATTGTGAATTGTCACATTTTGTGGTTCGTTTATGTCAAAAGAATTTTTTTTTTTCAATGCAGTTTACTTTGGATTTGGTTTTTTTGTTTATTTAGCAATTGTAATACGTTTGGAAAAACAAAATGTTTTATTTTACATCAAAAAAATCCTTGTTTTGTATATAGTTTCTTTACGAGGATACGACATTGAATAGTAAATTTATATAAAACTGATATAAAAAATGGTTATGAATACGAAAACTTGTATTAATACATTATAAATTGATACTCTCTGAAACAAGTTTGTATTAATAAATTCCATAATGTGAAAGTTTCTTGAAATTATTTTCTATTTGGAGTGAAGTTGTTAAAATATAGCGTTAATAAGTTAGTACCTCGAATGGGATAACTCCCCGGGGGCACAATACCTACAGCAATCTATTTACGACAAAACTGTAACCGTTCCGGTCTTAAGTAATAATTTAAGTGTTAGTAGAGTTTAGAAAACAGCGAAAGTTTCCCCCGTAGATATTACTTACAACAAATAGGCGGGAAACCCAACAAAATTTTGATTCGGATTACGCGAGATTTGATCTGCTTAATAGTCCCCAATATAGAAACTAATCTTCCCAGGTTACCTAGTTTGGATATTAGCATTCAACCCTTCTTAGCTGATTTAATCAAAATAATCAGGGCGCCTACCTCTGTGATATACTATTATGATTTACTTACACAGTCATTGGTTGTCAAACTTAATCGTTAATTCATACCTTCGCCCCAGCCGAAGGATGTTTATTAACAGTGAGAGAGAAACGGCTCGACTGAATCATTACGTTTTAATTCCTGCGACGGCGACGTTAGCGTATCGCTAAACGTACATTATTCCGCCACTACTCGTAATTGCTCCGCGCTGGCGCGTGTATACGCCATTTAATTTGTCTATGGAGGTTTAACTCAAATTATTAAGGGCATTCACAGGCGTCACACAATATTACGTATTAATGATTCAATCACGAAATTCTCTCTCATAAACGGTGATTTGATTAGACATTCAATTATAACACGTACGTACATATACTTAAGTGTCAATATTACATTTGGATTCGTTGTCATCAAATAAGTAGCCAATTTTCTGCTTATTAGTGTCGTATATTTTATGATAGTAACATATTTTGCATTATCAAGTGTTTATAAACATTGGATACGTATGAATCGCGACTGTTTTCTAGAAGTTTTATTATATTTTAGGGGAATTACATGTCCTGCCATAGAAGCGTTATCCATGTAATTCTCATAAAATGTAATAAAACTTCTAGAAAACAAAGTTTTTATTTATAATGAAAATTTCATTTCTTCATTATTAATATTTTTATTTTAATAAATCGCTCTTTACATCATTACAGCGTGAGCCAAATCGATGTAAAGGATATAGCTGTCATATTGATACTTGTGACAAGCGATAGGTAGGTAATCTATCGCCAAATTATTTTTACGTGAATTCTACACCAGACCGAAGACAGTAGGACAATCACACTGCCATCGCCGGAAATCGAACCCGCGATCTTTGGCATGACAGTCAAAGCACTTAACACTCGGGCACGAAATTTGTCGTGGAATTAAACATCATTATTCAAAAAAAATACGCACGGCGCTAGCGGATGATTTAATTTTTAATACGTAGGTTTATAAGATTATTCGATAAATAATTTTAAAATATTGTTTTTACCTCCTTTTAAATAATTTCAGTAACCAACCGGTTTCGCTTCCAACAAAACTTTTCTTTTGTATTAAAATAAACTATTTATTTAGTTGGTAATTAAAAAAGTGATTTAATTGCTGTAAAAATAAATACTATGATAGTTTAACGTATTTAATAAAATTTATATTTCTGTAAATATTTTTAATGACATCGTGTATAAAATATGCACATATTATTATTTAACTAACTAACCATCACTAACAAACCATCGTAATCATTATTTATTTATTTATTATTTTAATTTAATATCGGTTTCGATAAGTATATTTTATGTAATCCACTAAAAATATTATTGTAGTGAGCACACATATTATATATATGTATATTCTAATCGTGGAGACCCGTCCCGGCGCCTGCGCTCGAAGATAAGCTTCATTTTAAAATTTGGCACGGAATATTAGATTATGTTTTTATCAAGGGGATTAGACGAACAAAGTTTACATTATGTACTGGAATAATAATATAATACATCGGATGGGCTCGTTAACTGCGCCCTCCCGTGTAGGAACACCTTCCCTCGGCCGAGTGTTATCTCCCCCCGTTTCGGTCTTCCCCTAGACGTTCCCTTCTATATTTCGATAGCTAATTCTCCATTGTACATCATACGAAAAATTTCATAATTATTGCTTCATTAGCGATGTAAGCTGAGGGGCTTATTTAGCACAAAATTATTATTTTGATTGAACATGTATGTAGACATAAACACTTTTTTTAATTTTACAAGGATTAATTGTATCTCAATAGAGACGAAGATGCAAATTGTTTTTCTGGGAACAGAAGGTGGTGGCCGAGGCGCTTACAGGACTTATGACCTGTCATTGGTTGGGTTGAGCGATCGCTTCACGTTAAACAACATTCCCCATTCCGCCGTTATGACCACCACGTCTGACAAACTTTTTGGAACTTGTATATATGGTAGGTTTCTACACCTATTTTCACAATTTTATGTTCACTCTACACTAGCGTCATCTATATTAAGATTAGAAAGCATTAAGCAGAAAACCTTTATTAATGTACTGTGAAAGTCTATGCAAATCATACAGTACTAGATTTCGCCTGGAGATGTCTCTCCAATTTTTTGCCTGCATGTACTTTTTTTAATGATCACAGAATAAGAACTCAAATACAAATGTAACACTTGCTAGTTAAAATTAGACAAAGTACCAGTACCGTTGAAGAAGGTGTTTAACCTTCGAAACGTGTCAAGAAAAATAAACTCAATTGCGATAAAAACAGTGTTTTAATTCTTAAAAAATGCGACATTATGGAATTCCACAGTGATAACGCCTAAAGTTTATCTAAACATAGATATTTACTGTATTCAGCTTTAAGAATAAATCATCATATTATAATTTTACTTAGTTGCATATAAAACATTTTTGCTTTCAAGAGATTTTTTATATGAGTTTTATTTTTATTTTAATCCATAAATTATAAAATATCTATATTTTATGTATATATTTTTCATTTAAAAACCAATCATATAAATGCTTTAACCTTTATTAAACAACTCATTAATTAAGTCAAGTACACGTTTAAATAAATATATTAAATAACTATACTTATATTGCTATCGCGGGAGATGCCTATTGGTGGCGATGAGGTTCGCAACCCATCACACCGCGTCTCCCGCGGGGCGAAAAGAGAAGGATGGAGTGCCGCATCCGTTAAAGTATGACAGTTCATTCTTTCTGCCTACCCTTTCGGTCAGATGGCGTGATGGTTAGTTAGTAAGTTAGTTAGTACTTATATTATATGTGCGTGTATGACTCGCTGTATGAAAGTGGAGGAAGTGTGCCAGGATAGAGTTGTGTGGCGGTCCATTCTCTCTGCCTACCCCTACGGGGAAATGGCATGATGGTTTGTTGTTGTTATATTATATGTATATTTTCGTAATTAACAAATGATATTATATTCCAAATTACAGTTTTTTTTTAGTTTTTTTTTTTTTTTTTTTTTTTTTTTTCTTGTATACAACAGGTCGCTTAAACCCAATTACTGTATACACATTATTTTAGCTATTATATTGATGATTCACAATGTTAAAAATAAAGAATTCACACAAACTAAAAATATTTTTCATCCCCTATTTTATTTATCAGATAAAAAGATTTTTAAGTATATTCAATAACGAAATAAACAGGTTCATATGACACAATATAACTAGACAAGTGTGTAAGAAAAAATGTCAAAGTGTTCCTCGGGGTAGGTAAGCAACAGTAATATAGTACAATACATAACCTACCCCACCCCGACAGCGCCGCCTGGATACAATGAGCAACCCTCTCATATAAAGATGATGCGTTTCATATACATAATCCCCCTTTGTCCGCATTCAAATTCCATCGACCAGCAATTGGTACAATAATTTAAAGATAAATGGTTTAAGTCAACGTGGTCCCAAGCGAGCGGGCCTTTCATTTTGGGGTTGCCAACATACGAATATTTTTTTTACATATGTAACGAAATTGGGGATACACATGTCCACATATTTTACACGTTTCCCTCGACTATAACTTATAAATTATCGTGTAATATATTTATTATATTAATTTTATATAATAAGAGTAAAAAATATTGTTAGTGCTATTTTTTAATACGAGTACAATCCATTGCGACATTCATATAAAAAAAAAATATTTTATAGAATACATTCAATGTTTTGAATTTAACTATTAATATAAAAATTTGTATTTTTTTTAATGTATACAAATACTGGTAGACAAATACTGGCTTTTACCCATTACGGGTGTATTAATCATTAAGAATTAATTGTATCTCAATAGCTTAATGCTTACCTCTAGTCTCAATAGATGGAGCTAGTGTAGATTGAACTAAAATATGTGAAATGTTTCTCAACACGGTAGCATATATACAACTTTCAAATAATTGTCAGATTTGGTGTTCGTAGAAGGGCGGAATGAGGAAAGTTGTATTACATAAAGCGATCACTTAACCCAACCAATGACAGGTCAAAAGTCCTGTAAACGCGTCGACCACCATATTCTGTTTCCAAATAATTTACATCTTCGCCTCTATGTTTACCAGACCAAGCGAAATTTTAATATCATTCTAATTTAATTTCTCTCTTTGTTTTTTCCCTAATAGGCTTTTCAAATCTTTATACTCGTAAAGCGTCCATTTGAAACGATACAACAAACCAGGAACCCGTAAATAAGTATGATGCTAGGGAGGCATTATACTCATCTAATATTTGGAATATTATCCTCTATATATATTTTCTCTATATATAAATATCTCATAGAATATTTTACAATTGATACAAAAAATCTAAAACTATAAAGTGATCATATCCAGTAATTTGATTGCTCTCCCCACTAGCTACGCCAGAGACGGGTTAATTATGCATGTTAAAAAATATAAAATATATTTGAACCCAAAAATCCGGAGGATCCGAAGTTATCGAAAAATCACTTAATTTGACTAAAAAAATGGGTATGTACAAACCCGTCCTTTCTTATCTATGTTTTGAGTCTGCTCACTATGTTTTATCATCTGCTATATTTCTATAATAATTTTGTATGACGCCAAAATCACATTTTAACGTTCATATTTGTATGACACCAAAATGATTTTTGATATTCTCCCATCACTCAGTTGATTATTATATTCGCCTTAACACATTATTTTTGTTTTGTTTTTAATACATAATATTTTACAAGACATTTGAATTACAATAAAAAATATTTACCTTATCAAAATTACTCAATTTTACCTGAAAAATTTATCATTAAAAATGTCAAACCAATAAAGAAAATATTTTAAATGAAAAGACTTGAGTTTCTCTTGCGAATTTATTCATAAATACGAATAATTTTTAACCTCTGCAAACGAATCGATGCGATGGTCGGTTTATTAGTGATGAAACAGCGTACATTCTGCCGTATAATTTTCAATCAACTCGTAATAAATTGCGGGGATAGAGATTAAAAAGATAGCAAAATGTCCACTGGGCCGAGCGTAATGAGAATCCGGCACTTTGTGGGCTGACAATGAATTTTTAACTACATTACCATTGATCAAAGGAAAAGGAATGAAATATTCTATATCTTCCCCGGAATTAGTAATAATCTAATTACTTTAGCCGAGCCATTTTACCGCGTTTTTCTTGCCGAGTATTGGTCTCACCCTTGACCTCCACTAATACAGTATCTAGGGATGGAATGATACCTTCGAATATCTCTATGATATTTGCAATGTGAGAATAATACACTTTTTTATAAGGATTAATTGTATCTCAATAGAGACGAAGATGTAAATTGTTTTCTGTGAACAGAATATGGTGGTCGAGGCGCTTACAGGATTCTTGTCTGACCTGCCATTGGTTGGGTTGAGCGATCGCTTTATGTTTAACAACATTCCCTATTCCGCCCTTCTTACGACCACCACGTCTGACAATTTTTAGAAAGATGTATATATGCTAGAATGCTGCGCTGCACTTCACATTTTTTAATTCATTCTACACTAGCGCCATTTATTAAGATTGGGTTTTTTGCATCTTTATTATTTCTTTCAGACAAAACAAAATAATATTATGATACATTATAATAAAAAATGAAAATGATAAAAGTTATCTGTATATTCAAGAATTATTTCGTGGCAGAGTAGCAACAGCTATGACTGCCACACTGTAGGGTTAGATTCAAGTTCGATTAAATGACAGTGTGACTCTCACTCTGTCTTTAGTCTGGTGTATATCTACTACCTAACACGTGTAATAAGAATCAATATATGGTATAATAATAGCTTATACCATTTACATGGATTTGACTGATCCTGTTACGACGTAAAGAGCTATTTAAAAAAAAATTGTAATAATCGTAATCATAATCATAATCAAATGATAAATGTTTTTAATTAAAAATTTCTTGGTAGAATTTCATTTTAAATAATGAAAACAAAAAAATTTATACAAAATTTCTTATATATATTTTATTTTTTCTTATACATATTTACTATAATATATTTAGTGTGCTTCCACTTGTGTTTATGTTCGACCGGTTTCGACAGCTTACTTCCATCATCGTCTTTTATTTTAAGTACGTTTTTATGATACAAAATTGCAGCAATCTGCCGAAACCGGTCGAATATAAACACAAGTGGAAGCACACTAAATACATAATAATCATGAAATTTTGTAGATTTTTTTTTTGTTTTCATTATATAATCTTAATCGTAACCATAATAATCATAATCATACTCGTAATAACCATAATCACAATAATAATAAGAAGAAGAAGAAGAAGAAGAAGAAGAAAAATAATTATGATAATAGATATAATAATAATATTAATAAATTCTGCTTCAAAAGAATGAATCGTTTCAAAAGTTTATAAAAAACTTTTATCACAAAGCTCACACTTATCATCCAAATATTCAAATGACAAGATTGCTTCCGCAACGGTCCCTAAATTAAAGGTATATTTCAAGAATAATAATATTTTCATATTAAGCATGCCCCCCGCATATCAAGCGTGTTAAAACTCCGAAGGCGAAATGTCGCGATGACTTTACCGTTGGAACTTGTCAAAAACACGAAATAAAAAAAGTTTGTAATTTATCCCTCCCGTTTTACGAAATTTATATGTGGCAATAATAATTTCGCTGCTCGGGGGTAGTACACATTTCGCCCCTCATTTGTCAAACGTCTGGGAAATTCGCGAGTTTTATTTGACTTTTCACTTTCAACCGATACGCTTACATTTCTTTTAAAGATAGTATTACTCCGCCCCCCGCACCCCGTCCCCCGCCCGGGACGCTCCGGAAGCGCGGCACCTCTACTCGACATCACGTGAACAACTTTTGAAGTGTCTATTTGTTTATGTCACTCTTTTTATTTCCTATATTATCATTCTCTTTTTATCTCGATACATTTTTTTAAAAAACAAGCAATAAAGCTAAGAACAAAAAACTTTTGTATATGAAATTTGTTTATTTTTTTATGTACATAGGTATATAAAAGATTTTGCGCGCCTACAAAAAAATGGTTTCATAAATTGAAACATTAAAAAAGTGCCAAGTATCAAAAAAGTCTAAAATAAGTTTTTGATCACAATTGGTGTTAAACATAAAGACCAATAACTGGGGAAAGGTGCAAAGTGATTGAATAATATAATATATTATAGTTCAACCGTCACCCTAAAGATGTCGCCCATTGTACGTGACCCATGTAACAAATGAAGAGGTCCATTTTCACTAACAGTGACCGTACCGACACTGTAACGTCACCGACGTATCCTTGAATCTCACCGACTCGTTATCTCAAATGCTATAATAAAATCACCGTCGGGAAAGTTGATAAGAGACGCGCAGACGTAAAACTGACTATTATCAACTCTCCCGACGGCGATTTTATTATAGCATTTGAAATAGCGTGTATTTAAGGCTACGTCGGTGACGTTTCGATCACTGTCCAGTGTAAATGGAACTTAAACAGTTTTATCTATTTTCATTTGTTGTATGTTTAAAACACATGGCACCTTTGTCGTAACCAGCCTACAATTATATAACTCAACATCAACCATTAAGCAAAATATCTTAAACGCGAAAACTGATGTTCCGTGAGAAATCTGCTTGAGATATTCCGAGCTTTCCCGATAAAGTAGCCCCCGCGCGATGTTTGATTACACCTGAAACCCCGAGTGCTTCTGCTTTACATACGAGAAAAAGATTTTCTCGCGAACAAAATTTCATTTAACTTCAAAAAAGCCGGCCTTTGAAGAAATTTCTTCAAAATTGCTTTTCAGCTTATCGACTTGCGCTTGTTTTTATTGCGTTCCGTTGTATTTCCACGATATTTCAATAATCCGAATTAAGGATCCGCAGATGTGTAGGTGTAAGAGTATCGAACAAAAGATTTGTGTTGCCGTTTCTCTGGTTTTTACGCAAAATCATTTTCGGGAAGATTATTTCTTCAACTGAAAAGAAACAACTTTGCCTTCGAATTTATTTAACTTTATTTCCATTGTGAATAAGTTGTTACTTTCGTTATAACTTGAAATGGAACATTAAAAAAACTAAATCTCGTATTTTCTGAAGCCTACTTAAGTCGGGTCTATAGATAAGCTACATAAATACATATTTTTAATATTATGTATCTACATTACACATTTTTATTGAATATTTTTACAACAAAATAAACAATAGCTTTTCAATCATTATTTAAAAAGAATAATGTTTGAGGCATTGAAATAACTAATTCTCGTATTTAGAATTATGGATAAAAGCTGAATAGATGTGTTTATTATCCTTCCATTGCTTAACTGGAAATTCATGGTAATAAAAAAATATGGATTAAATCACTGTCATTCCACATCAGAGTTTTCTTTGACTTATCGTTCTTCCGATGATGAAAGTGTAATAAAACCTTCGAAACATGTCGAGAAAATTAAACTCAAACATCAAAAATAATTATTTAATTTATTTTTAAAAATCGTCAGTACGAAATTCCACTCAATTGTGTTTATCAAAAAGTATATATAAATGTATGGAAGCGAAGCATGGAACTGTCAAAATTAGACGAACGTGTGGATACTCTGTGTATGATAGTGTCGAATGAAAATGTAAGAAGTGAATGCGGTGCTAATGATGGTGTTATGAACAAAATAATGAAAGGATCATAAAGATCGTTTGGACAAATGGTAAGAATGAATGAAGAAAGAATGGTATTAAAATTATATGTTAACGATGTAAATGGAACTAGAAATAGAGGAAGACCGAGGAAAACGTGGCATGATCAAATAAATCAAATATTGAATGTCGGCCATTTGAGGAGTCAGAGAAATCGACGCGCGTGCATGACTTGATGTATGAATGTTGAAGAAGAGAGAGAAATATGTCAGGAAAGAAAAGTGTGGCAGTCCATTCTTTCTGCCTACCCCTTCGGGGAGACGGCGTGATGGTTAGTTAGTCAGTAAGTTATATATTAATTGTAATTTTTGATATTAGATTTTATACGTAATGTCCACTTATTTAAAAAATTTACATGTGCACAGTGTACTTTTCTAAACGATTCACAATCGTAGAAGAAAAGTGGTGAAAAATTGTACGTAAAATTATTCAGGAATATAAACAGTCATCTGGGACGCAGAGAAAACATTTTTCCAAGCAATGCGGAAAGTGCCAGCTCACTCGAGAGCCTGTTACGCTATTCCCTTTTCCTTTATTAATTCCATGAAAATAAAATGTAAGGGAACACTTTTGTGGATGCGACCATTATCGGGAAATGCTATTAGCCTTGTTCTGATTTGAATTAGCTCACGGTAAATAATTAGTTCTTGGTTCCCATTAAACTGCTTTTATTGTTGCGAGGCACAACGAGCCGAAGTCGAAAAGTAATTGTATGGGCGGGTACTTACACAAGTTCTCGGGCGGAATCGTTCCCGTAACTTTATGCAAAAACATTAATTAGTTTCTGCTACCCGTAAAGGTGAATACATTTTAAAGCCTTCAATGCCGACCTTTTTACCCATTGAATACTTGCCATCAAATTTCCTCCCAACTCACAATGAATAATACCCACTGCTCGTTTCCTGCCATTCCTGCCACTACCTCCCACACGTCAGCTATCTTAATCAATTAATCCCCTTTTTGTTAATATAAAATAAATCCATGAATCTATATATATTTTTATAAATACTAATTAACTAACTAACTATCACGCCGTCTCTCCGAAGAGGTAGGCAGATAGAATGGACTGACACATTTCTATCGCTTCCTCAACACTCATACACATCTTGTTGGTCTTTTTATCCCTGATAGATTTCTCCGACAGCGACAGCACAGATTGTTTTACCAACCGGCCACCAGAACCAATCTGCCTCTGGTGACACCGGTGGGAAGAGCAATTAGTCTGCTGAACGCGGTCTCCTCGGAGATCGGCGTTTTTTTATATTAGTGAAGGTACGTTCAGGGGACAAATACTCTTGACTTTAGAAAGTATCTTGTCTTCCTAATATCGAACCATCTCTAATGCGTTCCTGGTACTATGTTGTATTTTTATAATATTTTACCTGTACTTAAAAGATGCCTTAAACATTTTACTGTTTGTAATGTCTTTTGAGTTAATAAACTGATTTGATTTGATTTGATTTGATGTGTCATGCACACTCGTCGATTTCCCTGACTCTTCGCGGGGCCGACATTCAATATTCGATTTTTTGATCGTGTCACATTTACCTCGGTCTTCCTATATTTCTAGTTCCATTTACATTGTTAGCATATTTTTTTTAAATACTTATATGTACCTAACAATTATTTATTGTGTAATAATTGTGTAATAAAACGGTGGATTCGTGGAACATAAATTAAATAGACAATATGTGCAGCATCTAAAAAGAACATTTTGTGTTAAATTATTTTTATTTTGTTATTTTATTTTATATCATTTTATTTTATATTATTTGTTTTGGATTTATTTTGTGGGTGTTGGACGATCGAAGTATGCGCGGGAGATGCCTATTGGTGGCGATGAGGTTCGCAACCCATCACACCGCGTCTCCCGCGGAGCGAAAAGAGAAGGATGGAATGCCGCATCAGTAAAAGTGTGACAGTCCATTCTTTCTGCCTACCCTTTCGGGGAGACGGCGTGATGGTTAGTTAGTTAGTTAGTTAATATAATCATTTCAATCGGTCTGTAAATGCATAATAAATTAATACCAACTATTTTAATATATTATTTATTCTATAGTATTACATTTATAAAGATATTAAATCCATTATATTATAAAAAGAACAATGTCTACTATCTACACATCATCGGTAAGGGGTGTTATAATAGGAATGAAACTCTATCTGATTGACATATATAACGGTAACATGGACAAAGAAAATAAACCTTTCGCCTACTAAAATAAATAATGTCAAAATCATTCAGCGCGTATTTCACGGATGACAGATAATTAAAAAAGAACCTTCTATTAATTCGCTGAGTATCAGTATCACCCTGTAATTATATTAATTATAACGAGGAAATCGCTTAATATTAACGTCTAGAAGTGGAACAAAATAACCCCCATACAACAGACAAAGCATTTTACTATCTTAAAATCTGCTCATCAACCTTAAGGTATGTTCACGCTCTAATGGAATTAGTCAATATCACTGGAAAACAGATTTCGAAGACGCGAATAATAATATTTAGGTGCTCTCCGTACATTGAAATGTAAAGTTAATTACCCGGCGCTGGAAATAACTTTGTTGTGCGCCTTACGCCCGAACCACTATTTCACGTATTTTCTTAAACCAATAAACGTTATTATAATCTCTCAGTTAAAACGTCAAGTCTCATTCTGGTAAATAAATTAGTGTCAGAATGAGGCACCTTCTAGTTGAGAATATTCTCGGCAAAACGGATTGAAATCGTAATATTTGACACGATCTAATTTGACACTAATAATGTTAATCCATTTTTTTTTACACCATCATAGTCTTATGCTTTGACTCGCATACGAAATATGGAAAATCAATTGAGAGCTGATCATAACAAAGGTGCTAAGTATAAAAAAAAATCAAAAACCTGTTTTTGATCCCAATTGGTGTTAAACGTATGCCAGTAACTGTGCGAAGATACTAAGTGATTGAAATAATATATAGTGTATTACAATCTTCACTCTAGAGATGCCACCCGTGGTACATGACACTTGTTACAATAAACGACTTGTTTATCTTTTTTTTTGTTTTATGTTTAAACTTATTAAAACCATAGTAATAACCAGCCTTCAGTTGTCTTTGAGAAAAATGAAATTGAGTAATCAAAATCAGACTACCGAAGTTGTGCTGGTACGGAGCCGTATTAGAAAGAGATTGATTGGAGCATCTATGGACGGCAGTCATAGACCAAACCCTTTGTTGTCACATGTCAGGTAAGTATAAAGGTTTTACGTAAATCTAAATGAATTTTTATTACCCGGAAGGCCACCGAAGAGATGGAGAGAAAGTTGGATATCCTCATCCCAGGACAGTTCACCGCCATAAACAGGTCATACGACCTAAACTAAGAAGAAGAAGAAGAAGAAATACTGTTTTTTTAATATTCCGAAAGCGAAAAAACAATGTGACAAGTGTTAATTTCCGTAAACAATGGAGATGTGTTACTTGATAACTACGTAATAGTGGTTTTATCTATGGCTCATAGATTGTCAAACTTAATTAGCCTGTCACCCCCTCCAAAAATAATACTCATCGCTTTCTTAGAAATGTCTGTATTTAAAGAAACAAACTAATTTCAATTTTAAGTTATTATACCTATTACTTCGACAATTACAAATGAACTTCCATCAATACATCTTGAAAAATGAACAGTCATATCTTTTCTCTGTTTGTTTTGTTAATATAATGTCTAATTAGTACGACTTTCTATGTCACAGCTATAAAACCTGTGCAAAAAGTGTGTTTAAAGTTGTCTTATATTTTCTCTTTATTTATTCCTTCTCCACTCCCTATTTCATTCAAAGCCCTCCAATCGCACCTGAGGCTGCTACTGCCTTCGGAATTGTTCCAGTGTTCAAAAGCGGGTGGTACCGCCCACTTTGATAATCTCTGCAATAGATATATTGACCTGGAAATTGTAGGAAATGTAACGACCAACTCAAAAATTGATGGGTTTTAGAATTATACAACATTGTATAAAAATACCTCCATCTAAAATTATGTGTGTTTGAAATTATATTATTTCGGGATATGCCGTTTTTATGTGCGATTAATTCGCATATCGTCGAGAGAATACTTCGCAATTTTTTTTCCTAAATTAAAAAGAGATGAATCATTCTCGGTTATTTTTAATTATGACTCTGTGCATGATGAATGATACACAGAAATATTTTTTGTACCAAAAGAGCAACGTATTTAAATAATAAATATTTCTCTCCCAAATTTTTATTTACATTCACACAGCTAAAACGAACGAGCGATCTGAATTTAATATTAATATGGAATACATTAAAACTTTTGAGAAGAGAATTGTATAATAAAAAATTCGAAAATTTTACGTTAAATCGGATTACTAAAATGTTTATTATTATTTTATTTATAATCTTTCAACCGCACATCCGCCACCCCCACCCCCGCCGACAGAGATTTGCCTCCCACCCTCGATGTGCATGTTTTTACACATCCGCGAATCCATCACTTGTCATAACACTTGATCAACGATTACGCCGCGGCGGGAGCGGGAAGGATTTTTAAATTTATAGATTTCGGTTCGGCCGAACTGTAAACAAAAACGTATCTAAACAAAAGCTCTGTTTAACCCGACCGTTGGTATTGGAAAATCGCGTGACATTATTCAAATTTATGAATCCCCGTGCGTTTGGCGGATGAAATATTCGTCACAGACCCGATTATGCCGAACGTAAATGAAATCGTCATTGGTTTTTATGATTCCCATGTCTCACCGTGACGCCATAATGCTACGGCGTTCCTATTCAATTTCGTTTTTCGATACAGGCATAAATTTCTGTTTAATAGGAGTCACCGAATATCCCGACAATAGCCGACTGCGATATAAAATATAAATACGAGTATATCGTAGTTGTTTGAGTTCCGCTCGAAATCGAATCAAGCGAATGATTTGGTTGTTCGTGATTTTTGCGCATAAACAATTTTCATCGCGAATAAACTAAAGTGAATCATTTCATTGAATTCAATTTGATTTTATTCTTATATTAGAAAAACTGTTTTCCGTTCTGTTTCAAAATACTTGAGTACATAATGATTCTTCTCTTGAACTTTACGTGAAAACGATCGTAAATCTCTCAATCACAAGTTTCTATGAATAGTTAATCCGGATAATGAAACCTTTCGTTGCGTTAATTGAAAGTGGTTTTAAGCGATAATGATGAAAAATGGGATAACAGGCAAGTGGGGAATAAGAGGAGAACTAAAGCTGTCAAGTCCAGGCGAGCTCTAGAATAGAGCAACTCATAATAACTTGCGAAGAGTTAGACAACGATGTTTATGATCGGACCATTTAGCTTTCCAGCGTTTTGATGGACCAATCATCAAACTGTTTACACAAGCTGGTAATTAAATAATCTCTATTGTTTAACTAAGTTAAATATAATTATTGATAGCCCGGGCCATTGTCCGATGCCGACGTTTTAGACCCATTGGTTTGGGGTAGTGTTTGTTTAGTGCTCTATGGATTCATACTACTCTAATATTAAAATCGTTTAAAGCTCCACCCACCAATCCGTTTCATTTACCGCCAATACTAATACGATTCTGATTTTCGTTCGTTTCGAAAACAATTGCAATTTTAAATTAATAAAAAATTTAATTAATAAAAATTTTAACTCTTACAACTCCTTCTCAATTGAAATCCATTAACAATAAACGATGCACTAAAAATATGATTTGTGTGGAAATTATAAACATTGCAAAATATAGAAGAAAATATTTCTCAACATTTGCCTTAAATACTATGAAAAGCTATTAAATCACACCATAAACCAAATTGAATAAAATTTTAAACTTTTACAACACCTTCCCAATGGAAATCCATTAACAATAAACGATGCACTAAAAATATGATTTGTGTGGAAATTATAAACATTGCAAAATATAGAAGAAAATGTTTCTCAACATTTGCCTTAAATATTATGAAAAGCTATTAAATCATACCATAAGCCAAATTGAATGTCTTGGGCAGTAAATCTTGTAAACCACTTTATTAAGGTATCCCTCATACTAAATTCCTTGCATGCCTTTAGTAAGTATGGTATTCGCCGAGAGATCACTCCTTGGATGGTTGGTTACACCTGTTTTCAGTGCCCCGATATTTGAAAGGGAGACTATATTATTGCCGTTGAGTTATGTTCGATATAATTTGCGGCAAGTTGGCGGCGGGCGGCTGTAATCATCCGAATTCATCTGCGGCACGTCAGGCACCTGCGTCGCTCCATGCCGCGCTACTTCGAGTTTGTCTATACGGACCTGTATATGGGATACCTTAGCACTGCCCCCAGATCCCATTTTCTACAATATAATCTCTAAAGCTGATTTCACAAAACATTCTGTTCATAACTTAATCCATACGGAACTGGCGAAACAAAGAAGTAAATCATTATGTACTTACAATTTATTAATTCTAAAATATTGCATATGGAGAAAATCTAAAGATTTTTGTTAATTGTATGATACTTTAAAAAATATTCTAATATAGTAATATGGGATTATAAAAACAACGACGATATTCAATGATACATTTATTCAGCGAAATATCTCATACTTTAAATAATAATTAAATAAAACGATGTTTTTTTAACTACTTCCACTTTTGTCTTTATTTCGATAGCGACCGGTTTCGCCAGGCTCGCTGGCATTGACAGACTGGCATACAGTTGAGACATGTAAGCATTAAGCAGAAATCTTTATTAATGTAATGTGAAAGGCTATCACGGCACGGCCTGGAGAAAACTCTCCAATTTTTATATGCTTTTAACTTTGACCAGTTTTTATAACAACTTTTTTTTTAATGTATGCAAATACTTGTAGACAAATACTGAATTTTACCCATTACGGGTTAATCATTAAGAATTAATTGTATCTCAATACCATATTCTGTTTCCAAATAATTTACATTTTCGTCTCTATTGAGATAGAACTAACTAACTAACTAACTAACCATCACGCCGTCTCCCCGAAAGGGTAGGCAGAAAGAATGGACTGTCACACTTTTACTGATGCGGCACTCCATCCTTCTCTTTTCGCTCCGCGGGAGACGCGGTGTGATGGGTTGCGAACCTCATCGCCACCAATAGGCATCTCCCGCATTGAGATATAATTAATTCTTAACAATGATTTAAGCTATATATTAAAAAGGTTTTAAGTTTTCATTCAATAATATTTGTAACAATTTCATATAAGAGCAAACACTGTTAAAATGTATATTTCTTTGGGATTTAATTAAATAATACGTATGTTAATGTAACATCTTCTGTTACTATCATAATCAAATAAAGAAAAAGAAAACGAAAAAATGTACTGTGTATTATCCACCCTGAAGACATCGGTCCCCAGGGTGTTTATCTCAAAGAACAATATTACAAAACCTTTGTCTTCTAATTGCATTCATATTCGGGGTATTAGTGCACTTCGGGGAGAGCAGTCGCGGATCGTGTCCCACCCTTGCTGAGCTCTTAAAACTGAATCAAAAAGACTTGGAAATTTTCTCGTTTAAATCAGAAAAAAATATGTTGATATCACTCGCCCCGTTTTCATTTGAGCGACAAGTCTTTGGAGAGGTCCCGTACGCAACTTAAGATTCAAAATTACCATTTTATTCATATTTATTCTGGTTTTTTTCCGTGTAATATACGTTTGAGCCATTTATTTCCCCCTTTAGAAGCCGTTTCCTGGTGGCGCGACGTGTTTTAGGATTCCGACTCTCTTGATCTTTGACGGAAATAAATTGGTACACACTATTGATATATTCGTCGTGTGGTCTTTAGCAAACATAATATCGATCACGTTCAGCCGCATAAAAAATCAGACGGAATAGTCAACCACGCGAAAGCCTTAATATTTACTCGACTAAAAATTATACAAACGAAAACGCTTTTATAAATTTGGAGTGACAAAATTTTATTAAATATTCTGTGAATACGCGATACGATAACTGATTTATAATTTGTTAAACTCAAAAAAAATATGGCAGTGCGCAATGGTGTTCTTGTATCAACCCTTATGTATGGAAGTTAAACATGGAACTGGCAAAAGAATGATGAAAATAGAATAATTCCAGTAGAAATGTGAGCTCTTAGACGAATTTGTGATAAATTTATATATTATAGAATTTTTAATACATATTATACGAGTACATACGAGTATAATAAGTGAATGCAGTGCAAATGAAAACATTGTAAACAAAATAATGAAAGGGTCATTAATATGATTTGGACACACGGAAAGAATGAACGAATAGAGAATGATAAAGAAAAGTAAACGGAGCAAGAAATAGAGTAAGACCGAAGAAAACGTGGCACGATCAAATCGATCAAAATTAATTGTTGCCCACTTGAGAAGTTGAAGAAATCAACTTGCGTGCATGGCATGATGTATGAATGTTGAAGAGCGAGAGAAGTGTGTCAGGAAATAACAGTTTGGCGGTCCACTATTTTTGCCTATCGCTTTGGTGAGACGTTGTGGTGGTTAGTTGATTTTTTAAACAGTTAATCAAAGTTTATTAATTAATATGTAATAAACTTGAGGCACTGTGAAAGATGTTTTTTGGGAATTAAAACACTGTTTTTATTTCACTTTTCATTAAGTGTAAAAAACACTACTTTGTTATTTTTATTTTTGTAAAATCGGACAACGCATTGTCAGTATATTGTTTCATTGTTAAGAATATCAAAAATTTTGGAATTTTGAATATTATCTATTTCCATTTCCTTCCCCCTTTCAAATTTATCAATATCCCTAAGCACATGTATTAATTCAGTTGCGATTTTATTTTTCGTTGGTGGGATTATAAAGTTAAATAACCTAACGTTTACATAGAGTAAGAAAATCGGATGAAAAATCTCTGTTGGAAAATGATTTTACATTGTGTGTAATCATCCCTATAAAGTTAATTTCTCACCTTTCTAGTCAGTTAGCGGAGCTATAAATTATCCCCATCCGAGGGTGATAGGAGGAAATCCTCTTTCCCACACATCACCTGTCCTGATACACCGTCCCCTCCGAGAGATCGGGCTACAGATTGCGATTTCATCATGGCAGAGTAGACACTCTAAAAGTTCACTGTGTTTCTACAATGATATGATATATTCCGTTCAATTTATGGCCTGTAACCGACTGGATCTAGGCAAGAAAACATTACCGTCGTAGCAAAACGTACTTTGTACAAACGGACGTTCAAAAACCATTTCTTCTTATGCGCGTAGGCGATGCGATAGAGTAGACTTTAGCTGAATTCGCTGCAATGTATTGTAATCAAAAGAAATAACACTTCGACAGTATTTGTGACGTAATACTTTCAGTCGGGTGTTCATTACAATGGCAACGAACCGATCTCTCTGTGTACCCTCAACCCGTCAGCGAGCCACCGGGGCGGCGAACAAAGAAATCCGGCTGATCAGATAAATCAAGAGCCGAATTGTTGGGGAAACTCGCCCTAATCGAGTACCCACTCGGCGGGGTGTAGTTTTACGCGAGGCTGAAAGAATTTGGAATAAAGATTATTGTGTTACCATCCGATACCATTGTTAACTCAACACCTACAAGCTCGTCCCGCCCGAGTGCCAAAATATTTCATTACGAGTGATATTGTTTCGGAGTAAATTCATTTCATTCAAGTAGATCAAATTACCTTTTGTAATTTTGTATCTTTTGTAGACGCGATTCATTAACGGTGATCAAAAGAGTGCCAACGCAAATATTTGTAAACAAATACATGGCTGCTGGTTCAACAAAACATGATTTTCCTGTTCTTCGCTAAAAGTTGCCGATTGATCACATCTGAATTATATTTTAGAGGCCAATATTTTTAATCTCAACCTCTTTACTTTATTTTGTTATAGAGTTCATATGAGAATATATGGAAGAGTACATACGATAAATTCAATAAACATGACTATCTGACATTCTAGAAATGGTGGATACTACGCGAAAATCGCTTGGTTTTATTAAATACAAAAAAGTGATATACTTCAATAAATACTTCAACTCATATTTAAAAGTGGCTCGAAAACGCCATAGAGATGGTAGAAGATAATATTAATGGGCTTAAATATTAATAATGTCTTGAGAACTGTAGGAGGAGAATTGTGTTTCAAGCGGCTGAGAATAGAGAGTATTAATTATTATTATTATTATTATTTTGTTGAAAAGCTCTTTACATCATTACAACGAGAGCCAAATCGACGTTAAGGGTGAATTTTACAAATATATTTTGATGGAAGCTATATTTCGTCGATGCCGAAGAAAAGATATCAAGACAAACATTTAAATAGTTCTTAAAGAATGGCGTTTTATTTTATTATTATTATTATTATTATTATTGATTGATTGTTGAGGTTTTTGTTTTGTAAAACTCCATTTTAATTATTATAATAATAAACGCGAATGTTAAATGGTTTTACTTGATTTAATTCATACAATTACTTATATAAATAGCAGTTACAAATTTGTTTCGCCTTGCGAGGGCATTTTCAAACTAAAAATGTTCAAACTTTGAAAATGCCCTCGCAAGGCGAAACAAATTTGTAACTGCTATTTATATAAGTAATTATATAAATTAAATCAAGTGAAACCATTAAACATTCACGTTTATTATTATAATAATTTGTTATTATTATTAATTATTAATTTAACCGCTCTAAAATTAAAAAGCATGTATTTTAGTAAAATATCTTGTGTTCGATTCTACATAAAGTGAAAAATATATGTTACTGACTAAATGTTGACTATTGCTCAAATATAATGTTGTAAGTACAGGCGAAGAGTGAAATTTTATTTTCGTCCGTACCATTGAATAGGGGGAGAAGTAATGATCTTTGTTTTGTCCCAGCGGATTCTAATATGTAACTCAAAAGAAATGCACTACATTACGTCATCGCCAGGAAAACGGGCAATTAATTATTATCCCCCCTCGAAAAAAATATATATATCACCCCCATCAGAGATAAATTTTACACCCCTAGGGGTTCAAAGATCATAGCCGTCGCTCGCTTCGATTTAGATATTCTCTAAAACACAATTGAACGGGGACGAGAAGAATGCGCGGTACATCGGGAGAATAAATTTCAATTCCCGCACTAACATCATAACCCAGCCTCGTCAAGCGGAATAATCGCTAATGTCGTTATTTCTCTGTCGAGAAGCAAACGGATAGTTGGACGAGCAAATCTAATAACAGACAGTACAATCGCTTTGAAAGTAATCGCGATCGTTTGTTATCCTGCCGGTTATCAGTTGAGTGGTTATTAATTTTTATTTGTGGCTGTGACTACAATGTGGTTATAATAGCATTTTTAATTCTGGTATATTCGTCAAATAAATCGTCTTTTTTAAGGCATGAAAAGTATTAAACGCGATGAATTGTTAATACTAAAATGTTTTAAAAAATACCAATGAAAACCTCTGCTTTCTAGAAGTTCCATTATAGTTAATGGAAATGACATGTTTATCCTTTAATAAGGCATTATCGAATATAATGCCTTAGATAGGTGAAACATTCTATTCCCATAAAATATAATAAAACTTTTAGAAAACAAACCTTTATATTCATACTAATTATTTAATAAGAAGTTTTACTGGTAAATTGAGTTAATTTTTATATGAAGTGTTTTATTATTGTATACCTATAAGTTGTTTACAACATTGTTCAAGAAATAATAAATAAAAATATTCGGGTGGGGGTCTAGAGCGGTATAATGTAGTTTAAATAATTAATTAAACTACATTTCAAGACGATCACCAACGATAAATAAATTATTATTTAAACATTAAAGATATTAAACGATTAGTACCGCCATGAGTTGAAGATGAAATTAATAATAAGTCTTCGTTACTGTGGCCAAAGATGGCCGCTGCGTCTGTCACTTCTCCACCGCCAGTCATAAATCAGGCTAGGAGATCGCTGTGCCCTGCCCTGCCCTGCTCTGCCTTGCTCTGCGCGGTCCGGGTCGGCCGTGCGTGGCGCGCGGCGTGGCGCCTGCCACGCGCCGCGAGCGCCCGCAATTCGCCGCGCCATTAGGGCCCTCCCTCGCGAGCCGGGATCAAAGTCAAGCGAATAATCGCCCAGACATATTGCACACGGCGATAAAACGTCTTGATAACGACTGTCATAAATGAATCTAATGGGTAAACAATACCGGAGAAGGGCCCCCGATATCGGCAACGCGAACTCAGAAAACACATTTTTAGCTTCTGCGTAATAAAATATGATTTACAGCCATGTCTCTGGATGACATTCTACTAAATCATAAAAAATTGAAAGCACTTAAAGGTTTTTCACTTACCAATAAAATATATTGTACGTACTTACTCGAATAATGAAAGGATCATTTAGATTATTTGGACACATGGAAGGAATAAATGAAGAAAGAATGGTAAAAAAATTATCTGTTAGCGATGTAAATGGAACTAGAAATATAGAAAGACCGAGGAAAACGTGTCAAGATCAAATGAATTAAATATTGAATGTCGGTCACGTGAGGAGTCAGAGAAATCGATGCGCGTGCATGACATGATGTATGAATATTGAGGAATCGAGAGAAATATGTCAGGAAAGAAAAGTGTGACAGTCCATTATTTTTGCCTACCCCTTCGGGGAGACGGCGTAATGGTTAGTTAGTTAGTTATTTAATTACTTACTCGATTTCAATTCCTAATATCGTAATGCACGAGACTCCAGAGGGCCGTCGATCACCAGGACGACCACCAAAGAGATGGAGAGAAGGCTGGTCGTCTTCATCACAGGAAGAAAGTTGATATGCTGCATAAACAGATCGCAAGATCTACAATCAGAAGAAGAGGATTTCATGCACACTCGATATTTTGTTTTAAAAATATACTCAATTCATTGCAATAATTTTAAATATAAAAACAGAGTTATATTATTTTATGAATTCTAACTAATGCACTATTTCTAAATAAAAAGTGTCTTGTATAACTAAATATAGATATTTTAAATAAATGATATATAGAACAATAAGCATACCTTTGTACAGCAAAATTCTATAAAGCATGAAGAATCCTAAAAAGAAATGATCTTCCAAAATTCAATGTTACGTACCTACCCGAGTCTCACAATACTGGATCAAACCAGAAGCGATCGCGTGAGAATTACCTTTAAAAATGTTCAAGACCATAAAACCGAAGTGGACGGAACTCTATGCTCATGTTTTGAGATAAGATTGTAACAACATCGTAAATAAAAACCCTTAGAGAGTTCACCTCATAGACAGATCTGAATAAATAAATGCTGTCAATAGACTTGAAACAGAATTGAGGAAGAACGTTATATCTGAGAATTAGGAGGGCCGACCCTAATTGGTACGAATGGTCAAAAGATATAATTATATTTATCTAGATACATTAGATAATTTTTATTGTTTCGTATTTTTTTTAAATCATTTACATATAATTTGCGTGTAACTGGAAAAGCTATCGTGATTATGGCTTACGTAGAATTCCTTTTACCCTATTTCTTCTCAAACAATTGGTGCTTTGTTTATTCTTTTTCAAGCTTTGATATCTCCAAACGTAAACATCGAGGGAATAAAATATTGTGCTCTTATAATCCTTCTGCATTGTTATGGATTCCAGAAATTTCCATTTCAGATCATCGTTAGATAATTCTAGGTAATATTTTTTTACTATGCATAGAAGATTTAAAAGATTCGCGATTTATTTTGTAAAACTTGAATGTATATGAAAACGTAAAACACTTTTTTTGTTAAGAATTTCAAGTCATTATATTGTACTTAAATATTCCCCAGTCAGTTAGATAAAATGAAACCTGGATTATAAATTGTGTTTTACGAAAACATATGGATTTTCTTTCAATTATTATTTTGTTGATTCGCTCTTTGAATAATTACAGCGCGAACCAAATCAATGTAAAGGGTATAAGCTATCAGATTGATTCTCATGACATGTGATCGGTAGCTAATCTATCGCACATTTTATTGTCACGTGATTTGTACGAAACTAAATATAACTAACTAACTAACTATCACGCCATTTCCCCGGAGGGGTAAGTAGAGAGGATGGATCGCCAAAATGGCCTGTCCTGGCATACCTCTCGGGCTTCCTCTACATTCATACATCGTACCATGCACGCACGTCGATTATTCCGACTTCGAATGTGGCCGCCTTTCAGTAATTGATCCTCGGCTTCTTTTCCCACTCATGCTGCTTGTGTACAATTTTTTAACCATTCTACTCTCATCCATTCGTTCCATATATCCAAACCATCTCAGGGATCTTTTTTTAATTTTATTCACGATGCAGTCATCTGCCTTACATTTCTTTCTTATTTCATCGTTCGGTATTCTATCATACAACGTTTTCCCGCACATTCTTCTCAATGATCTCATTTCTACGGCGTTTATCCTGCTTTCATCCTTCTTTTGCCAGCTCCAAGCTTCACTTCCATACATGAGGGTTGGCACTAGAACTCCAGTGTGTACTGCCATCTTTGCTTAAGTATTATTGTATTTACCATTACGCTGATTTATTTATTTTGTTAATAAGTTATTAATAGGTTTATTGCCTACCCAAAATACCTTTTCTTTTCATTATTTCAGTATTCCTAACTAGCTTTAACAAAATATCATAATTGAGGTTTACATTATACACCACGAATCATTCGTTGTGTATAATGTAAATTGCTGCCATCTTCTGGTGGATGATGGCAGCAAGCTGCCCAAACCGTTCGACGATAAACACAAGTGGAAGCACACTAAATATATAATAATAAATACATTTTGTATAAAATAAATTGTTTTCATTATTTAAAATGAGCTTTTAACAAGAAATTTCAATTTAAAATATTAATTATTCTAACGGAAAATAAATTCTATATAGCTTTAATATATCTTTAAAACTATGTGAGAATAATAATACGTGAACAAATTGTCCAGAGCTCGGAAACTAAATATGTTAAGTCATCATTTGTTATGTTAAGACTTTGTGAGCGCGAACAATCGGTGTGCTTTAATTAATGTGGACTAAACAATGTAATCTCTAGCAATTAACAAACCCACGAGGTTGGCAACAAATCTTAGTGGTGATGTCGCAACGGCCCGTCTGAGTGTGAGAGTTCTCCCTTTGGCCGATGTGATTAATTAATTCTTATTAACCCGCCGGGCATACTGCCGTGTGGCTGCACAATCTGCGCGATTAGTCACCTGACATTTAAGTTGACCTTCCAGAACGATCCCTCGGGATTGCCTTCCGCGACGTATAGAGGGAAATTGCATTAGGGAGGCAACTACTTAAAAGAACTATTTTGTCCTATCTACTGAGCTGCATATCTCTATATATGCGATAAAATGTTCTGTATTCAAATGTAAAAATGGGATAGAGCTGTTATTATACAAGTACCCACATAATAATTATTATGATATTTTTTCTAAACTAATCCTTTCAAGAATCAATTGCATCTCAATAGAGACGAAGATCCAAATTGGAAACAGAATATGGTTGATCGAGGTGTTTACAGGACTTATGACCTGTCATTGGTTGGGTTAAGCGCACGCTTTATGTAATACAACATTCCACATTCCACCTTTTTCTTATGACCACCATGTCGGACAAATTTTTGGAAGTTGTATATATGTTAATCTGTAAGACCACCCTTTACATGGTAGTTTTTGCAATCTACGCACTAACGCCATCTATGAAGATTGTATTTTTTAATCCTTTCACTTCTCAATTTCAAAAGCATTTCGTATCTAAAAAAATACATTCAAGACATTAAATATATTTCCTTGTATCCAAACGTGAATTAACATTTTAAAGGTAATCTCTAAAATATGACATTTTCAAAACCTTTATTCGCAGACAATAATGGCATATTGTTTTGTTGTGAAAAAAACAATTACGGCACACTCTCTTCTTTTCATTTACTATTGATTAATGAATAGTAGTAATTAAATAAAACTTAAGGATCTTACTGATGTACAAGTATAAATTCAACGTATTCGCGTATCAAACTTTAAACTTAAACAAAGAAGAAAGTAAATATAAGAATGGCGGATTCGTGTAACTTAACCCAGTGATCTCTAAAATGGATACAAATGAGTCGGCTGTGCACCCCGCCTAAACGAGCCCGAGTACCTACCCAGTATTTACGTAAAAGGCTAACAAATAGTTAGCATTAATCCGCCGGGCGCGGGCAAGACTCCAGTCCTGATGTCGGTAGTTGTGGATTAGGTATAACGGTGGATGTTTTATTCATCGTGTCAATATTCTGAACGCCGAATAAAATGGCGAATGTAAATTTTTCTTCAAACAGGTACCCTCCGACCTTTACTCCGAATACTGATATTATAGGAAAAATATTTTTTTCCGAATATTGCGGTATCGAAATTTATTAGGATTTCGTACCTCCGAACATGCTCCGAATGGGTAAACTAATCACTTCGGGACCGCTCGCTGTATCGAGTGTGCACACATACGGATTTTGAATTCGAAAATATGCTTTTATTCGTATCATCTAAGATATTTGATCTCCGGCAAGAGTAACTCTTGGGCCTTTACCGACCTTATTTTGGCTCAAGAAAATACAAATCATCTATGTAAGTTCCTCCACGTACGCATCTACTGTACGCGTACATATCTTACGAATCAATAAATAAAATGTACCTACCTAATACATTGTGTTAACCTACTATCTAGTTAATGTTTTATCTACTTTGTATTAAATATTATACGTATTTATATTTTGTAGCGATAACAGGAGGGTGTTTCGTGGGGGTACTCAGTATTGTATCACACCCCACTATCTCGGATCACACGTAAAGTTATAAATTCAGGGAAATCTTACCTGCTTGAAATTCCCGCAAAGTGGAGGCCCAGTCCCCCGCCCGCCGCGTCCAGAGCCCCGAGCGAATGATTTATACCTTCAGTCATGTAGATTCTATTTGAAGCCAGCCCTCCCTACCCGAGGAAGGGCGCGGAGCAAATAAAATCCTGGTCAGTTTTCCGAAGGTACATAATTTCAATTTGAATCCGGCATCGACTATAAAGGCGGGCTAATCCCGACGGCGATAAATTGATTTAATTAATCGTGAATCTATTTCGAATCTGGTAAATTTATTCGCCGATTAAATTTGCTTTTTGTGCGCTAGTCATATAAATTTACTGCATCCACCTGGAGCGTTGTGTTGTCAAATATTCCATTGTGGGCGGGCTGCGTCCACCGTTTTAGCTTCGATTTATTTTGATTATAAAAAAACAAACAGGTACCAATACGTTTACGAGAATGATTAAGCTTTCGCAAACTTATTAATCGAATCCTGGCGCGTGCCCTGCCAAATAAACGACGCGGCTCGAGTCGCCAGCCCTTGCCCTTGCGCGGCGTATGGACGGATAGATGTATTGCACTTGAGAGACTTGACGTTCCATTTCTCATTTCCACCCTCACCTTCCTCAGCTCCTTGCGGCGACCACCGTGAACAATTGATTTTTGTTTACCGCGTGAAGTAGGGGAGGTATTATTATGTAGCCCCGTGTGTCCGCGGGAAAAGCTCTCGTATTTGCGAGGTAACGCGGCCGTAAACATATATTACGGACCAGTAATGTCTTTATCCCGTTTATTTATTGATCTTCGATATGGGACGATATTCCAATGGGCTTTTCAACTTTGACGTCTTATTGCCGGGGGATGAAAAAACGATTTATCTTTTCCGAGCTGCCTATTGCAGACGATGCCTCGTGTGCAGTTTTTTTCGCATCGTTGAAGTTCCTACTCTAGAAATATAATAAAAATGCTTCTCTACATTCTAAGAGACGGACATCTTAATATATGGAATTGTAGTTATGTCAATTATATTTTGAATTTGAGAAACAACAAAACATTAATTGTATATTTTCTAAACTCGAAAAGTTTTAAAGTATGTTATTTCATAAAATTAATATTAAAATTAATAATATTTGGTTTAGGGATTTAATGACATTATACATATATATAGTATGAAGAAAGTATCCCTTCTGTTTTCTTTTTTAAAAATGTACATCTTCCGCGAGAATGGCGTCAAGCAAAGATAAGTTACTAATTGAAAAATCTTCTGAATGAGATTCAAAGAAACAACAAAGTAATTATTATTTTGGAACAGCGCGATGGGCACTCGAGCAAATTTATTGAACGAGTATTTTTATTAGAATTCAATATCCTGTTTTCGAAACAGACGACCGAATATTATGGAAAAAAAATTCACGTAATAAATTATCTTCTGTTCCCTCCCGTCTCCGGCGAGGGGGGTTCAGATTAAACGGGACTTTTAAGCAAATTGCGTTTGTCTCCGGCCGACTAACTGGAGCCGAAGTGTTTGATAAATAATTAATCCTCGCCCAGGGAACTGCGATGAGAGCAGACGAAGTGCACAATTAGAACTGATCTCCGCCTAACGAGGCATGGGCGAGATGTGGCGGCCCTGAATAGGAAGACCTGAAATCTCCTTTGTATTTTTTAATTCAAAGTGAAAATGATCTCGATCCTTTTAAATGTAATCCCAAATTTATTTCGCACTTTATCTGCATTTCAGTTTCTGTGTGTTCCCTTAGAGTCGTTAAAAAACTTCGAGACGTGAAACGTGACAAAAAAAACAATTGAGTTATGGAGTATTAATCCATTACTTGAGGAAGGACAATAAATATACGCCGTACTTTTTTGGATTATTTTTAAAGATGTGTCAATTTAATTTATGATTTATGTGGTATATAATAATTAAATTGATCAAAATATGCGTAATTTGTCGGCACATTTCCTTGGTAAGAGTAATATTTGAATGTACCAACATTTAATGCGAAAAGAGAAGTACCCAAGATTTAGGAGGGGATAAGATTTGTTGCGAAAACAGAGTACCTATACAAAGTTTGACAGGTCGAGTTGTAAAGGCTTAGTACCAAGGGTGAAGGGGTAGATGGCACTTCTGTGCATCCCTTAATGAAAATACTAAATTACAGGTGGAGGGAAAAGACTCATCAATTTTTGCTGATCTTCAGATTTCCCTCTCTAGGTAGTACCAAGTACGTGTCACCGTCGTATTTTCGGCTGACGTTAGAATTTTCACGACTCTCAGCATTGTTCGCACTTTATGACATGACAATTAATTTACGTGCTTAATTTTACTTACGATATACAATACTTGAAATTGAGGGGGTTTCTCTACATACTTCAACCACAAAGTTTTTTCTTTCAGCAGCACTTTTTTTCTTTGTCGGGTCTATGGCAAGCTAGTTTTATTGAAATGGCCCTAAAAAGGTCCTCTTCTCGGTTCATTGTGGTTGAAGGTTTAGCTGATTTTGTGTCGTTTCCAGGGGCGCCAGGTGTTATAGTTTCATGAACATCACACGTGGGGGCACCTTACTAGCTTATTCCAGCAATTAATAATATAAATAACCTATGTAATACATACTATATGCCAATTTATATGATTTAATTTTTTTATTGTTTTCCGAAACAATATTTCTTCTTCTTCTTCCTCAGCCTATTCCCGTTCACTCCTGGACAAAGGCCTCCTCCATTTGCTTCCATATCACTCTGTCTTGTGCAGACTGCATCCAGGTTATTCCGACGTGTCTGTTCAGATCATCCTTCCACCGTAGTTGCGGTCGCCCTGCACTTCTCTGTGCCGTCCACGGTCTCCAAGTCAGCAGTCTTCTTGTCCACTTTTCATCTGAGCTTCTGGCTACGTGACCTGCCCATTGCCATTTTAGAGTCGCCACCCGGTGGATGATGTCAGTGACCTTTGTCTTTTTCTCACCGTACGTTCTCACGTTTCTGACTCTGTCTCTTAGGCTTATTCCTAACATGGCTCTTTCCATGGCTCTTTGGGAAACTTGTATTTTATCGGCACTTTGTTTGGACATTGTAACAGTTTCAAGACCATAAGTGCCAGAGCTGGCAGAACACAGGCTTCATAGACTTTTTTTTTCAAGTTGATCAATATATGGTTGAACAATATTTAGTTAATATTTAAGACTAGATTAATGCTATAAATTTATATTACGAACAAAAATTAACTTTATTTTTAAATTTGGATGCTGCACGTTTCAGTCCCCGGAGGATTAAGGCACAAACATCGATTTGATAATAAATAAAAATAATACGTGTTAGAGCAGTCTCTGCCGGCCATTGAAGCATTTTCTATGTTCACGTAAGGGATTTAAACAGCACGAAACAAAGAATATTATCCTCGTACGGCCCTTCGAGGAGTCCAGCTAGAGCGAGTCCCAGCGACAAGTCACCGGTGCGGCGCGTGCCCGGCGCGGGCGCGGACCAGAGGCCCGATACCCACGTAGAGATTGAAATACCCCCAATTCATTCTCGCCCAAGTCGGGAACAGGGAATAGACATAAAATATTCGTGTATTTTCTTTTCTTCTCGGAATATCTTCTCTTTCAACGACAGTCAATAATTTTATCGGGCGATTCTTGTCCTAAAAATAAACCATTCATAACTTCTCGCTCAGATTTTACTACACTCGCTTCAAATGCTCAGTTAAGTGTATACATTTGTTTATTGTTTTTTGAACAATGATGTAAACTCAAAGTTAAATAATGAATACGAATGAAAACGTCTGTTTTCTAAACTAACTAACCATCACGCCGTCTCTCCGGAGGTGTAGGCAGAAAGAATGGACTGCCACACTTTTCTTTCCTGACATATTTCTCCCAATGTTGTGGTAGCTTGTCGGTTAATTCTGAAATTTTTTCTTGAAATTAATCATCCCTTCATACATAAAACGGCCTCAATTTATATTCACATATATTTTATTTTAACTAACTAACTAACCATCACGCCGTCAGAAAGAATGAACTGCCACACTTTTCTTTCTTGACATATTTCTCTCGATTTCTCAACATTCATACATCGTGTCATGCACGCTCGTCGATTTCACTGACTCCTTACGTGGCCGAAATTAATATTTGATTTATTTGATCGTCCCACGTTTTCTTCGGTCTTCTTCTATTTCTAGTTCCATTTACATCGTTAACCTATACTTTTTCACCATTTTTTCTTCATTCATTCTTTCCATGTGTCCAAACCATCTTCATGATCCTTTCATTATTTTTGGCTGTTTTCTAGATATTATATTTTAAGAGAATTACATGTTTCGCCTTGCTAATTCATTATGAAATGACACATCCGATATTTTCTAAGCAAGGCGAAATATGTCATTCCCATAAAATAAGAAGCGTGTTAAGATTTTTTCTCCCAGTTTTATATATCCATCATACATTTTTCATTTTACTCTAACGAAGTATTCAAGCCTATCATACATCTGCAAAAAACGCGAATTATAAACGCTCTCCCCTTCATTTGAGAGATGTGCCTAAATGGAACCTAAATATAAATATTTTCCATTCCTTCGCTTTTGAGGAATTTGAAAATTGTTTCCTTAAAAATGTCTGCCTTGTTATTAAAACGTCCCTTCAAATATTAGTCGATTTCTGGCGAAAATAAAGTATTGAATTCCTCCGCCATGACTTGCTTAAGCCTCGCGGGCAAGGGCGCGGGCGGGCTCGGAGGGCGGGAGATGCAGGCCGACCGCCGGCAGTGCACAGTATACGCTGCCACTTGTATTTTGAATATTGAAAATTCCGCGCATTCCCAGGGCCGCTGTACTTGTTAAAATTCAAACCCTCACTATTTAGCTGCCAATAGTCATTATTATTACTTCCATGTATTTCAATAAAGACAAAACAAAGCTGCTGACTGTAGGCCGAACGCAACATCAGATGAGAGTAGTGATGTCAGGAGTTCCGCTAAAGAACACCAAGGAGTAGGTCTACCTCGTTAGCAAAATAACATGGGACGGTCGGTCTAAGAGCGAGGCCGACAGCCGTATACATCAGGCTAGGCTTGCATTTAATAAAAGGTCGAAAATAATATAATCGAATAATATAGACCTAAAACTGAGAATACTCCTCATCAAGACCTGTGTATGGAGTATCTTGATGTACGGCTGCGAGACATGGTGCCTATCCGAAAGAGATAAACGGAGACTAGAGGCTTTTGAGATGTGGTCCTAAAGAAGACTATTAGGAATCTCCTGGAGAGACCACATTACAAATGAGGAGGTTCTCCAAAGAATCGAGGGAAGAAGGCACCTGCTCAGGACCTTGTCCGTAAGGCGTGCAAGATAGATCGGCCATGTAATACGACAAGAAGGCCTCTTGCATGCCATAATGGAGGGTATGACCGAGGGGACAAACTCTAGGGGACGCCCACGCCGAGAGTACCTGGAGGACCTGTTGGTGGACGTGCGCTGTTCATCATATGCAGATTTCAAAAGAGCCGCACAAGACAGGGAAGAATGGAAGAGAAGAATAGAGGAAATTGCTGCAAACCAATCCCAGGATTGAAACCAGAGAAAGAAAGAGAGAGGGTATTACTAATTGGTATCTTGTAGCACAACTTCGTATTGTAATAATTATAATGAGAAATTACATATCTTCTCTAATTAAATTAATTAAAACCCATCTGAAACATTTTGCTTGCCAGCAAAAAAATATTTTATTCTGCACGGTTATCCGCGCGTCGGATATAATTAGTTTACGTTACAAAAATTAAACGTTAAAATATATACTGCGTATATAAACACACAAACGTACGAATCCGACCTTCTCCAAATTAGTGAAATGCGTATCCCGTTTTACGAATAAAAGGAAAAAAAAATTACCCTCGGAGATAAATATGAAAGCAGTAGTACGATTGTAAGTAATAACTTAACTGCCTACACAATAACCGCTTCGTTTTACACGGAAAACACCTTTCTTTGGAAAATACACTGGTGTTCCCTTTCTAACGTTTTCTCAAATTTATTATATTAACCCTTATGAACATAATAAAGCACATCTTTATAAAGCCGGGCTTAGGGGGTACTCGGAATTTACCTGCGCGAAAATAAAAATACAAATACCTACCCGGCCGCGTGTTTACCTGCCGAAGGAAATTCCTGTGATATTGCATAACTCTAATATCTCAGTTTCTTTATTGTTCTTTTTTGTCCACAATCCTTTGGTGGGCATGCGTGGCCCTTGTGAACTATCAGTTGTATCCCATTTCTAATTGTTAGCCATTTATAACCTTATATATTAAACAAACGCCGTTAAAACTGTGCATTGATTAGACATTTTTTAGTAGAAATTATTCAGATAATCAAATGATTTTACTGAAATCTCTTGATGGAAGTTTATTTTAAATAATAATTAAATAAAACGATGTTTTTTTAACTACTTCCACTTTTATCTTTATTTCGACAGCGACCGGTTTCGCCAGGCTCGCTGGTATCGACAGACTGGTGAAATTATTAGAAGTGTTGTGAAGAAATTATTCATCTTGACAGATTACAAAATGTGCATTATCAATATTAAAAACGTTGTGCCTACCTATAATATATAAATGAAATACTTATATAATGTCTGATTGTAACGATTTTATATTCGATAATACTGTAAAACGTAATAAATTTTAAAACACAAATGGCGCCTTTTTTGGAAAAATGCAAGTACCTACGTATTTGATTTAAAAATATATATTATATTATTATATAAAAAAAAACTTTATTTTTAAATAAATGCAAATCTGAATTTAAATCACTTGACATTTTGCTACTCAGTAAAACTGGGCATATTCTTGTTGTCTACGTGTATGGATTTCTAAGTTTTTAATTCTAAGATATCTCAAACAATTGAACATCCAAACTTCAATTTTAAATAAGCCGCTCTTTTACTAATGTAATCCTACTAGAAATAATAAGTAATGATTCATATTTTACAACAGTTTAACTATTATATTATAGCTCAACAGTTCGCGGTCGATCGCTATCTGCGGCTTGTTTGTAGTGGATGTGCGATATGATCTGTAAGGAAGTTACGGGAGTTGATTATGTGCCATACAAGCATCATTAGGCCTATCTGGAGACCTTCGCCGCCCCCGCCCGCCACCGCGCCCGCCCCCCGCCCGAGGCCATAAGCCGCGCATTTCCTCTGGAGTGAACAGATAAGAATTAACCTGAGCAGATCATGTCTCACATCGGAGGGTATAATATTGATTTGTCATCAACAGCCGAGAGCCTGGGCCGCGGCCTGGGCGAGTGTCTCTATCGGAATGGGAGAACAAAGAAGGGGCCGGTGTTTTTCTCGCCCTCCGGCGGATTTATTTGATATCCGGGATTTTCTTCTAACTCAGAAAACCCTAATAAAGTTTCGGCGCATTCCCTATATAGTTGGCATAGTAAACGATCGCTCCGCCGAATGAGACGAAATAAGCGATAGTGTTAAATAAAAATAGCTGCAACTGGCAAAAGAAGGATGAAAGTAGAATAATATCACTAAGGAAGAACCGGGTTGTCCGAAACATGTCTGATATTTAATTTTTTTTTAAAGTCAGTGTTGTATATACAAAGTATATAAAAAATAAAAAGACAAATAAAACATCCACAACACAATGTATGGCGAACATAGAAGAAAATAGAAGATAAATAAATTCAAATCTGAATCGAAATCACTTGACATTTTGCTACTTTTGGAAATACATGATTTGTTATGTATTTTTAAATAAAATAAATAAAAAACAAAAAAAAAATACAGTAGAAATGAGATCTCTTAGACGAACTCTGTGAATGATAGAGTGTCGAATGAAAATATAAGAAGTGCATGCGGTGCTAATGATGGTGTTATGAACAAAATAATGAAAGGATCATTAAGATGGTTTGGACATATGCAAAGAATGAATGAATGTAAAAAATATGATATGCTCTGCTCATATATATATATATATATATATATATATATATATATATATGTATATGTTAACGATGTAAATAGAATCAGAAATAGAGATCAAATAAATCAAATATTAAATGTCGGCCATGTGAGGAGTCAGAGAAATCGACGCGCGTGCATGACACGATGTACGAATGTTGAGGAAGCGAGAGAAATATGTCAGGAAAGAAAAGTGTGGCAGTCCATTCTTTCTGCCTACCCCTTTGGGAGACGGCGTGATGGTTAGTTAGTTAGTTAGTTAGTTAAATAAAAAATATTGCTGGTTTCGGATTCAGTCGACCTCTGTGTTGATAATAATTTTCATCGTCTTCCCACACGTAAATTTGCGAACAATCATATGTTGTGAGGAATGAAAACCTCAATTTGCTATTTGCGTACACGTAACTAAAAAGACAAAGTGATTTTTGGGCTGGTAAACGAGGACGGCTGAGCGTGAAGTTGAGTATCCACAGTTGCATTGGCGCGACAATATCCGGAAGAGTGCGGGAAGTGCCTAGATATAAATGGAACAGAGTAGAAAATACGAGAGAAGGTCTACGTTCAGGAGTGACGAAAAAAAACAAAGAAGAATTCAATTTGTATTTTCTTTAATGTTTCATTGTTTGTTTTCTCGCCATTTGCGACGCTTGCAGTATAACAATATTAATGTTAATATCAATAAAATTTTGTTGTTGCCAAAACAGATCTCCCCTACGTTAGCTATCACTTCTGCAAAGGCTTCTTTGCCTAGCGCCGCCCGGAATAACTCCTTCGCGCTCCTTATTCCGGTCCACTATTTTATGATGCGCAGCCAAGATGTTCGCCTTCGACTAGGACCACGGCGTCATTTAATCAAACTTAATAATAAATTCCCTTGTAATAGTTGTATCAAAAATCACCATTTCCAAATTATAAAGAAATTTGTAGTTCAGTTCTTCTACGTGGATAACCTAACAATAAAAAAAACTATAGAGAGATATGTGAGGTTGAGAATATTATAAGATGGAGCAGACAGCGAAAAAGTGACTGGTACGGGCATGTTCAAAGAATGGACACCACCAGACTCCCCTATATTGCATTGCATAATCAGCCTCATGGGACTCGTCCTCGTGGAAGACATCCTAAAAGATGGAAGGACAGCTGGGAATCTACCTCACAGGATGAGCAACACTCTGGAGAACAGATCACATAGGTCTACACAACAAGGAAGAAGAAGAAGAAGTAAAGAACCATAGGGAACTATGTAATACGTATGACAATCATAACCATTTTCAGCCAAAAACTCACTTAAGACTTTGTGGCTCTCAGTGGCACTAATTTAACAAGCAAATCTATTCAATATGTGACTTATTATATATCACATATATTCTATACTACAATCGTATTAATAAGATAATCATTCGCAGTACCATCTGAAATCGTCCAAGCGTTGCAATGGCTGAAGCCGCACGATATGGGTCCGTGTGGCACTTCCCGCCTGTCTTCGCACTTGACAATTTTGAGTCCTGCCACGTTGCGATGTGTTCGACTCCACGGCCTTAAATAAATCATGTTACATTATTTCTGTCGCCTTTGTTTTCCTATCACGCCCGCCCTACCCGGGGCCCTAGACATTTGTCAATAAGCCAAAGATGAATTCGTAAGCCAAATCGAGTCACTCGATGTGAAAGAACTAGACGCGCGTGCAGAATTACTTTTTATACACTTCTCAGAAAAAAACCTTTTTACGCACACGTAGGATTTGCCCCCTGTAATCTGGAGATGATGCTCCTGAAGGCAAGGACTCCCGTCCCGTCCTCGTGAAAAACCGAGCCATATTGAAAAATTTTCCCATAAATCGTTTTATGCTTTGTTTTCGCATAAAATTCGCATTTCCAAAACGTCGACCATTTTTCCACAACGGTAAATAGCTCTCTCCGTTCCGAGGTTTTAAAATAATATTCGGCTATTCCCGATTGGAAATATCTTTGTAAATTCATTTTAACCGTCCGAATGGAAATGTCCCGTACATTGTATGTAGAAGTACCTCTCCATGTAACAGTTTTACAGGCATAAATTTACTCCAACCTCAATAAATATTTACCCAATACCTTTCGTGCAATTAAAAAAATGTACGGGAGAAAAAATCGGTTCAAAGGGACAAAAAATAATTTGAAATCTCGGAAACATCAGTGAGTTGATTCACGTTCTGCGTTAAAAAAATAATGATCAAATTTCACACACCTGAACGTTCCCAATGATTTCATTTCGATTTATTTACGCTTTGTTATTTTACAATATAGATGAGAGCAATCAGTTTGAATTTAAAAGTGACTTGTTTTATCTCGACATGAAACATATTTTTATTTACTCCGATATAAAAAAGGAATTTAATTCAAATAATATTAGATATTAATAATGTACGTGATGTGTTTAAGCAATACATTATATATAATATTTTCATATTTTAATATACTGTATTTTCATTTATATTAATAGTATCCTTATTACAGAAGAAAGGTATACGAGGATATACATAGATACTAGTACGTTTTTTTTATGAATTAAAACATTGTTTTTTTTCTACTTTTGAATTTATTTCTCTCAACATGTTTCGAAGGTTTTACACATTCGTTCTCCCAATGATAAAGGTGTAAAACTTTCTCAATATGTCGAGAAAAACAAACTCAAACGTGTAAAAAAAACAATGTTTTAATTAATAAAAACAATTCGCCATTATGGAATTCCAAAGTGTTAACGCCTTAAACTTATTAAAAACTTGTACTGTAATAGTTTATTATACATATATATTACTTATTTTTAAAGTTGTCCTATAAAATTACAAAACAATTAAATATTTTTTTACAGATTGCCTGCATCTTCAGCTGTATCGCGACTCCAAGGACCGTTACAAGAAGGGGCAGACGAAGGCGTCCCTTTCACTCCAGCACTTCCTCGGGTTCGAATCCGGTTTCACCCTGGACAAGGAGTCCAACACCATCGCCATCATCTGCCAGGATGTCATTGTGGTGCTGGCCTTCGACACCAGGGAAAGGCTCATCCAGTGGCAGGTAAGAGTTATTTTGTTTATTAATACGGATTTATTGTACATGTAAATGTAATATTTGTTCAATGTTTGAATCCTACGAATTGGTTTGCATCAAGTCTAACATCTTTGCTGGTTCTTAGGTCGCCACTTGAGCCTTTTAATTTGGTAGTCTCCCTTAGCTTTCCACATTGTTTGTATACAACGGGTTATTTGAACCCAATTACTGTATATAACTTTTTAACTATTGATTCTCATGACATGTGATAGGTAGCTAGTCTAGCGTGAATATATTTCAATATCTTTGCATACACATAACATCGATGTCTATATGAGTATCAAAAAATACAATCTAACATCGAATGGAAAATTCTATATCCTATAAATATAGTATTATGAATTTAGAATCATGTTAAATTGAAAATAAATACTAAAACATTTTAAAACTCTAACAAACAAGTGAACGAATGAAATAATGATTTGTCCAGAGATAATATTTTCGTCAATCGAGCAAACAGACATTTTATTTTTCTTCGGCGCTACAACCCTTGGTGGGTCTCAGCCTACTCCAAGAAACGAATTTCTTTAAGTGTTCGTAACGTTGGTTGTTTTACGAGGTTAGGTTGTTGGCCTAACGCACAACCCCCTTACTAGGTGTTCCTTCCCTTAGCTGGAGGTGACCGGCTTTGTGGCGTCGAAAATCGCAAATCGAAAATCTTCTGTTAGCTGTGGCACAGAAAGACAATGATGCCAAAAAAATTGTTTAATATAGTGAAGTAATAGTTTTAAAAGCTCCCTTTGAATCAAATTCGCGCGAATCAATTTTTAATTACTTTGTTACCGATAATAAATAACATAGCATCCTACCACATTATAGAATATACTTTAATACGCACTGATACTTAGAATAATGTAAATATTCTAGGTGAAAATCTCCAGCAACCTGGGAGAAGGTCAGCAATTCCTGGTGCTGGTATCTTCGGCGCCGCCCAAAGCCAAAGCGGCAGCGGGACCTGCCAAACTGCATGTCCAGGACCGACGCTTCTGCCTCGCCTCGGGTGTGCCTCCCAGGCTCATTGGTATCTGGGAAATAGTGTCTCTCAGGTAATATTCAATCATTTACTATGTTACTTTTACTCTACAGGGATAACTACAATACCAATCACAGTATTGGAATGACAGTACACGAAAACTTCACTCCTTTAATTTGTTTTGATGTCGAGGCGTGTGCTTGTGTTAAGTATTATAGAATGGTAAAAAAAAAATCAGGCAGACAACAATGTACTCGTACAATGATACTTAAGATTACTGTAATACAAAATTAAAGCAAATGTAGCGAATGAGTAACAAATGGAGTAAATAACCGTAAGTGCAAGATAGGGGAGATGTAGGTAATGGGAGTCACTTAAGCGAGAATTGAAAAAAAAAAAAAACTATTAGTTAACTATTTATTGCTTAAGCCTTATTATAAACTTTAGTTATTAAACTATTAATTGAGATCACCTTTAATCACTTTGGGTTTTTACTTTTGGAACAATAATCATTTAAAAAAAAAACAGGTTTGACCACCATTGCCCACATCTGTTGGCAATGGTGATCAGTATGTTGGCAATGGGGGTCAACACAAATCGTACACATAATTGCAAGCTGAGTCCCACCCAGTGCAATCTGAATGAGCCCAAAGCCCACATGAAGTACATCGGAACCACATCTCATTATCTCGCCCGAATTCGCCGCATACAAGACATTGGTTGTCAGAATCTTCTGCATCATCGTTTTTGTCGTCCTGGTACAAGTCATCAGTGTTCATATCTGACGCTGAAGTATTGTTCGATCCCTGCAGAATTTTCTTCTATATCTATTTTTTTCGCGTACCTCTTCTGAAGACTCGAAAATGGGATGTTCATTGTTTTCGCGGCTTTTCTTATTGAATAACCTTGTTCATCGATGAGCTCCATGGCCTTTTTCAGGTTAGCTATAGACCAGTTAGCCTTATTTGTCTTTCTAGGACGAACGTTCGGTATCTACAAACCAAAAATAAGATTATTTTATCGAAGACAGGAAATGTTAACAATAAGGGTCACCTGACTCCGATTGCCTACATCGGTAAAAAAGAGAAAAATACCTACCTTGACATAAAAGTAAAAGTGATAGTGGTAAAATGAGTTTGAGATCACGATCTAAAATGCTTTAGTCATTACATATCACAAGTGCAAAAAGAAACACTCAGTAGTTTGATCCTTACCTTCGGATTTGTCCACTCGAAAAATTAGATCAGAAGGGCCCGAAAACTTGTTACGTCTACCACTCTCTAGCACGTGATGCGAACTGAGTAAGCTGCCTACCGCGGATGTTACCCGCAAACAGCTAGCGTATGACGTCACTGAAACCGCCATCACGCGTATTGTTTTCGATTTAAAGGGGTGACTCCCATTGCCAACTGACTCCCATTGCCAACTGACTCCCATTGCCTACATCTCCCCTACCTGTAGACACAAATGGAGAAGCATCCGCAAGGCCTTTTTAATAATTATTATTATATTATCAAATCAGTATTGGTATAAGGAGGTCAATTAATCCACAGGGATCAACCCTTTTCATCATCCATGACTCAACTTTATCGTGTTGGTACAATTGGAACAAATGTTAGTTACTTTTAAAAAGATTGTAATGATCATCTTTATTCATAGGAGATACGGCGTCGTCGAAGGAAGATTCTGTTTCGAGGGAGGGTCCCGCTGCGGGAAGGGAGAAGGGCTGCATGTCCTCATCACCGACCAGGGAGAAGAGATCACACACACTTTCGAGCTGGCTTCCCAGGGAAAACTCTCCTCCAAGAAACGACCTATGCTCAGAAAAATGTCAAGTATGTCATACTTGAATACATTATTTTATCATCATTTATAATTTTAAAAATGATTTTTTTTATTAAATTATTTTACGAAATTTTAGATGCAGAAAGTCCCAAAAAACAAATTCCGTACCGACCAGAAACAAGGTTATCCGACCTCACATCAGCTGATGCAAATCAAATGTGTAACCACATGAACAGAAGTATGTATTCGTATGGAGATGACCATTGCTGTTCCCACGACACCATGGACGCCCCTTGCGGCACCGTATCCCCGTACTGGCCCTCCGTGGAGTCCCAGACCTGCCAGCACGGAGACATCGACAGCAACTATGGCTGCGGAGACACCGCCTCAGTCAGCGACATGCAGGATGCCGTGCACAACGAGACGTGGGCGGGCGGAGGAGGGACCGTCTCCCTCGAGAGGTGCATGAGCTGCATCAGCAAACTGGGCGCCATGTCGCGCTCCTCCACCGTTACAGCCGCCATGACCCCATGTGCTGGCTCCCACTTCCACCCCGCCTGGACGATGGAAAGCGTCAAAGAAAAATCCTCAGACATGAATTCCCTCTCCTCGCGAAACAGCTCTGGCGGCAGCGCGGAATATTCCGTGCCGCGGTATATAGTTAATAGTTCGTCGACAAATAATCAAGAAAACATTCCTTCCCATGTATCACCGATCCCGAGTCAAGTGCCAAATTTTAACCAAAAGAAACCGCTCGAAGTTCCCGCCTGCAACTGTCCCAACTGCCCTCCAGCCAGGCCGCCCAAGGCTCTTCCGTTGAATACGATCAACATGAATTCAGATGGACAATCTAAACCGAAGAAGCCACCCATGCCGCTGCCTCTGGAACTTAACAGCGGCTGTGCATGTCACTTCAAAACAAATCCAATCCCAGACACACAGTCAAATAATCCAAAAGTAGGACCCTACGAAAATTATGACGTGCCAAAAGTACATTTTCACGAGGTTAGTATTTTCATTACTTATTCATAAAAATACATACAATCCCATCATTTTAATAATTGTATTGGTACTAAATGTGCATCTTTTTTATAAATATTTTATTTACAGGAGAGAAAATGCGACAACAATAAAGATCTAATGTTAGCTGGAGAATATTACGATACCCCGAAGAAGATAAAGGAATGCTTAGCGATGGAAAACATGTTCCAATTGACAAAAAGCAGTGCTCCCGGAATAATGACATTGAAGAAACCTTGTGGATGTATACTGAAGTTAGGCAAAAAAGCTCCAATACCAACAATTGTTGATTGTGATGACATAAGACCCCCAGATTGTCCTTGCCAGAGAGTAACAAATTGGGCGAATAGTTTGATATCCTTACCATATTGTCGAAAAAGCAATCAAGATGAGTTAAACTCAGCTCCTATTCACCCAAATAGTGAATGCAAGTCTTCGAGAACAAAGGAGGAAACTGCTTTATATGCTACAATAGACATTTCTAAAAAAACAAATAGAAAAACTACACACTCAGAATGCTCCTGTTTACCAGAAGATCCAAGTTGTAACAAGGACAATCAGTCAGAGACTTCCTCGAATTATGTTAACATTGACCCTTCCACATTACTTAAAGAACCTAATTCCGATGACCCGGCTCTGGCCAATTATGCCAATTTAGATTTTGCTCATTCCCTGGAATACTATGAGAATGCTAAAGATATGCTAAAGAAAGTTGGTATAACACAAGAAGAGCTGGAATCTTTAAAAAATAGTTTAGGCACATTATCTCAAGCAATGAAAGATGGAAAACCTTTCTGTGCTAAATGTGGACATCATCAAAATGAAGGACAGTCCTCAACAACATGTTCCAACGTGGAAAAATGTAAAAATGATGATTATTTACTAATGGAACCAGCTGTAGCATCTACTGGCAAACTTTTAAACGAAAGTTTACACAAATGTAGTAAAAATTTGTCTGGATATACACCGATGTCACCAATAACAAGCAATACGGCTCAAGCAAACAAAGTTTCTGATCTTAAAACCCGAGTCAGTAGACTCATTGTAGAAAAATCGGCCAGCAATCCTACACTCTTCGGTCCACCTGTCGATAGGAGTAGAAAAAGAGCTGAATCTGAAATGAGGATCCCAGGTTCCGCAATGTTGATGATGTTGAATTCTCCGAATAGTCCATATTCTAGAAAGCAAATAATGGACTCGACTGATAGTATCGAGCTAATTAAAAATCGTAAGAGGTCAAGTTCAGCAGATTCTTCTAGATATTTGGAGGACTTGAAAGAATTTGACAGTATAAGCAGTCGAACTACTTCTTCATCATTAGAAACTTTACGAAACATATCAATTGACAATCGCAGATCCTCGTCTCCATGTATCCATCAAGAAACTGAGCACTGTGAAGATAATAGTTGCTGTGTAACCGTTCAATACGAAGTTCACTCAACTGAAACACAGGGAGATATCACACCCAATGGTATTCCAATCCTGAGGAAAAAAGTCAAAGAAATTGCGCACATTAGGCGTTCTTCTAGCGTTCCATGTAAATCAGGACCCAATCGAGATTCCTCGAGTTCCAATGACTCAGGTGTGTCCACATGCTCTTTGAAACATCACGGAGCAGATTTTGCTGAATTTGAGTTGCCCTTAACAACATCCATGTCCAGCAGGAGGCATATTCATGCTTTAGCGCAAAGACAAATCAAAGGTCCCCACCCAAGTTGTTTACATTCGTCACTTCCAAGGAGGTCAAAATCATCCGATCCCCTCAGAGACCTGACCTTCCATTTCCAGAAAATCGTTATCCCAGCGAAATCTTCGTCTGCTGAGGCTGAAGTTCCTGTGTGTCCACCAAAGGCTGTAAAAGGTAATAAGTTATTTTTATTAATGGTACATTTAATGCTTTTTCAATCACACTGAAAATTCTAAATTATACTTCATGGTTAAATTTATGCAAACTTTATTTACAGGTGTGATCGACTCACATAGCTCAAGCAGTGGTGCCTCAGATATGTCTGACTACATCGAAACTCTCTCTATGTCGTCTCATAGTTCATCTGATACCCCTGAAACATTACGGTAATAAAAAATTCATAAACTTTCTTGATATAACATTGTTAAAATAGATGCATATGGAAGCGAAGCATGGAACTGGCAAAAGAAGGATGAAAGTAGAATAAATGCTTAGACGAATGTGTTGATACTCTGTGTATGGATAGAGTGTCGAATGAAAATATAAGAAGTGAATGGGGTGCGAATGATGGTGTTATAAACAAAATAATGAAAGGATCATTAAGATGGTTTGGACATATGGAAAGAATGAATGAAGAAAGAATGGTAAAGAAATTATATGTTAACGATGTAAATGGAACCAGAAATAGAGGAAGACCGAGGAAAATAAATTAAATATTGAATGTCGGCCATGTTAGGAGTCAGAGAAATCGTGGTGCGTGCATGACACGATGCATGAATGTTGAGTAAGCGAGAGAAATATGTCGGTAAAAAAAGTGTGGCAGTCCATTCTTTCTAACGGCGTGATGGTTAGTTAATTAGTTAGTTAAAATAAAATATATGTGAATATAAATTTAGGCCGTTTTATGTATGAAGGGATGATTAATTTCAAGAAAAAATTTCAGAATTAACCGACAAGCTACCACAACATTGCGACCCCGGTCTGGGAAGGAATACCATAGCATTGACCAGGCAATGCTCTCAGCTCATCCCACCGATGTCAGGATGTCCGGATGGATTTAATTTCACTCAAAAACCATTTACAATGATTATTTTCATTCCATAACATCGAGTACTATTAATTAAAAACTGTTTGTTGTATACTTATTGTAAATAAACTTGCGTTGTGATTGAAAAATTTGTACTATTGTGGGTAAATAAGACGAATAGGTCTCTACTGTAAGATTTCAAAACTACATCTAAAAATCTAGTCATATAGTATACTTATATATTTTAAAAAGTAATACTTTTTAGAAATGTCTTAACGGTGCAATCTATTTAATGCCAAATCTGCTGATCTTTATACCAAAATTTACATAGGATAGGATTTATTTATTTATTTTGTTTTTCTCTATGTCCATGTTGTCACGAGATATTTTTTACAAGATAATGTTATGCTTGCGGTATTATCAAACCTAGTACCTATGCTTGGATACCTAAGACATTTTAATTTAAATCTTTAATTTTAAACAGTTTAACCCAAATTTGACCCCTTGTCATAAATTTTAGTATAGGTATATCTACTCTATGGTTTTAGATAATAAGTAATCACAGGGTTGGATTCCATAGATAATACAAACTCTACTAAATAGCTTTTAAGACTGAAGGGAAATAAATACTTAGATATTTTAGCATAGAGTTTTACCTGTTAAACATTGATTTATCCATATTTTATTTTGTTAAAAAATTGTACTTTTGTTTCCTATAAAAAAAATTAGTCCTTCACATATGGTTTATTGTTGTCCAAACATCATGTTTTGTACCAGTAATACACACTGCAAAACATTATCTTATATTAAAAAGAAGACATGTAGAATCTAAAACTTTACTAAATAAAAACATGGACATAGATGTATTTGTATATTTACAGAATGTATTTTAATCTGTCAATGGAAGTGAAATTGCAATATAAATTGACTTTTGCAATACCTTTATATTTAGTTATGATAGCTGTGTACCTTAACATAAGAATATTAATTTTTATTTTTTACACTTGTTTCCAAATGTTTATGTTTTGTTAAGATCTCTTGGATATTTCTCATTGGTTACATTAATTTCTATATGTATATTGAATACATTTACATTTAATAGCATTTAAATGAGTACTGAATTTCTTCTAGTCGGAACATTGAAGATTTTTATACAACTTTTAGTTTAAAGTTTTAAAATATTTTATTACAATTGTTAAATTTTATTATTTTTTACTCACCTCAATATAAACAAGGTACATATTTAAACTACTTACCCGCATTTCATTAGGCCGTATTACCTACCTAATAAATGTTTGTGTGTACATACTTAGTATTGCGTATAATATATACAGCTAGATACATATACATATATAATTAATGAAATATTGATCACATATTCATAAATGTTTCAACAGGTATAAAATGTCCTAATTTTACTTCACATTTACATTAAGAATAATTAGGATAAAGAAGAAAGTCTGAATTAGCTACATATGTGAATGTGAGAAAACAAAATGGAGTGTAAAACAGAAGAATTAAGAAAGTTATTTTCTACAAAATATTTTTAAACTTTAGATTCCAAGTAAACTCTTTTCTACCGTGTCTAGAATCTTGGTAGTAAAGTAGCTGTTTACACATGTAAAATAATAAATAAAATTGTGTATGAAAAGTGTTGTAAAAATGGTAAATTTTGCAAGGGGGACAGTTAAAATAGTAGTTCATTTTTTCTGTAAAGTGATGAAAATGAAAGAGAAATTAATCTATTATAATTGGTCAAAAAAAAATTAATAAAGGATTGAATATAACTATCCATAATGTTCTGAGAAGGTTTAGAATGTGGTAGCATGCAATGCAATTGGTGTGATATGACCGAAGTAGTTTCTTAAGTACATATTAGAAACAATCCATGCACAATATATATCATCATACCAGTCGGAGCAAGGAGTAATTAATGTTTTATATACAAGTATGCATTTCTAGTATAATTTAAATTGTGAAACCTTCCTGAACTTCTGTAGGTAGACGCCCTGAGTCTAGGAACAAGCAATATAATTCGTGAGAGAAGCAACTTCATCACAAAAATTTTATATTTGTTGAATCATTTATGGATATTGGCAAAACTGAAAAAAATGAGCAATGTTATGTAGAAATTTCTAGGTGTATAAACTATAATAGTTGTACTAATGTCTGTATGAATATCTTAAGTATTTTTACTATAAAATATTGTGTAATCAAAAATTACAAATATGTATGTATGATAAATTAATTCATTCAATTTCATTTTAACGAAATATGAAATTCATATTAATACACACATATAACTTCTTTTACATGCATGTAACATTAATGTATTATAATAAGAGGCTAAGTATTACTACATATTTCCTTTACTTGTATACTACGTATTGCTAATTAAGGTATTTACCATCACAATAGTCTACTGCACCGTGTCTTTTGTATTACATTTAGAAGACTTCACTTCATATGCTGATAAAATAACCATTTTACTGGTGATTTCAAAATGAAATCCCTCATAACTCAAGTTTGAAGTCTAATAATCAACTTTGAAGCCCCTTTGGAATTGTAATCATTATCATTTTTTTTATAGAACCAAGAAAAATATTTTCATAAAACTTAAATTTACAGTACAGTTTGTAAGTCCATACTTTCCTTGAATTGCTTTCCGTACAATCAGGTGTATTTTAATAACTAGAATCGACACAAATTACACCGAAACAACTAAAGTCTATAACAAAGTTTCAAGAACTTAAGATTATGTACCTATTATGGGGATAAGACAACTTTATTTCTCAAATGCATAACAACATTTGTAGGATAATTGCATAACCTATTGATATGTGTATGTTATTGAAACTTGTATTATTGCACCATCATTGTAACGCCCTACTTGGAACAAAAACTTAAATCGTATTTTGGATATTGCAACTGGCTTTCACATTTGAGGTGTAGTGGTTATAGCAAAATAAATGTGTCTCAGTTATAAAAATATATAATCGATATCTTCAGCATTGAATGAGTATTGTATAAACAAAACATTTTTTATTAAACAAACTGAATTGAAATTTCTTATTGGTTTGTGTTGAATTTATGCATATTGGTGAGACCAGATGTTCACAACGCACAATGGTCATGTAAGAATAATTTTCGTTAAACAAATTTGTGTTGAAATAAAAACATTTATTGACAGATTTTAGCTCTGCATTTAGGTGAACAATGAATTGAATTACAAGAACTATTTATTTTAATGATACTATAACAAGAATATTACATATTATTTTAAAACAATACTTATTCAAGCTCTGTGAAACCATTTTAAAATTATTAAAAACAAAACCACAAGATGTAAATATGTTATACTGTGGTATATTGCATTGTAACAGTTATATAGTCCTGATTGCTACATGTAGTGGATACAAAATCATTAACTCATTATACTGACCCAATAATTTCAGTTGTAATAAATAAATAATTTAAATTTGTCTTTTCATTCCCACACTTTAAATGTCCTCAAAATGAACTAAATTTTAAAATAAATAATGCAATATTTACACAAAAAACCACCTTAATCTCCGAGACTTATCTACAAAAAGTCTACAAAACATTTGCCTGGATATCCTGCTAGTTAGCCAGCATGAAGTCATACAATATTAAACTATCCAAAGCAATTAAAATCTCTCATTTGATTTACTGTTTAGCCTCTATTTGTGTAGAATTAATATTAATTGGAGTATATTATTAAAAAGCTAAAAGACTTTAAATAAAATCTAGATGTATTGAATGCTGATCCCCGTTCCATAACAGGAAAAATGCAAAGTTAGAGAAAAAGTTTCCAGATGCAAAGGCTATGGTTAATCACACACACCCTGGCGTGGAGCCCAGATTGCAACCCTGTGAGTGCAGTAAAATAGTCCCCTGCAGGTGGGAAGAAAAAACAAGGCATTGTGAGTTGATTATGCATCGGGCTAAATGACCCCCTTTAAATGCTAAAATAATAAGAGATTTTCAAAAATTGGCTAATTAATACATGAAGGAAAAATACACCAAAAAATAAAATTGAGGCCCGAGGTATTTTGTAAACCGCAATTGAGGCAGATGATCTGCCCATTGAATTAAAGGGGTAATAAAAATAAAATTAATATTATAATTCTTATTCATATGCCCGTTGACTTCACTACTTTTGAGCCAGTAGATTTTTCTGAGGGGCTGCCCATGACTAAGGGTCACGGCATTCCAGTTAATTCCATAGATTCCTATTTGTTCCTTTCCATAGTAATTTCCTGGGAAAATATAATTGTGAGTGGTTTACTGTCACATTCTCTAATTGGTTTTTATGCACGGGTTATTTTTTCCCTTAGCTTGGTGGGTCCGATTATCTGGCACCAGACATTCGCCATTCAGGCTCTTACTATATGCTAAGAAACTGATGGTAATATCAGATGTCACATTGCCCAGGGTTCGCCAGACGTAAGGTTCACATAAGGGATTTACGTCTATTCACTATTCTATTCTATTCACGAGAACGCTAGTGAATAGAACTCGTTGGTATTGCTGCCGATGTTACGCAGTTTGATTTTTCAAAATATTTAATAGAAATATACCTTCCAGTAAGACGCCCTATCAATGATTAAAACCGCCTATTATAATTAATTAAATACAACACAATGAAAATTACCAGAGTAAAATATAATATAAAAAAAGATAAAGACAATTTTTCAATTTGAAAATATATATATTTATTATGTAATTAAAAAAACAATATTAACATTCAATATTTTTTATCAGTACATGTATCAAACAGAATAAAATTTGTATGCAATAAAGAATAAATTATACATTACTTTTAGGGAAATAGGGTAAAAAACCAAATTGCAAGAATAATAAAATGATTTTATTTCCTTAAATATTTTATGTGGTTTAGGATGTAGTTATGCTGCTTAAAAATTAAAGTTTCTATTTTATTAAAATATTATTAGCACTTACAGCAAACCTGTCTTAGTAAAATGCACTTAATCCAATATTATTAATTCCACATCCCAGAAATCAACATATTCAAGAAAAATTAAAAACTATTAAATATATTGAAATACTTATGTGGCACCGATAAAATAATAAATTAATTTAAAAAAAACAAGATAAACTGATTAAGTGATTGTATTGGGGCAATGGAAAATGATAAACATTAGTCGCTAGTAGAAATATTGGTAAGCAGTTTTATCTCAGATAGATCTGAGCATTGCTGGCCGTCTGTATCATGACCTTGAGGGAAGGCAGGAAGGAGGCCACGGCGGTAAAGTCTGTCCCACTTGCCAGTGCCGTGAGGGAGTTGAGCGCCCCTGCATAGTCCCCGCCCTGCACCATCTGGACGACGCAGTGAAGGATATTGGTAGCATTCTCCGATAGCTGAAATGAACCAACACTCATTCAAAGAATATTTCATAAACAGTTAAAACACAAAAGGAATTTTAATCAGTCAGTGTATAAAAATCGTTGGTTGTTCTCATTTCAATTTATTTAAGTTTAAATTTTTTTTTAAATAATAATATGAATCTGTAAATACAAATTAATAATAATAACAATAAGAAAAAGAGTCAGAATATAATTATAAATTGTAAAACTTACCCTGTGCTCTCTAAGTAAGTCATACAGGTTTTCTAGTTTTCGTTGAACATCATCCAATTTTCTTTTTATTTGCTGCAATGAAAACAGAAAAAAATGATAACAAAATAAAAACACAATCAGTAGATAAAAGTAAGCTAACATCTTACTTTCATACTCATTGAAGTAAAATTAAGATTTTAAGATTATAAGTAATAAAATCCAAATATGCAGTATACGAGTATAACTGACGAAGAAATATTAGAGCAAATAAGTAACAATTAAACCATCCGCACATAGGATATATTAAACTCCATATTAAATAATTAATAGGAATGAAAATATCTGTTTCTAGTATTATATTTTATGAGAATGACATGATTCGCCTTGCGAAGGCATTATCAAATATAATTATCTTGACTCGCTGTTTGAATGTGGAGGAAGCTAGAGAGGTATGTCAGGATAGAGTAGTGTGGCAGTCCATTCTCTCTACCTACTCCTGCGGAGAAACAGCGTGATGGTTTGTTTTTGTTGTTGTTATTGTTGTTGATTTGATAATACAACATATTTGATAATCCCGCAAATAAAAACAAGTGAACAATTTAAACATAAACATAGGAAGAAATTACTATGATGGTATATAAAAAGGAGAGTCAATCATTTCCTTGGCGTATCTTAGTCAGTAAAAATTTTGCTTCCCAATATAAAGGCTCAAGCCCATCAAAGAAAAAAAAATTTTTGCTTGTAGAAAAAAATATACAGTCAAACTTGGTTATTACGAGGAAGATAGGGCCGACTAAATTTGCTCGTTATAAAACATTACCCCGTTATATCCAGAGAAAAGGTATTTTTGAATGCTTACAAAAATACCCATCACATGAAGACATGAAGTATCTGTTTCCTCGTTACATCTGAGATCTCGCTATTTAGTAGTTATCGTAATAACCGAGTTCGACTGACTAACTAACTAACTAACCATCACGCCGTCTCCCCGAAGGGGTAGGCAGAAAGAATGGACTGCCACACCTTTCTTTCCTGACATATTTCTCTCGCTTCCTCAACATTCATACATCGTGTCATGCACGCGCGTCGATTTCTCTGACTCCTCATGGCCGACATTCAATATTTGATTTATTTGATCGTGCCACGTTTTCCTTGGTCTTCCTCTATTTCTGGTACCATTTACATCATTAACATATAATTTTTTTACCATTCATTCATTCTTTCCATATGTCCAAACCATCTTAATGATCCTTTCATTATTTTGTTCATGACACCATCATTAGCACCGCATTCACTTCTTATATTTTCATTCGACACTCTATCATACACAGAGTATCCACACATTCGTCTAAGAGATCTCATTTCTACTGCATTTATTCTACTTTCATCCTTCCTTTGCCAGTTCCATGCTTCGCTTCCATACATAAGGGTCGGTAGAAGAACAGGTTAGCAGGTGATATGAACGGTTGGGTGGGAATCCGTAGGAGTGGGTACGAGGAATGTCTGGGTACGTTTGGTGATAGACGAATAAATGATAATGGAAGGAGACTGCTTGAATTGTGTATAGAGTGGGGTCACTTTGTATCAAATACCATATTCGATCATAAGAGAATCCATGAGTTCGACTGTACGAGGTCTGTTCAAAAAGTATCGCGAATTTTATATTTTTTCAAAAAGTATTTATTTATTCATGAATATCTATTTTGTCCCCTTCAAAGTAATTCCCCTCGGATATAATACATTTATGCCAACGTTTTTTCCAATCCTCGAAGCACTTAAAAAAATCATTTTTGTGATCTTGTTCAGCTCCTCCTTCGATGCCGTCTTTATCTCCTCAATCGTGGCGTAGCGTCGTCCTTTCATGGGCCTCTTCAGTTTTGGAAACAGGAAAAAGTCACAGGGGCCAGGTCTGGGGAATACGGTGGCTGCGGCACCATTACTGTGTTGTTTTTGGCCAAATATTCGCACAAGCAACGATGTGTGAGCAGGGGCGTTATCATGGTGCAAAAGCCAGTTTTTGTTCTTCCACAAATCCGGGCGTTTCTGGCGGATTGCTTCGCGCAAATTGCGCATAACTTGCAGGTAATATTCCTTATTGACCGTACTACCCTGTGGCAAGAACTCATGATGCACCACGCCCCTGCAATCGAAGAAAACTGAGCAAAACCTTCACGTTCGACCGAACTTGGCGCGCTTTTTTTGGTCTTGGCTCATGCGGCAGCTTCCATTAGGATGATTGAGCTTTGGTTTCCACGTCATAACCATAAACCCATGATTCGTCACCAGTTATGACCCTCTGGAGCACATTTGGGTCGTCACGGACCGAGTCCAACATCTCCTGAGCAATGTTAACGCGATGCTGTTTTTGGTCGGCAATTTTGGCACGAATTTCGCGGCGACCCGACTCATGCCCAAATCATTGGTTAAAATCGAATGGCACGAGCCAATCGATATGTTTAGGTCCTCAGCAACTTCTCTAACGGTGATTCGACGATTGGCTAATACTATTTTCTTCACTTTATCAATGTTTTCGTCTGTTGTTGACGTGCTCGGGCGTCCGGCACGCTCTTCGTCGTTCATATCTTCTCGGCCCTCTGAGAACATTTTGTACCACCGATAAACGTTGCTTTGGTCCAAGGTAGCTTCACCATATGCCACAGTCAACATTCGAAATGCGTCCGCGCACTTTATTTTGTTTTTCACACAAAATTTGATACAGATTCTTTGATCCATTTTTTGGAATAGGCAAAAATCGAAGACGAGCCAAAACACATCCAAGCAAAACAGCTGTCAAAAATTAACTAAACATTCAAAATGGCCGACCTTATCAGCATAAGTAAGGGACATGAGTACCAACATAACGCTACAAAAAAAATCAAATATACGTAGCCAGCGGAAATTCAAAATTCGCGATACTTTTTGAACAGACCTCGTATATATTAATTTTCCGATTGATCTAAGCTGTTTAAAATAACTAATTACTTAATATTCTCAATCCAAAGAAACCCATAGATTAATTCAAAAAATGTCCTGAAATTTCATTTCATTCACTGTGAGTTTAACAATCAACAAATTTTACCAAAATATTACAGTGACATTTTAAAATTGAAATGTCCCTATTCTCACATACAGAGAGACTGACTTACGGGGTTATTGGTGGATTGAGCACACTGCGCACGGAGGGCATCGAAGACCGTTTGCATGTGCATGTGCTGCTCTGGGATGGGAGCCTTCGGTACCGGAGTGGGGGGCAGGGGCGGGGGGGCCGTCTCTTGGGGCATCTGCTGGACCGGCTAAACATGCATCACAGAAAAATAATTATAAATAACAGATAGAGAAATTTATTCTATTATAGTTATCGTACGAATAGATATATAATAGAAATTTATTCTATTATATATCTATTCGTACGATAACAGAGCTTCCATAAGTTGCAATTTGGAAGATGAGGAGTTGGAGCCAAAATCAAATTTGGGCTGTAACACTATCAAAGAATGACAAATATATTAAAATTTCAAAAAGAGCGAATAAGCACTGAAATAATTCACACTGAAAGGTTTACCATAATTTAGATAGATGACTGTACTTTTCATAAGACAAAGTCGGAAATATATTTTTAAAAACTTTAAAATTTTTGTGATAATAAAATGTATCCCCTATTTCTTACATCTACACTTTCTTTGACCATAATTCTTCCGATTAACCATCAATTCAATAAGTTTAAAAAATTCAATAAGGTCAATAAGTTCTCGCTTACAAAAACCAAAATAATTACAACATTTATAAGGTCTCCTAATAGTCAAACAACATTTTAATCACATATTTTTCAAATATCGTGCATTTTATAAAAAGTAAAAATACACAATAAGAACGTAGAAAAGATTTTTTTTTAACTGTTAGTAATTATAATTAAATAATATGTAAAACATTAATAATAAAAATTCTCCTAAGTTACATAAGTTACATAATACATAACCATGCTTGTTTTTTTTTTTCGTTCTTATTTTTGTAAATAAAAATGTTTTCTCAATATAAAAAATATTGAAATACATTATTTCTACATTTGATTACTTTAAAACTTTAATATTTCAGATATAAGAAAAAAGAGAACTTACCATTTGATTAGTCGGTGGTAAGGGGGCGCCATACCCCTGATTCATGGGGTTTCCGAAGCCCTGATTCATGGGTGGCCCATAACCTGGGTTGACGGGGGCACCAAAGCTCTGCGATGGAGGAAGCCCCCCTTGGGGCCCACCCATGGGCAGCTGCTGGGCGGGAGCCACACCAAACAGCGGGTGGGTAATGGGGGCCTGGCCAGAGAAGTCCTGTTTTGGCTGTTCAAAAGTATTTAATTAGTATTTACATATAATACTGCTCACAAAGCATCTAATGGAAATAATCTATTGTGTTTATTCATTTCAGTGATGTAGAAAAATTCAAATACTATTTGTTAATATGAGTCGTATTAAATAAAAATAAAAAAATAAACAAAAGAAAGATAAGAATGAAATAGTAAAAATTATTGCACCTATTATGTCTGTACAAAATAATAACGAGAAATTTACAAAAGCAACGCACATTGTAATACACATATTGTTTTACTAAACTTACAATGTTTGCATTTTGTAAGTGATGTGAGTGGGAAGATGCCAAATATTGTGACGAAATGGAACACATTCAACATGCTATTATAACCTCCACTCCACAACAGTTTAATTTAAATAAGGAATAGTAGTAACGCAGCAAATGTTTTGGGATGAAAGGTTCATATTTTAGGAACAAAACAAATGCAAAACTAACAGCTATCCACACTCCACACTTTGGAGAGAGTACCTCTGATTCGGGGTGTGAGCGAGAGTGTGAGATAATGTGTCCCCATTGGCGTGTTCCCGCATGTTCTGCAGACATCTCTTTCTAACGTACATATACACATATATTATATTTACGATGTAAATTCAAATAAACTGAAAATAAGTGAAATTCTAATATGATCAATTTGGTGCATTGATGAAGAAATAAATTATGTCATATCCGCATATTCATTTTTTTTTATGTCCCTCAATTAAGTTATACTTTATAGGCTAGATATAATATTGTGATGATAAATTAATACCACGTCAGCTAGTAGTATTGCTATGAAAATAAACAATATTCATCGCATTTGTGATAATTGTGGAACTATTATGACTCTTAACTCACAAGACACAGGAGGTTCTTCCTAATGCATTGACTTTTTTGGTAATTAGATTTTTAACAACTATTGTGTATTAGTTCTAATAAAAAAAATTAACTAATAAAGGAACCCTAGAAAATAATCATTTTCTATTCAAGCGAAACCATAGTATTGTTTTAATAAGCTGAGGTTTTAATTAAGACAATGAAATACTGAAATCCATGTGTTGTGACATTGTCTATAAGTAACTCTGGATTTGAAGCAATTCCTCGAATATGTAATCTGAGATCTTAGGTATACCTGTGTCTCTTGGTATCCTTTTGACAGACGTTTTAAAGATAGTTGCATACTACTCGAAAGATGACTGCAACAATCTCTGAAACTTTAGTCGAAGAGGATACCAAGAGATACGGATATACCTGAAATTTCAGAGAACCTGTTTCTACCAATCGTGAAAATCTACGCATTTATATGATTCTCTGAAGTATGTACAACAATCACAGTGAAACCCGGATTTTTTGTCCCCATATTTAACATTTTCCCCGCCAACTGCGTTTAATTATTTCAATCCCGATATATTTTAGTACATTTTTTACCCGCTCTTAAGTTTTATTTTTCCCGCAATTAATGTCAAAAATATTCAAATGTTTTGTTTAATTTGTTGCAAGTTAATTATAATATTTTCTTCCTTTTAACATCCGTTTCATGATAGTTCAAGCGTTTGGGGAACTAATCTATGTGATTTAAAAAAATATTAAATGTTTTTTTTCAATACCATTTACATTTTTACTCCATTTACGTTATTTTTTCTCAGTCCCTTAAAAAACGTAAAATACGGGTTTCACTGTATCTAACAAATGGAGAAAAAAATAGTAATTCAGATTAAGTTTTTATTTTAAATCCCAATTAAGGGAATTCAATTGTTCCCTTGGGCAGGGAAAAAAGATGGCAAAAAAAATATAATTTTTTTTATTAATTTATTAAATTTTAAGTTTCAAATATTTATGAAATATCCATTCAGATTTGACGTCAAGGTTCATCACATTTGTTGAACTCAAACAATAGTTTTAATATGAATGAATATTTACCTGAGTCTTGTGTGAAGTTGTTAGAGCTGGAGGATCATTCCATCCTGGTGCCGATTGCTGATACAGATTGGTTTGCAGAGCATCGCCTGCCACTTCGGTATTCCGGTAGTAGCCTGCGTTAGCGCCACCATTGTACGAGCTGTCATTGGGGTTGGGCACACTGGGATACCCAGGAGCAACGGGGTTGGGAATCAGATTGGGTACCAGCGGGACTAGCGGGGGCACAGAGTTATTGGGCTGCACCGGATTGTACGCGGGGGCCGGATTGTAACTATTGCTGAATTGAGGATTATTGAACGCCGCCTGTCTATTGCCAAAGGCCGGCTGGGTGTCAATAGGATTGAGAGGGAAGGAACCCACTCCAGATTGGACAGACGGATCCCGAACATGTTTATTTCGTCCCAATAAACCACCTGCAATTAAGATACAATAAATGACCATGAAATAAAAACAAATGATTATAAAGATAACAATTGCTCCGAGCATAAGATTGCAGATAACGTTTCACTTTACTTATGTAATTCAGTTATTTGAATAATTTTACCATGTGACGAGGCGCTAGTGGGTCTCGGTGGCTGTGCGGTGATAACAGGTTGCTGCGGGAAAGATGGCGGTGGCGCTGTCAACTTTTCTACACCACCTTTATAAAAATATAAAATGTCTGAATCCAACACAATTTATAAAAAAGAGTAGCAAAACTATTAAATACATTAATCTCCTTCTTCTTCTTATTCTTAGTGTAGGCTTAGTGGCCTGTTTCTTAAGAGGAATTGGCCTCCTGCGAAGTCGACTCCCAGCTTTCAATCCATCTCTTTGGTGGTCTGCCCAGGGGTCGTCTACCATGGGGCTGGCCGTGTAACACAATGAAGGGGAGTCTGGATGGATCCATTCTCCTCACGTGTGCATACCAGTATCTTCTCCTTTGCCTTCGCCACCTAACGACATCCTCGACCTCGCATATCTGCCTTATCCGTGTATTCCTTATCCTCTCTTGCAATGTCTTGCTAGATATATTTCTGAGCGTCGTCATTTCTGACACTCTGAGCGTGTTTTTTACATTATTCTGTATATATGAAAAAATCGCACATGATTAATACGAATGAAAACATCTGTTTTCTAGAAGTTTTGTTATAGTTTATCAGAATGACATGTTTCGGCTTTCTAAGACATTATCACATGTTTGACATTTGATAATGCCTTAGAAAGGTGATACATGTCATTCCCATAAACTATAATAAAACTTCTAGGAAACAGATATTTTCATTCATATGAATTATTTAACTAGTTGCAACCAGTGAAATATTCACGGAAGTTATATTTTCTATATTTTAAAAGCTTGGTCCACTTTACAATCGTAATCAGTAATAAGTTTTAATTTTTAATGTAAATATTTTTTTTCCGCACACATTAAAATTTCACAATTAACAATACTAAATTCTTCGCCTTTTGTTTTCTACACTTCTGTCACACAACAATAATCAGATCGAAATTCAAAATTAGATTCAGAATCAGAAATAAATTTAAAGAACTATTCCTCTCTCGCTCTCGTGTATTCAAAATATTCTCATACTCTTTCTTGATGACTTCCGGATTTTGCCTATTTATATTATGATATAGAGTTTTACATCATTGATCAAGAAACAATAAATAACTCTCACATGCATAATATGAATTATGATCATTGTGCTCTCCTTTCTCTATAACAATCCTATTAAAATAAACAAATTAGAAATATACGCACTTGGATTATAAATTGGTGGTTGGGTCACATTATTAACGTAGGGCGGCTGTTGAGCACCCGCTCCCCAGGGGTCCTGCTGCGTCGCCTGGTTGTAGCTAGAAGTGCGGACGCGGTTCCCGGCAGCCCACTGATTCTAAACATAAATAAAAACGTTTCAAAATAACAGTAAGTAGTAGATAGGATAACCAACATCTCAGCTTGAATTTGTTAGAACGGTGCACAATATAATGCCCATTTAGTAAAAACATACATATTCAAATCGTGCACTCATTCCAAAACATATTAGATCATATTATGATTTGAGAACTTGAAATTAAAAAATATCTAAACTCAACGTTGTACATAAATGAAGACTACAGGGGAAAAGCAAGGAATGTCAGTAGAAGGTTAATTTGAGTAAATTGAGAATAAAGCTAATCAAAGTCTATATATTTCTTAGCAATTAGCAATCGATTATCTGGCCATAGTCGACGACACACATGATTTTTGAATATGAAAATTTTACTGTGGATAGATACGTACAAATGCCGCAATCATAAGAAAATTAATAATTACCACACATATAACATATAACATATAACTTTTCGTGATTAATTATTCAAATACCTCTACTTGAGATGATTCCAAATATTTTCATATAAATTAATTCAATTAAATCGATTATTCTGTTTTAAAATTATGTTCAGAAATCATAGAGAAAATACGATATACACAAAAAATTTGTAATTAAAATTAGATTTATTTTATATTATGTCTTTCTTGCTTCTCGTGATTAATTATTCAAATACCTCTACTTGAGATGATTCCAAATATTTTCATATAAATTAATTCAATTAAATCGATTATTCTGTTTTAAAATTATGTTCAGAAATCATAGAGAAAATACGATATACACAAAAAATTTGTAATTAAAATTAGATTTATTTTATATTATGTCTTTCTTGCTTCTCGGCGCAACATCCAGGTGCGGATCTTGGCCTCCTTCACAACTGTCCTCCACTGGTTTCTGATCCCAGCTATCCCTCTCAATTTTCCAGATCTTTCCAATTTTCTCCAATGTGGGTCTTTTTTTGTCCTTAAGTTCATTGGGGGCCTCCGAGTTCCGAGGCAATTGTGTTAGTATTCGTAATCATGTGTTCTTTTACCATACAGGATATTAGGCCTGCAATGTACCCTCTTCTTTATCAGGGCTTGGGCCAGCAGCAGTTTAGAAAACAATTTCCTCGTTGCAGACGGAGTGTAGAGTATAAAACGAATGTGCGGACACAAAAATGTATCTAACACCAAATGTTAACTTCTCACTTATCTGTATAGAATTAACTAACTAACTAACCATCATGCCGTCTCCCCGAAAGGGTAGGCAGAAAGAATGGACTGTCACACTTTTACTGATGCGGCACTCCAGAATAGAATTAATAGTAGTAACCAATACCAATAAGAATTTAATAATTGGGCATCAATGAATTTCTAAATTTATGTTATTTAATTATTTATTGCAGTGATACAATGGGTTTTGATAGTTAAAATGCAAAACAATAAACAAGTAATGTTCAACCTGTACAGGGGCCTGGCGGGGAAGACTTGTCCTGGCTGCGGAGTAGGGGTGCGCATACCCCAGGGCGCACTGCAGGCGGTAGGTCAGCTCCTGGTCGGGCAGACCACTGAGGCAATGTAGCGCCCCCTCGAGGTGCCCCTGAGACGCCAGGCGCATGGCATAGCTAGTCAGCAGATTGGACAACTTGCCAAATGCCTGAAAATTACACAATTCTCAACAAATACTCAACACATATAGTAAAAAAAAAATGTTAACCAAAAAAGATAAATATATAGATCTTCATCCACCCGGCTCATCGAAAGCAGACAGAGGTCATCAGCATAATCAAGATCCTCCAATTGGGTATCATGTATCCACGAAATGCCACGAGGGCTGACGAAAGAAACTAATGCAGTGATCCTTTCATAATAACGGCTCAACAATCGTTAAAAAGGAATAAACAATAACTAAACAAACACTCCAAAATGATTATTCTTCTTCTTCACTCGAAGGTCCCTACGACGTCAGCTATCACCCTGGCGTAGACCTCTCTGTCCTGTGCCAGACGTAACTCCCCCAGCCCCCGAATTCCGAAAATGATTATACTTTTTAAATAAAACTATAGACTGTAAGTTCACTGCTCTTTTAAAATATATAACTATTTTTAAGAATGCAAAAAAAAAAAAGAATACTGAATAAAAAGGTTCAAAATTAATAAAATATGATACAGTATGAATTACTCGAGTATTTGTGTATTTTCACTATAAATCTACTAAGTAAAGGAAGGGTCCGCAATAAACCAAATATTTATTGGTAAAAAAATAATCTGAAAAGAACTTGGTACCTGCACAGGTCGACCGCGAGTGGCAGCGGCCAGGCGGGCAATGAGCACCATCTCCACCACACGGGTGAGCCCCTCGGAATTGGGCGCTGCACCCTCGGCCTCCAGCTGCTGACGCCAGCGCGCCACCAGCGGCTCTACACTAGCACTGCAGAGGTAGCATAATACCGCATCGCTGCGCAATTCACTATCCGATTCCTTCTCTAATTTTCCACCAATAATCTCTGAAAAAATATTTATACATATAGAGCAATGCTTTAACCGCCCTATCTCCAGGTAACTTTCCGAGAAACGTGCTTAAAAAATCACGTTTTTTATTAATTAAATTTAATTATAAATTTATTTTATTTTTTTAAATTGCGAAACGTCAAAAACTCGACCGCACACTTTGCCTGCCCCTTGTGAAACTATCATACTTGTGAAGACTTGTACTCAAGTGCTGTTGGCACATGCGCATATCCCTAACACCTTCTACATTTTAGGTATATTACTTTTTCTCAAGCGCGTACGTGATACATGATAGCGCAGAATGATACAGTCAAAGTGTGCGTATCACGTACGTTCATATGCATAGGGCGGTTAAACACAAAAATTCAACTAGCTTAATTTTTAATCATAAGAAACTGTTCCACTGCTAACTGCTCTAGATGCCCCAGAGCATGAGGGTATAGAATTGGACTTTATAGTCACATGAAGACTGTCTTCTTCGGATATGAGAGACAGCCATTGATGATGATGACTTCCATTTAAAATCAGCATTGGTAAACAAATAGGATATAATACAGAATAGATTGATGACTCACCGCAGACTTGGTACAGTTGATCAGGCGAGCAATGAGTGAGAGCAGCAGCCAGGGCAGCTCTCCAGGTGGAGGGGGCGGTGGCGGTTGCCAGCTGTGACCAATCACCGCCTGCCAGTGCCCCGGCTAGCCCCCCCACCGGGCCCTTGGAATCTGACAGATAACGCCACTGTGTGCGCTGGAGGAGATCTCCACCACCTAAAACAAGTTAATAATATAATTACAAACATCAAATATATTACAAAGGAAACAAGATTTAACTTACCATAAAAAGTAACATAATTATTAAGCACATATTATTACTTCTCAACATCAAGTTTTTCAAAATATATACATGCGATAAGTGCTACCATCCTTAATTCGTTTTGAGAAAAAAATGGTAAGACTAAATAAATTACATAATACAATGTTCGCGCGTGAATTTAATGTGAGCTTTCTCTTTCTCCCTTGCTTATTCAGAGGAGTGTGTGAGCAAAATGCACTACTTGTTGCACAGAAGGTATTCTAATTCGAACATTTACGATTCATCTCTTTGACAATGACAATCATTGTCAGCATTTCTCAATGGTTTTCCAAACAATATATTGTTGATTTGCATTTTGTGGGTTATATGTATGTCATAAATATATGATATTTAAATATGGAATAACATAAATTAGTAACAATAATGAAAATTTACGTATATTAAAAACCTTAGTAAAATGTATTGTAAAAAAACTACTTAATAATACACACCTGTACTGGCAATCACCAGAGCATCCGAAGTTCTTCCGGCTTCAAGACAAAACTCTACAGCAGCTTCAATATTTCCACTCAACAGAGCCTGACAAATAAGTCCTTCGGAATCTAAAAAAATTGTAAATGACAATTTAAATTTTTGCTGAGGCACCTTAAAATGATCATAAAGGAATTTACCTCAAACATATTTTTTTTAACAATTTTAGTGGAAAATCAACATGTTATTTTGTGTTTTAGTTAATACCACCTACCATCTCCAGTTGGAATGATAAATTGTTGCGCCGGTGTTATCTTAGGTTCCACATCATTGGAGATCTTGTTGTTCTGGGCAATTGTGTCAAATGCGGCAGCTCCATCAATGCCCTGTGGGTGAATGCATAAATAACAAATGTTTAAAAAATATTTTTGTTTACATATTTGGGTGTTCTATATATTCAAATGATATTCATTTGAGGTGTTGTTGAAACTAACTAACTAACCATCATGCCATTTCCCCGGAGGGGTAGGCAGAGAGGATGGATCGCCACAATGCTCTGTCGATTATTCCGACTTTGAATGTAGTCGCCTTTTAGTAATTGATTAATTTGGTCATGCCATGTTTTCCTCGGTCGTCCTCGGCTTCTTTTTCCACTCACGCTGCTTGTGTACAACTTTTTAACCATTCTTCTCTCATCCATTCGTTCCATATGTCCAAACCATCTCAGGGATCCTTTTTTAATTTTATCCATGTTGCAGTCATCTGCCTTACATTTCTCTCTTATTTCATCGTTCAGTATTCTATCATACAACGTTTTCCCGCACATTTTTCTTAGTGATCTCATTTCTACGGCATTTATCCTGCTTTCATCCTTCTTTTGCCAGCTCCAAGCTTCACTTCCATAAATGAGTGTTGGTACTAGAACTCCATTGTGTACTGCCATCTTTGCTTCTGTGGATATGTTTCTATTTGCAGTAATGACTTTGAGTGCGCCATTTAATTTATTCCCAGCACCAACCCTTCTTTCGATGTCTTTCTCCATTTTTCCGTCTCTTGTAAACATGCTTCCCAGACACGTAAATTCGGTAACTTGCTCCAATTTCTCGCCCATCGCACTTATATCACAAATCGTCATACATTCTTCCTTCTCGAAAACCATCACTTTAGGTTTTGTTGAACAAAACAGAAAAAAGATACTACTAAGGTACGACATTGATTTCAAAAAATGTATGATTTAAACTAATTATAAACTACTGTATATCTTAAACACAGGGGAAAAAAGTTTAAAAGTATTAAATTTGTTAGATATCCTACAGAAAAATCATAAATATTGTATAAGAATAAAACATTCCGGCTTTTATAATCAATAAGTTCGATGCCTTTGTAATGTGGATATATTGCAGAATGTTAAAAATATCGTGGACAGAAAGAATCACGAATGAGTAAGTACTGCAGCGAATAAAGAACGAAAAAGAAATTATCATGACTATAAAGCAAAAAACTGGAATACTTTGGGCAAGTCATGAGAAACGATAAATACAAAATGATGCAATTAATTTAATCATATTATTTTGTATCCAAGATCTTCTTCTTTTCCTGACACTTCATTTTCTCTTAATTTTAATTTGGATGACTGATTATCCAAGGCAAAATTAACAGAAAACAAAGTGTCGAGAAGAAAATTCTGTCTAGAAAACCTTTGAGAATGGTTAATTTGCATCACAACATCCCTGTTTAGAGCTGCTGTATCAAAAGTCAAAATAGCCATGATGTTATCCAACCTCCGATTGGAGATGAACAAGAAGAAGAATAATTAATAATTAATATCCATGAGAATGAGATATAAAAATATACAACTATATTTATATTACACAGAATCCGGCTTTAAAAAATATATTTAAATTAGCACATGCAAAAACATACATATTAAAATTTAAAAAGTCAAATTATCTCAAACATTTAAATGTAATTCATTAATTCATTGTAATTAGAATAAAAAAAATCTCCTAAGAAAACATAATTTAAAATTGTATGGACAATTTTAGTGTTAGTACAACTTTATAAATGTTAACGTGCAAAACAAAAGTGTGCAAACATCCTACAAGAAAATGGCATTCAAAAATGTCCGCAGCATCTTACCGATACATCTGTGCTAGTGTCAGTGGACGGCTCAGCCTCCGTCTCGGGAGACTCACTCTATGTGGACAGTAGGACGGGAATGTCATGTGAAAATTAGTAGTGCGAGATACAAAGAGTAAGTTCAGGGTACGGGAAGAGGGCAAAGCTTAAAGCATAAATACTCAAAGAATGGATTGAATTTTTTTAAACAACAAAATCAAATAAAACGAAGGACTTCCACAAGGCACTGGAATATGTATGTGAGACCAAAAAGGGTGCTACTAGCAATTTAAGCAAGTACATGAAGAATGATAACTAAAACAATTATATTTCCTTTATTTTCACAAACGTACAAAAAAAAAATTGGAAAAAGAGTCAACTTGTTTGATGTATATAAATATTACACATCCAAGAAACCAAATATAAAATTTAATTTCTTAAGTAACGATATAAAACTCCACATTAAGTACTTATTTAACCGTTTGTGTGCTGGGCCGTGCTGGAACTTTTTTCATAATATGTACTAAAATTTGTTGTAAAAAACAGGGGAAAAAATGAAAAATTGGGATGCTAAATAAAAAATCATAACTAGCGGACGTAGCGCACCATCCGAATACCAGAGAAATACTGCGCGAACGAAGTTCGTCGAAATATCGACGATACGCATTCAAACGGTTAATATTGATGAAAAAGTAAAAAAAAAAAAAATTTTATAAAACAATGTGGCGAAAAATTACTTGTATGGTACCATTTTTAAAATCACAGGAAGAAATAGCCCAATTATGCCTAAATGTAGAAATATTGAATGCGTAAATGACAAGTATATGGACAATATTTCTTCACAGTTAAGGATGATTACGCCATTTATAACATCGATTCTAAAAAAAGGTACCATTAAGGTTATTTTGCACCATCTGTATTATACGAGTACATAGGGGTGTTAGTTGAAGTTTGCGGTTTTACTCATAGATGTCGCTAGAGATACGTATACATTTCTATGATTTGGCATCTATGTCATATTTTTCTATGGACATTAACCTTCAAAAATACACAAGTTACATTCTGCCAAAATAATAGTGTCATAGTTGTTTACCTCAGTGAATATGTCGAGTTTCGTTCCAAGTAAATCGCATTTGCGGCATTCGTTGCTTTTCTTATTTCATCAAAAGAAAAAAGCAGTTGAAGCTCATTGGTTGCTGGTAGAAACTTATGGTGAACATGCTCCAGTGATTAGAACATGTGAGACATGGTTTCGTCAATTAAAAAGTGGAGATTTCGATTTAACAGACAATGAACATCCTGGTGCAACGAAAAAGTTCGAAGACGAGGAATTGCAGGCGTTATTGGATGAAGACCCAACCCAATCGCAACAACAATTGGCCCAAACACTTAATGTGACCTGAGGAGCAATTTGCCAACGTTTAAAAGCCATGGGAAAGATCCAAAAGTATGGAAAATGGGTACCACACCAAATGAACGAGAGACAAATCGAAAATCGAAAAACCATTTGTGAAATGCACTCACACAAGAACACTCTCAAAGCATTGAATTGGGAAATATTATCGCACCCGCCGTACTCTCCAGACCTTGCCCCGTCCGACTATCACCTTTTTGCATCGATGGGACACTCACTCAAGCAGCGCTTCGCCAATTTTGAAAAAGTCGAAAAATGGCTCGTCGAATGGTTTGCCTCGAATGAGAATATTTTTTTTTGGAATGGTATCCATGATTTGCCTCAAATATGGGCAAAATGTATTGAATCCGATGGTCAATATTTTGAATAAAAAAAAAATTTGATTCCCTTGAGAATTAAGCGTTTTCTTTATTGAAAAAAACGGCAAACTTCAACTTACACCCCTGGTAAGCGGTGACATGTTAAACCTTACTAGGATATTATCAAATATCTGTTCTAGCGAAGGTGAAACATGTCAATAGGCTACTCACTTTCATATATTCATAAATTTTAAATAATTTCTACTACCTATATAAAAAAGTTGATTTGCGGTTTTATATAAGTATATGTGTACAGATCTGATATCATCAATATACATTGTTACTCCAAAACCAAATATAAATATAAAGCTTGCGGGGCAAAACCACAAAAAATTGTGTTATGAATTAGATTTAATTCCAACAAATGTTATTTTACAAATATTTATTGCGTTAAAAACAAAAAAGTAACATTTATCTTACCCTGCTTAGTCCGGAGAGACGGTCAGTAATTTGGTCCACATGGCTATCAATATTATTCGGTTGATTTTTAGCATTCAACTTGGCAACCAATGAACCTAACTTAGCACCCATATCGTCTTGTCTGAATCCTATAATACCAAAATCTAATTAATGAAATTCATAAGCCCGAATATATTTGACCAGATTATTATGTATCATATGTAGAGAAAAGTTATGTCTGAATTATTTTATCTAGTATTTGAATTCTTGTAGAAAAAAAATTATGAAAACATCTCATCTTATCGATATACTCGTATTATGAAGTGTAGTTGGAAGCAGATTACTACGTATCATATGAATAAAAAAGCTAGTGTCTTAATTATTGTATTAGAATTTTAGTAGAAAATAAAAGTATGAAAACAGCTCTTCGATATACATATTGTGAAAAGCGTTTGTTAGTTGGAAGCCGCACAATTAAATAATACCTAAAAGATTCAGCATTTCGGCCCTTGGGTCCAGATCGAAGCTGGCCTTGAGGAAATGCCAAACATATTTTTCATGCTGACTGTCCGTCTGGTTGGCCTTCTCCAAGCAGTGTTCCGCCAATAGAGCGGATGCCCCCTCCGAGTTGGCTGCCCCTATCACCTCCTGCAGTACTCGAGCCTGCTCAATCAACTCCGGTTCAGTTGATACCTGATAAAAATTTATATATTTATGTCAAGTGATTCATTTTAAATATTATTAATGTTAGCTTTGTAGTCTCACATTATACTTAACATAGTAAAAATTAAGAGTGCAGTGAAGGAGTATCAATATCAATATAAATCAGTAATTCGTTGTTGAACCAACCATCGCGCCATTTCCCAGAAGGTAGGTAGGCAGAGGGGTTGGACTGCCACACTGTTTTATCCTGACATACCCGTTTTATTTTGAGTTTAGATTCATACACGGTGACACACACATTCCTCGACATCGAATGTGGCCACTATTTAGTAATTGATTAATTTGGTTTCCCATGTTTTCCTCGGTCTTCCTTGACTTCTTTTTCCATTTAAACAATTCTTCTCCCATCCATTCTTTCCATTTACCAAAACCATCTAAGTGATCCATCCTTAATAGGAGGCATTCATTTATCTTAGGTTCATTAATTATTTCTTCAATTGGTATTCCATCATACATAATTTATCTGCAAATTCTTCTTAGTACATATCTCATTTCTAAGAAATGTATCCAACATTCATCCTTCTTCTGCCAGCTACAAGCTTCCATACATAAGGATTAGCAATAGATGTCCATTATACGAGTACACTGCCATCTTAGTCCAGTCAATATATTTCTATAGGCAGTGATGACTTTGAGTGTAACATTTATTTCCCAACACCAACCCTTTTGATATCTTTTTCAATTTTGCCTTTTTTGTCTAAACGCATCCAAAACATATCAATTTGATAACTTGCTCCAATTTCTTGCTATCTCCACTTATGGCACAATCTGTACATTATTTCTTTTCAAATACCATAACTTTAGACATAAACACACTCATAAGGTTACTCTAATTCCAAAGTCCATATATTCTTGAAAACATAAATAAAATTCTTAATTCAGAAAAATGTATTACTCCCTTCAATTTAGTAGGCAGGTATCATGAGATCTTCTCACTTAGATATCAGTAAATGGGTGTGAAAAAGTAATAAATTAAAAAATAAGCCGGTAGGTACTCACCTGACTAATGTACACTTGTCTGGAAGGAGGTGTATTATTTTGGACGGACTGATTTTCAAATGTAATCAATTTTCCGCCAAACTAAAAAAAAATACATTCTAATTAATAAGTTTACATCATAACATGAAAAATATACCTATAATTTATTAATTTCAATATTTATTACTCCAAATGATGCTTTAACGGGTCTCCTCATCCACTGTGGAGGCCGGGGCAGTATTTGTGGTGAGGGTTCCACTTCCGTGTGGACAGGGACTGGTGCTTGCTGGAGAGTCTCCATTCCAGGGAAGGAATCCATTATCTTATTTGCGGTAGCCACCTGAAGATATAGCACACACCGAGACATTATTAATAGATTGTTGTAAATAATTTATAAATAAAATGTATTTATTTCAATCTTTATGGTGCAGTATAAAATACAATATTAAAACAAATCTACATAAATATAAATCTAAAGTATATTCTTAGAATATTAAGTATATTTTTATGTTGAATTGTTAAACTATACTCACCGGTTGATGATGAGTTCCCCCGTTGATAGAGAAAACTCCAACGTGACCATCATTGCTGCAGGTGGAGATCAAATTGGGATTTTTAGGGCACCAGGACACATCATACATCCACTGACCAGTCGAGCAAACTTCCAAAAGCAATTCTCCACCCTATTAAAACAAAAAAAAATCAATTAATGAAATGGTAATCTTGATGCAAATGAACGGAACAGAGAACTCGCCCAATAAAAGGGGACTACATTTAAAAATTTCTCAATTAGCTATTCTCCAATATTTTGGACATGTAAATACTATACATTGTTATAATTTAAATTATTGGACATAAATATCGGAATAAGCTTTTTTACGAACCGTGGAACTATTATTAGGATTCCAACACAATACTCGTCCATCTTTACCCGCAGACAAAAGCAAATCAGGATCTTGCTGGCACCACGAAAGAGAGAGGACACCTTTGTGATGGCCTTCTAGTGTCAGCAGAGGTGAAGTAGCCAATCTGTAAAACCAAAATATTCACGTATAAATTATGTACCATCTTAATATTTTATATTGATATAAATTTCTAATAAGAATGCTACATGAAATTTTTATTCATAATAAAAATAATATAAAATTACCGCAAATCCCAGAGTTGAATCACAGGACTCTGGTCGTCTTCTGATGCTATACACAACTGGGTGGCCACTGAAGGATGCCACGCAGTGGACTTCCATCTTGTTCGAACTTGAGCATCACTGGAAAAAAAATAATGCAAATTAAACATTTAATAGTAAAACAAAAATCCGAGAGCTTAACATATGGTATATATAATATGAATTAACATGTAACCTACCTTAATTTAATGATTGGTTCATTTTTTCTCAAATCCCAAACAACACACCTTGTTGAAAATGCTGAGGCTAAAATATGCTGAACCTGAAATATAACAAAAATACACCGTTTTATTGTGTATAGTATACTGTAGAGGCATTGAATTAAATAAGAAGAACGAGTAATAATGAAATAAGTAAAAAGTATTATTATGAATTGACTAATAATATTAATAAAAATGTACGTTTTCTAGAGGTTTTATGAACTTTTATGAGGGTGACATGTTTCGCCTTGCCAAGGCCTTGTCAAACGTTTTTGCTTATACATCATCAAAGACATTTGATAATGCCTTAGCAAAGCGAAACATTAAATTAGTCCCGTATAATGTAATAAAACTTCTAGAAAACAGATATTTTAATTTGTATTAATTATTTAATTGTTGGATCAACAATAAATCACCTGTCTATTCCAAGATAAAGACTGAACGCTTTCCAATGGCTGAGATTTGTTTCCAGGAGCCATTGGAGTACTAGTATTATTTAAATCCCAAATATATATTTCACTCTCTGATGCTCCAGAAGAAAGCAAATTATTTTGGAAAGGATTTAAATCCAAAGCAGAGACCGGACCTGTGATAAAAAATATGATCACAATAAAAAAGTAACTTATTAATTTTTTTAATTCAATATTGTATACATATATATAGCATACCCGTATGTTTTGTATTAGAAGCAACAAGAGCTTCCTTCTTCTTCAATAAATTGTCTACATTGAAGAACTGCAATAAACCTCCATCGCACCCCCCCACTATAACTCCGCTTGAAGACCATACTAACTTTTGAAACCTAAAAAATACATTACCAAAAGTTCAGCTATCATTCATAGACATTCTTTATTTGTTTATTAAAGGGTCAATCTGTTTACATATTTAAACAACTGTTTAATTGATTGAGGTTAAACACAAATACTTACTTGTGTTCGCTGGGGATGGAGACTTTCTGTTCCATTTCATATCCAGGGTCACCAAGGTTCATGGTATATAGATCTAAGGAAGCACTGGAGCTAAAGGAAGCATCAACATGCTGGGCCGCCGAGCCAGTGGCCAGCATCACGGGGGTGTGGGGCTGGGGAGACCACACCACGTTCACCGTGCTCTCTAATTCCTTCACCTTCATCTTGAAGGATTGGTCAACTAAAAATTTTAATAATTGATTCCTGATATCATAATAAAACTTAATTATCATAAAAATAATAAAGTATTCAAATACAACATGACAAAAATATCTAGTTATCAACATTGTTTCATTTACATTATTTGGATATACATACATTTATATAAAAAGAAAATGTAAAACATAAAATTTGTATTTGTGTATATTATCCAATGTATATTTGGAAGAAAAATAAAAATATAGAACTTAAAACAAAATGCGTTATCTTAGGTATACATATGGTATATATGTTTTTTCAATATAATCAATTAAATCACTCATTAAAATTAAAATAAAAAAATAATGGAAAACGTCTTTTTTTTTGGTGCATACAAGGCCATTAAAAAAACGCATTACACATTAGTATTTTTAAATATCAAGCAACATTATTTAATGATATATCGGGTTCTTTTTTATATAAAACGTTCTACCCAACGTTACAAGACGCATTAAAAATGCAATATTAATATATATTAGCGTCAAATTGGAGATAAAACATTTAAAAATACGAGCACAAGTCAATGAACTTGATACTAATCAAAGCATATATTTCTGGGGTAAGTTAACCAAGTGGAAGAAAGTATTTGATAAAATGAAATTAATTAATGAAAGTATCGTCTATGCAAATGATTTTAATCATGCGTACGTCAAGACCGGGCTTCAACATTACCGCATACTTACAGTACATCATCGGCAAACGAATAATATTAATTAGATCGAAGTGATGACATCACAAATCTCAACTAAGAATAAGAAATGACAACCAATGTTATATAGGTTAAAAACTTCAAAGAATCTTCCATACAGTTATTTAAAATGATTAAATGCAATCTAACAGTACAAAAAATCATATATTACTAAAATAATAAGAAAAACGTTGATTTGTTGACACATCATCGGAAAGAACCGACACATCAAAGAGATAACAGACGAAATCTAAATTACATATTATTTCATAAAGCAGTTTTGATAAGCAGGGTTAAATAAAATAAATTAAACAATTCAATAATATCCAATAAAAGTTACTAACCTTGTTGATATTTTAGAATATTCTCAAAAACCAAATGCCGAATATCTGACAGTTTAGTCTAAATCTTAACACTTCCAACGTGGCCCAATCGGCATAATCACTACCACTACAATACAAAAATAATAATAGTTTATTAGAGCCATCTATGGCGAATTTTTCGTACTAGTAATGTTTAATTTCAATAGATGCCACTCTTCGATGTTTTTTTATGTGTATTTTTTTGTTTTGACATAAAACAAAGTGACAGTCGAAACGTCAATTTTGTGTTGTTATTTTATCACTGGTTATACGTTTCAATATACTTACGTTATTTTATACTATGTAGTTAACCGAACACTTCAAATCCTCTTGATTCTTTTCTTTTTATAAAACAGACAAAATGGTTGAAGACAGAGAATCGACTCATATTTCCAAACCAAAGGTATTTTATATCGTACAGCAATTTTCCAACATTCATTTTATTAATGTTATTGTGTACTATTTATTGCCTTCCGTTTATTCAATATTAACCTTCCAATATCAACCTTTTTTAGAATAAAACTGCCAAGCCTAAATCAGTTTACCTATGGACTGTCAATGATGTGCAAAAATGGTTAAGGAGGCACTGCAGTGATTACTATCCTACTTATTACGAACGCTTTCTTAATGTAAGTTTAAAGTTTTGCTTTGTTTTGTTCTTAATATTTTTAATTTTAATGGTCTTTTCACTTTCACACAGTATTTTATCAAGTAGTGTTTGAATTTTCTCCTTGGATAATTACATCATATATTAATAAATACGAATGAAAATGTCAGTTTTCTAGAAGTTTTATTATATTTTATGTGAATGACATGTTTCGCCCTTCTAAGGCATTATCAAATGTCATTTCTGTGACAACATAAATCAGACATTTGATAATGCCTTTGAAGGGTGAAACGTGTCATTCCCATAAAATATATTAAAACTTCTAGAAAACTGACATTAATGTAAACAATAAATACATCATATATTTTTATATAAATGATGTATTTATACATCATATATTATTTATTGTTCCTTAAACTATTATTTAAAACTCTGTATTAAATCATTAATACAAACGAAAACATCTGTTTTCCAGAAGTTTTATTATAATTTATGGGAATAACATGTTTAGCCTTTCTAAGGCATTTTCCTCATGTCCTATGTTCCTCACAATATGTTCCTCGCAAATCTCCTTATGTTCTATGTTACCCACAATATTATTGCAAAACCATGAGTTATGAATCTTTTTCCTACTCATATCAAATAAAATTTACTATCCTCGTGATCTCTGGTCAGTAATATTAAAGTTACGAAAAATAATTGTGTTTGCGCTGTTTTATTTTTTATTTTTCTTAAATGCAGAATAACACTCACATTCCCATTATTTTTTATTTCAAATTAGGGAACCATAAAATATTTACCACAGTTCAATCATATTATTGTATAAATGAAGACTACAGGGGGAAAACAAGGAATGTCAGTAGAAGGTTAATTTGAATAAATTGAGAATAAAGCTAATCAAAGTCTATATATTTCTTAGCAATTAGCAATCGATTATCTGGCCATAGTCGATGACACACATGATTTTTGAATATGAAAATTTTACTGTGGATAGATACGTACAAATGCCGCTAGATGGCATTATTACATTTATTTTGAATTTTAACTGACATTCCTTGTTTTTCCCCTGTAGTCTTCAAATATGATGGAACTGTGGTAAATATTTTATTAAATTCATACAAAGTTTTTAAAAACCAATAATATAAGATTATTTTCTATTGCAGCACGAAATTACAGGACGTGCCCTAATCAGAATGAATGACAACAATCTGATGAGACTTGGCATTACCAATTCAGAGCACAGAATTGCTATTTGGAGAGAAATTATGAAAATCAGATTGAAGACTGACATCATGGAAATTAGAGACATTGAAACCCGAAAAAATTGACTTTCTTATGATCGTCCTAATATTGTAAATAATAACTCATGACTTTGATGTACCTAACTGTTTATATTGTGAACATATAATGATATTAATTTTGTAATGATCTTGTTCAACAATAGTTAATCAATTAATACATAGAAAGATTGTGGTTATTTTATTTTTTTTAATTTTCTTCATCTATATAAATATATGTAATGATTTTATTAAATAAAGTAATTTTATTTATTCATATAATAGTATGAGTTGATATCTACTAGACTACTGGTTATGACTTTCTTTTAAAGCAGCAATCCTCTGTGTGTTATAATATTTTACAGAATTCTGTTATCGAGACAATAATTATTCATGGACTTATTTTCTTTGTGAAGATATATATTTGTATCTATAATTTTATAAAATGAATCTAATTTACTACTTTTGTTTTTAATTATAACATAAAATATATTTAAGTTTGTCTTTTATTTTTAGTTTGTGTTCAATAAAGACCTAAAGTTTTAGGTATATTTTTATTCTTTAAAAGTTTCGGCAACCATTACATGATTTATTTACATTATTTTCATTATTATCTTGTCCCTGGATCTATCAATGCGTGTACACATTCGGTTCTGGATCCTCCAGGGTTTCCACGATAACTCAAGTCCTGGTGGTAAAATGTCCTTGGACAACATTCAGTTTAGATTTGTGATTCTTTCTGTTTCATACAATATTGTTATTTTGAGAACACTTCTAAAAAAAACTTTACAATATGACTAATGATTATGGTTTCACATTGATCATGGGCAAAATGCTGCGTAACCGGTGCTTCACTGTTAGTTTCCAAAACTAATAAAGCAGATGACCGAACCAGAAGAATAAGAACTTACAGCTAGCCTATTTAATATTTAAACAAATATTAAAATTTCATATGAAGCGCTCACTATATTGTTAGACATTTTAAATTTACGGATATAAACAATATATTGATGGTTTAGGTATTAATTTTGTAAAACTCCATTATTCATTTATACTAGTAAACACTATTGTTTAGTGGTTTTTCTTGGATTTAATTTATGTAAATTAAATCCAAGTAAAACCACTAAACAATCGTGTTTACTATTATAAAAAATGTATATTCTTCTTATTCTTCTTCTTCTCCTTATAGACCTTTGATCTGTTCCTGAAATCAGACTGGCCTCCTTTGGGAGGTTGACTCCCAACCATCTCTCCATCTCTTCGGCGGTCTTCCGGGGGGACGGCAGCCGGCAGGAATCTGATGGGCCACAGCGTGTGGGATTCTGGTGGGATCCATCCTCTGCATGTGCGCATTCCAGTATCTTCTGCGTTGTCTGCCCCATCTCAAGACATTCTCCACCTTGCAGATCTCGCGGATGGCCGTGTTCCTCACCCTATCTCGGATAGTCCTTCCTGCTATCATCCTCAGCGTCCTCATCTCTGCCACCCATACTTTAGCCTTCGTTTTTGTGGTATCCACTCTGGTCTCAATCCTATATGTCAGTATAGGCCTTAAAATATATATTAATATATGTTTATTATTTTATCAATTTAATCAACGCTTCATATTTTAACCACAGAATGAAAATTATAAATGATACCAACTAGTCACTCTTGTACCTAAGTTTCATCAGGGCAATATAAGAACTTATGTTCTGGAGTTCTTATATTGACCTAATTAAGCTTGGGGTACAAGCGAAACTAATTGGCTTCAAATATAATTGCCATTCCATTGTTAAAACATAAAGTGTTTCTTTTATTTTTTAAATTTTACTTATGCAAATGTTAAGCCTTTTGGCCATTTCCATGGCACAATTTCAACTATGCTGTCGACAGTGCCATTGCCACCCAGGTGAAAATGTTTACCTATTAGGGAAAGAGATTGAAAATTGACAGTGGTTGAAACCAAAAAAATGTAAAGCGTAGCTAACAATTATGTTGTCAATCAATGTTGTTTCAATATATTTTCGGGAACATACTCATTAATCATTTGGAATGTTTCTTTATTGTGTCAATTTACACAGTTTAATGATATGTATATATAATTTTATAAATTTATTTGTAATTGAAATGAATAATCCGGAAGGTCCGAAAAACATGATCATATCAAACCTAATTAATCGATTAGGAATGTATTATACGTATATATAAATGTAATTTTGTTATTATAATATATTTATGTTGGTATTTGAAATTTCATTGTAGAAGTTCATTTTAAATAATTAAAATAAAATATATAGAGTTTTTCATTAAGAGCGCTCAAACTTTGAAATGAAATAAAACAACCTGTCTATGTGATGTTGCCCCAATTTTTTTTTAATTTTAAAGAACATTCAATAACATTATGTATGGAATATATTTTTGGCCAAATGGCCGTCGTGGCTTCGCTACCGGTGGTAAACCTGGTGGTCAAGGGTTTTTTTTAAATAAGGACGCTCGATTTTGGCAAAGCGATTCTGTCAAATTTGACAAGAATACTTATTTAACCTTTCACCACGGAACGCTACACGCTTCAACAATGCATTGAAAATGTTAAAATTTCTTATCAAATCCGTGCTCTGTTTGCCAATTTATGGCATTCATGGTCGTCCTGCAGAGTCCACAATACGTCGTTTAATGCACAAATTTGGGACTCTTGTGGCTTAAACTGGATATATGGATACCGATAATATATATATGGTTCCAACAGGACGGCGCTACGTAGCACACAGCGCACGCCACGAGGAACATTCTACAGGGCGATTAAAAATGGAGCGTCCTTATTGAAAGACCCTGTATTAAAAATTTATTCTTCTTTCGGTGCCGTGTCAGGTCCCCCCAACGTTGGTGATCACTGCAGCAAAAGCATCTCTATCCTGCGCCACTTGGAACAGGTTCTGAACTCTTGTTATTCCTGTCCACTCTTTGATGTTCTGCAGCCAGGACAGCTGCCTTCTACTAACTCCCCGACGTCCTTCCACTTTACCCATTAATATCAGTCGAAGGAGGTGATATTTTTCTCCCCTCAGCACATTACCCAAATATGAGACCTTTCTAATTTTCACACTCGACAACAGCTCTCCATTGGCTCTGACTCTCTGTAGTACGTCTGCATTACTGACCCTGTCGGTCCACGGTATACGTAGCATTCTGCGGTATATCCACATCTCGAACGCTTCCAACCGGTTCATTACATTCACTTAGAGTCCAGGTTTCGCAGCCATATAGTAGAACAGACCATATATAACATTTAATCATTCTTTGTCGAAGTTTCAAGTTAAGATTATCGTTGCAAAATAATGTTCTCATTTTATTAACTGCACCTCGTGCAACTACAATTCTGCATTTTGTTTCAATGTCCGGGTCAAGCGCTTTGGTGACAATTCTGCCATGGTATTTTTTAAGGATTTCTTAGTAGTAAATAATTAATTTTAAAAATTATTAATGGTGTATATTTAGTTAAATTCCAGTTAGGTTTATAGCTTCGACCAATTTCGGCAGCTCGATGTCAAGTGGAATGCATAAGTGGAATTTATTATATTATAACTAAATATATACCATAAAGATTTTTTTGAATATTTTTTTCATTATTTGCAAGTAATACATATCGGGCTTAAAAAATAGACTGTTCGCTATAATCGGGTAACCTCGGCTCGCACAATGCGTTTTAAGTCCGATGACGGAGACAAAGCTCTACAAAGTCGATTGTTGCTGACTGTCTCTTTCTTAACCCCGATGTGTAACACTTACCGCCGGATACTGTATGTTTTAAATTGTTAGCATTTCCCTTAATGTCATTTTTACTGCTGTATCTTCCGAGATTCTAAATGCATTTCTGTAAGAATTATATTTTCAACTTACACCCGCTATTAATCGAATCAACGATAAACAAATGACGCGATATCGGGTCCGATAGAAAATGGGAGTCTCGAATCCATTAATAAACGCGACCACGCGGAGAATAATCGCCCCACGACTTGATAGCATTCGACCGGTGGCTTGTTGGTCCACAACAGACAGCATCCGAGCATCCCTCAGCCGTGCCAGGGACCGGACAGTTCGCTAATTCCCTTTAAAACCCATATACAAGTTTAGTTTAGTGAAAGTGGAAGAAAATATTTTCTTTTCCATCCGAGGATAATCAGCGCGTGATTAGCTTTTCAATACTTTTTTAATTATGTTCTCACTATAAAAATCAGTTCTCAACAAATAATAATTTTAATTTTAATCTATGCAGTGACAAATTAAAATAATTATTTTATCAATAAATAGTTTTTTTTTAGTTTATTTTTAATATATTCAATTGTGAAGTGTTTCATTTTATTTTTACCGAGATAAATTAATTATACATAATATTTTTATAAATGGTACAGATAATTTTTTTTTTAATATACGAGATAATAAAAACTATTGTATTTTCTATGGTATCTCGGGTACATCCGTATCTTCGACCGTTGAATATATCAAGGATAAGAGAGAAATGATAATTCTACCAAGCGTCATAATCTAAGCACACGTGTGATTAATACAATTTTAATTTTTTTTAAATAATGTTATTGTTTCTGGGTAACTTCAATGGAGTTTTAATTCCAATGATTATCTTGAAGATACGTGTGTATTTAAACATTTCATTTTAAAAACTACGTCGCGGATTTAAATCATTTAACGCATAAATCAGCTTATTCACGGACAGAAATAATATTTGTGGGGTAAAATCTTGGCCAGAGAGGATGCATCGTCCGCAAGATGCACATAACACCGATTCATACAACACGGACAATTTGGCAGGGCCCTACTAAATCAGACGACAGTAATTAAATTTCATTTTGCGTAATACCATCAGGCCTCTTCTTCGTCAGGGCGTTTATAATTCTAAGCCAAACAGTTTGACTACCTGTGAACATTATACGTTTACATAAAAATACCACATTGTTTAATTATAACAATGTAACAAAGTCTGTACTTTAGTGACAAAATTTAATCAAGTCTTAAATTTAATAATTTTGTCTCAATTCAGTGTTTTAAAATTTACTATTTTTTAAATGTAAACAATCTTTATAAACTCTTATAGATACAAATTATTTATAAGTGCCTACTGGGAAACGTTAACAATTCAATAATCGTACGAGTGACTACATTTTTTAGTTTTTAAAATGCACAAAGCACACAGGAAGAAGGTACTTATACAAATAATTCATAATAACGTTTTTCGCTAATATTTTTTTTCTAATTTCATTTTTTTTTGCGCGCCATTATCGTCGCGTTTATCATATTATTCCTAATTAAGTAAACATTTTATAATATAGCATGTCGTTGTACTTACCAAAATAACAATGGTTTTATTCACCATAATAGATTAAAACAACATAATAATAATATTATAATCCTTCGAGATGCTCGGTAATAACAAACAATTTGAATTTATAAAAAATAATATTGACCAGTAACGATAATAACAAAAATAATACCGATATGAATCAAATGAGAAAAATCATTCAATTTTTACTGTATTTACTTGAAATTTATTACCAGATAACCGACCCATCAAAAAATAGTGGAAAGAAAAATGCTCGTACGAAACGTAATTTATATCATAATAAACATAAGAGCCATAATGAAATGATCTTTTTCGAATACTTGTCTATTTGCGTGCTAAAAACTTATTTTATGCTAGACAACAACAACAACAACAAACCATCACACCGTTTCCCCGCAGGGGTAGGCAGAGAGAATGGACCGCCACACTACTCTATCCTGGCACACCTCTCTAGCTTCCTCCACATTCATACATCGAATCATACACGCACGTATTTGATTAATTTGGTCATGCCATGTTTTCCTCGGTCTACCTTGACTCCTTACTCCATTTACATTGTTAACGTATACTTTTTTAACCATTCTTTCTTCACCCATGCGCTCCATATGTCCGAACCTACGCAGCGAACCTTTCATAATTTTGTTCATAATACCTTATTTCGCTCTACATTCCTTCCTAATATCAGCATTTGAGATTCTGTCGTACATCGTTCTACCACACATACGTCTTAGGGACCTCATCTCTACCGCATTTATTCTGCTCTCATCTTTCTTCTGCCAGTTCCATGCTTCGCTTCCATACATAAGGGTTGGAACCAGAACTCCATTGTGAACGGCCGTTTTCGCTTTCATTGATAAATTCTTGTTTCCGATAACTACTATGGGATATGTATGGATCTAAAATATAGGGGGTTCGTAAAACTTGAAACTCAATGACAGTTGAATCTATACATAAGATGTAGGGTATCTGGTGTAACTTTGTATACATGTAAGTATGGTTACTATCCCAGCCTGTATCCGACCATTTTTATGTTAAGCATACTCGATTATAACGACAAATAAATTCAAACAGCACCTTCTCTAGAATTATTAGGTATATTATTCTCTAAGTTACAAATAATTCACCTGTATTCAATTTTTTTAACTACCTAAAACAACAATCTTCCACACAATTTACTTAACGATACAACTTATATGTTAGGTCTAACCTTCCAATGGTTGCATTTTTTTATCGTGTCAATTTGGTACAGTTCAAAGAGAAACGAACTTATTTTGTATTTAATTATTAGAATTACATACATTATAGTAATTAAAAAACACCATCGTCGATGAATTTCAAAAGGGTTCGTTGATTATTTCTCGGTAGATACCGCAAGAAACATGTTCAAATGAATAGGTTAATTTTGTAACATCATTAGGTAGCTGTAACTCAACTTGATCGTCCAATGAATGATCAATCCGGATTCTTTTAAATTATTTTGTTTACGGATTTTCTGATTTAAAAAAACACGTGTTTAAATATCGTAAATAACTTAACGACCGAAACACAACACGGCCGAGCTTCCCTCTGCCAGTAGACTATACACAAGGACTCGTTATTTTTTATAAGCTGTTATAAATATATTTGAGAATCTTTTGTTTTGATTGAAAACCAAATAAATAATTCAGATTTAACATGCTGCTCGAGAACTCTTTTATTGCACAATCTTAAATATAAGCATATTTTAAAAAAAAAAACTTACAATAACGAGTATAAACTCGCAGACAATATTTATAAAAAGCCCCACGCGCTCTAAAGACAGATCAGTTGAAACCAAATTGAAAATTGACAATCGTGGTTCTATAATATATCTGTTAAAATATTAAGGTTCGTAATTGAATTTTCTTCTTAGAAGTTCATTGTAAATCATGAATTTTGAAAAGATAAATAATGTTTGTAATATATGTGAGTATTAACATTTTAATTTGCAACACTCTAATAATTTCACAATTTATCTATTTAAATTCTACGAAATTGTCGGGACGGCTATTTCGCCAAAAATTTTAGCATCATCAGGTGTTACAAACAACTGTTTTTGTTTGTAACATATGTTGACGAAATAGCTTTTCGCGACAATTTCATAGAATTGAAATAAATAATTTGTGATGTTATAATAGTGTTCCAAATTAAACACTTAATAATGTTGACGAATCATACTTTTTTTCCAGAACAAAGATTATATTTTTTTATAATATATACTTAATTTTATTCCATTTGTTCTTCTAGTTTCAACCAGTTTCAGTAGCCTGCTGTCATCTTCTGGTCTTCCCGAAGATGCCAGCAAGCTGCTGAAATCCGTCGGAACTAGAAGAATAGGGAATACAACTTAAAATATGTATATTTATATATTTTTAGATAAACTTAAGGCGTTAACAGTGTAAAATTCCACATTTACGAGTTTTTTATGAATCAAAACACTGTTTTTTCCATTTTTTAGTTTATTTTTCTCGACATGTTTCGAAGGCTTCATGCTTCGAATCATCGAGAGAACGATATAAACTGATGAAGGTGTGTGTCTTCGAAACATGTCGAGAAAAATAAACTCAAAAATGGAGAAAAAAATGGTGTTTCAAACCGTAAAAATACATTGTAAATATTTTTTACATTTTCATTAATAGCCATCGGTTATATTGTAAATGTATCCATAAGCCGACCTGAATATCATTAACATTTTTTTTTAGTTTTTAACTATGTATATTGCACCTAATTTAAAAACAATACAATAACATATGACGTAAATAATTATTTTTTATCGTAAATTTGATGAGAGCAAATAATTAAAGAACTTTTTAAAAATATGTATTATTTATAACTTTACAAAAACATAACTTTACTTTATTAATCTAGTACACTTCATTTCTTTTTTTAATTCGATCAAATCAATAGCTGAGATTTAATGAAATATTAAGGCCAAATATTAAATAATATCTATTCAACATGATTCTAGATTAAGAGAGTAAATTAATCATAAATTATGTTAATTTCCTTTTATTTCTATAGCGGTGTACGATTGAAAATTTGGCTCCAATGCGGTTAGTTGGTAGACCGTTTAATCGCGTTGCTGAAAGATTTCTGCATCATAAATAGCATTATAAAAGTCATCAACCAAATTATGCAATTTTATTAGTTTTATCTGTTTACACATCTTAGTATGCGCATGCGTTCTCGTGGCACTCTGCCACAGAAGCTTTTCATTAATTGTTTTTCTTACGCTAATAAAATATATTCCTCAGGCGTACTATTAGCATTTCTACACATTTCATTCCTGCGGCACGTTCCCACATCGGGAGCGCCGCTTACTTCACTTGCATCACATTATGGCACACGCAGTGCTGGCCATGCTGTTTGCCAAATGTGAATTCAGCATTCAGCATCAGCTTACCGAGCGCCAGGGACGGGTGGATTATCGGGTCATGGAATGTTGACATCAATCCGTAAAATGCGACATCACATATCTGCACCTACTTATATCTTCTTCAAACCCTTTTCTAATCGAATACTGCTCCTCAATTCGAACATTGCTTCACCTATAGAATCGTTACAGGGCTTATAATGGCGGAAAACAACCGTATTTTAATTATACAAATTTTATATCATTGCACTTATGAAATTTATTTGTAAATATCTTCATTCTTCTTGTTTGAAGACTTTAGCCTGTTACTCTTTGCGTCATGTTCCTTCTTGAGAGGTGGACTTCCAGCTGTCCTTCAATCTTATTGGAAGCCGTCCTTGAGATAACAAATAAAAATATATTAAAGTTGTTTTTCGAAATTTCTTGGTAGAAGTTCAATGTAAATAATAAAAACATATTTTTATATTAAAAATTTCTTTACAGTATATATTAACTTTAATTCCACTTACGTCATTATTCTGGTGGCCAGACCAGAAAATGACAATGAACTGCCGAAACCAGTCGAAGCCATAAACCTAAATGGAATTTAACTAAATATATACTTTAAATATATTTTTTGTTATATATTTTTTTCATCACTTACAAAAGAAAATTTGTAAAATTTTAAAACACTTTTATTTTCAGAATCAATTTTACTAGCTATGTGGTTAAAGCATGGTGGTTAAATTAAATATAATAATAACTTAATAACAATATAGGAAATGAATTTTTTTTAAATGACATGTTTGGTGCTTTCTTAGTAAAGATTCATTTCATGCATAATTAGGTAGTTGTAATTACTTTGACTATTAATATTGCAGTTTTACCTTTTGGATCATTGAAATCACAGTTGTCTCGGCAGTGTTTCGGTTGTTTCCAACGAAATCATGCCATGAATAGAAATTTATGAAAGACTCGACATTCTAGGATTTTTTCTCCTCGCCCTGGACACATTTTTTTTAAATATTATTATTCATTTTTCTCCCTTTGATTAGCTTCTTCTTCTTCTTCTTCTTCCTTGTTGTAGACCAATGTGGTCTGTTCTCCAGGGTGTTCTCCTGTGAGGTAGACTCGCAGCTGTCCTTCCATCTTTTAGGAGGTCTTCCACGAGAACGAATCCCGTGAGCCCGATTATGCATTGCAATATAGGGGAGTCTGGTGATGTCAAATCAAATCAAATCAAATCAGTTTATTAACTCAAAAGACATTACAAACAAAATGTTTAAGGCATCTATTAAGTACAGGTAAAATATTATAAAAATACAACAAAGTACCAAGAACGCATTAGAGATGGTTCGACATTAGGAAGACAACATACTTTCTAAAGTCAAGAGTATTTGTCCCCTGAACGTACCTTCACTAATATGAAAGACGTCGATCTCCGAGGAGACCGCGTTCAGCAGACTAATTGCTCTTCCCACTGGTGTCACCAGAGGCAGATTGGTTCTGGTGGCCGGTTGGTAAAACAATCTGTGCAGTCGCTGTCGGAGAAATCTATCAGGGACAAAAAGACCAACACCCTCTAGCACGGCCGAGTTCTCGAAATATCCCCTGATTAATTTAAAGAAATGGGTTATGAGATGCCCATCTCTTCGAAGTTGTAAAGAATTGGTTCCGAGCATTCCTGAAAGAAATGCCGTGGGATAGAGCCACGGATAACTACTATACTCCCTCATGTAGAGATACCTCAGAATTTTTTTTCTGAAACCTCTCCAGCATAACGGAATATCTCGCCTCGTGAGGATTCCATATCACAGAACCACTTTCGAGTCTGCTCCGAACCAACGCGTTGTATAGGACTCTGAGCACATTGGGATTTCTGAAAACTCTTCCGGTCCGAATGATGAAGCCCAACATCCTCAGTGCAATGTCATAAATCCTCTCGATATGTGGACGAAAAGTCAGCCTACTCTCATAAATGATCCCGAGATCCTTCATCGTTATCTACGAGATACGTTATCCACGTATCTCGTGTGTTAGTTGCTGGTTGTTCATTCTTTGAACATGACCGTACCAGTCCCCTTTTCGCTGTCTGCTCCATCTTATAATATCCTCAACCTCACATATCTCTCCTATTCTGGTGTTCCTCACGCGATCTCTCAGTGTCTTGCCTGCTAACATCCTCAGTGTCTTTATTTCGGAAGTCCTCAAAACTTGTTTGGTCCTTACTGTATCTGCCCTTGCTGCGACGTCATATGTTATTATTGTTCTTACGCATGCTTTATAGATTTTCATCTTACTCTTAATTGCCATGTCTTTGTTTTTCCATATTGTGGATTTTAGAGCGCCAGAGATTGCAGCTGCCTTGTTTACTTGGGCTTGTATTTCTTCCCGCAGATCAGCTCATCTCACCAGGTCTATGCCTAGATATTTGAAGGTCCTGACCTGTTCTATGAGTTGATTTTCTATAACCAGGTTACACGTTTTGGGTGTTTTGGAAAAGATCATACATTTTGTTTTTTCGATAGAGATAGTCATGTTGTACCTATTTCTTACAGGCGTGATTTGATTAGCTGTGTTTGTGAAATATGACATTGAATGAAAAGATGTTTGTCCCAATTAAACTAAACTACACGGTCAGAATTAAACTTTCCTTCGTGATGCACGTACGCAGATCTTAAGTTTTCTCGTGAAACATATTATATCATACATAATGATATCAACCATTTGCAAGCCGCGCTGCGAGTCGCTAGAAGACAGTTTAATGTATCCCCTAACATCCAGCTTGGCATGCGATCTTGATATCACATCGCAACATTCAATCAAGTTTACTTGGACAGCGTATAAGAGATTTCGTATGAATTTACGAGATCTCGGAATTACGAATTAAAGGTAATGCGCATGTCTGTTTATAAAACATGTGGCATTAAATGATTTCTTATTTTATTATAGCGATTATAGCCACTAGTGATAAGTGTGCTCAGTGGTAGAGATAATATGCCGTCATTTTTGTATTCTGTCATACTTGTCTAGACTCCACTATATTTCATTCACGATCGTTCGTTTTTCAGACTTCCTGAAACAACTGATAATAAACATTTTTATAAATTGTTTTGTGCTATATTTTCCACAGTCTTCCTCGATTTCATGTTTTATTCACATCATAAACGATAAGTGTAGGTATTCATTCACTATTTTCGCGTGTCCAAACTATCATATTATTATAGTTTGTTTCATAGTGCTTTCGCCCACATTTTGATATGTTATCGTAGTTTGGCATTCTATCATAAAAAGATTAATCAACAGAGATCTCGTATTACCACAATTCTTTCGCTGTTATGATTAATTTACTAGCTCCAAGCTTAACTTCTAAACATAAGGGTCGTACCTACATCATCAAGTATATTTTAGTTTATTGCGTCCGTTGCACTATTACTTAGTCGATTTACCATTTACATCAATCTCGTCAATTAACATTTTCGATGTAAATATCGGAGCCGATGAAAACGCATCTCGAGTTTGGCATTAGCCGGATATAATTTATGAATTTCAATGAATATATGCGAGTGCGAGTCATCTAATGGTAATTTTACACATCAGAGAGTGCACGTCAAAGCAAAACGAATAAAACACATTTAATTTGAAAGCTCTCGATATTTAACTGTGGCAACCGCAAAGTGCTAAGCATAATCCACTGTATTTCTGAGAAACGGAATACATATTAGCGGGTAACAACTGTTCCAACCTCGATTTAAATTCCGACAGACCAGCGTAACGGGGACAAAACAAAACAAAACACAGGCGCTGACAAATTATTTTATAACAATTTTCCACTAAATCGCGCAATTAAAATTTATAGCCTGCCATTGTTTCGAATATTTACGATGGTTTGTATTTCAACAAACTCCCCGGACCTAGACCTGAGTGAAACAAGCTAATCAACCCACTGTGGCTTTCTCTGTCCGACGGCTGGCAAAGAAAATTATTGTCCTGTCGTATGCCACCAACGTTATTACGCGATCCGATCCAATTCGATTTCTTCTATACGCTGTGTTTTATTCAACAATTTTCATAACAATTTTCCACTAAATCGCGCAATTAAAATTTATAGCCTGCCATTGTTTCGAATATTTACGATGGTTTGTATTTCAACAAACTCCCCGGACCTAGACCTGAGTGAAACAAGCTAATCAGCCCACTGTGGCTTTCTCTGTCCGACGGCTGGCAAAGAAAATTATTGTCCTGTCGTATGCCACCAACGTTATTACGCGATCCGATCCAATTCGATTTCTTCTATACGCTGTGTTTTATTCAATATTTTTTTTTTTTTAAAAACGTATGCATACTTATGCAAATGTCTATCATTGTGTACCCATGGTTTTGGTATTTTGTTTCTTGTAATTTTTTTTTAAATAATACGATTTTTCTTGTAATATTTGAAAATAATACATTTTTTTCTTGGAACATTTTAAAACTAAAAGTTTTTTCTTATTTTTCTATGCAAAATTTAAGAAAAAAAATATTAGTTCACGCTCAATTGTATACTCTACATTCGTTAACTTTTTTAAGACATATCTGGAACATCATATGTTTAATATAATATTAAAGATTTCATAGAATGATTTGAAATAATATTAGTGGAATAACAAAAACTAACTAACAATCACGCCGTCTACCCGGAGGGGTGGTCGGAAAGAATGAAACGTCTCATTGTTCTGACCTGACTTACTTCTCTCGCTTCCTCCACATTCATACATAATGTCATGCACGCTTTTCTCCGACTCCTTACATGAACGACATTAAATATTTGATTGATTTGATCGTACCACGTTTTAAAATTGTAATTAAAATATTAATAACTAATCGACTGAATTAAATTATTATTTTTCACGGCTTTACATAATATTTAGATATAAAAAATAATCATACAAAATTCAGAATCTAAAATATTTATGACAATATTTTTCATAGAGTAAATTAGATTTTTACATTAAGGGGTTAGGCCACTCTAGGATTTTCTAAATATTGTTTTTTTTTAGTGATTTAAATTGTCCCTTGGGATCTCAAAAATAATGTCACAAAATATTATGGCCTTGAAATACTTCTAAGTATTTGTTTTTCAAAGTATAGTACAAGGTAGGCAGCGGCCTTTTATGACCGGAACGGGGGACGGTATTTTAGGGAATTAGAATAAGTATACAGCAGATTTATTTTAAACTATTTGCCACGTGTTTAGACTATTGCTTGTTTTGTCTTTAGAAATGTCGATTTTAGTCAGTTTCGTACAGTAAAACATTCGAAAAGGACGCTATTTGAGAAACGTTTTTTTATCGATAATTGTGCTAGCTTTTTTTTTTTAGTTTTGTTTAAATACTTGTACTACATGTTATTAACAGGGTAATAATTGGAATATTTATAGGAAGATCTGGATCAAGATATTAATATGAAGGCCTATGAAGAGACACTGGTTCCAAGGCGATAACTAAGATAAGGCGGGAAAATTTTGACAACGTCCTTTCATCGTATCTCTCCGCTAATGGGGGCGGTCCGAAGCGCTTCATATTAAATATTTTTATTGCATTATTTATGGGGCAGCCGGGATTTCATTCATGATGAAAGTTGCACATAAATAAAACTTTGTTGGTTGAATTATGATATGTGGTTTTCCCATATCACTGTTCGTTTTTTCGTTCTGGGTGGTTTCCGCATCGTCCTACAGATCTGAAATTAAAATATCATATTATATATTCTGAACTAAGAAACGTGTGTAAATCGTATTGATTCTATACACAAGTGGGTATTGAAGTTTTTTTATATAATTAATGACACCTTCCAAACATATTAATTATATTTTATTAAGAATCGTAAATTATTATTAATTATAAATTAAATTATTTGTATACCTACTCATAATAAAACCGTATGTTGATGTACTTTTCTTGCCCTTAAGTTATGATATCTTCAAAACAAGTTGAGAAAATTAAACTCAAATGTTGAAAATGAAAAAATAATTATTTATTGATGGTTGAGGTATTGGTTTTGTAAAACTCCATTATTAATTTTGACAAATTTGTTTCGCCTTGCGAGGGCATTCTCAAACTCTTTCTCAGAGTTTGAAAATGACAATTTATATAATTTATATAAATTAAATCCAAGTATAACCACTAAACAATCGTGTTTACTATTATAAATTAATAATAGAGTTATACAAAACCTCAACCATCAATAAATTATTATTTTTTCATTTTCAACATTAAGTTTAGTTTTCTCAACTTGTTTTGAAGATATCATAACTTAAGAGCAAGAAAAGTACCTCTACTTTAGGTTTTATTAAAACTATAACACCGGGCGCCCCTGAAAAATCGTCCAAACCTTCCGCCACACTGGCAAGAGAAGAGGAGGGATATGGTCCTTTTTACGGCCACACCTACAATACTATCTTGCCATTAACATGACGAAAAAGAAGATAACTTGATCCTTAATTGTTTTTGCCTCAAGTTAATTATATTCGACGACCTTCGTGGCAGAGGGGTAAAAGCTCTGACTATCATACCGAAGGTCCTGGGTCCGTTTCCCGGTCATGGCCACTGGTATATTATTCAATAAATATTTATATTATATCAATAAATATTTATATTATAACTAACTAACCAACCATCACGCCGTCTCCCCGAAGGGGTAGGCAGAAAGAATAAACTGCCACACTTTTCTTTCCTGACATATTTCTCTCGATTCCTCAACATTCATACGCGACCTTCGTGGCCGAGTGGTAAGTGTTTTGACTGCCACCCCGAAGGTTCCGGGTTCGATTCCCGGTGAAGGCAGTGTGATTGTTAAACGGTCTTTGGTCTGGTGCAAAATTCACGTGACAATAAAATGGCGATAGATTAGCTTACCTATCACATGTCACGAGAATCAATATGATAGCTTGTTTTTTTCTTTTCACCATTTACAATGAACTTCTACAAAGATATTTTAAATAACACATTAATTAGGATTCATATTTCTTCACTGAAAGATTATATTTGTTAGTACTTATGAAACTTTTTTATTCATTCATTTCTCGGCGCTACATCCCGGTGTGGGACTTGGCCTCCTCCACAATGGTCCTTCTCTGTCTCTGGCCATCTTTCTCCATTCCCCAGCTCCTTCCATTTTCTCCCAAACTTCTTCCACGCAATCCGCGATATCCGCCCATCTTTTCTTCGGTCTGCTTCTTGGTCTCTTTTCGCTTGGTCTTTAGCTTTTTGAAACTTTTTTATAGTTTGTACAAATGTCTGTACCGTCGGTAATATTTCTTCCACGTAACACAGAATCATTGAGTCGAATTCAAACACACGCAAAGTGTTGATTACCACATAATATTGTCTCGGTAGATTGCGGCACAATCAGCGGCGGTATTCGACATCCCCGCTGGCCGCCACTCCACTTGGCGGCCCGCCAGCCTTGGGGACATATGCCCTCCTGTGACCGTTACTTCACATTTTTTCGGATTTAATCTGGCCAAACAATCAATTGATCACACGCTTGTAATCATACACTTATAATTCCAAAGACAAGCAAAATGAAGCTAATCCTGCACAAAGAAAAAATAGAACAAATAACCCAATTCATTCGTTATCTTTCGTCACTAATAAAACAACGAAAAAGATTTTTTCTCTCTAAAAAAAACACTAACACCAAGGATTTAAATAAAATATATTAGAATTTTGTTTGACAGTCTTCAATATAAGCAGAAAATAGTCCATTATCATGAAAAAGAAATCTGATCCTGTCCAGGTTTCAAATCGAATAAATTCAGTTTATTTTTCAAAGATATTACGAACAAATATTAAGGTTTAAGGCACCTATGTCCCTTGGATCAGGAGCCACGCATTCTATCATCTTGAACAAAACCAGAGATTTGCTTTATTTAACCAAATGTATGTATTTGCGCAAATATACTACTTTTACAATAATTTGAACCAAGTTCTCTGTTGTAAAGTTAAAGTAACACTCCGTTTTTTATAGCTAACCCTGTTGTCTGCAATGTAACAACTTTTGAGTGAATAATTATTGTATTACTAAATCTCTACATTAAATAATTAACATTAACAGACATTTGATAGTTCTTCAGCAAGGCCAAACATGACATTCTCATAAAATATAATAAAACTTCTAGAAATCAGACGTTTCGTATTCAATATAATTATTATTATTTTAAATTCAGACACTAATTAAACGCCTCATTTTGTTGTGTTTTAGCAAATATACTAAATATCTAGACAAATTTGACATTCAATCCATCGAATTGAACCTCATTTTTTTTTCTTATTATAGCAGGCCAACTTTCTTATTTTTAAAAACTACTGGATAGTTGTTCAAATAAACATTAATTTTCAGTAATGTTTAATTCATGCGTTCATTTTGGTGCTAATTGGACTTGGAACTTGAATATTTTGGCTTACAGAGGTTCAGCTCTAATGGCTATTCCTCTTACGTTTGTAGGAAACATTGTTGGAATGTGATTTGGTAGTTGTTTTATGATGGGGCTAAATGTATGGCCCGGAGTGTCCCTCCGAAAGAGGGCGAGGGGGGATTTATGATAAAGTCTTACATTGTTGTCAAGGAATGGAAGACCAGTTAGGGTTGGGATTGTATTTATAAAAAAGTCTGTTTCTGGAAGATAAGAGGAGCAGTGCCTGGATGGAGTTGTGGTAGGAGATAGTATCCTGCGTGAGACCATTTTGTTTGGCGGAGTACGAAGATAAGAATAACCATCCAAATAAAATACAATTATATCCGATACACAGCTCTTTTCTTTTTTAATTACACAAACCCTATTTCAATTTTTATTGTGTGGCTTTAATTTTGAAATAATACAGACACATTATGGTAACAATAAACGTGTTACACTATTGCTATATTTTTACGAGTGATTTGTAACCCGATCTCAGAACAGAAAATACATTATACTACAAGCACGTCATTTCAGATATTATGAAACTCAGCATTCATAGATTTCTTTATAGCATAGTGTTAGAAAAAATCTTACTCCTTTTACACAAAAACGTATATTTCTCCGTCCATCTCGTGGTCACACTAAAACATGATCCTGACATCAAGCAATTAGAGGGCTTTATTTATGAGGTCGTTAATATAAATAGTTCACATATGTCTCGAAGAACACGGATCGGGAAAAATCGACACACGATACCATCGGCTATTAAATTGTTATTTCGAGAACAGTAAAACCTAAACCCAAAGTGCGAGCGCGCAACTATGTTAAAAGAATCTCAAGATGTTAATGTATTTTCTTTATTTGGATAACTATTCCAGTTTCAATGGTTCAGTTCACTTCGTCAGATTTTCATCAATATACTCACTTGAGTTAGCCGATCCTAGTTGAACTACGCTTTAAATGTGTAAGCACTGAAATACTTGGGCTTAACTAACTAATAACGACACGGAAACTCGTCGATTGTTCCTGTTTCGAACATGGCCGCCATTCAGTAATTGATTAATTTGGTCAAGCCATGTCTTCCTTGGCCTTCCTCGACTTCTTTTTCCAATCACACTACTTTTATATATATTTTAACCATTGTTTCCTCATCCATTCGTTCCATATGTCCAAACGATCTTAGTGACCCTTTCTTAATTTTATTTTGGACGCATTTATCTACCTTACAATGAGAGATTTTGGGATCATCTATGAGAGTAGGCTGACTTTTCGTGCACATATTGAGAGGATTTGTGGCACTGCACTGAGGATGTTGGGCTTCGTCATCCGGACCGGAAGAGTTTTCAGGGATCCTCATATTCTAAGAGTCCTATACAACGAATCTGCTGAACGCGGTCTCCTCGGAGATCGACGTCTTTCATATTAGTGAAAGTACGTTCAGAAGGCAAATTCTGGAGAGTATATTGTCTTCCTAATGTCGAACCATCTCTCATACGTTTCTGGTAGTTTACCTACTATATATATACAGTATATTATTTTACCTGTTCTCAATAGATGACTTCAAAATTAATTTTGTAATGTCTATTGATGAAATAAACTGATTTGATTTGATTTGATTTATTCAATCATACATTGGTTTTTCCGCACATTCTGCTCAGTGATCCCATTTCTACGGCATATATCCTACTTTCATCTATCTTCTGTCAACCCCAAGCTACACTTTCATACGTAAGGGCCGGTAATAGACTAGTTATGTACTAAGAAGGCGAAAAGTACTTTTAAAACTGACGAATACGAATATGATTGAAGTACGAGTAGGTACATTGTGCATTGTGAGTTTGACTTGGAAAATTCGCCAGTTTGAGAACTATCAATTTATCAACAGGTCTGGTGATACAGAGACTCACTCCAAATAGACCGTTAATGTCGGTGCTATCTGCCATAAGATATTTTAATAAATCTGAATATTTTTTTTTCAAACTTTTTATTTTGTTACACAATTTATCTTCGAAAATAAATAATTATTATTTGCTTTCCGATCTCTTATAATTAAATTATCTATAATTTATTTGAAATATTTATAAATAATATTTGCCATAATGTAAACCGTATGAATATCACATTGATATAAATGATTTTTTTTTACATTTTAATATCATCTATTAAAACTCTCAAAATACTAATAAAGAAATCTTTATGCACCTCTTATTGTATTTCATAATATTTATATTCATAACTAACTAACTAACCCACGCCACACTGTTCTGTCCTGACATACTTCTCTCGATTCCTCTACATTCATACACCTTGTCATCCACGTACGTCGATTTCTCCGACTCGTCACGTAACCGACATTTAATATTTGATTGATTTGATCGGGCCACGTTTTCCTCGGCCTTCCTCTATTTCTAGCTCCGTTCACGCCATTTACATACATCTTCTTTACCATTCTGTCTTCACTCATTCTTTCCATGTGTCCAAACCATCTTAATGACTCTTTCATTATTTTGTTCACATTCACTTCTTATACTTGCATTTGTCAATCTATCATTTTTACAGATTTGCCACACATTCGTCTTAGAGATCTCATTTCTACTGCATTTATTCTACTTTCATCCTTTTTTTGCCAGTTCCATGCTTCACTTCCATACATAAGGGTCGGCACAAGAACACCATTATGCACTGCCATCTTAGCTTTTTTGGATAGGCTTTTGTTTTATATTCATTAGTATCATAGTACATAAATTTCTACTTATTCAAAAAAATATTAGAACAATGTACGATTAATCAAACATATAAGTAGTATTAAAATATCAATAAAAATATGTCAATGTCATAACTTTTTTGTATTTACTTGTCTACACAATAATGGATGGCTTAGAGCTGTTAATCTCAACGGTAGCTCCTCGCCCACTAGCCCGGCCTAATGGCTGGTGACAAAGCTTCGTAATATTTTCCCGCCAAAAAATCTGGCTTAGTGCCCCATTGTGAGAGACTTCAAGGGGGTCAATCAATACGTTTTTGTATATACATAACAAGCAGTACCATTTTTTATAGAATATTAAAATTCAAATCATCTCTATTCGATCCCTTTTTTCCGTCCATATATTATTTAACGTGGCTTTTTTTTAATGCGCAACTGCAACTATGTTAAAAACGAACGCGCAACTATGTTAAAAGAATCTCAAAATCGTCACCTGAGAGTAAGAAGGTTCCAACTGCCAAAAGTAAAAAGCTGAGAAAAGTGAAGTGAAAGTTTTATTGGTTTCGGTGTGTATCTTGGAATAAAAGGGTTCCATCTGAAGCAGATTAATGTCTTTTACCGAGAAGCGTGTAAATTTTCTCTGGCGACAGTTGGAATAATAAAGTTGTAAGTGTAAATGAATCTTCCTTCAGTGAATCGTGTGTTTTGAATGATCAGATGGAACTTGATTATTTTCGTAACATCAAAATGACGATACTATTACATGTTTTTTTTTAATTGTACGTATAGTTAGTAAGAACGCTTTTTACGAAAAATAGCCAAATGTGAAATTTTGTTAGTTGGAACCCTCTTACTCTCAGGTGACGAAATGTTAATATATTTTCTTTATTTAGACAACTATTCCTGTTTCAATGCTTTTTTCATGTTTGATGTTTCCACTCTTGAGTCTACTCTTCTCGACATGTTTCTTCAAAAATTTACTAATCACTCTGATTTCATATATTTTAAGTAGTCTTTTTATTATGATTTCAAAGCAGCGCCGTCACTTTAAACTAAAATCTACAAACCAATAACACGTCTTGTAGATGAATCAAACGAAATATTTTCCAAGCCTTATCACTTCTCAAAGCGTTAAAAATAACGTTCCATCCATTAAGCGTTTCTGACCTAGGTACACACAACACACGAGTGTACACACGTAGGTACGTGTGCTATATTTATATCATAGTACACGTGTGATGTGTTAGATATTTTGATTTGTTGCGTTGAGGGAGCTTGCGTGAGCACCCGACTCCCACGTCCCGTGACGAGACGAGACTCACCAACCTTTACCTTGCTATGATTTAATTTAGACACCAATGCCAACAGGCAGACTTGTAGACAGAAGCCAGAACGTCATCGCTCTCACTAGAAAAAAGACGATACAATTGCAACATACAGCGCGTGTTTTTCAACAAAAAACAGTTCGTTTACTCGCGCCAAATCATAAGCACACCGCTAAACTAGCCGCGTTAAATTAATCAATTGAAGCGTTTTACTAATAACTTTTGTGTCTTTAATTATCTGTGGAGTGTGTCCAATCAAAACATGATTCAGCGGACGATCGTAAAATTAATTGCCTACTTGCAGAGAAAACGCGGGAAAGGTGGCAGCGGCTGTCAACAGAATGTTTCCGGCGGGAAGGAAAACGCAGAACCACGTGGTTGTAAAACAAACATCAAACATGATAACAACGGATCCAACTTAAATAATAACAGAATTGTGTCGGAAAATAGTGAGAAGTCAGTGGCACAGCGTGATGATGGCGATCCCGTCCTGCCTTACGAGATCAGGAATTCCGAAGTTATGGGACGGTAAGTAGATTTTGAGTATTAGTAGACATTGTTCCATTTTTAAACTTTTGCCTTCTCTATCCACTCATTCAATGTTTATTTTTTGGTAAGGAACTTGATTTTTAATTCACGATATTTTATACGTAAACTTGAACCCCTTTTCAATGTGTGTTGATAACTCTTTCATTAACTAATACTTTTTCATTTTTTTATTTACTGAAATATCACGTTGCCCGTCCTTGTATACCTAATTAAAATCTTTGCTGTAATAAAAAGGTTCATCTTTACATATTTAAACAACAACAAATGACAAAAAAAACAAATGAGCATCTAAATTAATGTTTATAATAAACCTAAATGATAGAATGGTAATTTCTCGAATTTATAATGTTAATTTATTAATCAATTATTTTCGCAATTATTTTTTTCACATAAATATAATCTATAATATAATTTAATACATAACTCATATATTATATAATTATAACTAGATTTTTCTAAATGTAAAAATAATTTATCTTTGTTTATTCTGAATTATGTTATTTTAAGAAATACCAATTTATTTTTTGTATTTAAATATCGAATAACCATGTAACTTGTATGAAACGAAGTACTTCCTGGTAAATGCGTCAAATAATTATTTATTTATTGTCTTAACATTTAATTAAGATCACATGAGTCTATCACATCAACACAATACTTCTTCTTCTTAGTTTAAATCGAATGACCTGTGTATGATAGTGAACTGTTCTGAGAAGATTACGTCCAGCTATCCCTCCATCTCTTCGGCGGCCTTCCTGGTCTTGCTGCTGGAGTTTCCATCTTTCACATTTTTTGCAATTCTTGTATCCTCCATGCGGTCCACATGATCCCTCCAAAAACGCCTTCTGCTTCTTCCCCACCCAACCATGTCTTCAACCCGACAGACAGACCTTATCGTCGATCCGATCTCAGAGGGTTCCACCTGCGATGGATTTCTCATTTCTATTACTCTGAGATGGTTCTCAGTCCTATTGGTTTCGGCTCTGACTTCTATCCCATAAGTCATGATGGGGCGAACGCATTCCTTGTACTCGTATACCCAATACAATACTTAAACTGGTATATTTATCAAATTTGTTTTCTTTAAAAATAAATTACTCTTCCAAACCAATATTTATTTTTCTTATTAATATAAATATGACTATTATTGTATGGTACCTATCTTATTACTTATAAATTCAAAAACAATTGGAATGAATATTATTGTATTTATATTCGTTAGGTTGGCTAACCTGATTTTTAAATGTTGTTTATACAAAGTGCAGAGATACTTGTATATTTTTAAAATAATCCCCGTCACTCCATCTAGATTGCTTGTGTATTTGCCAGAATGTATATTGTTTGATATAAAATGTTTTCGGCTGCCGATAATTACGCAAACTTTTTCTCAGTTCTCCGAAATGAAAATGAACTGAAGTGTTTACAACGTGGCGGGGAGATTTTTAATAGCGGTTTACAAACAGTTGTTAAAATAAAAAAGACGTGCCAATTGTTAAAAGTGGACGCGCGCTCATCTGTATGCGATTTCATAAAATCATTTTTTTCCGAGGAAATGAAATTATTTGGGCTTCGCTGTTTGGGCGATTTGTCCGCCAGATTAAACAAATCTTTCTTGTTTACACAATGGCATAATTACCCATTATCATTTAACGCTTTACTAAAGAAAAAACTGTAGTATTTCCCAGGAAATTCTCATTTATATTACGTCAATGATTTATGTATAAATTTTATTGTTTATATTCCTTTGACCAATAATAACTTTATTTTATAAAAAAACTAATATTTTTAAGGAACACTCAGAAAGTGTTAATACTCACATTCGTATGTTAAACTATTATAAATAATTTTGAATAACCGTTTTTTGTTGATGGTTGAGATTTTAATTTGGTAAAACTCCATTATATTATTAATATAATTCATATACTGCGTGAAGAAAAGTACCACCTTCTCCAACTGATATTGGAGAGGGAAATTGAGGGACGCCGAGGGCCCGGTAGGAGACAAATGTCCTGGGTGCGAAACGTGAGAGAGTGGACCGGCATCCGAAGTGTGGAGGAGCTGTTCCGAGCGGCGCAGGACAGGAACAGGTTCGCCGAGGTGATCGCCAACGTTGGGGGGACCCGACAAGGCACTTGAAGAAGAAGAATATTATTAATGTATCATATAATGAAAGCTCTATTGCTTTTTGGTTTTTACATTGATTTATTTTTATACAAAAATATATAAACAACTGTGACAAATTTGTTTTGCCATGCAAGGGCATTTTTAAATATTTCATGCAACGCATTCTTTAAGAATGCCCTTGCAGTTGCGTTTTTTTAGTTGAATTTTGATTCTATGAATGTGTTTTAGATGTAGTAAACATGTTTCTTGTGTATTTCTGAATAAAAGCATTAACTTTACATCAGTATATCCGGTTTGAATCAATTTATTTATACGGTATGTCGTAATATTATTATACCATTCAGAAATTTACGAGAAGATGGCTACCCATCACTAATTTATAAACACCACATATACATTGTAACGATACTGAAACTTGAGGGAAGTAAAGTAAACTTCAAGCAGTTTTTTCGTGATTCATGAAGTTAATAGTACCGTTCACTTTAGATATCTTGTGGCTTCCCGGGACTTGAAGCCTGGTGACCTTATCATCAAAACCGACCCCCTCGTAGTAGGACCATGCGCCGGCTGTGACATAATCTGCCTCGGCTGCTACCAGCCAATCGTGGCTAAGGAGACTTACAGGTAACATCAGTACCATAAGTTTACTCACATATTATAAATTAATGGTCTTCATTTTCATGTGCTTGGCCTAAATATCATTTTATCGGTAATATAGTAGTCTGCTCTTTCTTGTGTATTTTGGATTTACTGTAGATGCTCTTAAATTACAGTGTACCTATGTATTTAAAAATTAAGATATAAAATTCATAAATTCTCTGTAGCACGCTTTTTACACCGAAAGAATCAAACAACACAGGTCAACCAATCCTTCCACCACAATGGCAAGAGAAAGAAAAGATATAAGGCCTTATTTAGAGCCATATAAGAATATCTTGTCATTGACAAGAAAAATAATAAATCTTCACTGCCCGCAATGTTATTTAATTAATTGCTAAATGTTTCCAATTACTTTGTAAAAACTTTACCATGTCAATATAAAGATGAATAAATTACAGCCTTGTTTTAGTTAAGTAGTTAAAAAAATGATTAGGATTAATTGTATCTCAATAGAGACGAAGATGTAAATTGTTTTCTGGGAACAGAATATGGTGGCCGAGGCGCTTACAGGACTTATGACCTGTCACTGGTTGGGTTGAGCGATCGCTTTATGTTTAACAATATTCACCATTCTGTCCTTCTTACGACCACCACGTCTGCCAAATTTTTGGAAAATATATATATGCTAGAATTCTGTACTTATCTTCACATTTTTTTTAGTTCACTCTACACTAGCGTCATCAATTAAGATTGGGAAGCATTAAGCAGAAAATCTTTATTAGTTAGACGTTAAATTATATTTCCTATACGTATTTGATAAAAGAAGATGGTCGAAAATATTGTTTTATTCTGTGTATTTTATATATTTATATCTACGAAGAAAAAAACGTGTGGTGTTTCCACTTCAAATGTATTTATAGTGTTTGTTTTTACCATACTGCGCATCCTAATTTTGGTTATTAGTTTAAAAGTAAAAACAATTCTTTGAAACGTACATTGTACCCAACCAGCTGGAGTTGAAATAATATAATCATCCGTTATCCGATTAAACAACACAGCGTCTTCTGAATATTAGGCTATATATCTGACTTATGTACCAAGAATCGTTCATAAGCGTTCTACAAAATTTATGACGCACTGCAATTATTTATATTAATGATGAAAACATACACTGAATGTCTAATAGCATAAATATTTAAGAGTTTTTCAATTATTGGCAGGAAATTTGGGAGAATTGTAAATTCCCGGGAACAGAGTTTTCGCTTGAACTCCCCGTTTTTGTGTAGTTGTTGTTATAAATATTTTACACTCATCGTTAAAATGTGTACGTTATTGTATTTCAAAGAAAATGTTCAACTCGTCTGAAGAATTATTTATGGCTATCGTCTTTTAAATGCGGAAGATGGAAAGAATCGGACACGTCTGAAATAAACTGAAATCTAGGACGAAATGTGATCAATCCGTTTTAATTTGTGAGTATTCTCTTACACTTACTTACGTATAATTAACGGTGGTTGGTTTCTTCTTTCTCTTCCCGTTATTCAGGGTTGTTTTTTTTTCTCAATAATTTAGCGCAGTGATTCCCAAAAATCTTCGGCGTTCTTTATTTTTTTAAGCTCAACAACGACTTCCGGTTAGTAGGTAAAATTCGGCAGCGACCAATTTTTTTAGCTCATTTTAATTCGGAGATTGTACAGTCTTCATATTCAGGGTCATAACTACCTATCATTCTATAGATTAAAAACAAGTGCTGCCAATCTTGAAAACCTACGCACTTATTTATTGTTATGTTGATATGTTTTTATAATCTTACTGTAAATGTCTGAGTCATAAAATTTATTTGTAAATATAATATAATAATAAGAAGATAGGAATCGATAAATTAAAATAGTTACGTATTGTTGAAACATTAGAATTATATTTTTTTTCCTCTTTAAATACATATGATAATGTCTATTTTACAGATGCACCCGATGCAGGTGGCCTCTCTGCGGTCCTACCTGCTCAGGACTTCACCAGACTTTGGGACATTCCGTGCAGGAGTGTGCGGTACTAGAGAAGCAATGCTGTCTAGATGGAGAAGATATCAAAGACCTTTACCACGCCATAGTTCCCTTGAGGTGCATAAAGCTTTATTGTCAGCTAATATTAATGTTTATTAGTTTATTAACACATTTTCTGAGAGAAGGGTTTTGAACCTATTTACTGGCCTGGTGGCGGCTGGCGGGAAGGGTATAAATACTACTTTCACAGACTTGGCCCAAACTCTTGGAAGTGTATTTTTACACGTAATTTTAGTGACGTATTTTTATCACTTGTCAAAGTATACATACAGCTAACTTTTTGCATCATCATTTTCGCCAGGTACGTGTGTTATTTACCGCGTGAACCTACCCACAGACTGAGTGTTAAAATAATACTATTTAACGGGAGAACGTCGTTTATCTGGACTAATTGGGACCGGAGATGTTCCGGATAATAATGATAATGTAGGTACACACGTAATCTCGAATAAATAATGATAGGTTGAAACTAACGAAATGACACGTTGAAACTCGAATACAGCGGGAGACTGACTGTCCGTAGGGGGGGGGTGGAGGATGAGAGGAGGGGGGAGAAGGATGTTGCAACCCACACCCAACGGTGTGTAGGCATGGTGGGGTAAGCTTAGTACAGAACGCTTCATCATCTCGGCTTGTCCGGATAATTGACGTTAGGGTTAACTGACGGCCGGATAAACGACGTTCTGCTGTTTTTGAATAATGTTGTAAATTTCCATATTAAATATTAACTAAAACGTACAGACGACAAGACGAAATGTGTTATGTCGCTCTCGTAGAATAATATACATTTTCCAGAAATTTTTTATTTTTTTAAATCCATATTAAATGATTGTAGCATTTTTACATGTCGTACGTGTTCATCTATACATTTTAAGTAATGAAAAAATAAATATATTTTTGCAGAAAACGGTTATAATTGTAATAATCAACGTTTGTTAACCCAAATATCTAGTTATGTGTGCTCTATTTGCGTGTTTTAATACAGCTAAAGATTCCATGCTTCAATTGAGTGATTTTAATATTATTAGTAAGATGTACCTACTCAATCTAAACACGTCATGATTTTCCACCTTTCTTTTAAGTTCTGTCAGATGTGTTTTCAGTATTATTTTCTTGTATTACCTAAAACAGTAGTTAGATATAGATTGTACTAGATATGAGTAATATTCTTCTTCTTCTTTAACAGCCGTTGTCGTACACTGCTAGACATAGGCCTCCCCCATACTTCTCCATGTATGACATGTCATACGAGGGGTGGTTGGCATTACAACGCCACGCTTGTCAGACGGGTTGGCGAGGTGTCCTTCCACGTTAGCCTATGTATCAATATTATCCACCGAGGTTATTCACACTCAATCTCTAACATTTCGCATAGTTTCCAGGGGAGACCAAAGTCGAGGAGGTGTGGATAGGTACTTGGGATCAGATCAATCCTCCAGCGTAGCATGGCCATCACCACGGTGATGGCCATGCACCGCTCGAAGAGTCAATAGGATCCCCCTTACTCCCCCTATGAGTAATATTACAAAATAATATTTTGTTTTAGATGCCTAATTCTAAAAGCGTCCGATCCAGAGAAATGGAAAGCGATCAATAGTATGGTAGCTCACAATGACATCAGAAGAAAGAAACCAGAGTTATGGAAACACAATCAGTCCATGGTAGTGGATAGAATTAGAAAGGTGTGGAACATGCCGCAGTACACAGAAAATGAAATTCACACAATTTGTGGAATATTAGAGGTAAATACTATTTTTTTAGCTTTCAACTAGAGTGTAATTCCTTAAGAGAGGAGTGTAATTCCTTAAGAAAATTATATATTTATAAATATCCAGCTTTATTTTTTTATTTTAATTATTATAATAGCACAGCACTATTAGTGAATTGTTCGATCTTTTTATAGTGTTAAAATATTTTCTACCAAATAAATTCTGTCTTAATTAACATATTAAAATCAAAACGATGTATTTAATGACTACTTCCACTTTTTGTCTTTATTTGAACAGCCACCTATTTCGCCAGGCTAGCTGGCATTAACAGACATCGACAGACCTGTCTGTTAGCTAGCCTGACGAAACCGGTCCCTGTCAAAAGTGGAAATATATTTTTTTAAAACATGGTTTTATTTCATTATTATTTTTAAAATGAACTTCCATCTAGAGATTTCAGTAAAATCATTTGATTATTTTTAAAACATTCCGGTGTAACTAAAACGTGTATGAAACAATCACAATGAATTCATGCAAATAAAATAAAATCATAAGAAGACCATGTTGGCACCATTATTCAATATTTTTTTTTTTTCCATTATTCACTCTTTTGTTGAGAAAAAGTTAAAATGGGAAGTTTTTTAATATGTCTGTTGGCCCAACATCAAAGTAAATTATTTGTGTTTTTAATTGTATTAAAAATTGATTAATAATTCCCTGCGTAATACGGTCGTGACACAAATAATGATTCTATCATAAATTTGGAACTCGCCCATCGCTACTCTATGTTTGATTTCATGTAACAGGCTATTAAAATAACATATCCTGACACATACGAAGAGAGTTTTCCTGTAGTCCAGTATCTACTCTCGATTTATATTTTTTTTGTGTATTAAATGAAATCACCCACCACGCCTGAAATTGTAATAGGACACAGCTGTGCCCTAACATCAGTTTCGCTGTTGAAATTCCTATGCTCACCCCCCGTCCATATGGAATCGACCTTAACTTATAATATATACGAGACCAAAGCAATGGGAACCCCAAACCATTTATTTATTCCACTGACTCTAAAAAAAACTCTTGTACGTCCCAAACTATACATATAATTGACACAATGTAGATAATAATAAAATAATTCATATTATACATATCTTCTTTTTGTTCCTCTCCTATCGGAGGTTGGACAACATCGTAGCTATTTCCACTTTGAATGCAGCAGTTCTATACAGGAATATTGTGTTGCAACTAAACCATTTTTAATTGGAGAAGGAAATCATTTGCATTTAGAGCATGGAGAGATAGCCATAGTAAACAGGTTATATTAGAATATACTCGTACACAATATACAGTATTTGAGCCGAGGGTAAGGACAAAGTAATGCGTTGCGATGGGTATTATGCGTTCTTCTTTTGCCTAGCCATTTACCGTTATTTGAGGTCGACTTTCCTAATATGGCTATGCTAAGCTACGCGATTCTGTGATATCTAGCTGTCCAGTAACAGCGCCCTCAAGTCATTCCTGACTGTGGACATCCACATTGCAGGATCGGTCACCTCTTTCCATCTTCCAGTTGCAGCCAATGTATTCATTGTCCCTCCTGCTCAAATGACCGTACTATCACAGACGACTTCCCCAAGCTTTTTCCGCTAAAGTGGCGACCTTAAGGCTTCCTCTGATATGCTGATTCTTAACTCTATTTAGTATTGTCAACTCGGCGGCTCACCTCAACATCGTTATTTATGTCACGTGTAACCTCTATTCTTCTTGACACCTTACAGTACAGCATTCGGTTCAGCGGTTCGTTATACCTTTCCTTAAATTTGCACATTGCCTTTACAAAGTTTCTACTCCTGAAAGGGTATGTCATTTAACCACTTCAATACCATAAGGCCACTAGTGGCCGCTACGTAGGCGCACCATCAATACCGTAAGGCCACTTTGCATTAACAATGATTCCAGTAGGAAATTTAACCTTTTTTTTGTGTAGCTACATTGCTGTCACAAAGTTTCTACTCCTGAAAGGGTATGTCATTTAACCGCTTCAATACCGTAAGGCCACTGGTGGCCGCTACGTAGGCGCACCATCAATACCGTAAGGCCACTTTGCATTAACAATGATTCCAATAGGAAATTTAACCTTTTTTTGTGTGGCTACATTGCCGTCACAAAGTTTCTACTCCTGAAAGGTTATGCCTTTTAAGTCATCCTACGGATGGTCATTGTGTTTTATATTTTATTCATATCAATATCCTTAGGTGAACGCGTTCGAGGTGGGTCCGCTGGGCGCCAGCCTGCGCGCTCTCTACCCGCGGGCCTATCTGCTGGCGCACGACTGCACTCCCAACACGACACACACGGACGACGCCCTGCGCCGCCTGAGCGTGAGGGCGGCGCGCCCTATCCGCCAAGGACAACCCATCACCCTAAGCTACGCATATACTTTACAGGTTAGCGGGTTAGCCCCTTGTAATAATTTCAGATGGCGCGAGCCACAATCAACAAGAATATCGGTCACGCCTCGAGCCGTTTAATTGTGCCAAATTCACGATCTTCATAAGTGTAATATTTATGAGATACATACATGTCACATGTTTATGTTTATATCAATCAAATTACCACAAGCCATGCTCGAGTTGTATATATTTGGTCCGATCGAAATACCACGAATTGGGCTCGTTATTTATTTTCGCTAATATAGGTAACTTTATTTGTTACTAATTTTACTAGTTCTAACCCAGGCACTTTGCTTACTTTTTCATTTGTTAGATCATTCTTATCTTTACAACAATTCAACATGTAAGTAGGTACCCGTAAAATCGCAATGAAGAGTTTTTTTTAACTGCAAAACACATTAAATCATACTTGAGAAGGGTATTACATATAGATACATAATTCTAACATTGTAAAACTGCTCATATTTTCCATTGTGGGATCAAAATATCATTTTTGACTTTTTTCACCTTTGTAATGATAATCAATATCAATGTTATGAGTCTTTCTACTTCCTTAATCTTAATGTTAATGTTTTTTATGATTCTCTTATAAATTATTATAATGTAATTGCAAACGATCTGGAATTATATGTCTGTAATGTTTGCGATTTATATTCAAATAAATTAAATAATCCCTCAATTCTTAATGGAGCTGCCAATTCACCAGTGCAATTTTACTTTATATTATTTCAAATTTCAAAAACCAAAAGTTAAATTCGTTTTTTAAAACTTTTGTTTTCAGAGCACTCATAAGCGTCGTGAGCATCTTTTAGAGAGCAAGTTCTTCGAGTGCACCTGCTCACGCTGCTCGGACCCGCTGGAACTCGGGACCTACGCGGGTGCCCTGCTCTGCCCGCGCTGCACGACCAACAGCTCTAGTGGCGCCACCAGCTCTAGTGGCGCCAACAATTCAAATAAAGAAGGCTCAAAGGCTCCTGGAATCGTGCTTCCCACAGACCCACTGGATCAAACCGCTTCGTGGAAGTGTGGCACTTGTACCACCTACGTGCTTAGTGCCAGTATTGTGAACGCATTAGTTCAAAAGTAATTATTTTATTTATTTAGAGCCACTTTATTACTTATAATATATTATGTGATGTCCCCGTGGTTGTTCAATCTATACTTGGACAAGTGCATGAAAGAACTTGAAGGCATAGACGCTGGTGCTAAGATGAATTGTTTGTCAGTCAGCTGTTTGTTATATGCAGACGATGCTGTATTAATCGCTGACAGTAGAGAAAATTTACAAGTCTTAGTGTCAAAGATGTATAAGGCATGGTTTTCGAGAAAGAAGAATGTATGACGATTTGTGATATACTCGTAAGTGCGATGGGCGAGAAATTGGAGCAAGTTACCGAATTTACGTATCTGGGAAACATGTTTACAAGAGACAGAAAAATGGAGAAAGACATCGAAAGAAGGAATGGAGTTCTAGTGTCAACCCTCATGTATGGAAGTGAAGCTTGGAGCTGCCAAAAGAAAGATGAAAGCAGGATAAATGCCGTAGAAATGAGATCACTAGGAAGAATGTATGGGAAAACGTTGTATGATAGAATACCGAACGATGAAATAAGAGAGAAATGTAAGGCAGATGACTGCATCATGGATAAAATTAAAAAAGGATTCCTGAGATGGTTTGAACATATGGAACGAATGGATGAGAGAAGAATGGTTAAAAAGTTGTACACAAGCAGCATGAGTGGAAAAAGAAGCCGAGGACGACCGAGGAAAACATGGCATGACCAAATTAATCAATTACTAAAAGGCGGCCACATTCGAAGTCGGAATAATCGACGTGCGTGCATGGTACGATGTATGAATGTAGAGGAACCCAAAGAGGTATGCCAGGACAAAGCATTGTGGCAATCCACGCCTCCGGGGAAATGGCATGATGGTTAGTTAGTTAGTTATATTATCATCGTATATAAAAAATAATGTGACCTGAATAATATTTTTTCGAATTTTATCTATTATATATTTTTATAAAATAAAATTTTATCTAAATTCAGCTACTACAATTATTCAGTCATTATAAATTATGATAGTAAAAGCTTATTATTTTATATATAAAAAATATTGACTCATGGTGAAAATTTCAACACTTATGGAAGCGTGTTTATCTCGGTTGGTGTGTTTTTTCTTGTTAGGAATTAATCAGAAAATGTATAAATGCTAGACAGAAAATGTATTAATGCTAGACTAGAAATGAAAAAAAAACATTTTAATAACAAAACAAAGTACAATAAATCAAATCGAACATACTTATTAATTGTTTCTTGAACAATGGGGTGAACAATTATTAAATAATTCAAATGAATGAAAATGTCTGTTTTCTAGACATATAATAATGCCTTAGTAAGGTAAAACGTGTCATTCTCATAAAATACCTTTTTTATAACAAAATTTGGTGCGTTTCCATAGACATTTCTAATGATTCATTTTTCTTATACCATAAATGCGAATAAAAATTATTACAAATTTAAGGTGATGAAAATATAACATATCATATATTTTATATGAAAATAGTCACAAGTCTGTTTATCATTTAAAAATTATAATAAACTAGCTGTACCTGGCCACACGTTGCTTATTGCTCAGTCTAGTTAAATTAAAAAGAATCATTCTATATTTATTTATATTATTGAAAATCACTTATATAGAGTGAAATGTCAAACCTTCAAACAGACGATATCGATAGATTTTTCCATAGATATCTTGGGAAAGATAGTGAAGCGTCTTTGCCAAGCGATTGGATTCATATTATTCATGAATTAAAACTAGACGACTAAACACGTACAAACACAAATTCTGTACCTTCACCGAAGTAATATTAATGAACAGTGAAAATATCACCAAGTTCTGTCAATTGGTTGCCGAGTCCATTGACTTCAAAGAATAGAAGTAGAAGAGGACCCTCCATGTTTATATATGTAGATAGATAGATATGTATCTCAAATTGTAAAAACTGCGCCCGCTACACTTCAAGTTTATTTTAAAATATGATCTCTTTTGATATTCTAGTGCATTCGTTATTCTAACTTTACTCTTGGAATATTCCAGAATAAGCGACGAGTTTGATGGGATAGATGCCAATGACTTGGACCGCTATGAATCATTCCTACGCAGATACAGGAATGTACTGCATCCCAATCACTGCCTTTGCTTATCTGCCAAACTAGCCCTTAGTCAGCTTTATGGAAAGGTACATAAAATTAAATGTTCTCAAACAAAACACAGAAACACAAAAGATCAATCCATGGAAATAGAACTATAATAAATATTGAAATTAATACAAATACATTCATGGGCTTCTATTAAAGAATTGAATAATGTTAATAGTGTTCAAATGTTTCACACGCAAAGCATTTTCTTCAAAATATTCATAACAATATTTTGAAAAATCATAACCATGCAAGTTCCCGCTTTTACAGATTGATTCTCACTTAATCCATAAGATGTCGCCCTTGCAATTGGAGAGGAAGAGAGACATCTGCAAGGATATATTGAAAGTATTCGATATCATCGAACCCGGTTTATCAAGACTCAGAGGTTTGTGTCCAAGATATTTGATTTTTGAATTTGTTTCCAGAATGTAATATTCAAACTTGAACATTAAACGTGATCAAGTTACCCAGCAACTGTAATAACATAATCAATTATTTTTAATGCGTATGAGTTTAGTCCAAAAAATAATCGTACTATCATTACCTATTCATATTTTGGTTGATATTTTATGTTAATTTTTTCACAATGGCGGGAAACTGTTATTTCTATTAAACATTTATAATTTGTCTGTAACAAGTGCCTAATAATTTGTTTATGTTGATATTTTTTCCGTTAATCTAACAATTAGTTGATTATACTAGAAGAAAAACAATGTGATTAAACATTTAAACTAACAAGCACTTAAAAACCATTAATAATCTTCCAGGTACAACTCTGTATGAACTGCATGCCCCTCTGATGGTGTTGACAACGAGGGACTACGAGAAAAGAGACATTTCCAAGCCCGAACTTCGGACCAGGCTAATTGAGGTAATGACAAAATATACATTTAAATTAATGTACTTAACCATCTTCTTTACTTCGGGACGCTTAAACCTAAATCATAAGATAAAATTTGTTCTCCATTTACTCTGATAACACTAATTAAATTAATTTTATGTTGAAATTTTAAAAATACTTATTATTTCCTTCTAAGGTGGCGAGATGCTTGGATGAATCTGCCAAGATTCTAGACATGGAGCCGAAGGATTCTTCAGAAGGCATCATGGCCAGTGCAGCTAAGGATGCGCTAAGACAAATCAAAGACTGGGAAAAAATCATCGGGAAAATCCTATAAAGTGATATTATAATGTAATAGATTTATTGTAATATTTTAATTTTAGTGATCACTAAAAATTCAATTTAAAATATTTCAATATTATTTTATACTCGTACATGTTCATAAGTGAACATATTCAGCCTTGTAAAAAGATGAAATATGGTGTTTTAGTAACTGAATCACAGGGGTTTTTTTTCACACTTTTCAAAGTGTTTACACTAGTTTATAAATATAATATATTATTATTTAAATATTATAATATTTTTTTATTTCAAATGTGTAGCTATTAACAAATAATATTAAGTGGAAAATAATATTTGTTCTAGCTACTAAAATAGCTTTAAATAGATTTCAAATATAAATAAATTTATTTTATCAACTGTAATAGAATTTGTAGTTTTTTTTTATAATTATTTTTTTCAAAGTTACATTAATATGAAGAGGTCAGATAAAATTATAACACGAGGAAAATATTACGACAACATATCACAGACATTTACAATGTGTGTAAATATTATTCTAATATGACTGAATACAAGGTATTTGAAAATCAATGTTGCCTTTCGCATCACATATGTAAACATCTAAGTCAGTTTGAACAATTCTAGATAATGGTAAATTGGGAAAGATAATTCTAACCATAAATTGTATATAAATATATCCTATATAGAATTTTCTTTTTTAAATTAGGGGAGGTGGAGACTTGACCATATTTGGTTCAATCAAAATTGAATGCCTGTGTAGAGTTCCCAGTTCACCCTCGAACAAAATATCATTTATAAATTTCTCTGCGTAAATTTTTTGGTAAGAATCCATCCGTTTCAGCTTGGAGGCCCAAACTCTGGTGATGGCCATCTCTTCACTCTCATCCTCGGGGCGGGGAGAATAGTAATTGTTAATGGTGCTGTTTGGGTGTTGAACATTGTCTTGATTGAGCCATTTCACTTCTGCCGCTGGACTTAGATATCTTTTTGTGGAGTGAGCATTCGATAGCGGATCACTTTCTTCTTCGCCTTCGACATCTACGTTCTGATAGATAAAATAAAATAAAAAATTGTATTAAATTTCACAACAACAAACCAACACGCCGCTTCTCCGGAGGGATAGGCAGGGAGAATGGACCCCACACTACTCTATCCTGACACAACTCTCTATGTTCCTCCAAATTCATACAGCGAGTCACACATACTCATTGATTCTTCCGACTTCTAAAATGGACGTTTTAAATTTGATTAATTTGATCATGCCAAGGATTCTTCGGTCACCCATGACTTTGTACTCCATTCATTTCGTTAATGTATACTTTCATAACCATTTTTTCTTCATCCACGCGTTCCATATGTCCATATCAAAGCAGTGTTCCTTTTATAATTTTATTCATGATACATTCTTCCGCTCGACATTCCTACCTTATATCAGCATTTGAAATTTTGTCGTACATTGTTTTAGCACAAATACATTAAATTTCACCTTTTGTTATTTACATTCTTGGGTAAATCCGTGCCTCTTGGTCTCTTCTTGGACTGATGTTTGGGAGATAGTTACAATCTCAATCTTTAGGGTAGTGTTTATATTATTACCCTGAATATATCCCCCCAGGGATACGAATTTAACCAAAATCTCAAAGATCATATTTCTACTAAACATGAAAATCTACGCACTTATTCAACCATACGTTATTGGTTTTTATGGTTTACAGAAAACATTACATTGTCTTCATCATAAATGTAGCGTCTCAGGCATCTTCCAAACTCTGAGCTCCCACACATTGTGAGGCACAGATTTTATTAAAAAAATATTCTGCTGCTAATAATATTCTCGAGGACTTGAGTTAATGAGTTTTGAAAGATATGAGAGGTTATAAGGTGCTCATCCACGTAGGGCTTTGTAAACAAGTATTTTGGTATTTACTTTCTTGTGTAACCATATGAAATGAAGTCAATGCAATTAAGTTAATATTTTATAAGAGAGCATTAGGTAAAAAAAAACATATATATAATAATTTTGCCTTTTTTGCTTGACTGTGTTGTGGTTGTGAGGATGGTGTTATGGTGTTACGGACAATAGTGTCATCTTCGTTCCAAATTTCAGTGGCGTGAGAAGCAGCCACATCCACAGCATCGGTACTGTTGATCTCATTGTCGGTAAGGTTCTGAACTTCAGTTACTGCATCTTCCTTCTGAAACTCTTCATCGTCGCTTGTCAGCTCAACGGACCCTAAAGTTTTTTTTTCGATAAAAAAAGGAATAACAAAAGACATTTCATCCTCGTATTTCCATTTTTTAATTTTCTTGGCTGCCTGTCCACTTTTGCCTTTTTTCTTATTTAATGCTCTTCTATATGCATCCCTTAGCCCTTGCCACCTTTGTTTACAAGCTGCAGCTGTAAAAAAAACAATAAGTATTAATAACTAATACATACATAATACTTATATTAATAAATACATACCAGCCTTTGATACAGCAAAAAAAATACATAATCATAAATACATAAAACATTACTAAATAATAATTAATTAATTAATATTTTGTTTCCAGGTACTTAGCAACTGATGATTCGTTTACAACCATTGCTTTTAGTTTTCGTATGGGAGTCAGTTCTGTAAGGCGTGCCGTGTTGGAAATTTGTGATGCTATAATAAAAAAAATATCGCGAGAAAGTATTCCCACGCCTGGCACAGAAGAATGGGAAAAAATATAGAAGAATTCTAGAATTAATGGAATTTTCCTAATTGTGTAGGTGCTATAGACGGAAAGCATGTCATTATTGTAGCACCTTCAAACGGTGGTTCTTTCTATTTTAATTATAAAAAAACATTTTCTATTGTACTTTTGGCTTTGGTTGATGCTAATTATAACTTCATAGCCGCAAACGTCGGTTCTTTCGGCAAAGATAGTGATGGTGGTATTTTGTCAAAATCAAAAATGGGCAAAGCTATATTCGAGAATAAATTTAATATTCCAAGTACCAATTTTTTCCGGGGAGTAATGTAAGTGCACCGTGTGTTATATTAGGAGATGAAGCTTTCCTTTAAAAAATAATCTCCTAAGACCTTATCCATCACAACAGTCGATTAACGATGATATGAAACGCCACTTTAACTATCGCCTTTGCCGAGCACGACGTGTAGTGGAAAATGCTTTTGGTATTTTAAGCCAAAAATTTTGTATTTATAATAGACGTTTGCATTTGAAGCCAGAATGTGCATTTTATATAATTTCATGCAACGCGGAGAAACTGTAATTTTTACGAAAACAAATACTCCTGTACAGTTTAACAACTTAAGACACCAAGGAGGTAATGCAGTTTCTACTGCTTTTGAAGTACGCCATCAATTTGCGGATTTCTTTCAAACGACACAAGGCCAATTGGACTGGATACCCATGTAATTAAATTACTTATTCAAATAAACACAATAATTTGATAAACTTACCTGGGTGTTTTAGTTGTTCCGAAATTTCCTTCCAAGCCATCTCTTTTTTCACAGTATCCATATATTTCGGGTGTTGTAGATTATATAAAAACTCATATTTACGTACACATTCTATTAATTTTTCATCCTCCATTTTACACTGTCTTTACGTGCACGCACGTCTTGTTGAACTGGCAACAGATGACTAAATAAGTAAAGGCGTTTACAACGCTTTTATAACGGTCATCATACGCGGTTATAACCCATATGCTCACCGTTTCGGTGGTTTGCCAACATCACCTTTAAGGTCTCTGCCCACTACAACGTATTATACTATGACCGTAATAGGAACGTGTCAGGTAAAAAAATATTCTTAATATTGAAAAGTATGAGACTATGCCCACTAGACCGTTCCGTCACCGACCAGCACCGTTGCCTACTATGCACGGAGCGTTAATTAATTTTCGGCGAGAATATTTTGCCGGTGTCGATGCCGATACGCTCCGCGCATGGCACGCGATGTTGCCAAACCGATGCGCGCAGGCGGCTTATGAGTTGTATAAGTTGTTAAACTGTACAGGAGTATTTGTTTCCGTAAAAATTACAGTTTCTCCGCGTCGCGTCGTATGAAATTATAGAAAATCCACGTTGTTAGTACAATTTTTTCCGCAAATTCTGGCTTCAAATGCAAACGTTTATTATAAATACGAAATTTTTGGCTTAAAATACCAAAAGCATTTTCCACTATACGTCGTGCTCGGCAAAGGCGATAGTTAAAGTGGCGTTTCTTATTATCGTTAATCGACTGTTGTGATAGATAAGGTCTTAGGAGATTGTTTTTTAAAGGAAAACCTTCATCTCCTAATATAACACACGGTGCACTTACATTACTCCCCAGAAAAAAATTGGTACTTGGAATATTAAATTTATTCTCGAATATAGCTTTGCCCATTTTTGATTTTGACAAAATACCACCATCACTATCTTTGCCGAAAGCACCGACGTTTACGGCTATGAAGTTATAATTAGCATCAACCAAAGCCAAAAGTACAATAGAAAATGTTTTTTATAATTAAAATAGAAAGAACCGCCGTTTGAAGGTGCTACAATAATGACATGCTTTCCATCTATAGCACCTACACAATTAGGAAAATTCCATTTATTCCAGAATTCTTCTATATTTTTTTCCCATTCTTCTGTGCCAGGCGTGGAAATACTTTCTCGCAATATATTTTTTATTATAGCATCACAAACTTCCAACACGGCACGCCTTACAGAACTGACTCCCATACGATAGCTAAAAGCAATGGTTATAAACGAATCACCAGTTGCTAAGTACCTGGAAACAAAATATTAATTGATCAATTATTATTTAGTAATGTTTTATGTATTTATGATTATGTATTTTTTTGCTGTATCAAAGGCTGGTATGTATTTATAAATATACGTATTATGTATGTATTAGTTATTAATACTTATTGTTTTTTACAGCTGCAGCTTGTAAACAAAGGTGGCAAGGGCTAAGGGATGCATACAGAAGAGCATTAAATAAGAAAAAAGGCAAAAGTGGACAGGCAGCCAAGAAAATAAAAAAATGGAAATACGAGGATGAAATGTTGTTTGTTATTCCTTTTTTTATCGAAAAAAAACTTTAGGGTCCGTTGAGCTGACAAGCGACGATGAAGAGTTTCAGAAGGAAGATGCAGTAACTGAAGTCCAGAACCCTACCGACAATGAGATCAACAGTACCGATGCTGTGGATGTGGCTGCTTCTCACGCCACTGAAATTTGGAACGAAGATGACACTATTGTCCGTAACACCACAACACCATCCTCACAACCACAACACAGTCAAGCAAAAAAGGCAAAGGCAAGAAAGAGGGCTAAAGTTCTACCAGTACAGTCAGCATCCGCTGTGTTGACGTCTAGATTATTAGACGAGCAAAGTATTATTCCACTACAACGTGAACACGATGAACTAGATCGTTTCTTTTTGAATATATCAGAAACAGTAAAAAAAATTCACCTTACCTACAAGCAATGGCAAAAAATAAAATATTCACTTTAGTTTCCGAAATGGAGTTACAGCAGCTCGCAACACCTAACTTTATAACAACTACACCTCAATATGCATACACTCCATCTCCAGCATCGACTTATTCATGCGTTCAACGAAGTGATACACCCATGCCTACGTCTCCTGAGACTTGGGATACGTCTATTAACGTTTGGAATAATACGTTGTAGTGAGCAGAGTCAGAAAATATTTTTGAATACATACGAGTAACAATTTGATAGTTGATTCTGAATATTTGAAATTTGATTAAAAGTTTGATTTAAAATATATTAAAAGTTGTTTTACTTACCATAGACACACAGCAAGCCTTTCTTTAGATGACAGACATTCTCTAAAGTTGGTGTTTCTTCTGACAATGTCATTTAAAAAAAATTTCAGCAATACATTAAATTGGAATGTAGACATTCGGAAATACTGAAAGAACTTTTCTTCATCATCAACTAAGTGCCTGAATAACGTCCAATATTCTCCTTCAGATTTTCGTTATTTTATAGAATCGTGAATCCAGTAGCGTCGAGTGTTTTTTTGGTTCTCTTCTTCTTCCTCATCCAATATTATGGTAATTATTGCCAGTTGTCTAACAGTAAATTTTTTTAAAGGCATACCTATTTTATTATTTAAAAACTTGATAGCACTCCCAAGAAGTCCACGCAACATCGATACGCATGCAAGAATGAAACGGTTTCCTATCGATTTTGGTGGATTTAGATCTGTATGATTATACAGATTACATACGGGCAACATACGGGTTGAATACGGGCATCATACGGGATGTATACGGGCACAGAACGCCGTCGATCCGTTTCAGTGGGCATAGTAGGGCGTTTCGTGTTGCTTTTCATGTCTGATACGTTCCTAGTACCTAGTTCTAGTAGTATGATACGTTGTAGTGGACAGAGACCTTAATGCTCTCTTATAAAATATTAACTTAATTTTATTTAAAGATTTTTTTTCTCGACTGCCAGAATCGTGACATTTCTATTTAAATCTCAAAAATTAAAATACCCCTAAATAAAATATAAATGAAAACATCTGTCAAAAACATCTTCTAGGAGTTTTATTAAGGTTTTATGGAATCATATCAAATGTTTGATAACAATGATCAAACATTTGACAATGCCTTAGAAGGGCAAAACATGTCATCCCATAAAAAACTTAATAAAACTCCTAGACAGACGTTTTCATTTATATTAATTATTTAACTACCAATAAATAATACTAGTAATTATTTATACCGCCTTACTTCTCATGCTTAATTATTCCGTTTCAGCTTGTAGGAAATAAAATGACCATATCATTACTAGAATATATCTATATATTATTACTATGGAAGTGAAGCATGAAACTGGCAAAATGAAAGCAGAATAAATACAGTAAAAATGAGATCTCTAAGACGATGTGTGCTAAATCTGTATCAAATGCAAGTATAAGAAGTGAATGCAGTGCAAATGAAAGTGTTATGAACAAAATAATGAAAGGGTCGTTAAGATGGTTTTTACACATGGAAAGAATGAGTGAAGACAGAATGGTGAAGAGGGTATATGTAAATGACGTGAACGGAGCTAGAAATAGAGGAAGGCCGAAGAAAACATGGCACAATCAAATTTTAAATGTCGGTCACGTGAGAAGTCGGAGAAATCGACGTGCGTGCATGACAAGATGTATTAATGTAAAAAAGCGAGAGAAGTATGTCAGGACAGAACAGTGTGGCGGTCCATTCTTTCTGCCTACCCCTCCGGAGAGATGACGTGATGGTAAGATAGTTAGTTTTTAGATACATAGAATACAGAAACAATTATTAAACAGTCAAAACATTTTTTTAAATACGTGTGTCAAGAATACACATTTCAATCAGTAAGGCAAGAAAGAAAGAAGAAGAAATTCGAAGTATAAAAATGGCAAAAGAATTGGGTCTGGTTCTGTTAGTTGGGCTGCCAACGAGCGCACACTCCCGGACGCTATCCCACTACTGCCCCCCACGGGGACTTTTGGCTGCTGGGTTTCCCCCCTGGCCCGGTTCGCCCCTCCTTAGCCAACCTGGCTGTCCGGGGCTCCCCCCGGACACCCATATTGATGGCAGGCTTAGTGCGGACGTCCAGTCAACATGGGCCACTCGCAAGCAGGTACCCCGACCTCAAACCATCCGCCAACTCCGACCTCCGAGAAGCCGGATTACAAGAGCCGCCACACTCCCAGTCGAGTAGAGCGAGAAATTACGGCTTTATAAGTTGTATTTCGATCGATCCTGGCCATGTGCATTTTTTTTATATCATAAAATTATATTAACTCATTTTTAAATACCTATTTATAAACAAAACATATTTTGGTTTATTTAAAAAACTGTTTTATAGTGTAATAATTACGTAAAATTAAGAATAAAATATTTTATGAAAAACGCCATCTGTTTGTCGTATTATAGAAGCTTCTTTAGGTAAAGCTACAAACTTTGATAAAATAAGTTTCGTTTATTGCAATAGAGTGCGTCATTTTTTTATCGTGTAAACTATTGTTACTGAAGTATTTTTCTTCTTCTTCTTCTTCTTTTTTATGGCTTTTCAGTGAAGTATTTTTAAATTAATATAAAGCGCACGTGACGCTATATAAAAATATCTTAGTGGAAAGAGTTTCTATGTTTAGATGCGTGGAAAAGGCTAGTTTATATTTTTAAACCAAATGCATCGCTATGCGTGCTTTCTACGTGTCAATGACTCAGACACGTGCCGACAACATTGCTGGAAGAATATTAATCCGGTCAATTTAGACATTCGAAGGTGCATAAAATCCCAACAAACTGAAAATCAGTAAAATTGTTCAAAACATAATTATAAATAAAATTTAAAAGATCCCGATCATTTATGTGTTTGGAAAAATTTTTATCCGAGGTCAAAGGTAAAAAAAAATAGTTTTTCGCGATTTTCAGCAAAACGGTAAGTTTTATCATAAAAGTACCCCAGACAATAAGTGTAGATCATAAATCTATCTATAAAAAATGTATCAATACTTTTTTTCCTACGAGCCACCGTTTCTGAGATATAACGATTCAAAAAGTTGTAAAAGTTGTTATCGTCATAATATGCACACGTTTCCACGCCACCTATGAGGTAGATTCACTGATCTACAACTTTTACAACTTTTTGAATCGTTATATCTCAGAAACCGTGGCTCGTAGGAAAAAAAGTATCGATACATTTTTTATAGATAATTTTATGATCTACAATTTTTGTCTGAAGTACTTTTATAATAAAACTTACCGTTTTGCTGAAAATCGCGAAAAACTATTTTTTTGACCTTTGACCTCGGATAAAAAAATTTCCATACACATAAATGATGGGGATCTTTTAAATTTTATTTATAATTATGTTTTAAACAATTTTACTGATTTTCAGCTTGTTTGGATTTTATGCACCTTCACTCTCATTTTTTGGTCTAGATTGACCGGACTATATCACAATTTACAATATTTCAAGCAACAATGGCCGTATAACCCTTTTTCTGAAATGTTTATCATACCACTATTTGTATTAAAAAATATATATATAATTTGTACTCACCTTTATGTCTGATGCATCACCATCTATACCAGCATCAGGATTGTCGCGTAAAAATATATATGAAATCGCTTCGTATGCAAACCAAGTGACTTGTTTATTGCCAGAACTTGCATTTTTCTTCTTCTGCTCATTTTTTGCATACGTTCTCAGACTTCTAAATTTTTTGTATGCTTCATCGCTCGTTATATCAAACTTGGCGGCAATAGCGGCCCAACAATCCTTCTTTGCATTACGATCTTTGTAAAGATTGGCTTCCACGTCCCACAGCTCGGGACATAAGTGAATTTCGTTTATAAAATCTATAACCTTCGCGTTATCCCACGAAGTCATATTGAAACAAAATAAAGTCTAAAAACACGTGAACTCGAGTAAACAAAAATCGCTTATGCGCAATATGCGGGCTGGCGGCTAGCATGAACAAAAACAAACATATGAAAAGGAGATAGGCCCGGCAACATTGCAATGTTTACGATGACACAGCGACATCACTGGCAATAAGCAGCAACACATCCGCCAGTACCCTATATCTAATGGTAAATTTATACATTTTAAGCCGACTTTAACTTAACGCATATGTATATAAAATTTAAGATACGCATTTATTTATGATCTGAGATGTTAACAGTCATATTTACCTACACCTATAAATAAAAAAAACAATTCAATCAAAATTACTGTTAGTACCTACCCCTTCTTTAAATAAAGTTATGTGCAATTATGTAAGCGAAGATTAATATTTTAAGTATGTCTAATATAAACTTATATGATGTACTTACTATTTTAATATATTACTTGTAAAATAATAATAAAATTGAACAAAATAATAAAATCCAATCAAACGAAAACAATGAAATTTAATAATGAACAAATCACTTATTTTGTGTAACGAATAAATAAATAAAATCGGATTTTATAGCCTTTAACGATTATTTAAACGTAGAAAAAAAAGCGTGGCTTGACCTAAATAAACACTTTCAATTTGAATAGCGTTCGTATGTCTTATTGTTAGTAACTAAATTATACCAGTAAATAGAACTATTACGATATATGCTAACTCTTAGAAACGATATAATAGTTATCTACGTCATAATTAAACAAAGTAAGCGCATTATGTAATATATTTAAAAATGGTTCAATGTGATTTTTTTTTCAAAGATTCACATTAAACTGTAGTGAAACATAAATAGATCAGAGGGAATTAATTTAAATACTTTATATTATAAGGAGAAGAATCTCTTGACTGCACAAATTAAGACGATGGTTCAGAAGTAGCATCACATAACTGTTCAGGGTCCCAGTCAACAAGGTGAAAATAGCCCTGATGATCGCCAACCTTCGCAGAGAAGACGGCACTAAGAGAAGAAGAAGAATATTATAAACGATTTCACGAGCGATAAAATGTTTCTCTCCCCTGTAGGTTAACTTGAATACGATATTGGCCGTCGCGGCGCCCTCGACGCCGCGCCGATACGGAACAAGTCAGAAACATCTGGGTTTAATTTTAGTTCACAACTAAAACAGTTCGTGTAGGATTCTCACTACAAGATTACAATCGCCGGATTGATTTCCTCGAAAGCTCTACTGTCTATGATACAAAACTAACCGAGTGCTATTGATGTGAAAATATAAAGTAAGTAAATACTTCTATTTATTCTTATTTTTGTGTTAAAATGTGGGTATTTAATTGTTAAAGCCGGCATAATTTTAACTACCAAAAGCATGATTTTAAATGATTTGAAGATATTTTTTTAACCAAAAAGTTTTGTGTTATTATTTTGTTGTTAAATACTATTTGGCGTCAGATACAATTTGCGTAATGACACTTCTAATCAGTTTTATAAATACATATTTTTTAAAACAAGTTTTAAGTGTAATTTTAGAAGATTGTATTACACTAAATTTATAATTAACCTTAATATGTTATTGTGCCCTGGTGTGTCTTGCACATAAATGAAACAATATGTTAAAGCTAAACAGTTTTTTTGAATGGATTCATAAAGAAAAAGAAAAATATGATACATGATATCGTGACAATGAAGTACCTTTTTCTTAATACAATAAACGTAATGTGAGGGTATTATTTGCAAACCCGGCAAACTCCACCAACAATCAAAAGTAAGATATGAATTTCGTCTTATTCATAATACATTTGCACACGATTATTATTGATTTTCAGTTTCCAATTCGGCTTCATTCTGAAGAATTTTGCCATTAAAATATAGGGTTTGTTGCAAACATGGCAACTTGAGTGTTGCAAAGCTGGCAAACTCCAAAATGAAATTCATTATTTTACTTTAATTATCAACATAATGATGATTATTTCATGGCTGATTACTTTTAAAATACTAACTGGTTGAGATGAAAAAAATAAATATCGTAAAAAAGCGCATTTTATAAGCGTATCAGTTTTTTGCGATTTACTCAAAACATCTAATGATGGAGTTTGCCAGGTTTGCAAATAATACCCTCATCTATAAAAAAATAAATAAAGGCTGACATGAAAAGGTTTTTTTTTAATGTGATGAATTATCATATAATATATTATATAAAATAGCATTTATCATTTAGTAAAAAAAACTCCTTGGCTGTATACATGTATGTCTTTGTAAATGCCGTTTACTGAACTGAAAATAATGAAGTATTTATAATATTGATTAAAAAGTTCATTTTCTAGAAGTTAAATTTTATGCAATTGACACGTGATACATAGAGAAGTGTTCATCAAATGTTTGATATGGCCCTAGCACGGCGAAACGTGTCATTCCCATAAAAAAGAACAAAACTTCTAGAAAACTGACGTTTTCATCCGTAAAAACTTGTAAATATTTTCTGGTGTTCTAATATAATTTAAAATTTTACTATTTTTCTATGCAGATGGAAGGCAAATGTCCCGTGTGTCTTCAACAGGCTACCCACAAATGCTCCAACTGCCACTTGGTGTACTATTGCACCAAAGAACACCAAAAAAGTCACTGGAAGACTCACAAATCGCTTTGCAAACCCATCGTTGTAAGTTCAACCATATTTTTGCTTCTTAAAGAAATTTCGCAAATCTTTGATTTGATGTTGTATTTTTAATCGTGTATATTTATGCTATTTATTATACTTGTTGTCATGACTAAGAAATATCATTTAAATAATATTTGAATAACGTCTTCATGGAATAACAGGCCGCCTAGTCAATGACGAAGAAGAAGAGACTCTGTATTAAAGCAGGTAGCCCAATCTAGGAGTTGGGTAAGCCGATAGATTAAATGTAAAATATAAAAGCAAATATAAAATATAATAGCACAATTCGTTAAATTAACTAATTCATTAAGTTAAAATGTGACAATTTTTGGGTATGGAAAAATGATGAAAGTAGAATAAATGCAGTGAAATGAGATCTCTTAGACGAATGTGTAGTGAATCTGTATATGATAGTGTCAAATGCAAATATAAGAAGTGAATGCAGTTCGAACAATAGCGTTATGAACAAAATAATGAAAGGCTGTTTAAGATGGTTTGGACACATGGAAATAATGAATGAAGAAATAATGGTGAAGAAAGTATACGTTATCGATGTAAAAGAACCAAGAAATAGAGCGACACGATCAAATCAATTAAATATTAAATGTCATCCACGTGGGGTGTCGGATAAATCGACTTGCGTGCATGACACAATGTATGAATGTTGAGGAAGCGAAAGATATATGTCAGGAAAGAATAGTGTGGCGGTCCATTATTTTATATGATTAGTTAGTACTTTACTAATTGTGGTTTTCAAGAAAACCAATTAATACATTTTACTGTTCTATGGCTGTAGGTATGACCGTATACATTATCTGTATTCAAAAACTATTTATATTTTTGCCCTATAATTAATAACTAACCGGTCTTTTAATTAACTATAATATAATTAGGTAGATCATTTGTTCTTTGTTCAATGAGGCGAATCTTCAAGAAAAAAAATAGAGGTTAACTGGTAGGTACATCAAAAAATAACTATAATTAGGTACCTAACTCAACTCCAGCAAGAACTTCAATATGATATATCAAAGAAATTATTCAAATTGATATCACGAAAATTAATTTTAACAGTTGAAAATTTTTTTGTAACAATTTATGATGTCAACATAGTTTGACGAAACAGCTGTCGCGAAAACAAAATAATTAAAATTATTATACCATTAACAGAGTTTTATAATTAAACAGTTAATGTTGAAGTCGGCCGAAACAATGGACTATTCAAAAACTATTCCATATCGGAACCCTTGTCATCTAAATAGCGTCAAATTTCTGAAATAAATGTGTGTATAACCAATCGTATTTTTATTGGCCTACCAATGAAATGCGTAAAAGCTTTTTAAAAATATTAGTTTTACATTGCCCGTGATTTGAATGATTGATTTATGAGCAGTAGCTTATGCAGCTATTATTCTAAAGCTGCTGGAAATTTCTCAGAAATTTCTTAATTGAAATACAGAATATGTTCAAAATTAGAAATTCATATCGTCGAGAGAAATTTTTTTGTAAAAAATATTTGTGTTATCCTCCCAAATCGCAAATAAAAATAATATAAAATGACGTTATATTGAGTGAATTATACTGTGTTTAACGTAATATTTTAAACATGCTTGTTTTTCTCGGTCTTCCTCTATTTCTAGTTCCATTTGCATCGTTAACACATAATTTTTTACCATTCTTTCTTCATTCATTATTTACGTGTGTCTAATACATATTAATGATCCTGTCATTATTTTGTTCAGAACACTTTCATTCGCACCTCATACACTTCTTATATTTTCATTAGACACTATCATACAAAGTTTTTCCACATATTCGTCTATTTTTACTGGATTTATTGAACTGTCACCCTTCTTTTGCCAGTTCCATTATTCGCTTCTATACATAAGGGTCGGTATAGGAACACCAAGAGCTCTTTTGTAAAATATATAAATGTAATTATTTTTTAATATATAATAAATAATGTTCTAGTAACACACACTTTCAAATACATGTAGTAATCCAACTCATGTAGAGTTTTAACATATTAACATTCTTTATTTATTATTATTCTTCTTCGGCCTATTCCCGTCCACTCCTGGACAAAGGCCTCGTCCATTTGCTTCTACATCACATTGTCTAATGCACACTACATCCAGGTTATGCCGACATGTTGGTTCAGTTCATCCTTTCACCGTATTTGCGGTCCGCTCACACTTCTCTTTGTGATTCATGGTCTTCAGGTCAGGATTCTTCTTGTCCATTTTTTGTCCAACTTCTGGCTATGTGACCTGCTCATTGCCATTTTAAAGTCGCTACACGGTGGATGAATCAGCGACTTTTGTTTTTTCTCTCACCGTATCGTTTCTGACTCTGTCTCTAAAACTTAGGTATTCCTTAACGTGGCTCTGTGGTCACTCGTAGATTCTCAGCACATAGTTTGGACTTTGTGCCGATTATATTCATTATTATAATTATATTTTTAATTCAATTTTACTTTCCTCTGGCTAAACATATTTTCCACAAACCAAATTTTGTAGAATGGTTTAAGAAAAAATGTCACTGAGGCATCAAATTATAGTATTTATTGCAAAATAAGTCATTATTTCAAACAGATGTACATGTCACACCGCGCGAAGCTAGACGAAACTAAGTTTGAATTACGCAGCCATAGCAAGTACTAATTATGTTATCGGCATTGAATACATTCTCTTTGGTTTACTTAATGTTTGTAAAACTTTCCTCTCCGCCTCCGCGCAAGTCCGCTCTTCATGAATGAAATTAATTAATGAATTGGTATGGTGATTCAGGTGAACGAAGACAAGGTGCTGGGCCGCCATTTGACCGCCTCGAGGAACATAAAAGAAGGTCAGGTGCTGTTCAAAGAGAAGCCCCTCATGATTGGTCCACCGCAGGTATATAAATTCTATATTTTACCATCATTCATACTTATCTTACGCGCATCTTTTGAGTGTTTTTACGAGTAGGTAACTATTTTAGGACTAAGCAGTCATAGCTCTTTTCACTCTGACGCCTTCGTTGCAGAGTGGCAACAGCTATGAATGACCCAAAAAAGGTCCCGGGTTCGATTACCGGCGATGACAGCGTGATACTCACATTGTCTTTGGTCTGATGTAGAATTCACGCGACAATAAAATAAATGGCTAGCTACCTATCACATGCCACGAGAACCGATATAATAGCTATACCTTTTACATCGATTTGGCTCGCACAGTAATGATGTAAAGATAAAAAATATGCGGCACAGCTCCTACAAATTACAAATTGTAAGACGGCGGTAGAGGACAAGAGGAGTTGAAGGAGGCCAGGACTCGATTTGGACTCTAGCGCCATCAAAAAATAATATATTTTTGTAACTCTTGTAATGTACTTTGGTTCATCTTGGGTGTCCCAAAACGCGGATGGAGCTTATCTCTTTAACTTTGAACCACGCCTTTTTCTAATATTCAAATTCCTTTAAGATAAATGCATATCGGCTGTAAGCATTTCATTTATTCTTATACCCTTATTCTAGGGCAGCTTACTTTCTTATCTGTAGTCTTTTATAGCCCTTTCTTATCTGAGAATCGCCAGATCATCTCAAAGAGAAAATTACCAAAGTCTTTATCAGTGTCAAATTGACACTGATAAAGACATATAGTCGAATCATATAGTAATATTGACACCGTCAATATTACTATATGATTCGACCTCTAATTATCCCGAAAGAGGATAAAACTATCATCGACAAAGACAACATCATTCCAACGAGAAGGTCCATGACACTCTCCATTATAAATATATATATCATTTAACATAATCGGTTCCCTGGAGTCCAATAATTGGTTAAATGTTATTTATTGTTAGTGTATGTCGAAGAACTATTAAATATACAAAATTTCCACCTTCAGATAACTGCTCCGGTGTGTCTGGGATGCTGCCAATTAGTAACCGCGAAAACATCCAGGCCCTGCGCGCGATGTGGTTGGCCCGTTTGCGGGGACGCCTGTCAAGAATCTCCTCATCATCAGCCAGAGTGTGCTCTCACAGTTGCCAGGGGAAGCAAGGTAAACACCTGTAAATCTTATCCAATAAACCTTCACGATCACGAGCATATACGCAATAGGGTATCCATATTTATGTTACGAATGGTAATCTTCGACAACGTCAGCACATACTGTTTTATCTCCCAACATGCAGAACCAACCTGCCTCCGGTGATACCGGTGGGGAGGGGAATCGAAAGGCTGAATAGCATATTAGCTATCATAGCTTCGGAGATCAACGTCCTTCATATAAATTAAAGTACGTTCAGAAGACAAAATCTCTTGACTTAGAAAGATCTTGTCTAAAAACCAAGTCAAACCATCTCTCTTGCATTCTTGGTATTTTACCTATAATCAAATAAATGACCTAAACTGTAAATAGGTTTGTAATGTATTTTGAGAAAAACAATCTGATTATGAAATGCATTTTCTAAGCATCTAACCACAACAGTAAATGTTATTTCAAACAAACATAGACAGAGAGAAAGGATCGTCACACTACTCTATCCTGACATATCTATTTAGAATCCACCACATTTACACAGCGAGTCATACACACGTCGATTCTTCGGACTTCTAACATAGCCAACCTTTAAAATTTGATTAACTTACTCGTACCTTGTTTTCCTCGGTCTCATAATTTTGTTATTTAAACTTTCTTCCGCTCTACATTCCTTCCTGGTAGCAACACTTGAAATTCTATCATACTTCGTTTAACCACACTTCTAAAGTATCTTATTTCTACCGCATTTATTCTGCTTTCATCCTTCTTCTGCCAGTATCATGCTTCGATTGCTACACAAGTTTCATTTTATTTTATAATTTGTTTCGTTTACTCCCGGTTACAGGCTCATTGTTATATTATAATACAATACAAACATACATATTTTCAAAAAATATTATGATTATTTCAAATAACAAGGATTTTCAAAGCAAATTCAACAACGAAAATAGAAAAAGTTAATTAAATGTGTTAAGAAACAATATTAACATTACAAAATAAATCAAGAGTACAATGAGAAACAGTTAAAAACAACCGCTATTAGATATTCAACTGATATAGGTACCTACACTTCACAAGACGAAACCAGTCCAGAAAAAAATATTTTAAAAATATGTAAAATTATAAACAAAAGTGCTTTTGAAAAATTGGCTTAATCTTTTAAAAACATTTAAGAAAAACATGTCTTAATTGATTCAATTTATTGGACAGTTTAAACACGTGTCTATCTATACATTGGCTTATTGCCCATTACGATAACCCCTGTCAATAATGTTTTTTTTTAATCAACTTCATTTCCTCGATTCGTATATTAATACATAGAGTAATGTTGTTAAATAACATTCTTTATATTGCCTGCCAACACTCCTGTATGCCTCGGGAACATGGACCTCATACAGAAGACACATAAAGGCCCTAGAGCGATATCACCAACGCTGTCTACGTAGGATCCTAAATGTGAAATGGCAGGACAAACGGACAAATGACAGCATACTTGCTGAGGTCAATATGACAAGTATTGAAGCTGCCATTATCCAAAAACAACTGCGCTGGACTGGTCACGTCGTCAAAATGCCTGAGACAAGACTCCCAAGGAAGATCATGTACTCTCAACTTACCCAAGGAAAACGCTCACACGGTGGCCAGAGGAAGCGCTTTAGGACAGACCTAGGTGGGGCACAGCAGTACATAAAGGCACACAAGACTCTGAAGCACAGCGCAGAGACGACGCCGCTGAGAGGAGGAGCAAGAGAAAGGAGAGACCACTGGAAGACGGTGACGGCTCCATTACAGGCGCCTTCCCCTGCCCCAGATGCCCCAGAATATATGGGTCCAGGATCGGGCTCTTCAGTCACACGCGGACCCACAACCGTGAAGGACAGTCTTCCTCGGACACAAGGGACAGCCGATGATGATTGCATAGATTTTATAAAAGGTTCAAATATAATCGATGACGGTGTGACTATATAAAAAACGTATGTGTACTTATGTACGCACGTAAGAAGTTATATGTACTTCGTTGACGTAACAAAACAATAAATAAATAAAAATCTTTAAAAGTTTTTAAACATAAGTTTTGGCACTGATATTACAAATTTGAGAAATAATAAATGAGAGAAAGATTAATTAATCATTTATCATTGATGGCTAACTTCATTATGTAACTTCAAAAACTGATTTGTATTATGATACTTATATTCGAATTATTGTACTAATATATTTGGTACAGGTTCTTTCTTCTTACTAAAAAGTTTTTACAAATATACGTAGCATATTCGAATGAATCTCTTATTAACAAAAAAATATGAATTAAGAACGTTTGGACACATGGAAAGAAATAATGAAGAAAGAACGGTAAAGAATGTTTATGTTAATGATGTAAACAGAATATGGGAAAGAGAAATATCAAGGAAAACGTGGCACGATCAAATCAATCAAATATTAAATGTCGGTCACGTGAGGAGTCGGAGAAATCGACACGAGAAAAATATTATATATGTCAGGAAAGAACCATGTGGCAGTCCATTTTCTCCGCCTGCCCCTGGTGAGGGACAAATCGTGGTGATTAGTTAGTCATTGGCTTGTAAAAATATAACATTCAACTCTTTTTTTGCATGTTGTTTTATTTTTTTAGGTCCAGATACAGACGTTCGGCACTCCTCACCCGAACTACCAATCGATCACCGTCGTGAGATGTCTCCACTTGAAGAAGAGTAATCCAGAAGTATGGAACAGGCTAGTGGCGCTGGAGTCCCACTGCGACTACAGAAAAAAATCTGACAAATGGAAGAACGAACACATTCAAATAGCGCAGTTCATTTCGCGGTTCTACAAGCTGGGGGAAGAGTTTTCCGATGACGAAATCATGAAAATCAGCGGAATCGTTCAGGTATAAAGCTAATTTTGACAATCCGACATGCAAAAGGTCGTTTTGAACCCTTCTTCTTCTTCTTTAACAGCCGTTATCGTCCACTGGTGGACATAGGCCTCCCCCATACTTCTCCATGTATGACATGTCATACGGGGGGTGGTTGGCATTACAACGCCACGCTTGCCAGACGGGTTGGCGAGGTGTCCTTCCACGTTAGCCTATGCGTCAATATTATCCACCGAGGTTATTCACACTCGTTCTCTAACATTTCGCATGGTTTCCAGGGGAGACCAAAGTCGAGGAGGTGTGGATAGGTACTTGGGATCAGATCAATCCTCCAGCGTAGCGGTGCATGGCCATGCACCGCTCGAAGAGTCAAGAGAATCCCCCTTACTCTCCCGTTTTGAACCCAATTACTGTAAACATTTTTTTAAAACTATTATATTGATTCTCATGATAATGTGATAGATAACTAAACTATCACCAAATTCACGTGATTTCTACACCAGACTAAAGACAGTGTGAAAATCACACTACCATCGCCGGGAATCGAATCCAGGACCTTCGGTGTAACAGTCCTAGTTCTTGCTACTCTGCCACGAAGGTCATTAAATTTGTCTTCTTTCAAAGACAACATTAACTCTTCCATCAATACGAACATTGTGGTAAAATCGAAAAATTTATTTTAAAAACTCAGCAATACGTTAAATTACTTTATTTCATATATACATTTGGTATTCTATGATTATTGATCTATGATTAAGTACACATTCGTTCAAGAGATCTCAGCTCCACCGCATTTATCTTTATTTTGCCAGTCCCAAGTTTCACTTCCATGCATAAAGGTCGATAAAAGGGCACAAAAATATACAGTGTAGTGTGTATAATTACCAGATATACTGCATAATAATAAGAATTTAATCCAATTAGAATGAAATCATTTTGCACAAACATGTTGGCATCATCAGGTGTTTAGCATCTCATTCTTTATAACACCTGATGATTCCAGCATTAGGCTGGTGATACAGCTTTCGTGACAACTTTATAGAATTTAAATAAATAAATTGTGATATAATAAACAATGCTCCAAATTAAATAGTTAATAATATTTAAGTATAACAATGTATTATCTAGAAAATAAACAAAGCGATATAATTTATTTTATATACGCCATACTTTGTGTTGTTATGATGGTTTATTTCTCTTTTTCTTTTTTATATACTTTGTGTATACAACACTTATATTATAATATATTAAAAAAATATAATTACATAGACATTTTCGGACAAACAGTCCTTCTTCAGTGATACATATTATAAAGATAATTTTTTTTTAAATATTATAAAATTGTTTACATGATCTGACATATGTTATAAAGATTTATTTTGGAACGTTTATGCTTTTGTTATAACAAATATTATGATTCAATTTAAAATTTAAAATAATAATTTAAAGTTTTTACAACACTTACAACAAAGGAAATAAATCAAAGATTGGACTTGGCGTTAAATTTATTTGATTATTTATAATATTTTCTTTATTTTTAATTGCTTTTTTTTATTTCTAGAATTTCGAGATTGCTCAAAACAAAAGCTTAAACGTTCCAAAATAAATCTGTATAAAATCTGCCAGATCATGTAAACAATTTTATAATATTTTTTAAAATGTACCTGTCTTTATAGTATGTATCACTGAAGAAGGACTGTTTGTCCGAAAATGTCTATGTAATTTAATTTTTTTAATATAAGTGTTGTATATACAAAGTATATAAAAAAGAAAAAGAGAAATAAAGCGATATAATTTTAAGTATTCTCTCCGACGAAATCTTTCTAGGTGAACGGGCATGAAGTTCCCCTGACTGATCCTCCATTTGTAGCAGTCTACGATACCACATCAATGTTGGAGCACAACTGTAGGGCCAACTGCAGTAAAAGTTTCAGCAATCGTGGTGAAGTAAGCCATTATTTTCTCATTTCAAATTTCATATTCTCGATTTTACCACTACTGCAAGTAATTCAAGAGTCAGTAAACTCTTTCTTGTTTCACATGATAATGCTCACCAGTGGGTGATGTGGTGTAAGTAAGATAGCGTTTGAAATACAGATTCTTAAAGTGGTAATGCTGTCCACTAGAACAATTCATTGGAGTGTAACAGTTTCTAGCTAAATTGTGGGATATTTAATAAAAACCAAGAACCTGGAAGAAACACAGAAAGAGTGGTTCATAAAAATATATAATTGAAATGTGATTAAATCTTAGCAAGTGCACCAATGTCGGTAAACGTCATTAAGGTTCACCAATATCGATAGGGTTAATAATATTTGTAACATTTTTTCTAAAACACGACACATTTGGAGGTCAAAAAATGTGTTTATTCATTTAGAATGATTTCAAAATGTTATTCAATTTTTTGTATATGCATGCTCCTTTTAAAATGCATCAGACCACTTTATATCGTTTTATGTATGATAGAACAAATATGACGAATTTTTTAAGAAAAAAACACTGTTTTTTCCACTTTTCACCTTCATCATCAGGAGAACGATATAAACTATATATTATCGATATAAATTATACCGTTCTCCCGATGATGAAGGTGTAATCCTTCGAAACATGTCGAGAAAAATAAACTCAAAAGTGGAAAAACAGTGTTTTAATTCATAAATCATTCGTCATTATGGAATTCCAGTGTTAACGCCTTAAGTTTATCTAAAATTAAAACAAATATATTCACGAATCAGTACTCCGTTACATTATGTGGATTTTATAGGTTCTGATTGTGGCAGCGATAGACATTCGTCAAGGGGAAAACATTTCTATATGTTATACTGATCCTCTGTGGGGTACTGCCAATAGAAAACACCATCTTTATGAAACTAAATTCTTCGAATGTTCTTGTGAAAGATGCAATGACGTCACTGATCTTGGAACAATGCTTAGTGCACTCCGATGCCAAAAAGAGTATGTATGATATATATTTTTAATGTTTAATATGTCACATTGTAGTTAAGTACATACAAACCTATATATTAGTTGTATTTATTCTTTATACCTATTTTCAGAAAATGTCATGGATATGTATTACCCAAATCTTTTAAGATTCGCACACTTGAAGATGAAACAAATCAAACAGACGAAGAAAACAAATTGGAAACTAATCTCGGGAAAATTGATTTAAACGGGAAAAAATCTGAAAATAATGATAATGGAAAGGAATTAAACGGAACATCTTCAGATAAAGAAGTCAGTAAAATTTCAAACGGACATGCAAATAAAATAGAAAATGCGGACCATGAAAGCGGAACAACAAAACCAACAGACACAAGCGATTGGTTCTGTAACGTGTGCGAAGGATCTGTGACGGAGAAATACGTGTTGAAGTTAATGGATCATATCGGCAAAGATTTAGATGCAATGGAAAAGGGAAATTGCGAATCCTGTCTCAGGTATGTAGTTATGATCTCTCTCATTCCGCTCTAGACAATGTCCGTCGGCTTTTTCTAAGGAACTTCACCTACGGTAATACACCTGTGTCTCCAATGACACTTTCGCCTTGCTATGGCCACTCTGGCCATATGGCCTCAACCTCATAATTTCGGTTTAAAAATTACTGGATAAGACCAAGGTGCTTTGTTTAATGCAATAGTCACATAGCATAGCGTACCACGAAGCGCGCAGCGTGGCTATTGCAAATGCATAGTGTGTGTTGCATCTTTAAAATATGTCACATAGCTCCAACGTGGCTCCAAGCACTACGAATTACTACGACACTACGACAATTAATTAATACGAATAAAAACGACAGTTTCCTAGAAGTTTTGTTATATGAGAATGACATGTTTCGCCTTGCTAAAGCATTATCAAATATCAAATATCATAATGACGTTTGATAATGCCGTAGAAAGATAACTAACTAACTAACTAACCATCACGCCATTTCCCCGGAGGGGTAGGCAGAGAGGATGGATCGCCACGATGCTCTGTCCTTGCATACCTCTCGGGCTTCCTCTACATCGTACCATGCACCCACGTCGATTTTTCCGACTTCGAATGTGGCCGCCTTTTAGTAATTGATTAATTTGGTCATGCCATGTTTTCCTCGGTCGTCCTCGGCTTCTTTTTCCACTCACGCTGCTTGCGTACAACTTTTTAACCATTCTACTCTCATCTATTCGTTCCATATTTCCAAACCATCTCAGGGATCCTTTTTTAATTTTATCCACGATGCAATCATCTGCCTTACATTTCTCTCTTATTTCATCGTTCGGTATTCTATCATACAACTTTTTCCCGCACATTCTTCTAATTAATTAGAAGAATGTGCTTAATTATATTAATAATAAATGTAATTCCCATAAATTATAATAAAACTTCTAGAAAAGGGTTATATAAACTTTTAATGGTTTCACAGGTTTTTGCACCATTACGGGAAGTACTTGCATCCCAACCACTACTACATGATTGATATTACTCTCGCCATGACGCAGCTGATCGGGCAGGAAGCCGGATCCTGCCTGCAAGCGGTGACAGACGAGAGATTAGAGCTCAAAATCGACACTTGCCATCAAATGGCTGAATTTTTGGAAAAGCTTGTGCCAGGTACGTAAAAAAATGCTTCCAAATTTCATATATAGAGCTACATAATGTCTAATTTTTCTTTTTCTCTCTAGCCATCTATCCACTGCTTTATGTAGGTCTCTTCAAATAGACTCCGTTTCCTTTATCTTGGGCCACTCTTATCCATCATTTCCCCCGACTATAATTATGTCGTCGACCCATGATGTCTAGGGTCGAACGATGCCTCTTTTCATTCCCATGGTCTCCACATCAAGACTCTGCGGGATACACCTAGAAGAATTGTTGGGCAGCATTTGGATAACTGGCTTATATACTATTTTCCAGAGACATTCCCATGAACCTCAAAAGGGTATTCACAGCCAGCACCATAAACAAGCTAAAATGTGCACAACTATGGAAAGATAAATGCTTAGCGTAGTCTGAGGGAAAAAATACCGAATACATAAATTGTAGGGCATAAAAACGCAGTAATCCAAATTCAGATCATGAATGCATTGGACGAAGTTTTTTTTATTTTAAACGCCAGGCCTCTCGCTCTGATCCCTTTATTTGAGTCACTAAATCGACTCTTAATGTCTAACGTGTATTTTCAATACACGATAGTTTCTTGATTTATTGACAAAATTTTCGGTGCCCTCAGATAAATTGGTAAACATATTTACTAATTTCAAAACGCTAAAATACAATCATTACGCATCAATTATTCTGTTGTTCCACTTATGTGAGTTTGTTTATCTCATATGTGAGTTTGTTTATCTCAGCATGTTTTGAAGTAAGATATTCTATTTATCGCTTGAAAAATTAACCTAAAACTCTATGTTCAATTTATTGAACGCTAAGGCAACACTGTAGAATTCCATAGTAATATACTTAGGAAATTAAAATAATTATTTAAAAAATATTAATAAACACGACATGTTTCGGAGGATACCTCCATTTTCAGGTGTAAAAATATAATAAAAACTTAACAAAGAAAGACTAATATAAAAACGCATTTAAAATTCGATACAATAATTCAAATTTAAATTTTCATTCGAATTATTGTATCGAATTTTAAATGCGTTTTCTATATTAGTCTTCCTTTGTTTCGTTTTTATTATATTTTTACACCTGAAAATGGAGGTATCCTCCGAAACATGTCGTGTTTTTTAATAATTTTTTTAAATAATTAGTGGATTAAACAAAGTTATTTTAATTTCCTAAGTACCTATATTTCTATGTTCAATATTTAATAAAAGTATATCATTAAAATATAATAAACTCGTCATATAAGTTGAAAATACTACATTTCGATTGATAAAAATCGGATAAAGATGTCGATATGTATTAGAAAATCTAATATGAAAAATAATATATTTAGAGTTTAAAATTATTTTTTTACATATTTATGCCACATAAAACTCAGATCTCCAAGTAAGTCCGTTGAATGTATAAGGTTAAAAAAACATATCACTATTTCTCAGCTGAACTTCGGGCTCGTGGGGGTATAACATTTGAATTGCACGCTGCTGTGGCCGAGCTGGGCAGGAGGAAGGCAGCGCACACGGGAGAAGGACCTGGAATACTCTTGAAATATTTACTGGTAAACATCTTTGATCTATTTTTTGATAAAATTGAGGCATTGTCACTGTGAAATTCCAAAATGATGATTTTTTATGAATTAAAACACTGTTTTTTCCACCTAAACTTTTATTTTTCTCGACAAGTGTCGAAGACATAATCGTGAGAATGATAAAAAATAATAGGTTTTCATCATTTTCCCGATGATGAAGGTGTTTATTTTTCACGACATTATTCGAAGGCTAGAGTACCCTGTGATGAAGGTGTACAATCAGCAAAGCATGTCGAGAAAAATAAATTCAAAAGTGGAAAAAACAGTGTTTTTAATTCATAAAAAAATCGGCATCTTTGTTTAAAAAAATTAAAAGTAAGAATAAAAGTTTTATTTACTCTTATGTACTTGTACATATGTATTATATCCATAAATACTTAGAAAACTAAACGTATATTTTCCATACAACTATTGTACTCGTACAATGTAGTATACATATTTACCTCTATAGTGCGGCTGGCTATATTTGCAGTCCTAAACAATGGTTTCAAACTGCGGCGGATTACATTTAAAGCTCATATTAGAATCTTCTTCTTTATTTAGTGTCCTGTTATTTCTCGGAGCCTGTTCCCGGGATGCAAATGTCCAACTGTCTCGCCATCTTTTAGGTGGTTTTCCTGCAGGTCGATTTCCTGTTGGTACTTTATTTGCGGCTATATTTATCACTCTTTCAGAACATGCTCTTTCCACGTGATCTCTCCAGTAGCGTCTTCTCAGTCTTCCCCATCGCACGACATCTTCTACATTGCAGAATTAGAATATATCTTATAAACCCGTGTACTTTCGTTCCTTACTACTCTAAATTGTATATACTCGTATATGCTGACTTGGAGACCTTGTACGGCAAAGAGCAGTACAGGGCGACTGCAAATACGGTGGAAGGATGACCTGAACAGACATTTCGGAATAACTTGGACGTGGAAGCAAATGGAGGCCTTTGTCCAGGAGTGGACGGGAATAGGCTGAAGAAGAAGAAGAAGAAGAACTTGTACGCAATATGAAAATGGACTGGGACTATCTGTCTAAGCTGTAAATGTAGCCAACTGCAGTTTGAGACTATTTTTAACTGCAAATATACTCATCCGCACATATAGAGGTTAAGAAGCCATGATTTATTTTATACTTCAAATTACACAGAAACCCTTTAAAACCCTGATATTTTGGACGTAGTTCTTTTTCTAGTTGATATTCGATATAACTGACGAACAATATGATAACGATAGGGACAAAAAATATTGTATTGTGCTATTTACAGAACCACACTCGTATGCACATTATTTTATTATTCACTATATATGGTACTTGAAGATTTTAAGATCTACGAATCTAAATAATGTAACCTTGTGGATAGCGTTAAAATCTAATAGGGTTCTTAATGGAGGCGTGTGATTAGAATAACTGAATGTTTTAAAAACCATTTCATTTCATTTTAGGAGTCCAGAGAAATCTTGGAAAAATCCATCAAATTACTTGAGAACGAACCAGAAGAATTACCAGAAGGAAAAATTGCCAAGCAAGCCCGAGTGAACATCAAAGATATGGAAGCAGTTATTCAGAACTTGTATGCTCTTGATGGGCCCATGATTTGACTAAAAAAATGTATTAAATCGTGTTTAATTATAACCATACAAAATCACGATTATTTGTCTCGTATTAAACAATGTGTTTGACGTAACAATGTTATTTTTTATTTATTGCAAATAATTCATAAATTTGAGGTAATACATTCTTGGAAAAGCTTTTAAACATATTATATTACGTAAAAAATAGGTATTACATACCAGAGTAATTAATATAAGTCATTTAAGTCTATAAATAAACGGTTTTAAAAACAATAGCATTTTGTTTACAATTGTATGATTACTAGTACCGAAACATGCCAATAGGTGGTACCTGTGTAATCAAATAAGAACCAAAAACGGTGTATTCAAACCGGTCGTATCCTCGATAATATAATGAAACCATAGCAACTGGATGCAATACTGAAATCTAACATTATCGCAATGACAACGACCTTCCTCGGGTAACCATTAATTAAATTATTTCAAAGTTATTTCATCACCACATTGTTATAAAGGTAGGTCCACTATGTGTGAAAGATTATATAATGTTGAGGTGGCTATGTATCAAACAGTTATTTCTGTTTATGTTAATGACGTATTCAATTTTTGGAAATGTCGACCGAACTCAAGGGTGACTGGACACTTCGTAAGATTTTACACTTTGCATATTAACAGTACAGATGTATAGAATAATTTATAACACTTCACACTTTCCTATCGACTATTTGTTGTGTTGAATTTCTCGTTTCTCTGTCTGAAATGTCTCTAATTCCTATGAAAAAATACTTACTAACTAACTAACTAACCATCACGCCGTCTCTCCGGAGGGGTAGGCAGAAAGAATGGAACGCCACACTGTTCTGTCCTGACATACATCTCTCGATTCCTCTATATTCATACATCTTGTCATGTCTCTGAAAAAATATCTACTCTTTAAATAAACATTTTAACTTAAATGCTTTGTATGAAAGCTTATATAACTCTTTGCATTAATTTGCCTTGCGCTGAAATGGTGTTAAAAGCTTCTCAGCAAAATAATAATAATAACAATTTCTTTACTTCGTAATAAATCAATTTTAGATTATTAACTCAATGTTTATTTTGATTTTGTTATTTTTTTGACAATTCAACGAGCTATGCAAGCAATGCGTAAACAAAAACTTGCTGGACCTTGCTTCCTTTCACATAAAAAACATACCTGTGACGTAAAAAAGTTTTTTTAAACACTTTTACCAAAATCATCAGAAAGAAAATAAGATGTCTCCACATGTAGTGTTACTGTAACACCCGGCGCCGCTGGAAACGACACAAAGTCGGACAAACCTTCTACTACAATGGCAAGAGAATGAAGAGGATATACGTGGTTTTTTGCCACCTCTGCGATATATAATATTTATAAAGCTTTCTTGCCATTAAAGAATGAAGAAATGATATGAAGAAAAATAAGATCGAAATCAGAATAATTGGATCACGCAAATCAATACCGGCAGTTGTGTAGAGTGAAATATTCACGTACATAACGCACCGTGAGTGTAAAACCGAGATAAGTGCAAATATACATTTTGGAGATATGGGAGTTTAAAGACTTCATGTTGCTTGGAAAAACTGTTTTTTTTTTAAATAAACCAATGATTTTCGGTTTATAGGTATATTACTATAAACCGAAAATCATTGGTTTATTTAAAAAAAACAGTTTTTTCAAGCAATATGAAGTCTTTAAACTCCCATATCTCCAAAATGTATATTTGCAGTTATCTCGGTTTTACACTCACGGTGCGATAAGTAGATATAATATGGTATATATTTTATATATGCGTATATTACTGTTTTTAAAAGAATGCGTATTTTGGTATGCGTCTAAATTCCTGCTACTTTCTAATTAGATTCAATTGTTTTTCTACCTAATGAAAATCCATTAATGATATGTAAACAAAACATAAAGCATTACATTTCCAGTAGTTTTATTACTTGATAAAGAAAATATATGTTTGGTTTCTTATGAATATTTTAAGAAATTGATGTGCAAAAAAGTATAATCCGGAAGGCACGGACTGCGAGGTCAACGCAAGTCAAGCCTTGACTGGCAGAAAGCGCTACGAAAACGTCCAGCTTAATCTGGGGTTCGAGGTTAGCCTCGCACCGAACAGACGGCCGAAGTGGGCCACAGTGAAAGTAATCGGCTGGCAGGGGAACACTCCACCTGCCGGCGCGTTATGTAAATACTGGTGGACAAAGAGACCGCGACCGCTGGCACACATAGGACGGCGGCTCTCGGCTCTACTTTCTATCCCGGCGGTCTCGCCTCGCTCTGGGCCCGCGGCCCTAGCCCGACCGCCCGCACCGGGCTGCCTCTCCCAATGCCTTCAGGTGCCTCTCCCAATCTTACCAAATTACGATAAGTTTTGACCCGTTTCACGGTCAGTCCGAGACGCGACAACTATCAGTTGCAACACGTGAATAAACCAGAAAATTCAGCAAAGCAAAATAATTCATTGAAGTATTATATTTATCAAATCAAATTAATTCAAATCAGTTTATTATCTCAATAGACATTACAAACAATATAAATGTTTAAGGCATCTATTGAGTACAGGTAAACTTTAATATATCGGTACCCATTGGGCAAAAGATCCCAATGCTTTTTTATGAATTTTACAGGAGAGCAAAAATAAGATTCTTACATTATTTTGATTATTTATAAAAATGTTATTTTTGTTCCAAATTGTTTATTTCAAATGTCAATTTACGCAGCATAACGTTATCTACAAGATATATCAGTAACTAAATTCAAAAAAAAATTATATATTTAAAACAAAAATAGGGGTTGAATGCAATTGTACATAAAAAAAAATTAATAAAAAAAGTACAGCTCTAACGTTTTGTCAAAACATAAAGTGTGCAAAAATAATACTGATGGTATATTTAACTCAATTTCACAAAAAAGAGCATCTGGGATCTTTTGCCAAATAAGTACCGATATACAATATAATATCAGGAACGCATGAGGGATAGTGCGACATTACGTCACCTGAGAGTAAGAGGGTCCAACTAACAAAATTTCACATTTGGCTTATTTTCGTGAAAAGGGTTCCTACTAACCTTATCTATACGTACAATTAAAAAAAAACTGTAATAATATCGTCATTTTGATGTTACGAATATAATCAAGTTCCATCTGTTCATTCGAAACACACGATTCACTGAAGAAGGATTCATTTACACTTACAACTTTATTATTCCAACTGTCGCCAAAAAAGTTACACGCTTCTCGGTAAAAGGGTTTCATCTGCTTCAGATGGAACCCTTTTATTCCAAGATACACACCCGAAACCAACAAAACTTTGACTTCATTTTTCTCAGCTTTTTACTTTTGACAGTTGGAACCTTCTTACTCTCAGGTGACGATTAGGGAGACAAGATATTCTCTAAAGTCAAGAGTATTTGTCTTCGGAACGTACTTTCACTAATATGAAAGACGTCGATCTCCGAGGAGACCGCGTTCAGCAGACTAATTGCTCTTCTCACCATAGGCAGGTTGACTGATTTACATGACGACCTTCGTGGCAGAGTGATAAGAGCTCTGACTACCACACCGAATGCTATGGCAATGACAGTGTGATTGTCACACTATCTTTGGCCTGGTGTAGAATTCACGTGACAATAAAATGACGATAAAACTACCTGTCATGAGAATTATTAGCTAAAAAGTTGTATACAGTTATTGGGTTCAAATAACCAGCTGTATACAAATGTGGAAAGCAACTGGAAACTACCACATTACAAGCCAATGTGGCATCCCAAGAACTAGCAAAAATGTTACACTTTGCTGCAAATCACTTGAATTGAAACTAGCGACGCGATTATTTATTAATGAAATCAAAACAATTATTTTATTACGATATATATCCGCCAGCACTTTATGTTTAGATTTCACATAAGAATATATTTTTCAAAACACTATTTACATAACACTTTTTTGCACTTTTCACAAACATGGTTCGGGATACAGAATCCCCCTTCCTGTAGAAATTTTAACCGAATAATATATGTTTTAAACGGATTTTTAAAGGGCTTCTGTGTCCTGAAACATGTTTACTTAAAGTTCAAAAAAGTGTTGTGAAAATATTATTGTTTTCAAAACATTATTCAAATGTGAAATCTAAACAGATTGTCTCATTATTATGATACGTTCGGTAAAATACAATCCAACTATACCAAATAGAGTAATAATTAAACATACCATACCTATAAGTAATCAAATTATTGTCTATTGTTTGAGCGTGAGCTTTTCGTTGTGTCAGTGTGACAATCTTACAGCCATCGCCGGGAATCGAACCTGGGACCTTCGGTGTGGCAGTCGTAGCACTTTTCACTCGGATACAAAGGTCGTCAATATATCACATAATAGATTATTTACTAAATAATAAAACTGGAAACGTCTGTTTTCTAGAAGTGTTATTATATGTTATGGGAATGACATGTTTCGCCTTGCGAGGGGCATTACCGTATGATGATATTAAAAAAAAAATTGATAATACCTTAGCATGGCGAAACATTTCATAAAACTTCTATAAACAGGCGTTTTCATTCGCATTATTATAATATGAAGTGTTATATCACTATTCAAAAAATATAACTAACAAACTAACTAACCATCACGCCGTCTCCTCGAAGGGGTAGGCAGAAAGAATGGACTGCCACACCTTTCTTTCCTGACTCTCGCTTATTTTTTTAGCGATGATTTTTTCAAAAAAACATAGATAGTTACATTTCAAATTTTAATCCCTTGGCGAAAAGGGGTAGATACGAATGATGGGACTTATGTACCAGACCCTATTCACGGTGTACGAGATGTATTTTTTTATAGAAATAGTTATTTAAAAAAATAAGTATTTCTTCTATATTCGCCTTCACTTTGTGTTGTGGATTAATAATTATACATTGTATTACAACAATTTTTATTTTCACTGAACTCAGACATGTTTCGGTTACAAGTAACCTTTATCAATGTATACAATTTTAACAATAAAAAAAAACAGAGCGGTCACTTACATACTAGGTAAATGGAGATCGAGTTATGTATAAAAGTAGAAGGGGTATAATTAGGATTGAGGAGAGGGGTTAAGTTTTTCCTTTAATTTTTCACCCTTACCATATACTCGTATGTACTTGAAAAATAAATGCTTCTGCAAAATCCAAAATTTTTGAAGAAGAAAAATACTGTCTGAATGGGCTAACTAAAGTGTCATGTCATGTGCATATATTGCAGGTGTTCATTTAAAAATGTTTAATATATAAAAAAAACGTTACCTAGTACTTACTTAACTGTTTTATTATTATAACGGGTATCGCCATTAAAATCACTGTAATACTATAGTACTATAAATGCTCGTACAATTAAAATAATTATTTCACACTAAATTAATTTAGTGATTCTAATTTTGAAACAGATAATTGACTACTTTATAGATCAGGAAACTCGTTTGGAAATCTCCATAAGCTGGCGTTGCGTTAACGCAAACATCGCCTATCGATTGCTCCTAATCCGTCGCTTTCTTCTATTTGTTGTGTGTTTAGTTTTCGCGGTTTGTATTCGATTCGTCCAATTTGTATGGAGAGTTTCGCAATCATTATCTGCCGAGTCACACAGTCTCCCACAGCGCCTTCCGCGCACTGCCCGCTGAATACATGGGCCTTCAAAAGGGTAAGACCGCTGCAATAAACCGAGAAAATGATATATGGAAACAAACAGCCTTTTCTCAGCCGACCCTTGTATTTTCTTTCTGCTACCTTTCTCCGCAAAGACCGGGCCAAATGCACGATACTTCATTCAACATATTGCTTAGCGCGGATAACGGTATGTCTCACATATAATCCCGTCTGTGACAGTACAAAACTTCGTTCCTCTCTTTCTGCAGCAGGCTTACCGGCGCTGCGCGAGCGAGACGACCTCGGTGTCCTCCGCGGCGAGAATGACCTACTGAGTGCACATACTTTTTCTTACGGTAACCGCGGGACCCAATTTCTTCGTAAGTATCTTTCTCTCCTCTACTGTACTACACTTGTAAATTGGCACATCTTTACTGAATTATAAATAATTAAATAAATATATTCATAATTCAAATACAAGAAGTAAAATTCGGTCGTCTTTTTCAATTAGTTAAACGCGTTCAGATTTTTTTTTTTAATATAAAATAACCACAAAAGTTATGTTACACCACAATACAAGGATCTAATAAGTTCCTACTCACTTTTTTAAATTAAGTGTGCAGTATTCTTTAATAATTATTATAAATAATAAAAATTTAGCTCACATTTACATATTTCAACAATTGACGATAAACTTTTTTTTTTTCGCACATAAAAAAAATGATGCCAAGATGTTTTGGCTGTACTGTAGTGAAAGAAGGAAGGGTTGGTCATCGCGACAAGTGGCTGGGATGCCTCGCCCGCCGGCCACCACCGCCGCCACCGTCTCCCGCCCTCGGCTCGCGCTGTCAGCGAGCCGCCTCGCTCACCACTCGCCACTGGCCCGGACTCCGCTTCACTCTGTCTTCAGACTCCGTCAGACTCCGGCGCGTGTCGGAAGCCTCCAGCTAATCGACGGCCCGTGCGATTAAACTATTTACGGAAACGTCAAATAGAGATAAATATTACTCTGAACAAAAATGTGAAAAGTGCAAAAGCGATTTTTAAATTCCGACCTTTATATGGAAAACACAAAACGATTTTTTCAATATTTTCAGTGAGTTTTTTTAAATAGAAAAGTGACTTGACTTGCAGGGAAAACTATCGGGTCTCTGTGTATTGTTGTGTTATTTGAGTGCTTGAGTGGGAAGTGTGAAGTGGATGTGTGAAGTGCGGTGGAGAACAGAATGGAGAGAAGGCGCGAAAATGTCTCGCCCCGCCTGACCCTCCCCTGCTGGGCGACTTTCCTGGTGAGCGCAGCACCTCTTCAGGCTTTACTTGTTTTTTGCACTTTTACGAAAGTTCTGTTAGCGCCTACAATAAATTGTCTGGTACTTTTCCTCGCCTACTTGCAGCTTATATGGCGGTAGTAATACTCCTCGGAGCTTCAGTATACTTCGCACTTTTTTACGAGATTGTATAATGTCTAACGAAAGCTATACAACGTAACATAACGAAAACTCAACGACTTAACGAAAGAAATGCCTATGCAACAACTTACAAAAATAATGATTCACCCTAATGAAAATAAATTATTTTATTCACTATAACTTAGTGTGAATTTTAAATCATTTTCTCACGTTGGTACATTCAGTAAACAGTCTAATACCAGTTAAAATAATAATAAAATAATAAAAACAATTAAAATTAATTTATAATATCATTTTTATTATTATTATTTTTATATAGAATGAACTTCTACCAAGATATTTAATTAACAACATTAATACCAGCAATGATTTTCCTAATTCTCATATAATAGAAGTAATTTTTTTTGACAAGTGATAATCATCAAACCAGACCGTATTCGCTATCAAAATTTAACCGTTCCGTTTGGCACTAGTTCACTCCGTATTGTGGACCAAAACGCTGAGAATCTTCTTCATTTGCATTGTGTTGAACACAAAACACACTCCATATTGTGTTCAGCCAGATACAAACGGCATCTACCCACAACCCAATTCTCTAGAAACTAGACTGCCGACGTTCGATTTCTATATGATTTCAATCTCTTGGCCAAATACGGCGAAGCCATTTGTCTCCAGCCATTAGGGCGTCTATCGCTGTCCTTTGAATGCTAATGAGTGATGGGAAAATATTTTATCACGCTACTTGATCTTTCAGGACAGCTATTCGTGGTATTCTGTTTGCGAGTGAATGATTAGAAAGTTGACAAATTTTCATTTAGGGCTTATGGAATTTAGACTTGGAACATAAAACTGTTTTTTTTTTGTTTTACAAATCTTTAGAGATTTTAGACGTAGCTCACGTAGCTCAGTACGTACCCAATACATACGATTGTATGTTTTAATACCCATTTCGATGGCTTGCTGTCAAATCTAATTAATGTCATGTTATTAATACGTTTATTCAACATTTCTATTATAAAAATACACAGTATAATTTACGAACACTATTTTATTTAAATTTCGTCATTCATTTGGTGAATCGGAATGTGAATTATTTATATATGTATACAAATACTACTTTATGTGTCGAGTAAAATAAACTAAACATCATACAATCCAGGAGTAAGTTGGCAATAAAAAATAACAAGAACGTAATACGGGTATGTAGCAGGCGCCGTTACCATAGACGGGTAGGCAATATTGCCTACTCGTGCATCTTCGCAAAAATGTGATATGTTTATTGTCGTGCAATTGCATTCCGCTGTCGTAACTATTTAGATAATTCAGAGCTTCTATTTAACTCACGCATAAAATGGGTGACTGCTGGTGACACTATTAAATAAAACGTTAAACGAGTTTACATTTCTGCGAAACATGTGGAGCCCGGAGGAGACACTCGGCGCAAGTGACCTAAAACTAACACTCAACAAGTACATCACTGGTTTAACTTCTACGACAGCGCCAAAGAAAGAATATTTATAAATTTTATTCACTAATCAACACGACAACTACTTAACAATTAATTTATATAAATCACACTGCATTGAATCATTATTTTCAACGATATTAATAAACTTCATAGCAAGAACTTACAGACTTATAACAAACAGAAACAGACATTACGAGACTCATAGGCGCCTACCTCTTACTGATCTACCGTACGAATTATAGTGGTTTATAATGATAGATTTCTACATAGAACCCGTGTATACACGTATAGTTTTGTACACTTTCTAACGTTTACCTTTTAAGAACAACATCGTTTTGTAGTCCTAGACTCGCGTGCTTTGTACCTGTATATTATGTTGACAATATACAGGTATAATGAATAGTAATTACAATAAATGTTGATTTCACGAATTTAATGCAAAAAAGGTCAGTTAGTTATTACATACTCGTATAGTATACTATTAATATATAGTCCCTATCATGATTTTTTTATGAATTAAAAAAACTGTTTTTACCATTTTTGAGTTTATTTTTCTTGACATGTTTCGAAGGTTTTACACCTTTATCATCGGGAGAACGATGTTTATATCGTTCTCCCGATTATGAAGGTGTAAAGCCTTCGAAACATGTCGTGAAAAATAAACTCAAAAGTGAAAAAAAAAACATGTTTTATTTCATAAAAATATAATTACTATGGAATTCCACATGCCTTAAGTTTATCTAGAATATATATCAAATGTAAACAAGGCACTTTGCCTGCTCCTTAGGAGGATGTCCAATGACGTGTTTAGAAATCTTGATATATTAAAATTGATTTTTGGGTTTACACTTACTCAAATAATATAATATTTAATAAAGAATGTAGCCTCATAGGTAATAATGAATATTCATTTTACAGTAATACGCCATTTCTACAACAACAACGAAAACATTGAGAAACAAATATTTATTTTGTTTGTCTTGAACTGTTCTTTCGTTGCGTTAAAGATTTACTGTAATATCACATACATAAAGAATAAGTTCGAAGATTTACACGATTGATAGCAAAGTGTTTTTTTAGATCATGTTTCGATGTTTCGGAGATCGTTGAAGTCTTCATCTTCAGGGTAGTTATGAACTTCCTGAAGATGGAGGCTGCAACGATCTCTGAAACTTCAGTCGAGGAAGATAACAAATAACACGGTTATTTCGAAGATCCAATAAAATGATGACTTCAACGACAATTTCGTGGCAGAGTGCCACATCGACGGTCCCGGGTTCGATTCCCGCGAAAGCAGTGTGATTCTTCTTGTGATTCTCCCACTGTCTTTGATCTGGTGTAGAATTCAAGTGACAATAAAAAATGGCGATAGGTTAGTTTACACTTATCATGGGTATCAATTTAATAGCTAAAAAACAAAGTGTATACAGTAATTGGGTTCAAATGACCTGTTGTATACAAAAAAATATTATTATTTTAATGCGGATATGAATGTTCGAGAAACGCGTGAACAGTATACCTGAAGATATAGATAAATACGACATCAATACACGTGAACATCTATATATCTTTGTGTTATTTACGCAAGGCTGTCGAGAAAGAAAGTGTTTCTAAACTTTCTAAGAACCTACCAAGGACGCCTCGCGCCAGGCCAAGACTCGCAGGTCCAAGGCAATCTAGAATCGACTAGTTTGTGAATTGATTGAAGAACCTTTACACTCTTTACAGCACACCAGCTTAAAACTTTCGCTTATTTTAATGAAGCAGAATAGGTCCATCGTGATTCACTATCACGTTTCTCGATTATCTTCATAAAAATGTGTTTATAATATTTCACGCATAACCAGGCATACAAATATGTAAATATGCGCCAATGTTGTAAACGACTATATATTAAAACGTATCTAGGCATCAATATAATGTGCACCTTTTAGGAGTAATTAAGTTACATATTTGATTTCAAACGCATGTAAAATGTATAATAAAAAAACATTAACAAATACGATTTTTTTAATAAAACACTGTTTTCTTAACCTTGCTATGGGATTATCAAATCCGATAAAGATAATGCCTTAGCAAAACGAATCATGTCGTTTCCATAAAATGAAATAAAACGTCTAGAAACAGCGCGTTTTCATTCGTATTTTTTTAAATATGGCGTATACGAATATTCTTTTTCTTCTTGTCTTGGGCATAGGGCTTCAAGGAACCTTTTCCACTCGACTCTATCGCATGCCTGATGCCTAACATCATCCCAAGTGAGGCCTACTGCTTTAACCTCGTCCTGCAGGGCTCATCTCCAGGTGGCTCTAGGTCTGCCTCGCTTCCTCTTTCCCCCCATAGGGGACCAGTTCAGTGCGCCCTGAGCGATGCAGGCTGGGTTCCGTCTTAGGGTGTGACCGATCCACAGCCATTTACGTCTAGCTACTTACCAATATTACGAATATTACTGATTTAAAAACCAAAGACTCTGTTAATCGATTGTATTATAGGAATATTTTCTAATTCTTAATTAATACGAATGAAAACGTCAGTTTTATAGAAGTTTTATTATATTAGGTCCTTACATATGAAATTGGCGTTTTGCCGTACTGGCAACTTTGATCTCAAATATCTTCTCTTTGGTTAGGAATTCCAAATTCAAATTTATACAGCTATTTACTCAAGTATTTGTATTTCGAAAATTATAATTCAATTGTTTTTTTTCTTTGAGTCACTCAGTTTACAAAATGGAAAACTTGAAATATCGCGTTATTTACGAGTACGAGTTCCACCGTGGCACCAGTGCTGCAGAAACGGCTCGAAGGATTAATGATGAGTATGGCGACGGTGCCGCAAAAGAAAACACAGTGCGTTTTTGGTTCCAACGTTTTCGTTCTGGAAATTTCGACCTGCAGAACAAGCCCCATGGACGGCCGGAGACCAAAGTTGATAATGAAGAATTGAAGGCTATTGTGGAAGCGGATCCATCGCAAACCACGTCCGAGTTAGCTGCAGGCTGCGGTGTTAGTGATAAAACTGTTTTAATCCACTTGAAGCAAATTGGGAAGGTGAAAAGCTTGAAAGGTGGGTACCTCACGAATTGAGTGAAGCAAATCAACAAACGCGCGTTGACTGCTGCGTTGCATTACTCAACCGGCACAATAATGAAGGGATTTTGAATCGAATAATTACCTGTGATGAAAAGTGGATCCTGTATGATAATCTGAAGCGCTCATCGCAATGACTGAACCCTGCCGAACCAGCCAAATCATGCCCCAAGCGAAAATTGACTCCAAAAAAGTTACTTGTGAGAGTTTGGTGGACTATTGCTGGTGTCGTTCACTACAGCTTTCTTAAATCTGGCCAGACGATTACGGCAGATGTCTATCGTCAGCAACTGCAAACCATGATGAAAAAGCTAGCTGCTAAACAACCGAGGCTGGTTAATCGCTCTAGGCCACTGCTGCTTCATGATAACGCTAGACCACACACTGCACAACAGACGGCTACCAAATTAGAAGAGCTTCAATTGGAATGTCTAAGACATCCACCGTACTCTCCGGACCTTGCCCCAACAGATTACTATTTTTTTCGAAATTTCGATAACTTCTTGCAAGGGAAAAAATTCAACTCCGATGGGGCAGTCCAAACCGACTTCAAAGATTTTATTGATTCCCGTCCGAATGGTTTTTTTAGTAAAGGGATCGATGAACTACCTATGAGATGGCAAAAGTGCATAGATAGTAATGGTACATACTTTGATTAAATAAATATATTATATTTTAAAAAAATCAACTTTATGTTCCTCCCATACAAAACGCCAATTTCATATGTAAGGACCTAATATTTTATAGGAATGACATGTTAAGCTCTTCTAAGGCATTATCAAATGATACAATAAAACCTTTGATAATGCCTTAGAAGGGCGAAACATGTCATTCCCATAAAATATAATAAAACTTCTAGAAAACTGAAGTTTTGATTCGTATTAATTATTTAATATGAAGTTTTACATCATTGTTCAAGAAACAATAAATATGTTCTAATTCTAATGTGATAATGTCATTCAACCACAGAATAACTTTATTTTATTAATTATAATACTAAAAAAATCAAAGCTTAAAAATTCTCATTTTGAATTATGGAATTATTTTAATAACTTTTGAAAAATATCTCATTTTTATACCGCTGTGAGTTTATAAATTGAAACGCATTGATTTGAAATCATAGAATTAAATAACACGGAGATTTTAGAAATAAATAAATATATTTTAAACTTAAACTTAAAAATAACTTCAAGTCCAAATTTTTATATGTTCCTATTGTCCTACAATCTCTAAAATTGCCTCTAGGCTTAACTCTACATTAATTTAGTATAAAACGGTTTTATACCAATTTATTGTTACACTGAGGAAGGACGTATACCTACAGTCCGAAACATGTTTGCGAAAAGTGCCAAAAAGTTTTGACAAAGTACAATGATTTTAAATAGTTGTTCAAAATTATAACTAATTTCATTCCAGAAACCTCTTTTTAACACATATAGCTATAGAAAGATAGTTTTAAATATGACACCAAATCAATTGGAGATCTCGGGAACGGAAGAAGTCGGAAAATTTACTAAACCAATAAGAATAATGTGCGTAAAGACAATGTGAAACAGAAGAACCGAATAAAAAAAAATTATAAATATAAAGCAGATGCATGCGTCCTCAGTAAAATTAAGAATAGGTCACAAAGATGGTTTTGCACAAAAAGAAAGAAAGATTTAATAGTTAATAGTTATATTAGCTTTGTGAATTGAAATAGAAATCATGGCGTGATTAAATTGACCAATGTATGAATCTAGAGTATGTCAGGATAGAAACGTGTGTGACATTTCATCCTGCCTACTTTTAGAAGAAACTTTGTAATGGTAAAGTGAATCTTAATTATAATTTCAGAATTCATTTTTCTCTCAAATGTAAAAGGATTGCTTATTATTTTATTTGTTGTAAAAATATAAACATTATGTCTCCACAGTTCTTTACTATATAAAATATATTGTTTATACAAAGACAAACTGCTCGCAAAATACAAATATTTATGTCATAACATGTTACAGCAGTTTTCTAAGGATGAAATAAACTGCACATTTAGTTAGAATCAATTAAACCATGCGATGCGCCGTGGTCTAGGAGACAACGCCTGACTCTTGATTCTGGAAACATCGGATCCATTTTCATAATAAATATTTTTTATTTCTGATTTAGTTGGGATTGAATATAAAAGTAAATACAATTGATTTAAATATTCAGAGTTAGTTGGTAGCCGTAAGGACATGTTTCTCTAACTAGTAATATACATAACATATCCCATGTAACCACTTTTGTGTTGAGCTAAGAAGGTGCCGACCGGTTTCGTTTGCTGTTTATGCAGAGCGAATCCGGTCAGCACCTCCTTACTCAATGTGCAACAACAACAAAACATCAAAATGTTTCACCGGATGGGTAGGCAGAGAGAATAGACCGCCACCATATCCTGACATACTTTCTAGATTCCTAAAGCGAGTCATACACGCAAGCCGATTCTTCCGACTTCTACCATAATATGACTGACTTTTAAATTTCGATTAATTTGGTTATGCCAAGTTTACCTCTGTCTCGCACGACTCCATACTCCATTCACATCCTTAATGTTTACTTTATTAACCATTTTTTCTTCATCCAACCGTTTGATATGTCCAAACCAACGCAGTGATTGTTTCATAATTTTGTTCATTATATTTTCTTCAGCTCTACATTACTTCCTTATATAAGCGTTTAAAATTCAGTCGTACATCGTTTTACCACACATAATCAATACGATGATCTGCTCTCATGCTGCTTCTGCCAGTTCCATAATTCACTTTCATACATTACGGTTCATACAAAAAACTCCGTTGTAAACGACCATTTTTGCTATCATTGATAATTGTTTGTTTCCAATAACAGTTAAGCTCAATGTAATAGTGGTAAAACATAGAGTTATTTAAAGCATGTAAATTTCAAATAATGATTTCCTTCTTAAGCTGTACAATAAAAATTAACGCACGTGGAGCGGGAGAAAATCGCCGCAGCCATGGGTAAGTTCAAGTACCCGCGTAATGTACCAACTATTGCTTTATGCTGGTACTTGCTCGGAGGCAATGATTCTGTGCCCTACTTCCCAGCTCCCAGACGACCACCGCCGCGAGCTGACCGCTGGCCACACCTGCTCAAATACAATCGGTGGCTCCTCTCTACTCGGTCATTGTTAAGCACAATAAAAATACTTCAGCCTTTCTCGACGGAAGAAATATGCTTACTGCAAAATTGAAAATAGAACAAGATTTTTTTCAAGAACATATTGAGAAAGATGGAGTCCAGTTGTATGACAATTCAAATTAACTTTTTTTTTAACGTTTTCATTAATGATTTTACGTCATAAATATCAAAAATAGTACGCAATGTCATTTTGGTGAAATCTTTATCAGAAACATTGTAAATAAAAATATAAAATCACATACGAGTATAAGGATTAATTGTATCTCAATAGAGACGAAGAAGTAAAATGTTTTCTGGGAACAGAATATGGTGGCCGAGGCGCTTACAGGACTTATGACTTGTCATTGCTTGGGTTGAGCGATCGCTTTATGTTTAACAACATTCCCCATTGCGCCCTTCTTACGACCACCACGTCTGACAATTTTTTGGAAGATGTATATATGCTAGAATTCTGCACTTATCTTCACATTTTTTTAGTTCACTCTACACTAGCGTCATCTATTAAGATTGGGAAGCATTAAGCAGAAAATCTTTATTAATGCACTGTGAAAGTCTCTGCAAATCATACAGTACTAGATTACGCCTGGAGATGTCTCTCCCATTGTTATGCCTTTAACTTGGACCAGTTATTTTACACAACATGTTGAATGCATACAAATTATTGTAGACAATTACTGGATTTTACCCATTGCGAATAAATTATTTTTTTATAACGATTAATTGTATCTCAATAGAGACGAAGATGTAATTGTTTTCTGGGAACAGAATATGGTAGGTATATTAGAAACCAATTAATCTGATTTGTACCTTGTTTAAAACACATAGCTTTATACCAATCATCAACCATTATCTTTATAAACTACATTCAACGGGAACAAATTAATTATTTATTTAGTACAAGATATATTTTCTATCACTTGCACAATGATGTGAAACTCAAAATTGTATAATCAGCAAGTAGAAAAACGTAAATTTTAAAGATACTGAAATAATTTTGTAGGGTTGAAAATTTTCACCTTATTAGAAAAGATTTTATCGAGATATTTGATCAAATAAGCCTTTGATAAAAATCTAAACAAATAAGCCTTTGATAAAATTTCAGGATAGAGATAGCTCCATGAAATAATTGCGTACGTTTGAAAAATATTATTTAAATTTATTAGTAATGACGATCTTGTTCCGAATTTCTGTAATAATTTGGTAAGAGTAACAGTATATTTATTTATTCACTGTTGCTCGTGTAATAAATAAGAGAGATGAAAACAGATATTTTCAAATAAACGTTATTTTAATTAGCACTTATCATGTTTTGCCTTGATGTGGTATCATCATCTTTTGTACATCATTCAAAACAAAAAATCATTTTTTTTGCATATTTCATTTTGAAATTAGAATAAGATTTTTCATTCGTATTAATTATTTAATATGGAGTTTTACATCATTGTTCAAGAAACAATAAATAAGTTGAATGTAGCTGACATAGCTACCCAATCCCATAAAATATAATAAAACTTCTAGAAAACTGATGTTTTCATTCATATTAAATATATTTCATTTTATCTAATAAAAAATGTATAATTCCTGTTGCGTCTAAACTTAAGCCTACATAAATCTTCCTGTTTTATTTAAACGTCGTATTATGATTTCTATGTGGGCATATAAAAGAAAGTCTGTGTCTGTTTTTTGGGAGTCTCGCATATAAAGAATGATGAAAATCTAACCATTTCAGTTTGATCCAATAACCTTTATATGAATATGTAAACTGGTAGTGGTAAAAAGATTAGCTGTTCATGTCGTTACTTCCCGGACAAACATTCTTAGTACATCGTTAGCCGCAGCGTACCTATAGCTATTTAAGTTACAAATTATATTATCAGTAGGTACCAATAGGAAGTTGCACAAATCTACCCACTAACTTTCCCCGAAGAAAGCAACAGGCAATCTTCCGATCAGTGCGCTTATGGCTCCGGAGAAATTCGATCGAAAAGTTTCGAAGTGCGAGGCGGAATAAGTACGCGGCGCGCGGCATTGGCGCGTTCTGCGGCGTGCATTGACCTTGTATGAAAAAATGTCGCGGAGTGAAAGTTCACAACCTACCTACCCGGTCTGTAGATAGACAGGCAGCTAGGTAGCCGCGGCGTAGGTACTCCCACTCATTCCTAGAACAGAATAACATCGAAACCAATTGTTAGAAATGTTCTGTTGGAATTGCGCAATTTGGTACAGAGGTGTGTATTTTATATTTTTAAAGGCGCTAAATTCCAAACTCCTTTTGTGGTAATAAGGCTGCGTTTATAAATTGTGTAAATATTATAACAATAATTTTAACATACAAATTAATGTTTCGCTTTAGCAAAAATAATTTCATTAACAATAAAATAAAAATGTTTTACATACTAAGACAAAAACTATGTTACCAATAATACCCAACTTTAATTTAGCTTATGGAGGATATCAGAAAATTACAACTTTCGAAATGAATACCCATACACATCAAAACAATTCAAATTTCAAAATATTGTGTTTATTTTCATTTGTGATTTACCGTCACGTGTTTCTCAATTTTGATTTATGTTGAATTTTTCGCTTTCGTAGACATACTGGAACTGCAACACGAGTTAAGAAGTTTTCTTTTTACTTTATTTTTTTGCTAATTTATCATCTTTTTTTAGTGTCAATGCGATTTAAAATATCCTGTTCCACATAAAGAATGGTCATATTATTTGGGAGTTGCACACTCACTTTTACTTTCTGCAATAGATATTGTATTTATCAAAATCCATCATATCAGTTTGTATTATTATTATTATTTTCTTGAATCGCTCTTTACATCATGACAGCATGAACCAAATCGATGTTAAGGGTATTATAGCTATCATAGTGATTCTCGTGACATGTGATAGGTAGCTAATCTATCGCCATTTATTGTTACGTGAATTTTACACCAGACCAAAGACAGTGTATAATCTGTAAATACTTTATTCAAAATGTATCCATTATGTTAGAATTAAACAATTTTAAGAAAAGTTGTATAAAACCACTTTATTATGGTTTTATACAACGTTTTTTAAAAGCGTTTAATTCTAATTTTAAATATGTCAAACCACCAAATAATAGCTTGTTTCCAAAGTTTATCTATATCTATAAAATATAATTATTTTAACTTGCTGACAATATATTATTATTTGATATACCATATGTATAAATTTACTTAAACCCAAATGAAAACAAATTTAAGACTTCCTGTATTCCGAGGCCGCTTAGTTCGCTTAAGCTACGGTCACACAAGGACCCTTGCTTGGTGCTTAGAGCTACGTCGCAAGCAACCTAGCGAACAAGCATACGGGGTAGGTACAATCGTGTGGCCACACTGAACGATATGCGCCAAGCTACATGACTTTATAGAGAAATACTTATCATCACCTTTCCACTTAATACGCCACTGAATACTCGCAAATTGTTTATGTAAATATTTGCGTATTCTGAGCAATATTCGCGGAGCATGAGTATCCCCAATTAGTTAAATAAATAACCAGAAATTGAAAAGTTTAATATACACATATGCAAGTCCTTTTTACTTTCTCTTGCTGAGTTACAAGAAATATATTTGGTGTTCGGTGTTTTGTATTCACTCTTTGATACCAAGAATTCAATAACGCAAGTAATACCTAATTAATAGACGAGAATCTAAATACCTTGCTAGCCGTGACTAATGAGATATCATAATACTCGTATCGTATGATAAATAATTTTCAGAACTATTCGCTTTCACTCTTAAACCCGCTTCGGGATTCCAGGAGATTAATAAAACTTTCGTTTTTTAATACATAGGTACCTACCTACGCGAAGTTGATGTACCCACAAGAATCATATTTGACAAAATCCGAATTCTTGTTTGTCATCTACCGTGGATGTGCTAGTAATTTTTTTAAACTTATTTTTAATGCGTGTATAGTACCTATACTACGTCTAGGTATAATAGGTATATGATTTCGTTGCTACGTGTGACTTATATGGTTCAAAATGTTTTCACTAAAAAATTTACAACGAATAATATTTTATTATGTAGGTACCTGTGTAATGAGAATCATTTGTCTAGTTTTCTTGTTTCTTTTGTTGTTATATGAAGGTAAATACGTTTAATTGAATTTTTATTATTGATCGCAAAAATGCTAATAGATTATTTAATAGTATGGTTTTAATGGACTAACAATGATTTCTATATTATATATTATATATTTATCGTTTCATAGGTGGACTTCGATTATTTCAGATCAATTTATCCGTTTACACAAGATAAAAATTGGAAACGGACAATGTTACTTAATTCACATGGCCGTACAACTCTTGAAAAGTTTTAGCCTCATTCATAATGTTATACCAAGGTCTCGGTTCTGCACCTTCGCGGCAATTCCTTTCGCCCAACTTAGCCAGATCAGTCAGAACAGTCCAGACCTTGGTCTTGCCAGAATCTGGTCTATCCGGCTTCGTCATACGTAGTCAATCAATACCAGGCAACCAGGTATCACAGTGCTCGCCATAAGTGGCTGCTGGGTTATTGTGCGGATCTCAAGATTACACCTATGCCTCCAAGTTTCTGCTGCAATGCCAGTTCTGGGTACCAGGATTATCTGTTTTTTAGAGTTATAGTCCATTCAGAACCATATGTCATCACTGACTTAATGATGGTGTTATAAATGTGGGGCCTAGTACTGGACAGAAGCTTGGGCTTAGATAGGATAAATGGAGATTTTAGTGTGATGGGGGAAATTTCGTGGTAATTTTTTTAAACGTTACCATGGTATTCCTATTAGAGCAAGCAAGCTTCTGTAGAGAGGAGGGGCTACCGATAGGATTCTCTAGGCAACCCGTAAGCAGTGTCTCGATTGCTTGCTGCGATCGGTAATCATGGTAACGTTTTAAAAAAATATGACGATTTTTCCTCCATCATGAAAAATACCTCCATTTACCCTACGTCATGAGGGAGGCTGCATCACTTGTAGGTCTTTTTGAACTCTGTGCTGCACTTGGATTATGTATGATAGTATAAAATATTATTTTCTAATTCAAACATTCGTTTACAGGTTGGATGTCTAGTCGTACGCGGAGTCTCGGGCTTCAGCTACGACTCCTCCTCGTCGTGCGTGCGGCCGTCACGGGGCGGGCGCGCGCACTCCCCGCCGCCCGCGCTGCCGTGCGACTTGCGCACGCAGGGATACTGCGGCCTGCCCGGTGCCGGCTACCCCTGGCACGCCGTGCGCCGCTTCGTGCACGAGAACCAGGGCCTCATGCGCCGCATGTATGGCGACCAGCGCCATATATCGGTGCTCAAAGCCTAAATCGACACTAACGACATCGACTCTGAATACTCCCCTCCGGTCAGAGACGAAGCGTATGCCAGAAGCGTCAAAGATCACGACATCATCAATACTAAGATGTTGTATTCTAAAACACCGACCAGCAGAACTGGAGAACCTTACACAGTTCCGCATTTTCGACCGGTTCAAACCACAACTGCTTCCACAAAATTGAAGGTTGTGAAGGAAAAAGATAAATTTTCTGCCCAGAAAAAGGAAGAAAACAAAACTGTTCCAGAAAAAACATCAACGGTTAAAGAAAACGTAGAACAGGATAATTTCCGGTTGGGCTCTTACAAAACATCCTACCTCGAAGGAGAAATTACTATGAGTGATGAACCGAGTAACAACTTAGAAAGTAACAAGATAGAACCAGAAATCATTTCTCTACAGGCTGCTATTAAACAGAGCATAGAAACTAATAGTGTTTATCCAAATTATGGTGTCATTTCTAAAAATATCACATCTACCTCAACAACCACTTCCACAACAAAATCACCTCCATCCGATGTGAAAACTCCAGCCGTAGACTCAACAACATCCGAGTATGTAACGTCACAAGACACAACTCAAGATTATGATATCACCACTAATGATGATGAAGAAAATGGTGGTTGGAAACCGGTGACCATTGACAAAATGTCAACTATTCCACCAACAATGTTGTTCTCTGAAAGTTTAAAAAATGAAAAAATAAGTCAAGACAGGATTGACACCAACATCAATGAAAATAAAAAGGGAGAGCAAACTGGACCAACATCCAGTGTTCCTACCACCAGCTCACATACGGAGGGGCAGCTGTTCCAAGATGTTGCACAAGAAGAAGCCAAACCGGTGATCAAACTAAGAGGAGTGTAAGTCTCAACTCATTTATATATATTTTTACAGTAATACTTCGTCACATTTTGGACCCTTAGTATATTCCTATTGTAAGGCTGGCCTCTCTTGTGAAGTTGACTCCCAGCTATCCTTTCAAGGTGGTTTTCCAGGGGGACAATAACCAACAGGAATTTGATGCATCACAACGTGTGGGATTCTGGATGGATCCATCCTCTGCATTCTAGTGTCTTCTGCGTTGTCTGCCCCATCTGACAATATCTCCCACTTAACTATTGTGATTATAGACAACTTAGTGTGATATTTTTTAATAAGATTCTGGATGTTTTTAGGAACGCCTGTCCGGTCAAAGAAGAAGTTGTGGCACCTTTCTGGGCGAATAATACACGCGGTGAAGTGCTGGCATTATTAAATTTATATCCATTCGAACAATATGTACACTGGGAAAAATGCACAAATGAATATAAACAGATGTTTTGCAGAGATGGTTGCAGGTATTATTTATTATTTATTTATACTTAAAGTTGAATTTCTTTATAAATTATGAACAAAGTCAAAATAAGTCTTACACTAAACCTCAACAATAATCTTATGACTCCAATGATCAAGCATAACTAATTCTATAGAATTATGGCATATTTTGTAAAAAATAAATATTTAGAAATGAACAAATGTCATTTAGATAATCCATTGTTTTGACTGAAACACTATGATACTTCATTATTATTAGCTGTTTTATGATAAAAATCAATTAATCTCTATGAAATTGTCATGATAGCTGTTTTGCCAACTTATGTTGGCATTATCGTGTTGTTGTCGATACATGTATTTAGCCAACCTACGTTGGCATTATCAGGTATTATTTGTAACATCTCATGATGCATAAGTTGGCGAAACAGCTGCAATGAAAATCTCATAGAAATTAATTTATTAATTGTGATATATATGTATAATATCGCATATCATTTATTTAATTATATTAAGTATACTATGTTAGGAGTGAAATGAATTTTAATTATAGTATACTATCTTAAAAGAATTTTGTTTATAATTTTTTAAGTATTCTAACCAAAGCTGTTATTTTAGATGTGAACAACAGTACAGATTACATCGTCTGCTGGCGTATGATCCAAATAACGAATGCCGAGGAATATTCTCCGACTGGTTCCGATTTCCTTCGTGCTGTATTTGCAAATGCTATGACATGCCTCTAGAGTTCCGAGTGACGTCCCGAAGTCCACGATCCATCGAACCGGAAATAGATGAAGCCGTGAAAAAAGAGATGTACCAGCAAGCTGCTTCAGATTGGTACACAATAAATGCTGATGAATAAGGCAATGTTTGAATAAACATGTTTGCTTCTCATACACTTTGTTCAGCACAGAAAATTGTACCAGTAGTTAATAAATCAACAAGCAGTCTGATAAATATTATTGTATAGACAATATTAAGAACAAGAAAAATATTTATCTTTGTTAAAGTTATTCATTGTAAAATAATTCTTTTTGTATATATTTTTCATATCTTTTTGTTACTAGTTGTTGATTAATTTTATAAGATACTTTAATCAATAAGATGTCTTTATTTTACTTTTAGTATGTAAATGTTATATGTATGAAAAAGAAAAAATGTACTAACATTTAAACACCAAGACTAACCCAACGAATTTGGTAACATTCTTCTATTAATAAAAACATGTGAATCAACTTATGTTAGAACAAAATACCTTTAAAAAATATATATGAATGTGATATAATAAATGTAAATAAACAAAGTTAAGTACCTAGATATATAACAATGAACACAATGTTAAGATATTATTAGATATTTGGTTTGCAAATATTATAGTAAGTTTAACTGCGTATATATGAAAAGAAAATTGTACAAAGGCTAGTGATTACAAGTATAAAAAATAATTACATATTAATGAATTAATATATTTAAAAAAAATAAAAATAAAACATATTTTTCTAAATTGTAGAAGATACACACCAAACAGGTATTGTATTGAAGTGTTTAGTTCTCAATTTATTTCCAATCATTTTGTATGCCTAACCAAAGAAGTATTTTTTATTAAATAAACTGAATGTGTATGCACAACAAATTATTTTCACTAGCAATCTTAGAACCAATTTTTTCTTAATAACATTTTTTTTTAAATTTCATCAGAATAAGTATACACATTCGGGTACATTATTAATTAATTATGTTTAATCCGAGGATTATTTATTAATCTACACCCGAATTAACTACTAATTAAATTAAATCATTATTTCATAAATGTTCAAAATAAAGAGTATATTACATAAAACATCTGTAACTGAGAATACTAAAAAATATTTTTTTCTGTACATTCAGTCGGATTTTCGGAACAATGTTTTTTTAAAGCTGTGATCATTACTTTAATTATGTCCTACTAAAATGCACAGAAAAAAAGTTGATTAGTATTAATTAGTTTATTTTAATTCATTATTCCCACAAAATTTCATGGTGGCAACAACTTAATTTTTTTTTTTCAAACAATACATTACGCCGTAATGTAAAACTAATTTCCCCAAGGGGGAAATTAGTACTAGGAAAAGACTGACCGAACAGAGCAGTCTCCTGTTGTTTCTTAAATCTAATGCAGCTATCCCCACACTTAATACTAACAAGAAGATTATTCCATGGCAACTGGACCTCAACGCTGAAAGCATGATTATGGAAACCTGGTTTGATATCTTGAGAACATTTCAAATTTTATTAAAAAAAAAAAAATTATGTATCAAAGATAATTTTAACTGAATTTTTATATGGAGTTCCCCTAAACACAGTGTGAATTTTAATAAGAAATAAAAAATAATGGTCACAATGACCTAGTGGTAACTGCATTGTATCTGAAAAAAGAGGTGATTTTTATCAGTGAAAACTACTCGGGCACAGTGTGCACATACTTTACTGAATTTGGGTTCCCAGTGAAATACAAGTTCATTCTTGTTGGGACAGTGCCCAAGGAAGATGTGCATACATATGTTGCAGTGGCGGTACTCCCATAGAAGCCCAAAAGCCCGGCATGCGTAAGAAATTTTGAATCAAAACCTCTTCTGGCTTACAGAGTGGCTATTCCTCTTACGTCTGATGAGAACATTGTTGGAAGGTGATTTGGTGGGTTGTTGGTTTATGCGGAGGCATGATTACTTAGATTTGGGGGTTGTGATTCAAAATTTCTTACGCAAGCCGGGCTTCTGCGCTTCTATGGGAGTACCGCCACTGATATGTTGTGTATGAACATTTTCCATTTCTTGCTCTTATTATTCCTTCATCCTAGTCTTATCCCATATGGCATCTCCAGGACGTCCTAGGCAGCGACTGGTGGGATCCAGCCATTTTTGAGACTCCTTTGAATGAGTCTCATCCATGTCAACTTGGGCCAGCCACGTCCTCTGGGTCGCTTGTCCAGTTCCATTACCCTCCATGTCACAGATCACCTGGGCACCGCACGACGTGGCCATACCATCTCAGACGGTTCTTAAAATTACTAAGATTGATGTCACTCTGAAACTGATACAGATGTGGTCAAGCAGGGTTACTCCGTCCGCCCACCTCAGTATCCTCACATCGGCACTGTGCAGTTTATCTTCCTATTGTTCTTGAGTGGCCAACTCTCTGAACTCATGGCTGGTTCGAATATTCTCAATGTTCAATTCATGGCTGATCTTACACTTATTTTGTATTTTTAACTGCATTCTCAAGAGTGCATCATGTGTGAAGGGTGAATTGAGCATAATAGGGTGAGTGTTAATAACTCGTTGGGATGGAAAATAAAACGAAAGGAAGTTCTGTGCATAATTTATTGGATGGTTGCTCTCACATCACAAGGAGAAGAGCACGAAGCTCGGACAGTCATCTTTCCATTAGCAGACGGGTGGCGGAGGCGTACACGGATGCAGCCAGGACAATGCACTGCATGCAGTAGATCTATAATACGTACTTTTAACATTGCCTCGATACAAGGGTACAATATAAAAAATATTCATGTCTTCAAAAACACTTCTATTGTCAGATTGATATTTCTGTTATTCACAATACATATATAAATAAGTCTAATGTATGTATATATATCTACATTAAACTATATCAGCACACACCGATATGTTCATTATTCCTCATAATTATAATATTGCCATATCTAATCTATGATTATTATGCAGTCTAATTGACATAACATTAAAGAACTTTGGTCAAATATTCCTATTCCGTAAAATATATAAGATGAGAATTCTTACATTATATTTATATGCCTCGAATATTCTCAAATAATATTCATAAATAATTTAACTTTGTTTCATTTGTAATCTATTTAAATCTGTACCAGAAGAGTCTAATATCTGCGGGACTGGACCTCCGGCCCACAGAGCCGTCTGCCTGACAGAGGGTATCGTTGTTCACTATACATTATGTTAAATATACTATATAACTATACATAAATCTAAAATAAATTTTTTTAAAAGAATATAAATAAATATTTCCATAACTATCAGATCATATAACATTCTAAAACATATGTAAAAAAAACATTTAAATTTTTAAAATATATTACAACACTCCATAAGTATATTTCATGTTAGAATTATTTATAAAGATTTCCAAAGGCCTTTGATTAGCCCCACAGAGGGGGATTTGCGGCGAGTTCTCTCTCGGTCGTCAAAAGACATGCGGAATCCCGTCAAGATCTTCTCCTTCAGACTGAAGCGGCTCGAGGAAGGCTTCATTAAGAACTGTTTTAAATCATTGGTAAAACTCTTTCCTGCGTAGTTCGGGCTCTTGGGTTCCCTGTCTTCACTGAATGATACCGACTTGACAGAGTGCACGGAGCCCCGGCGCTCCGGTCGGGCCTCCCGTGTGGGTGCAGGGATACCACAGCGACACGCAGACGTCTCACCCTTCCTGGTCAGCTTGCAGATAGAGCAACAGGCTTCGCAGTGATGCTCTGTTTTATATCTTCTCGAGGAACTTTTACTTTTACGTTTTGTTTTGATCTCTCTCTCTTTATCTACATAATTATTTGTCGATTTTTCGTATATAACGTAATGCCTTTCGAGAGAACTCGACGCCATTTTTTTAGTATTCCTATTTCGAGTACCTTTCCTTCTATACTTGAGATTGATCTCTGCAAGCTTGCTAAGCTGCTTGAGAAACTCGTAATCGATTTCAAAATATTTGGCGTCAGGTTCCGAGTAGTAACCCAAGTACTTCTCGGGTGTAGCTGGCTGTGCGACCTCCTTCTTGGATTGAGATCGCTGACGGTGACCAGGATCAGAGTGGTACAGAGTGTCGGGGTCGGAGTAGTGTTCGGGGGAAGTGGGGAGAAAGGATACAGATTTGGGTGGTGGGCGGGGAGTGGGGGGTAGGGGTCAGGCAGGATGCGAGGGTACCCAATGAGCCTTGCCCTGCTCCTCGTCTACTGCTGCCTTCAGCTGGGTACACATGTAGGCAATGTTCACTCCTGCTGGTATGACCGCTGAAAAAACATTAGAATTATTAATATTTTTTTTTAATATGTTAAATTGAGATGTTAATGTTAGTTCATATAAGACTTAGCTTACCTGACACATATTGTCTGAATTCAGTCTCCATCTTTAGAGAATGTTCATACATCTCTTTGATTGCTTTGCCAGACACTTTTTCTGAAGAAGAATGTTTATCTTTCACTTCTTTAATTTGTTTGGTGGACTTGAATTTGATCTGCAGAACTATTGGGTAGATTTGCTGCTTGTGCAGTTTCTCTATGGATGCCACGCTCACGTCCAGAATACAGTGCATTCCCTGGAAATATATAAAACTTAATAAATAAAAAGAACAATTTTAATTAAGTATAGGTTTATTAACACAACAAAATAAACAGTCATAAGAACAATGTTTAAACACATATTATAGCATAAAAACAATTTGTTGCTAATACCTTATCACAGGTGTCCCTGATGGTCTGCAGCGAGATGCACTCGACGTAGTGTCCGCGCATGCGGGGCTCCAGGAACTTGCCCTGCGAGAGTGCCCTCTCCAGGGAGGCCCCAGTCAGCTGCATGGGCTCAGGTGCAGCCCGGCAGAACTCGTTAGGAAAGTCCGTGACTACCTTCTCTACCACACACTCCCACAGTGGCCCAATCACCACGACGGGCCGATGCGACGGATCTATATATAAAGAACATTTTTGTATCGATCAAACTTCTATGTAGGTTCCTCTAATATTAGATAATGTTATAGTATAAGAAAAAATAAAATATAAATTATATAAAATCAAAGCCAGATTTCTCACATTGAAGTAAAATAATTAGGAACAGGTTTTTTTTTTAATATGTAATCCTTTTAACTAACATTCTGTATATTTCCTAATATTATTCCTTCCTTCCTTCCTGTAGCAAAAAACCATTCGCCACAGTAATTGAGAATGTCAGAGGGACCTGACACAGCACTATAAGAAGATTCAAATAGTATACATACAGTGTAGTCTCTCCACCCTCTGGTAGGAGCAGAGCGGGAATTCCTCATTGAGGTTACCCGAGTCACTCCAAAGGCCGAGGTTGGTGTTGGAGAAGGAGGCAAGTTCCTTAGGGTCGCGGTGCTTCTTCCTTTTGAAGAAGGAACGTCGCGCCGCCGTGAGTCCACGCCGTGCCTGCGTACCCTCCGCCCCCTCCAGCGAGCCCACCGAACGCCGGAGCAGCTCTTCCACCCTACAAAACAATAGAATTGTATTTGCCAACAAAAGGATTAAATGGATTTAAAAATCGAATATTAAAAAAATTTAACAATGAAACATGTGCGGATGAAAATTAAATCATTATTATTTTTTTAATTTAACGTATCCAATTGTTACAAAACCAATTTTATTTTTATCCACTGTAATATTTTATAAAGGTTGGCTGCCGACATTCTGATTCATACGAAGTTCCATAATGCCGGTTAATAATTTTATTAATAGATGTATTTTGAATGTATATATAAATTTAAAGGACAAAGTGTACTTATAATGTGTCTATAAGGTGAAGGTATCCGAGCGGAGTGATAGCACATCATCTATATCTAATAACTAAACTGAAAAATTCAAAAGAGGCTATTCCATATAAGTTACAGAGAGACTCACTTGAACTTGCTAGGTATGGTACCCCACTGATGTTTATTTCCTTTGTGATCCAGTTGCCAGGCTCTCCACAGGCCGGGAGCTCCGTTAAATAGAGTGTTGTCCACAAATATTACTTCATCTTTCCGGAACCACAATGAATAGGAGTCAAATTGGGAATCTACGCCACTAGACCCCAAGTCGGGGCTTCTGTCAAAGCCGGCTCGAACGAAAAAGGCATCTCCTGGTTTATCTTTTATTTCGTGATATTTTTGCAAATCGTGGCGCGCTAACACACTCACCTAAAACAAATAAAATGTAAGTGTACACAAATACAATGAATAAAAAAATCTGTATATTAATACATACATGAATGATTGTATACCTTATCAGCTGGTTTTGCCAATTCCAATGCAGCTTGTTCAGCAGTAGCGTGTCTTAAATCTGCATTATTGTATTCAATAATTTGATCTCCAGTTCGCAAGCCCGCATTATAAGCTGGAGAATCTATTTGTACACTGTGAACAAAGATTCCAACAGCATTTCCACCCACAAGACTTATTCCCAGGTCAGAACTCTTCCTCATCTCAATAAGCAAAAACCTGGGTTCTGAGATTTCCTTAGTCTGCGACTGTCTGTTACTGTTCATATCGGAGGTGGGCGCCTCCAACCGCAGAGACTGCTGAGGGCCTGGGGAATTGCGTGGAGTTGGGGAACCTGACACGGAAACTTCATCGCCCGATCTCTCTCCAGAGGAAGAGCTGCCCGATCCTTCGCATTCATTATATTTATCGGGACTGTATTGCACCAGCATGGTAATGGAGTTACCGCATTGCCGTAACACATTAGCTGCCAGTTTGTATGTAGCCGATCTCATATTTATCCCGCATACTTCCAGAAGTTGATCTCCAACCTGCAGCCCCACTTGGCTGGCCAACGAGTGTTCATTGACCGTAGATACAAATACACCTCCGCTCTCGGGAGGACAGGATATCTGAATACCCAGCGGTTGTTGACTCTTGTCAATGTGTACTCTTCTCAGTTCACCCGGCAAAGGTTTGTGCCATCCCTGCCCGCAGTACTCGGGCATAGAATTTCGGGTGTTGGTGTGTGGTAGTTGTTTGGCATGTGCTCCGCGTCCGGGACTTAAGACTTCAACGTGAAATGTGGGCATCGGTGAGCCTCTTTCAGAGCTGCGTTCAATAGAACCTGTGCTCACCTTGCCCGCAGAGTTTTTTGAAGTCACACTCGGATTTGAAGGTATTCTGAACCTCGGATTTTCTTTTTTTCTAGGAAATGTTCCACCCTCATATCCATGATGATGGTAATGGTCACTAGGATTGCTCCTGGGTCCTCGTATGTTGGGTTGCACATCTGAAGCGTTGTGAGAGTGAGAACCGAAAATGGGACATTCATAACCCACTCCTATACTTTCTCCCGACTGACTTTGAGTCATGGACATAGTGGGACTAGCAGGGTGGGGATATCGCCCCGGAGGCAGGTGGTGGGGATGAGGGTTGATGAAAGGATGGACCCCGGCACGGTACAGGTGAGACTGCATGCGGGTGTGGGAAGGCAAAGTACTAGTGAGACCTATCGACAATCCGCCAGTTAAACTGTCAGGTCCCAAACTTTCACTATCAGAAGGATACTTGCTTACAGTTTTAGGTGAAGTCTTTTTCCCGCCATAGTAATCTAAAACATCTTTCCCGTGAACTTTTAACGAAAAGTCCAATGTGTTCTGATTCTTAGAAAGGGAAGTGATCGGAGGAACGAACTCTAAAGAACTTGGTCCTTTAGTCGCCGACCCCATGAAGTCAAGAGAATGCGGACTCTTACTGTCTCTGGTCACAGACTGATAGTCCAGTGAATCATCCGAGGGATTCAGATTTCTACTTAACCTATTGGGGGTCATATCGTGTTCAGCAAAATGTGACAAACCGTGTTTATCTTTGTCCAAGGTGCGAATTCTTTCAAAATTAACAATGTTGGGAGGATTGATGGGAAATGGAATATGTACAGATAAGGGAACAGGTTTGGGGTAGTGCATGGGCATGCTAGAGGGGCTGGGCGCAGACTCAATGGACTTGTAGACAGAGTGGCGCGAGGGTGCAGCAGCCTGCGTGAGCGGTAAGTGGCCCAGCGGGATGGGGTTGGAATTCCTGTTGCTCCACTGCGGCTCTTGCTGCAGTTTGGTGGGCGGGCTCAACAGAACGGAGAGAGGCAGCCGCTCCTTCTTGGACCTCGGTTGGACTATGGTTCCAGTCGGATTTTGTTGAAGAATGACGTTGGATCTAGCCTTTGGCCAAGTCCCTCCATTGTTTTTAGCAGAATCTGAACCATTTGAGGAGCTATCTTTACCTCGGTGTTTGGATCGTTTAGGTACGCTACTGGAAGAATCTTTACCTGAAAAAATAATATTATCAAAATAAAAACATATTCATTCAAAACTAAATCTTCAAAAATGTACAAAATATATTTTAAACTCACTTGATTTTCCGTGATAGCTATCAATAACAGAATCTAACTGAGCGATGGCATCACTTTCTGGAATCACACTTTGCTAAAAATAAATTAAATAACATTAACAACAAATTGGCAAGGAATAAATAACCTAAATATATATTTTTACAATCATATAAAGTATTTGCGTACCCTATTTTGTTTATCTTTGGATTTACTTCTTCCCGTGACAGCTTCGATTTTACCAAGAATCATGTCCCATGTGCCAGCTAAATAAAAGAAATTCAAGAATAAGTGGAAAAGAAAAATATTATAATACCTAAAATATTCCCATTTCAATTAGGCATCCTTGGAGTAAATTCAATTAAATTGTGAAAAGGTGGAAAAGGAAATAGATGCCTTAAACCTTAATTTTGTAAAATCTATTAATGAAATAAACTGATTTGATTTGATTTGAAGAGATTTGAAAATCCTGCTATTTATTTTATTCGTAAAAGTATCTCTGACAACATCAGCGTTGATTATTTCATCACCCTAACCAAGGACTAAACTTCCTAGTCTTGCCAGGAGAAAATCTCTATTTGCATGCTGAATCAAATTGCTTCCGATATGAATATTTTTGTTATCAGGAAGGGAAAGTTTGCTGAATAGATTCCCTTGCTATAAATAGTAAGACGAAACAGTAAATGTTTATTCTGATATTTTATATTATTAAATTATTTCATTTAACTGTGTATATTCTAAATAATATATATAATTTATTTGTCAATGTATTTTGTATAAATATAATTTGTTAACATATTATAACAACAATTGATTATATCCGTTTCTTGCACGAATATCAATGAATCAATACAAAAACACTCTAGAGATCCCGATGCGCACGACTTATTAATCTAACAGTCAGCCATAGCGGCCAAAGAGATAAACAACTCATAATTTGTTAGAAGCACATAAATAAAAATTGTACCTTTCTCGTGACTCCCAGATGTGGAGTGGCTCTTCTCGTGAGACTTGCCCTGGTTGCCGGTGACGATGTATACATAACGCCGGTCCATATCAGTGACCGGTACCTGGAAGGGGTGTGGAGGCGGCGGCAGCCCCTTGGTCTCCCCCAATGCGCCTGGCGCCGCATACGCAAACCAACCATCATCCGTCTGGGAACAGCTGTTCACCATCTTGCCGATGTAGTGAGATAGGGGGTATGACTCTTTCATAGGGGAGAACCTAAATTACAAAAAAGCATTTGAATTAAAAACACAGACATGATCGCACGATAAACATGTAAGCAGTGAAGAATGTAAATCACAATGGGCATTCTCAAAAATCACAGTATCTAGGATTAAATTAGGGATATTCTATTTTCTATCCAGACAAATATTTTATTTACAATGCAAATATTTTATTTATTGTTTCTTGAAGAATTATGTAAAACTCCATATAAAAATAATCAATATAAATGAAAATGTGTCTGTCATTCCCATAAAATATAATAAAATTTCTATAAAACAGATGTTTTCATTCGCATTAATTAGCAAAAATTTTATTTTTTTGTGCAATTTTTTTGGGTTTTAAGATACTTTTTCTTCATTATTTCCCTATGCCCCAACCTTAGTGAGCCTGACATTGTTCACACCTGCCCTAATTGTTTTCTTATTTTAAGCCTACCTAAAAAAATCTAATTGTTAATCAAATATTAAAATTTATAAACAATCACGAATGTGCGAAAGGAATGTGTGGACGAATAAATCATAAGCAGAGGGACATACCTGACATTAGCGGAGAGATCACTATTAGTAGAACCACTGTGGGATATATGCTTCAGCGTCGTTATGGTCACAGTATCAAAATGCCTGTCATTCAGGATCACCATAGCTTCTGCAGCACTTTTCAGCCCGTCCATGGACTTGTTATTTATCTGTAAACAGAGATTTAATTACACTTTTAAATTAATTTAAATGTGATATTCCAAGAATCTAGAGCATTTATTCTTGATGAAATTCTTAAAATCGGAACTGCTGTTGAGAAATGGATTCTATGGAAAATAAAGACTTAAATTCTTAATTTCTTATAAAAATTTTAAGTCTTAAATTCTTACTTGAAAATAAAAGTACTGTAAAAAATAATAATAACAATTGCCCGGCACAAAATAACTGTGTTAAAAAAACTGGAGCTAATCAAAAACCGTTTGAAGTTAGATCTTTGAGATGAGTGATGATATACAAATACAAACAATATAATATTAAGAAGATTTTTTCGTAAAGAAGGCTAAACTAATAAACAAATAAAACTACATAAACCAAGTAGAAAGAATCTTAATACATAATAAGCAAATACTCACACTTAAGACTCTATCACCAATGGCCAAGTTTCCTTCCTTGGCGGCTAAACTGCCTGGTACTATTTTACTGATGTAAATGCCTACCAAAAAAATATACAATTCTTATATAATATGTAGGTACCATTGACAAATTTTACAGAAATTTTAATACGAAATGGACTTTATGACCACAAAAACCCTTTTTTGTTAATTGCACCAGCAGCGCTTACATACATCATAAACCAGAAAAAAGTATTGTGAAGAGCCGTTAACTAATAAATGTAATTTGTTCCCATTTTCACAGGTTGAGAAATAGCCAATGCATGTTTTTGTAAAAAAACAAAATATCACATTTAAGAATTTAAAACATAAATAAAAACATTCTAAAAGTTACCAAGACAAAAATGCACTTTCCAAATGGAAAATAATTATTTATGTACATGCCTACCCAAAGTCTTATATGTACCCCAAATGTCCTCATAATCAGTTTTACACGTTCAAATAATAGAGCATGTTAGATTTTCATAAAATTTACTTTAATACTAGTTTACTTTTGATACTAATGTACAGACATTAAAAAATTAAGATAACTTGTATTGATAGATTTTGTAATAAGGAACAACAATTCTGACAAGCAAAAAATTTAAAAATAAGAACAAAATATTTACTAAACATATTTTTAATACAAAAAGGCGTTATTTAATTTTCAATTGTCATATTTTATATCAATTATGAACTATACTTCAAAGAGAGTGTTTCATTTTGTTTTTAGATGTTTGGCTTTATGTACTTATTTATGTAACTAAAATGACACATTTGAATAAATAAAAAACTTTTCACACCTTCTACAAAACATGTTCCGGGCAACAAAGTTCTAAAAAAAATATTAAAATGTAAATGAAATAAGAAATGAAATAACACAATTAAAAAAATTCATTATTCAATACATCTTAACCTCTCGGTGCATACCGTCCCAACCATGGGGTTCTGAAATATCAAGTCAGATAACGTATAGCTTTATGCTTGGGGTGCAGTGATTATTTCTCAAATATTGCCAGACTATGTCAGGATTTGGACTACCAATGACATCTATCGATAATACTACACAATCAAATAATTTATCAGCTAATTTCACGTTTTATCATCTAAATAAATTATGTTTCAAAATTTCATTAATATCTTAATACTCAAGAGGTTGCTTGGGTTTTAGGTCATTTCTTAGGCAATAGTGAATTCACTAAATGCATAAATGAATTTCACAAAGAATGGATTTCAAAGGAATTATAGGATTGTACCTTGGTTGAGTAGTAAGCCATGGTCGGCTACGTTGGCGCGGTTGAGCTGCGCCGTGTGCAGGCGCTGGGCGCGCGGCCGGCGGCGCCGCACCAGCAGCCGCGCCCGCGACCCGCTGTCCCGCAGCGCCTGCTGCAGGGCCGGCCCGCTGCCGCCTGCGGCCCCGCCGCCCACCACCTCCAGCACGCAGTCCCACGGCCTGCACGCACAACACTACAGCTTTAGACACACAACTAATACACATTCACTAGAGCACCTGGTAATTTGACAATTATCAAAAACCTACAAATCTGTTTAAAATATTTACTATTTCTTAAACAATTATGAAACACTCCATATTAAATAATTAATATGAATGAAAACATCAGTTTTCACACCATCAAAAACCTAAGAATTAATCTGGTCTATTTTTCATCACACACTCCTTTAAACAGTTGTCACAACAATCTCTTAAAAATAAATTGAGTTAATAAATATTTATTTTAAAGAGATCACCCACTTTAACTTCCCATCGGCGATAGAGCCCTTCTGGATCGAGGCGACGTAGATTCCGTAGTCATTCGGATAGTACGGTTCATCTCTGCCGCCTACAAGTTCAAATCCCATATCCCCATCAGCTGGTAAACCAGGAAGATCTACTTCCAGAATCTCTGATTCCCATTCCTGTAACGACATACAAATATTGAACAAAAATAGTTTACAAAATATGGAAACGGTATTAAATCAAGTTTATAAGATATATATTTAAAAGAAATAGATGAATTCTGAATGAGTGATAGCTTATAAACTGCTTTGTCGTACTTGTCTTACTTACATTTTTTTTTAAAAACAATAATTACAAATTTAAACCAGTGATTATGAGAAGGTATCCTTAGTATATTTTGAAACCAAAAATGCATTCATATAGTTTTAAAAAAACTGTAAATACTTTATTAAATATGATAAATTAACCTGTAAATCAGCATCAATAGCAGAGTCCCTCGAGTGGTTGTGAGTCATGTGAACGCGGCATGAACTACTGCCGTCCTTCTCAAGTTCTGTTTCGAACTTTTCTTTCAGTTCTTTTAATTCTTTCGATGCCTCATTTCGTTGTTTTTTAATATCGTCTGAATCCCTCAAAGCTTCTGCCAAGTCGCTGACGGCTCGATCTCGTTCCTGTTGCACAAAACAATTAGCTTAATGTGGAACATGTGCTAATAAAACAAATCTAACAAAAAAAATATGTACCTTCCGCAATCTATCACATAATGTTCGTATGCTCTCTCTTTCCAAAACAATTTTATCCCTTTCTGAAAAGGCCCAATCTCGTCTTCGCTTCGATACCTGAAAGAATTAGACAATATCAGATGCTGCAGCTTATAGGCACACAACAAAATATATTAAAATGATAACAAACAATAAATAAATAATGACATACCTCAGCCTCCTGGTGGGCCTCAGTCAACTCGCCCTGCAATTTGTCCAAGCTCTTCCGTAACCTGTCTAATTCTTGGTTGGCTGTTTCTAGATTATCCACTCTTTCTTTGTGCCTTGGATTCAATACCATACCCACGAGTCCTAAAAGTAATAAGGTCATTTTATTAAGTAATATGTAAAAAAAAAATGCCTTAACAGAATTATACATAAATATAATATGGATGGTGATTGCGCCCACCTTGTAATTTGTCCATTGATGCATCGGTCCCCTGGCCGCCATTGCTGCCATCCTTCCCAGAACCCGGACTGCCGTGTCCATGATGATGGTAAACTGAATTGTCCAATCTGGGGAAAATAGGAATCTAGTTAAGCTTTCACAAAAAATGGGTAGTTGTTGTTAGAACATATGAATCAAATGTGATATAATAATTCATGGGTTGTCTGGCCATAAATGTGATGTAATGTAGATTATAAGAAATTGGTTATATATTTTTTTATTGAGCTGTAATTCTCAAGGCACTAGCTTGCACAAGAGATCTGAATGATTACGAATTATGTAGCAAAAACTCAATGTTATTTATACCACCAATATTCCATCACCTATATTACATATTTATATCATAATTATAGTGTTGTAGCCCTAAAAAATGTTAAGCTGAGGTATTATTTACATCTCAATTTGAAACTAGTAACAATATCAGATTTTGGACGGCAGTTATTGGAAAAAAAACATATGCCTTACTGCAGCATTTCAAGTTGATACCGTAGGTAATGCACTTCTTTAAAACGCACAGGCATTTCGCTAAACCAGCGCACAAAGCAGTTAGATTCAAAAGCTCAAATAATATTCATATAAAAAAACAATCACTCTTTTGCTAAAAACAAAATGATACTGAGAAAATAAATAATTCTTATCTGGCACAATACCCAATGATACTGAGAAAGTATATCAACACATTGATAACATATCTTACTTTTAATGGCATAATACATTATAATCAAAAACACTGATTAAATAAATATTACCAGTTACCCTTGGTGTTTGAGAAAAATTCAATATCATCTAGTTATTCAAATATTATCCAGAATTGGTGGAAATTTATGTCCGAAATAATTTTAAATTGCAGTTCAGGAATAGACCCACGACGGCATACTGATCCACCTTCTGTGCTCTATTTGGTATTGCAATATAAAGGTGATAACGACATACATTTCTAAGAAGTAATGATTTATTTTTAGCACTGAGCCATTCGTAATTTTCCTTTTACATACATTATAAATAGAAATTCATAAAATCCTAAATAATAAATATAAATGTTTATATGTTCAATTATACAAATCATATCACACGAAGAAACTAAATAAGAAAAAAAATATTCATGAGAGTGGTGCATAGAAAATTAATTGACTAAAGAGGGTAAATCTTCAATACCTTTGACAATTGATGAATTTAAAACTCATGTTGACAGGAGAATCGAAAAACATTTATTTTAAGATCTGATAACATCAACCAAAAGATTAAAAACAATTTTTCAAATATTGTAACTGTATAAGAATCGTGTTTCAATCACTAGCCAATGACTGAAGATGATGAACATACAAAATTAGATTTAATATAGTTTGACAGATAAAGTTAAGATCAAAGCTATGACAAGTCTGATAATTGTATGTATTGTACATACTTGCTTGTCTCCATAGTGTAACTTTACAAGGGGGAGAGAATAAATCTCGTATAGATGGAAAACAAGTGCTCAACTAAACAATGGAATTGTTATCAGACTGATGTAAGGCAGAATAAGAGATGCAATTTCTTATCTAAGAAACCTTGAAGATAGGAGAACCTGAAAAATAGGTAAGTGTATTTGTGTGCAACGGGTCAACAAGCTAACTTAATGCTAACCTATGAAGACAGTGTTTTAAATAAATCAAACCACAATATTTACCAGTGTGGTCGTTTTATTTCATGCCAACTAGTTATGCTGCCCGTCTTCGCATCAGGGCAATATAAGAACAAATATAATACATCACATTATTGTGGTTAAATACAAAGTGTTTTATTATTTTTTACCATGATTAAAACCTACCTTGATTACCCCTATTAAAAATGTCTAACCATAAGGTAAGTGGTTTATATAAAAATTTAAAAATATTGTCCATTAAACAATTTAGTATTCAAATAAATTGATGTAAATGGAACAAGAAATAGATGAAGACCGGGGAAAATGTGGCACAATCATACAATCAAATATGAAATGTTGGCCATGTGAGGAGTCTGATAAATCGACATGCATGCATGACACAACGTATGTATGTTGAGAAAGCGAGAGATGCATGTCAGGAGAAAACAGTGTAGCAGATTTTCTGCCCACTCTTTCGGAGAGACGGTGTAATGGTTAGTTAGTATTTGTTAGTTGAAAGCCAGGTGACGAAAGCTTCAATGCCCGAATAAAATAATATGGATAAACAAAGACACGCAACTGAAGAGTAAAATCCGAATCTACAAAACTTGTGTCAGATCGATAATGACATATGACATCGAAACAAGAGCTGACACAGTTCGCACTAAATCACTTTTTTTTGTCGGCGCCTTCTCAGAACCACAGAAATGAAGAATGCCTGGAAGACCCCCAAAAAGATGGAAAGACAGCTGGGAATCCACATCGAAAGAGGCGGTAAACTCAGGGCAAAAAGTCCCTAGTGGCTTTCGACCAGTATAAGAAGTTATTACAAAAACACCTACTACACAATTTTCTGTAATATTAGAGATGTAATAGTGTAGTACAATAGACAGACGCGTACCTGGTCTTGGCCTGGCCGGGCTGGTTGGCGCTACGCGTGAGGTCAGAGCACTCTCGCAGGGCGCGGTCGCGGTCCAGCAGGGCGGAGGCGATCTCGCGGCGCAGCGACTCCGCCTGCAGCTCCAACGCACGCCGCTCCCGCTGGGCTGTAGCCAGCTCCACGTCGGCAGCCGCTGCCCGCTTGCCCGCTCGCGCCAGGTCATCGGAAAGCTTCTCCATTTCCTTGTGCACGGTGTCCCTACGCCATTCATTATAATAAGTAATGCACCATTACAATTGACGATTATAAAAAAAAAACAATGTTTGAACCTTATTACTGCATACAATTTGTTTTTAGCTATTATAATGATTATCATGACATGTGATAGGTAGCAAATCTATCACGTGAATTCAACACTAGACCAATGACAGTGTGACAATCGCACTGCCATCGCCAGGAATCAAACCCGGGACCTTCGGAGTGGCTCTTACCACTCTGCCATGAAGAACATCGATAAAGTATTATTTAGTCATTATTATTGTTTTAAGTACAACCACTACTTAATCATTTCATAAAAAATAAATAAATAAAGAGTCTTATTAAAAATTGGAATAGTATAGAATGTGTAATTATTATTTTGATTTGATATTATTGATTAAATTAAAAAATTAAAAAAACATATTCTTTAAATTTTAAAATAGCAAGTGCTTTCATTAAAATGGAGGATACCTTTCACTCATGATCAAGGAGTACTCGTGCATGGCGGCATTGCGTTCCTCAGTAAGGCGCTTAATATCCTTTGTGGCTTTCACACGCACGCTCATGGCCTGGTTCATCTCGCGCACCGCCTCCTCGTGTTGCGACTTCAGCTTGTCCAGGGCATCGCTGTAGTTGTTACGCTCTCTCAGCGCAATGTCCCACTGCCGGATGGCTGCGGTGCACTGCTGCTTCAGCCCATTACGTTCCCGAATCTATAATTATATTTTAACATTATTCAGTATCATTACATGCAAAATTACATAATCCAAAGGAAAAAATGATAAAAGGGAAAGAATTGTATTTAAAATAATCTAATGATTTTACTGAAATCTTTTGATGGAAGTTCATTTAAAATAATAATTAAATAAAACAATGTTTTTTTAAGAACTACTTCTACTTTTGTCTTTATTTTAACAGTGACCGGTTTCGTCAGTATTGCTGGCACTCTAATAAGGCACTAAAAATTTTATCTAACTATTTAAAATTGGGAGCAACAAAAATAATGGTACAATTCTTGGGTTTTTGGGTATATCTGTGTTTTGTCTTTGGACTGGCATTTTGGACAACTACCCTGAATATAATCTGCGATGACTTCTGAAACGTTTGTTGAAGGGGATACTACAAGATAAGGAGATATCCAAGATCCCAAAATATATCAACCATGATAATCTACGCACATTGCTATAGCATCAAACCTTTGATAGATGGAATCTCCTGTTAGTATTAAGTATGAGGATAGCAACGTTACATTTAAGAAACAACTGAAGACTGGTCAGTCTTTTCCTAGCTTTACACTTTAGCAAAAAATTATGAAACAAAATAAATATTTAGTACATTAGATAAATATGTTCAGAAAAAATAAGTTATATTATGCTGTGAGAAATATCATAATTAATTAAATAATTTTAATAAAATTGAAAAGCAGATATTAAAATATATTTATCATAACAGATATTTATCCTACAATTCGTGACCAACGTGTAAAAATAATCACCGCAGAGTTCCTCTCCTGAGTCAGCTCGTGGGCCTGGGTCTTGAGCCGCACATTCTCCTCTTGACAGACCTGCAGCTGCTCTGCGGTCACACTGTGTGTTTGTATAACATCATCGTATCTACAAAATAATGTTTATCAACATTTACATACAACATCATCTGAAGTTCAGTACCACAATGCTTTCCAACTTCCAATGGGAAATTTGCGTAAGAATTGAATTTTCAATACATGCAATAAAGCATTCTTTGCTACAGCTTTACTGTGAACATTTTAAACTAAATATTTTACTTTTTTATTTAATATTTTACTGTTGTGGTTTACCTCAAACCACAGAATCAAAAAAAATTATATCTCTAAAATATTAATCAAGGAAAACTAAACAAAACATCTATTTTGTGTCGAGTAAAACTTTTGCTAACACAATGAAGAAATTTAATATAAAATTTCATTAATCTTCAACAGTAAAAAATGTACGGGACTCATGGTGAAAAGCACATTGCCTCATAATTTTATTTTATTTTTAAGCTGATATATTTGACTTTAAATATTTAAAAGCATCTCCTACTAAGTCCACCCTAAAACCATCCTCAACATTTATCATAGTGTCATGCACATTGATTTCATTAAATTTTGATTGACGTGATCGTACCACATTTTCACTGGTCGACCTCGATTTTATGCTCCATTCACATTGTTAACATAAATATTCTTTACCATCCTCTCTTCATTCATTCATTTCATGTGTCAAAACCATCTTAATGTTTATTTAATAATTGTATTTGTGATGCTTTCCTCTGCACTGCATCACATATCTGGATTTAACAATCTATTGTACATGCATCTAAGAGATCTCAGAAGACAGCTTACCGACATCCATTCATTTTGGCTCTTTCATACACTTGTCCATATACTGGCAAAAAACGTTAAGTCGAATTTTATGGGAAAACTTCAAGACACTTAAAGTGTTTTGTAAGTTCCAAAATCAGGGAAATTGACTTGTTTTGTTAGGCGAAAAGAAATTCTATTGACTGTGACATTACTAACTAAAGTGGAAAAAAATTGGAAGAAGCATCCAGTATCCAGCAGTGGAGGGTAGAAGGCTGAAGAAGGAGAAGACTAAATTAAAACAGTTATTTTTTTATTTAACATATTTTTCAAACCAAATAAATCTATTATCTCAACAGAATTTTGCAAGTATACAGACAATATACACATTAAATACCCAAGTGACACCACGCAGCTCTGTAAGACACCTTTATTGATATCAAACCAAGCTGAAATATTGCAATTATAATGCGATTCCCGTGATCAGTTTTGGATCTATTCCATATTCAGCCAATATTTTCCACAACTACAATAAAGCTATTTGAAAAGGATTATTTTAATATATCTGATTTGATACGGAGTTTTATATCATTATTCTAGGAACAGCGAGGGATGAACGGAGATTATTCTTACCTTTTCCGGAGGCACTCATACTCTTCCTTAAAGGAATCATACTCGTGCTCTCCGCCCGCGCTCGCACCCCCACCGCCCCCGCTCTCCTGCTTCAACCTCTGCACTTCTCGCTCCAACCTAACAATAAAATGTATAAAATTCTACACACAGAATATATATAATTTTTAATATTGATTTGAAATAAAGCGTGTAATGGAATCTGTACCTTTGATTATCACTGAGAAGTTCCCCATATTTTCCATGAAAACTATTTAACTCTTGAGTAGAAACATCTAGCTGACTCATAACAGCTCTGTGCTGCACTCTGAAGTACTCCAACTCCTACAAGCGAGTAACAATTATAAAAACTAAATAAACGCCATTCACAAAATACGTTACAAATATTTATGACATTAATTTACACATTTTTATTAAGTTGCTGTAAACTATTAGTAAATAAAGAGAAAAAAAATGTAAACCTTCATAGCATGTTCACATCTGCGAGAACTTTCAGAGTATTGACGCCGTAGAGTACTGAGCTCGTGGACGGTCTTGTCGCTCTGAGGCTTGAAGCCCTCAGAGGACTGTTTCTGCAGCCCCTCATATTGGGACTGGTTGATGGAGTCGTATGATGGATTCATTCCTTCATACGTCGGCTGCTTTACCACCCGATAACTGCCTTGCTTATCATAGCCAGAACTCTGAGCCAGACTGTCAAAGTCCAACGGCAAAGGGATCGTCGGCAATGTCACAGTAGTGCGCTCGCTGGAGGGAATGAACGGGTGGGAAATATTCACTGCAAAAAAAATTAAGATAAATATAAAACAAAGTACAAATATATTTGTAGTTAAAAATATATTAAATGTATTCATAACATCAAGTGTACAATAAATACTGATACAGTATTATATTTAAAAGACATGTCATGTACCAACAATAACATGAATAAGCTGCCTTAAAGAAACATGAATCGTAACAAAGAAAAGCCCAAAACAAAATGGGAGTTTACAGAATAAAATAACATGATTATACTGGGTACTAAATTAACATTATTTAACATAAAAACACTGACGGCGTAGATGCGAGCTCTGTATTATATTACGCAAGATTAAAACGGAAACAGAATCACAAAGCGTGAAATATATTGGTGTTCATCAGATAGTGTCCATGTAAAGTTCTCAACTTTCTCTTATTTTAATTGGTTTATAAGGAAATCTAGAACATGCATAGTAACCCGGGATTGCAGAACAGATACGCGCCTAGATACAGTGGGCCGCTGCATTAAGAAATGATATCATGCAACAACATTAACAAGTCATGCACGCTCACAGAGGAGCCGCACTACACAATCTATGCCAAATGTTGCTCCAATGTTGTGAATTATTGACACAAGTGTTCCCGACACAAGACAAGTGTGCCTGTCCCAAATTGTGTGCATTTAAAACAATATGTCTATAATTTATTTCGGTGCCCGCCAATGTGTACCGCTGGAAGCCATGATTGACTAAAGTGCATTCTATATAGAGACATGACTTGGTCCTATATATATATTTTTTTAAACTACAAAATTTGTTTTTTTCAAGATATACAATATTTCTATACGGAAACAAAACCGTAAAAGAAACAAAGTAGTATTTATATAAAGAAACAAAAGAGTAAGTTTAGAACAAAATAATGAGTCAGAAGTCATTAAGATGATTAATTTGAATGAAAACGTCTGATTTATAGAAGTTTTATTATAATTTATGGGAATGACATGTTTCACCTTTCTAAGGCATTATCAAATGTGTGTCATTAATTGATTCAGACACATTCATGGAAAGAATAAATTAAGAAAGTATATGTTAACGATGTATATGAAACAAGGAATAGAGGAAGACCGAGGAAAACATGTGCTTGATCGGCATAATCAAATATTAAATGTCGGCCACATGAGTGAGAGCGATGTGCATGCATAACACGATGAATGAAGGTAGAGGAAGCGAGAAAATTATGTCAGGAAACATCAGTGTGGTGGCCCATTCATTCTGCCTACACCTTCAGTGGGCAGTATTATGATTGGTTAGTAATTATTTAATATTTGTAATATAATAAATTTTGATGTTAACTTTGTAAGTAGGTTAAAGGTCAGTGTTTCTATCGATATTTAAGAAAATAATAGAACCAAACACTAAATATTTCATTTTACTTTATGTATCTATCTGTAATCTATCTTTAAAATAAACTAAAACACGCAATATAAGAAACATTTTTGTTTGGTAATAGATGTAAAAAAAATATGAATAATATTGACAAAAAAAATTCAAAAATTGTGTAAACAGAATCTCATACTATTAATTTATTTTGAGAACTACCATTTATATAATTATATTCTTGTTTATACAAAAGACGTGTAATATACTTAAATACACTAGAGATATAAACTAAGGAGCTGATCATATCAAAAAAAAAAAAAATCAGTGTGATGAAGCATTTTCCTCTAAATATAATATAATTACACTTATATATTGATGCTAAAATACTTACAAAGTAATTTATATTATGGCGTCTTTATTTACAAAATTAATCATTGTGCAAACACAAACTTCACCGTGTCCATTATCATCTCTGTCAAAACATCAGATGCGTGTTTATTTAGAAAATATTATCAGTGCAATTACGATTTATTTTCATCTACAACATTTATAATGCCGTTCAAGACAAATGAACGAATAATTACGAAAGTAGTGCGGTGCTGTGACAATACGTACAAATCCGGATAATAAAATACTTTCACAAAACTCACCCCCACTTTCATTGCTGTCCAGGGATGAAGCACCCGAAGCCATTTTCTACCATCCTAAAAACAAAACTTTTACATTTCTCACTGAATCAAAACTAGAATGACAGTTAAACAGAATTATTCCAAATAAAAAAGTGGTAAAAGAACTGGTGAAGGTTGATGATGTGTCTTCGAGAGGTAAAATAGAAAGCAGAAGTTTCAATTGTTGTTTCAAATGAGATAAAGTTGTTTACACATATGTAGCATTTAACAACCACGTAATTATTTAACTACAAATAAAAAATATAAATTAGTACAAGAAAAAAAATAGAACAATATCAGCTGATCACACTCGAAATTTATGATTAAAAGTGATGTTTTAATCGTTGTAATAAATGCAACATGTTTTAACACTTTTCCGAGCCTTGGGTGGTAATAAATTTTGGTTACTAAAATTGATAATACTAAATATTAATCATATCGCACCTGTTACAACTAAAACTTATGACAATTCGCCATTTTAGCACCACTACCGAACCAGCCGTCAACAATATTATAGAAGTTGTTGCTGACAGAGTGTAAATTTCTATCAGTTGGGTAGCCTTCTTTTGTAGTATAAAGGCCCATTCACAAATCAACTTTCTCATTTTAAAAAATAATCGAGTTAAAGTTTACACGATGCCAGTGCTAAAACGGCTTAAAATATCTCGTGTAATTACAAATATTTTTTTGTTGCCTTGAGAAGAGATCTCAAAAAATCGATCGGCGGTAGAAAGGTGAAAGTGCTTTATATTTCTTTTAATAAAAAAAAACTATAAATTTTAAAATAATCTCGATAAGGATTTTAATTAATAAATAATGATTTCCAAATCTAAAGGTACATAAATTTCAATTACTTGTGATTGAAATTTATGTACCTTAGATATCACTAACTTACCAATAGATTTCTAGAAATTGTAAAAATCTGTTATATGCAAAAGGGTTCCTGGTACCAATGACACGATACAAAAATAATCCAATGTTAGAAAATTATCAGAACACATTTTCATAAGTGTTATAAAAAATATTTATTAACGTTGATGAAGGGCACCGTTTCAATATCAGGTGGCAACCAGCTGTAAAACCAACCAGCCAAAAGGCAACCCTAATACGAACAGTTCAAATACAAGACAGTGGAAAGGCCTTCAATTTTTGGTCTTAGGCCATCCACTAGGCGATGTTCCATTAGTAGAGCAGACCCCAAACTGACCGATTGGGAAATGGCTAGGAGAGAAGAATTGAACAAACAATTCCAGTGACTGCGGTGGAAAGGAAGTTCTATGTAAATAATATTATCTTTTAACTGGTAACAGATGGTGAAATTATTAAATTATTACAACAAACTTAATACAGGATATTAGTGATGACAGTATAAAAAAAAATCATATAAAGTGTGCTTGTTTTTTATTCATTTATTAAAAGATAATTACAATATTAGAAAAGACAATATGTTTTATTGTGCTTCAATTTCACCTAAATAAATTTGTTTGTCGCTTGAAGCAGAAAGTATGATAGGTTCTTTGGGATGAATACTGACATCGTTTACACTTCCATTGTGGCCTGGCAGTTTATATAAAATTCTTCTAGTAGTTGTGTCCCAAACATAAACAAAACGATCACCGGAACCAGCGGTCACCTAAAAGAAAATAACAGAAAAATATTTATTAGTAGTCAATCATAAATTTAATCTTGTTGACATTTGTATTTGTTTAATTAATTACAATTATGCTCGGTGTTATTAAAAAATACTTTTATAGTACAGATAAATAATTTTCATTAAATTCATAAATATATCATTTCAAATAAAAGTAATAAAAAGGGCCAACATACTTTTGAACCATCCGGAGCCCATGAGCATCTCAGGAGATTTTTCTCAAAATTGTGCTGATGTCCAACAAAAACTTTTACACATCGCTCGGCAGGAGCAAAAGGTCGAATATCCCATATTCTTAGAGTATTGTCCATGGAATTGGACAACACATATGATCCATCTGGAGACAACGCTAGACCTAAAAGAATTGTTTCACAAATTAGAAGAATTTACTAAATAATTATGGACAAACAAAACAAAGAGATATGAAAAAAATATTAAAATACATTTCAGAAAATTCTAAAAATAATAACAGTTGATTTAATTATATATTTTGGGATCTTGGTAATGTCCGTTTTCTCATGGTATCCTCTTTAATTGAAATTTTGTTGATTGTTGTAGACAACTACCATGAAAATAGAGTTTGCAACTGTCACTAAAAGAAGATCAAAAGGGGACATCATAGATACGGATCCTAAAGAAAATAAAACTAAAGCAATAATAAACATTAAACAGAAGCTACTTATTGATCTGGTCTATCATTTTCTAGTACTTTTTTTAAATATATAAACATGAGCAAAATCCAAAACATTATTATCAAAGGATCCAGATACGCCTTAAATTCAAAACTGTGAAACTAAATTTGAAAAAGGCTACAAAATATAAACTTGTTAACTATTTATATATTTTGTTCTGGTGATGTAGGTAAAAAAAACCTTCAAAACATGTCCAGAAAAATTAACTGAAAAGTGGAAAAAAGTGGTTTTAATTCATAAAAAATCACCATTATGTAATTCCAAAGTGTTAATACCTGAAGTTTATCAACAAATAAAAACATTAAATAAAAATTAGTTCAATTATATATCCAACCTGTGACAGTATCAGTGTGCCCACGAAGGCGGTAAACAATCTCATTCTTCCTCATATCCCAGACTTTAATGTCGTTATCAATACCGCCGGAAATAATTTGTTCTGATGTATCATTGAAGGTGACAGCGAGCACTTGATAGTTGCTATTCAGAGAGCTGACCACGTTCCGCTTCCTTGCATCCCAAATCTTGATGGTGGAATCATCTGAACCAGACACCAGCATCTGCGGACCTCTTCTGTTACCTACATTTTTTGTGATGAATTATTAAAATTATTCTGCATGTGTCCACATTATTGCTTGGTGCTGTACACATGACCATAAATAATTGACAGCAGTCTACGTAAAACAAAAAAAAACACTAAAGGTTTTCAGCATTATACTTTTACTAAAATCTTCAAACTCAAATAAACAAATTAATTTGGCAATGAAGAAGATTTTATATGATGGTCTCCTTGATCTTAAAGTAAGTGTTTCTGTTCCTTTAACCATCTGCCGTAGATAGTTACTTCTCCAAATAAAGTAGGATTAATAAGAATTACAGCAGTACTGCATTCACTATTTTAGGAAAATTTGTAATTATTCTATTTTCAAGTAGATATTCTATTTCTTTTTAATATAATAAAAAGTTATGACATAAGTGTCAAACAAATAATGACACATTGTTTAAATTTCTTAAGCACAAGAACAATATTAGCATTCTTGATATGGCGGATCAATATAATCTCAAAGACTTTATATCATCGATAAACACTCTATATGTGGATAAATATAATATACCTTGAACAGAATTAACGAATCCAGTATGCCCCTTTAACTTCTTTATACGTTGAGAAGTTGGTATGTCCCAGATTGCCACTGTGGAGTCCGTGGAGCAAGTGAAGAGATTGGATCCGTCAGGTGAGAACTGAACTTCCATTATGGCACCCGTGTGCCCAGTCATAACGCTCACATTTTCGCATTCTCCGTAAACGGTCCACAAAACTGTATCAAATTAATTTATAAATTAGTGGATAAATTTATCTAAAATTTTATTAACATATTATAATTTTATTATAGAAATATCATACATATTTGTCGATCGAAGCCAGCAGAAGCCAAATGTTGTCCTTCTGGGTGAAATTTGGAAGAAAATACTTCTCCTTGATGTCCCTCCAGAAGCATTATGGGTGCAAATAATCCCGATGTTCGAGGAATTTGCGACTGAAAGAAAAAAATATTTATTATGATGTATATGGTTAATTGAGGAAAATAACGTTTGAATGACGATGTGAACACACCCCTGCTGTAACAACTGCTTTTTCTCGGCTCCCGATAACTGATAATTCATTTCGGGTTCTCTTATTCGCAGCGACGAGAGCGTAGTCATCTGCCTTCCGTTTATTATCCAGGGATGGCATTTTATCAAATGTGAATAACGAAAAAAGTAATCATTTACACTAATAATTTTGGCTCAAACTTAATCAACCACTACAGTTTCTAAGAATATACTGAAAAATCTAGACAAACGTTTTTAGGAGAAGCGAACTGCAAACATAAAACATAACGCAGGTTTTAAAGTTGACAGATTAACCATAGAATCTTATATTCTCTTCATTTATTTCTCTATTATAATCTGAGCAATAAATGTTATAGTTTATGGTACCTTTGGAATACATTTTCAAATTTGACAATTCTCAATTCTGACATTCTGAATCATTTTTGGTGTTTTAATTTCGATCAAAAATTTAACACTGCTTTTTGTATACGTTTTTATCATGGGTAAATTAACCTCTATCATTTAATAAAAATGTCGAAGTCAATGGAACTAACACTTGGGTTTTTAAAACCGCATCTTATTAAAAATCCTCCAGCTAAAGAGAATATCAAGAAAATAATTTTGAGTGAAGGTTTTATATTTATTGATAGAAAACAAATCTTATTAACTTCCGAACAAGCTGATTTTTTCTATAAGGAGCACAGAAACAAATTCTTTTTTAATAGACTGATAACATTTATTTGCAGGTATTTCAAATTACATAATATAATCAATAAAATTTTAATTATTAAGTGTAATACATTACTGCAATGGAGCATTTCATTGCTTTCGATATTGTTTAATTAACCCGTTCTTACTGTATTTTGATATGATCCATTTTGTACATTTTAGTGGACCAATAGAAGCGTTTATATTGGCTAGAGAGAATGCTGTTGAAAAGTGGAGGTGTCTTATTGGCCCGACCCAAGTCTTCAAAGCTCTCTATTCAGATCCTTATTCCATAAGGGGAATGTATGGATTGTCTGATTCTAGAAACGCAGCCCATGGTTCAGGTATAAGAAAGCATTTATAGAAGTTCTCTAATACATATATTTTTTATATGTACATTGTCATATTTTCACGAGAAAACTAAATAATTACTTAATGTAAACTAATAACAAACAAGTGGAAAATATATGTTTAGCAATTCAACAATGTTATAATTGATTGTCGAAGAGTACTCCAAAGTTATTTATAACATTTTTTAACAATCATGATTGAGTTGACATACAATCGTTGATTTTCGATTTCTTTGGGAATATTATTCTTATTATATAAAATTATACCTTTTTACAGATTCAGAAGAATCAGCGCAGAGAGAAATAAAATTGCTGTTTCCCAATTTTTCGTTTGAAAATTGGCAAGAAAAAATTTAAAATTTAAACATCTCGCTTAAAAAAAGACTGTTAATTCAATTGTAGGCATTTGGTATAATTATGTACATTATAAAACTGTTATAGTATTTATCAATATAGTTTGTTTTCTCACACTCAATGTTAAATGATTTTTGTTTGCAATTAAAATGGGGGGATGTTTTTATCATTGTGTAATGTTAGTAAAATAGCCAATTGATAGACAAATGATTATGAAGTGACAATTTTTAAAAATGTTTTGTAAATAGTGTTTATTTGTTTTAATAAAAATAACTATATTCATTTCCCTCTTCTTTTTTGTGCCATGCCAAAACACAATATACTTTTCATTAATCTTGAACAATGCTGTAAAATTCCATATCAAATAATGAATATGAATGAAAACATCTATTTTCTACATTTTTTAAAAGAAACAATTGGTAATGCTTTAGCAAGAGAACTCGTGTCTTTCCTATAAAATACAATAAAACTTCTAGAAAACAGATGTTTCCTTTCATCTTAATTGCAATATACTTACTTTCATTGTTACATATGTCAAAACATAATATATATATATATTTTTGGTACGTTTGCCAAGTCATAACAATATTTTCTGAATAAACATGATTTTTATGCATATTTATTTAATACACACTCAATGAGAATTATTTATTATTTACTCTCATATTTTAATACGCGAAACCGTTTGCTGAAATAAACGATAGAAGGAATAATATATTTTTATTATATTGCAGTATTTTAATTCCTAATATAAAACTACAGTGGCATAAAGGCATTGATAAATGTTATATTTTTATCGAGTTACATATAATTAATACGAATATAATAATATGAATGAAAACGTCAGTTTTAAACATTTGATAATATCTCACAATCAGAATGATGAAATATGTCATTCCCATAAAATATAATTAAGCTTCTAGACAGCAAACAGACCTTTTCATTAAGAATTTTATTTTGTTATGGTAGGTGATGTCAGCATTGACATACCATTATTGATAGAGTGGGATACTCAGGTTGGTTTAAAACGTATGAAAATAGTACAATTGTATTATAGTTCACCCAATTTATTATTTGAATTGGGCGGTAAAAATTCATTTCTAATAATTTAAGATTTTTTCTATTATCAAAACGAAAAAATGCCAATTTATCTATGGTTTAACTACGATCACTCAACTGCCTAAAACGATGCTCAGACTCATGCCAAATGTCAGTAAAGGAAGGCCACACCGGAGTGCCTGGGTAGGCGCCAAGACACAGTTTGCTTGTGATCAAACGCTGTGGCGCAAACCCTATACGCCATGCGTTGGTTCGCCAGGTGTACACCTAGCCTCCGACCCTGGCACTTCCGTGTGGCCGTATCCTAAGTGACCACAAGTGCGAGAATGTGGAATGGGCGAGGTTTGTCCAGATTTATTGTCGCTAGCCACCGTTCACGGGGGCGCGGGCGCGGGCGATCAAAGGACCCTTGCGACACATATTTTTTTTCCATTCACACTCTTGTCAAATTCATTGTTTAATTTGAAGTCATCCGAGAAAGATGTGTGTGCATTATTTATAGTACAATGTAGTATATGTACAACGGTATGGTGTCTTTTTCTTTTTTCCCTTCCCCTCTTCTTGTTACTCGGGGTCGACTTTTTTTAATCTATCTGATTAATATAAATTATTATTTATAATCGAAAATATGTTTTGTGCTCTTTAATTATAGTATCGCACTAGTATTTTTAAAGTGATGTAAGTCAAAATTACGTTGACTTGTGTCACTTTTGAAATACTAATGCAGTGTGTTAAAACCCGCAACTGGGCGTGAACTTAGGAAATGAATAATTTAGTTTTTTTAATTATAAATTTTAAGCTAAATTGAAGTGGCAATGGGTTAGACGTATAGCCATACAGGGCAATATATGGGAGTAGAGAAAATAAATCAATAATATCCAATTTGTGTTTTTACCCACGTATCGTTTCAGAGTTAATAGTCACCCAAAAGATGAATATTGCCACGATCAAAGAAATTTCAATTTTTCCGTATCGAAAATCCGTGAAATATGCAGTTTATTTAAAGAATAGACGTATTTATTTATTTCGCTTGCAGATAATTAAGCTATCACCTCATGTAAAATACATCATTTAAAATGTACTTTATATGTAGGCATCCATTGAAATAATATGTTACAATAATTCCATTGATAGTCAAATATAGACGTGTTGTCGTCACATCAACATCTAATTACGAAATGCTCGAACCAGAAGCACAGACTGACACTTGTTCGCACCGAATATCGCTTTCCATGAGTTTTGAAACTATGGTTTGCCGAGGCTCATTAAATCGTACGGGACAAGCTGCTTGCCATGAATGTGAATAGGGTATAATACTCTATTCCGTGCTCAAATGTCAAATATACAAACTCCTTACTTCTTACCAGTACTTTTAACTTGAATTTAATTCTACTCGTTTTTCTATATAGAAATAATCATGAGTGGACTAAGTCAACCAAACAAATCAACAAGTAATAAAATCTTACCGGAAAACGTTCTCGTATCGGTGACTAACGATATTGTAAGATTTCTGGTAAATAAGAGTCTTACAAAAGCTCCTATTAAAAGAGCTGATATAATAAAATTCTTAAATACTGTACATGACGGATCTCATCGTAATATAACTGAAATTCTCGTAGCTGCTAATAAGAAACTGACAGAAGTAAGCATTTAATTCAATATTTAAAAAAATAAACATTTGAATTTTACGCATATATGATTTTCATTCTTTCTAGGTTTATGGATACAAACTAGTTGAAGTTAATTCAAAATCTCAGTACATATTAGTTTTATCTGAGGAAGATCATAGCCCAAATACTGATGAAAAGAATGCCAAAGTTCACATTCTTTTGATTACCACTTTAGCCCACATATTCATGAATGGAGGTTCAGTTAAAGAAGGTAATAAATCTCATATTTCGACTTTTAGCTACTTGTATGTTTTTTTTTTAAACAAAATTACCAATTTCTAAAAAAAAAAAAAAACATGGCATTTAGCATCATCCGATATATGAGTTTTAAAAATTGGTTTATTTTTTTATAATGTTCATAATTGCTCATTCATTTGGTTTGTTAAAAAAAATGCCAGTGATGACAGATACTACACAGAGAATGAGAAATTTCTGTCAAAATTTCCATGATTATAATTCCTTACAATCATTTTAGTTTCAGTCTGAGGCATTTTCATGCAATCATTTGCTATATTGCATGCAATATAAATTTAATTTTAAATTTGGTAAACAGCGATATTATTGTTAAAAAAACAATTACGAAATGCTAAAAAAAAACTCATTGTTACCTATTCAAAAATACTTAATTTTTTTTTTTTAAATATTATACTTTCTGTGTGATAAATAGTGAATCTCGCTAGTAAATTCGAACAAAGAAGATAGATAAAGATGCACATTCGGTGGACAGTCCATACGCTATCACTTTCACGCAAGAACAATGTTGTTGTTTTTTTTACTTCAATTTAATTACGAACGGAAGCATTTTTCACTAGATTAAAATCTAATTAATCTATTGCTATGTCATTGTGATGTTTTTATTTATTTCAATATTAAAATTTATTTATCATTGTCCATTATAATAATTTCATTTTTCAATTTGATACATTGTTTAAGATGCGATGTGGAGATTTTTGGAAAAGGCAGGATTGATGGAAGAAAATGATACAGCAACAAAAAAAATATTAACCCACCAATTTACCAAAGAGTTGTACCTCAGTTATGTAAAAGTAAGTTTTGTGTTTTGATATGTTATATATTATGTAATATAGGGCAAGTACCACCAACACCACATCAATCATAAATATAATTCCGAAAGATTTTTAATATACTCGTAGAACGAAGCATGATAGTTTGCAATATTATTATAATTGTTTTGTTGAATCGCTCCTTACATCATTACGGCGTGAGCCAACTCAATGTAAAGGGTATAGCTATCGTAGTGATTCTCATGACATGTGATAGGTAGCTAAATGAATTCTATACCAGACCAAAGACAGTGTGACAATCACTGCCATCGCCGGGAATTGAACCCGGAACCTTCGGTGTGGTAGTCAAAGCACTTACCACTCAGCCACAAAAGTCAACCATTAGCGTGAATGGTGAAAATCTGGAACAAGTAGACGAATTTTTAAAGGAAGTATGTTTATAAAGGATGAGCAAGTGAGGAGGGATATTGAAAGAAGGGTTGGGGCAAGCAACAAAGTGAATGGTGGATTTAAAGTTATCATCGCAAACAAAAGCCTTTTCAAAAAAGCTAAGATGGCAGTGCACAATAGTGTTCTTGTACCGACCCTTATGTATGGAAGTGAAGCATGGAACTTGCAAAAGAAGGATGAAATTAGAATAAAAGCAGTAGAAATGAAATCTCTTGTCTGTATATGCTGGAGTGACAAATGCAAATATAAGAAGCGAACGCAGTGCGAACAAAAGTGTTATAAACAAAATAAATCATTAAGATGATTTAAGCACATGGAAAGAATGAATGGGAAAGAAAGTATGTAATGTAAACGACGTAAATGGAACTAGAAAAAGAGGAAAACCGAGAAAACATGGCACAATCAAAGTAATCAAATATCAAATGTCGGCCACGTAAGGAGTTAGAGAAATCGACATACGTGCATGACACATAGATGAATGTTGAGGAACTGAGAGAAGTATGTCAAGAAAGAACAGTGTGGTGGTCCATTCTTTCTGCCTACCCCTTCGGAGAGACAGTGTGATGGTTAGTTAGTTAACTGATCAATACTTTATGTAAAATTAATAAACATCTGGTGTGGATAAATTTATTAAATAATTTCCAGACTGGAGAGTTGGATAATCCTAAATATCATTTCAAGTGGGGCACTCGAGCTGAAGAAGAAATGCCCAAATCATTCCTTTTGAGTAAAATTGGAGAGGTAATCATTAACTAAAAACTTAAATGCTAAGAATGCTTGCATTAGTATTCACAATATATGTTTTTTAATATATTTTCACTTTAATTTAAGGCATTCAATAGGACTCCAGACTATTGGTACGAACAACACAAAGAGGCTACACAGGATACTTCGAGTTCTACATAATTTAATAACATATATTTGATTTAATACTAATTTGTACCATTACATTTTTTACACAATTTAAATTTCTTTTATTAATCTTCCATATTACTGCCGATTTCTGACAGAAGTGGAATAAAGTGACAAAATGAATTATAAATATTTGATTTGTCATTGTAACTCTTATTACAAATTGAAATTAATCATATTTATAACACTACTTTTGGTGTAAAATTATAAATTGATGGTTTTGGGTTTTATTTTGTAAAACTCCATTATAAATTATAATCTAAATGCAATTGTTTTGTTGATTTTACAGAGATTTTTATTTATATAAAAAAATATAAATATTAGTGACAAATTTGTTTCGCCTTGCGAGCGCATTTTCAAATTCTGAATTTGAGATGCCTTCGCAAGGTGAAACAAATTTGTCACTAATATTTATATTTTTATGTAAATAAAAATCTCTGTTAAACCAACAAAACAATTGCGTTTAGATTGCAATTTAAAAATATAAATGTATTATTTTAGTTCTATAATACTATTAGGTTTTGTTTCTCCCACATCTTCATAATATTATTAATCAATTCATTCATGTTTACTATACATATTTTTTTATTTATTATATGCTGTCAATCTACATATACAGTAGACTTTTGCTTATCTGAAATAGTCAGAGGAGACACCCAGATAATGTAAAAAAAGGTAAAATTTCAATATGAACCCCGGTTGTTAAAAAAATTATCACTGAATGGCACATTCATCACAGTAATCGGTATGTAAATCCAAATAAAATAAATAATGAAAATATATAAAATTACAAGCAAAACTAGCTGGCGTAATTTAAATTCTGTAGTTAACATACAAAGCATTTTTTAATTTTATATATGTAACTAGCGGATCCGACAGACACTGTCCTGCCTGACTGTTATTAGTTGGTTCAGAAAACTTTTTTTTAGATATTCGTATTATCGATAAACTATATACTACATGACATTTGACATTGAGTCTGAATTTTAAATCTATGCCACACTACTATGCAAGCGATTTGCGCATGCTTAAAACAAATATACCACAGAATTCGACATCAGCGGCATCTATTGTAAACAAACATAACTATGAATTATTCTCAGAATGTCAATTATTCACGAACTGCCTATAAGGTTTTAACAGTCACCTACCAAGTCCAATTGTGAATCTAAACCATCCAGGGACCCACTCAAACACACACAAAAATTCATTAAAATCGGTCCAGCCGTTTAGGAGGAGTTCAACTACATACAGAACAGTACAGAAGAATTATATATATAAAGATATTCCTAATAATTATTTATTTCATTTAATTTATTTTTCTAGTTCCAATTTGTTTCAGAAATTTCAATACTCACCATTAATATTCCAAACAAAATATCCTGTGTTGATAAATAAAAATGATTTTTTATTTTCTAAATAGTAAACAATATTGTGAATCTGAAACATGGAAACAAACATTCTGCGCGATGTAAGCAAGTAGCCGGCATGTAAACCTTCTAATTTTTTTTTTTAATTAATTTTTTTTAACACTTCTTTAAAGACTTTTATAGAACACCCAATTACGGGATTTCATATATGTTCATAATTAAACTAGACTGCCCGATGACATTACAAGAATTGCTGGCGATTGGATGCAAAAGGCACAAGATAGGGATACGTGGAGAAGTATGGGGGAGTCCTATGTCCAGCAGTGGACGACAACGGCTGTCTAAGTAAGTAAGTAAACTAGACTGAAGTTGGCAGAAAACTTATTTTTAAATTCATATAGTATTCTGAAAAGATTTTAAGGAGAAATTTTTTATTTCCATGGTTATCTGACCCCGGATAATCGAGAGTTTACTGTATATGCAAAATAAATCTTGTTTTCCATTTTATTATCTTTCAAATACGCATTGGATTAATATTTCTAAAGTGACTAGTATCAATTTAGGAATGCAAGTAAGATTTTTTAATCATTCTATTTTTTCAATTAATATATCAAATTTGTATTTCTTAAGTGCCACCAATCAAATATGTGTATTTGATTAGTGGAACTTGTACATATGCACGAATTACAGACATGTACATATACGCGAAATACAGAACACATACATAAAAATAAAGCAATTAAGAAAAACATTTTCACAGTACGATATATTCATTGAAAAGTAATAAATAATATTATCTTAATATTAAAATAGTAAATAATTGTTCATGTTGGATCAATCTCAATTCACAAGTGAAATTTGCCAGAAAGAGCGAGTATGATAGTAATTTTTTTATCGAAATATGCAGATGAATAACGATAACACTTATAGGATATATTCCAAACTGCTAAATGACAATACATACAAGGCGTAGTTCAACTTAACAATTAAAGGATATCATAAAAGTAATCCAGTCCTTGCCCAAGTTCCCAAATAGCAATTCCTGTTCCCATTTCGATTGCCAAATCAATCCTTCTTTGTATTGAGTAGAGAGTTGGATAGAAAATTATCTTCCGACCCTGAGATGTTCTGAAAATACAATGTTTGTAAATAAAAATAAATCGAAAGTTATTTGCAATAAATTTTCAAATCATTTTTAAAAAGAACATACTTCACATCAATGAAATTTTCTACACTTTTGTCATCATACTTCATGGTTCCCTTTGCAGTTTTCAAAATATCAATAAATTCATGACCAACAATTGGTCCACCTCCAGTAGGCGAATAGGCGTTTCCATAAAAATTAAGGCCAAGGAAGATTTTTAATCGTTTTTCTTTCAGTTCAGCTCTTTCCAAATCATCTGGAGCTAAATTAAGAATACACTTTCTGACCCAATCCAATGGGGCATTAGGACCTGAAACAAAAATATTTCATTAACATATTATGATTTTGTAATTTTTAATAGCTCTCTGAAATATCATAGATAAATAAAATAATTTTATAGATAGTGAATACTATTTACCTGGTCTTTGTGGATTTGAATAATCATATGTCATGAGGGAAAATGCTGTCACATACGGGTAAAGGGCATTGAATTGTTTAACCAGATCATCGTCACTCGGGCGGCCACGGGATGGAGGCAGCACCAAAATAAAATCCAGCAAAACTTCAGCTGTCGCCAAACCTAAGATAATTAAGTGTAATAAATGATTCATTACAATCAAACTACTTATATGAAATATACAAATGAAAAAAATATACACTACTTAATTAATTTGATTTAATTTTACATGAAGTATAGAATATAAATGGAAGAATAAGAATTTTTCCTGACAAACGAAAGAATCCAAATCATATCCAGGATTAACATACCCGTGCCATCTGAATTTACGTAAATTTTGTTTTGTATGTAAACCAATAAATTAGAAGAGTAAAAACACAATTATTCACCTAAGTATTTGATCAGGTCCACTGTGATTTCATAATTTATCCGATCAGATATTTGGGACAGGAGCTCTACAACCATCCCATCAAACTTCCACTGCTTACAGATCTTTTTAATTGTGTTGGCGAGTGCCACCCGCTCTTCTCGCGGGCCTGTGAGAAGCTGCGAGAAATCCTGGGCAGACCAGTTCTCAAAGAGCAGCCGTGGAACAACTGGAAACAAAAGTTCATAATTATTGTATGTAATGAAACAGCAAATATTCGGAATAAAATAAAAACTGAACTCTTTGATAGCCAAAACACTTGTGTTATCCAACTGAATGATTTAAAATATGTAATTTTTTGTGAATAACGAGTCCCTGAAATATAAATATTAATTGATTTTTAACAGATAAAATCATATGGAGTGTAATAAAAACATACAGACTGAAAATATACAAAATATATAATTTAAATATGATTCTTTAATACAACACTGAATGATTTAGTGACTTCTATATATCTATACATGAATAGATTTCTTTGCAAAATATTTGAGATCTTTTGGCCCCAAACAGTGTCAAATGGCGTTCTCCGGGCCATGGCAGATGAAAAGCCAATCGGAAAACAAGTCATTTGGTGCAAATTGCTATGGATCAGTCACAACCTAAGATGAAACCCAGTTTGCATCAATTAGAGTGCACCAGACTATTATATTATGACCGAGCCAGAGAGGGCTCCCTCCGCTTACTCAAAGCTGTTATAGGAGCAGCGGCGCCTTTCGTCAGCTTCCCTCATGCACTCCCTTGGCGGCAAGTATATTTGTGCAACCAAGGGGGACCCAGACCGCATTTAAGCTACGTTACTCCTCGAAGTTACAGAAATAATATAAAGAGAGAATGCACAGCAGGAGGCACAAGAGGGAGAGAGGAGACAAAATGCAGGATTGGGGAAAGAAGGAAATTTATTTAATATGTTGAATAGGGAAGGTAACAATGAACTTAACACTAAATATATTTAAGCGAAGAAAAAAAAGAATCCAATTAAACCAAGGAGGAGGAGGACGAGGCCCGGCACTGCGGGTCAGTCTCCCTTCCCCCAAGCAAGACAATCGGCATCCCCTCAAAGGGGCGAGTGACTTCACAAAAAATACTTTTGTGCACTTGGCTAGTCTCCTGTGGGTGGAAAGAGGAAACAAGGCAGACCTAGAGCCACCAGCCATCTAGGGAAGAACCCTGCAGGATGTAGGTGGCAAGCCTAAGCCTGTCTAGACATCAGGCGTGCGATAGTGAGGTGGAGAAGGATCCCTGAGGCCCTATGCATCACGAGGGTGCGACAGGACAAGAAAAAGAATAAAAGATGTAACCTTTCAGTCTGTTTGAAGCTCCATTTTGTTTGATAGTTTTGATCCAAGCGTGGTCTACATCGTGTAATCCGGTAATTTCATAGTCTTCTTTCCCTTGGCGTTTCACTTGTAACCACACAGGGGAAATGTAGGCAAACTTGGGGGCCCACATCTTTGACACAGTGTAACCATGGTTATTCCACTGTAAATAATAATTAAAATAAAATATACATCAAAAAAATAATTCAATTTTTTGCAAATTAGCATCGTGATAACGTAAAATATACTTACAGGCGTCACAAACCCTAAGACAGAGCCATTGAAGTATCTTTTACCTGTATCTCGGTGATACGTTTGATAACTTAAAACAATATCTCTAATAGAAGGCTCTTCAACAACTAATTCCCTCTCAAAAACTGATGCAGTAACCGGACCTTTGCGTTCCTTATAATTATTTTTTTGTTTTGTAGGTTTTCCAGATTTGGACGGGGAAATAGTTGCGGTAGAAAAATTATAATGTAATAATACAAAGATCAAAATTACAAAATATGTTTTCATGTCGTAAAACTTTACTTAATAAATAAATAAATAAAACATGCGTATATGATAATCGCAGAGTTGTGATTATGTCAATTTAAGAGAGATTTAAAGAGATAACAAGTAGCAAAGTTATATTGATAAACCGGCAAGATAAATCGTATTTTGACATTTATCATGAAAAACTGAAAATCGGAACTGTCAATATTAGACGAGGGGCTAGTTGCATAGAAAATCACTAATAAGTACTTACCCGCTACACAAACAATCCCGAATATGAAGTATCGCAAAGAGAATAAAATTGCGGTAAATTTAAAATTACTAGTATATATAAATTTGATATATAAAATATTTTTCTTTAAATTTAATTGAATGCTGAAAAATAAAATAACTTTTATTTATATGATTATTAAAAAAAAAACTGTTCCTTCATTTTCTACCGCCGTAAAAGTTATTTTATCGCATAGCTACATTACCTTAAAATATTCCACCATTATTAAATCAATAAATAAGCAACTTAATCTGTGAACCAGATTTCATCTCATTAATGATGCACTCTCTATTTTTATCATCACAAAGATCTTAACTATCAAATAAATCCAAACCTCATAATTAATATTTTTTTATATAAAGGACCGATTTTTTTATTTATAATTTGAATTCTTTTTTCTGCTTTTTTGTAAGTACATATTTTTATATTTTATCTTTATGCTTTAATTCATCTCTTTAATCATGAAACTAAGCAACAAACTTACTTTTATATGCTATATAGATTACCTAAACTCGTAATTGAACATACAATTTAATATTAATTATCCTTTTAATTTATATTGAATTTTTCAAAAAATGAAAATGATGCCAATTATTACTTCCACCACGAATTGTACGAGTACATTCACTTTGTATGCTTTACTTTATATTATTATAAGCAGTCGTTATTTTGATATAATATTTTTTTTAAATCCGATCAGTTAAGCAAATCTACCGCCTTTCTGCGCCACGTCTGATAGTATTTATTAATCAATTTATTTTTAAACAAAATTTCTCCCAATTCGGCATCAATAATCTATATGTCAAGTAATCTCTTATTATAATTACAGTTTACTCGAAAGTTTGCGCGTGCCAATAAAGAAAGATTGCAGACGATTCTGAATCGAGGGTTGCGCAATACAAACAATATTTTGTCATAAAGACACTTATAGTCATACGGCGTACCTGCGTTCATATAAAGCAACATGTTTTGAAATGGGTACTTTATATGTATGGATACTAACAAGTAAGTACAGTTCACACTGGAAAAATATAAAAGTATCTTAATAGGTAGGTATCTATATCAATCACGAGAGAAATTTTTTGTCGCGAAGAATTTCGAATACCTACACGTAAAATCAACTACAAGTCCAGTTACCTCGATATAAAATTTTAATTAGTTGAGTTATTTATACATATGATTATATTATGATTGACATTTCACTCGCATTCTGGTATTTCTTTTCTTATATATAAATATCTATAAACAATACAAGAAAAGCTAGCCTCTATAAAAATAATAACGGCTTTTCTCAGTTTCCTTTCCGTCAGGGATATTATCTAAGTTAGCAACCTTAGCAAAAAATGAGAAAGCAGTTGTAAAAAAATCACGTTTTATCATCGGCGGATAAATTAATAATGATATTATTCATGGCCGTATCGGAAGAAAGCAGAGAACACCCTCGTCTAATTAAAAGATTATTTCAATCTAATAACTAGGTTATTAACTTTTAACGGATATTGTGTAAGCAAGTGTGTGGAGAGATACACATACGAGTTTGCATACATATGCATGGGTAACGGAGAAAGAAGAAAGTGGACTTGACTCTCGAATCAGATGAAGCGCTCCGGTGTTCAGTATCGAACAGATTTTATTCCGTGATGGCGAGACGCAATCCTTTACTAACTGGAATATCGATTTGTTTGTTTTTCACATTAACCAGTACGTTTTAAAATAATATATTATATTCGGTATAACAACGGCTACTTCAATTACTTAATTTTATTCTGTTGGTCGTATTTTTTTAATTATCTTATAAAACAACATTATACCGGTGTGTATTTTTTTTTGCGCAAACGTAGTATTAAAAGTATGAAAAAATATTAACTAGGCGCATACAGAATGGTTTATTTTCGAAATATGCTAGTGCTTCAATCTTATTCTATGTATTGTATAATTTAAGTACTCGTACGTGGATGAAGTTTTATTTAATGTAATACACAATGTTTCTTTAACACAGGTGTTCAGACCGGAGGCATATTAAACAGGACTAAACGGAGTAATATTCATTGTTTGGAAGACGGTAAATTCTACAGGTACTTATGAAGTATATGTTTTAATTAAAATTTCTTTATATTGTGTTTATATGAATAAAAAAATAATAGCATCTTAGCCAAGACGTACGTAATATATCACCTCAGTGATAAAAATATGAAGTCAGTGTCAGAGACGTTAATTTTAGAGAAAAATTTCACTATTAGGTATATTAATACGAAAGAAATTTCAATATAGGTACTTAATGGAAACGTATATTACGAATTTGTGAAGATTGCCAGAGAGAGTAAAGAACGTGTTAATTTTTTTATTTATTGTCTTGATCTTTTTTATTCTCTTCTTTTTTCGAGCCACGAGTGGCAAGAATATAAAATAACTTTAATTATTTTGAATATTATCAATGTTTGATATTAAATTATTTCGTTTTAAAATAAAGAGTTTTTATTTTATTTTAAAGTTTTAACACTGTGGATTGCCCCTTTACTATATTTTTGGGATTTAAAACACTGTTTCAGATAGATATGTTTCGAAGGTATTCGTGGTAGGTATATCTTCATCATCTGGAGAGTACCTAATGTAAACATGATTAATATCATGATTAGTTTCTGAACTTCCTATAAGTCTAAAAAATCAAGTATGTGAAAAAGAAACGTGATGAATAGAAAAAAAATCATCTAAAAATATTAATTTAAAGTTTTACTTCACTCTGTACAAATATCTATTATTTTATTATTAGTGTTTTCTATTGCAAGTAAAAAATGTATAAACGACTTCCGGAACAGGAAAAAAACATCGAAAAAGTCATTTTTACTGTTTTAAAACGAGTAATTTTTTGTACTACCTTTTTTAATAATTACTCGAATTAACGATCACACTAAAGTTTTTCTGCTTACATCGCTGCATATTTTTTACAGAAATCCACAAAGGCTGTCCAACAAAATCTGGACAAACAATGAATGTTCGAAGTATTACTTGTGCCTGGATGGTGATGTCTTCGAGTTCAAATGTTCAGTGGGATTACTATTTGATGTCTTGAGACAGATTTGTGACTTCAAAGCAAATGTGCACAACTGTGACATAACTGCCGGTACTTACTTAACTCATTTTACCATTTCAGTATATTATAATATGCGAGTGACATAGCTAATACACGACATATCGTATAATACATCGTTGTATTCAGTTTTATATCCATAATGTAGTTTGTCTAAGTATACCTGTATATATTTTAAAAAGTTACACGCTCACTTGTTATTAATTTTTGAATTACATAAATTGTAAAAACGGAAAGACTAATAAATTCAATTATAAGCCTCGTCTTGTGTGTGGCTAAAACGAGTTTTTTTGTATATTTTGCTATTATTACACTAACATTTTATAAAAAAAACACAAACTTTGTCGACAAAACTATGGAAAAATATACTGTTGCGCTGTTGCAATAACAGAAAATACAGCGAAGGGCGTTATAGCGCTTCTCGGCACTTTAACGGCTAATAATAATTTTTGAAGAGGCAATATTTAAATATTTGTAATTTGTGCAAAAGTATTAGTGTTTTGCCATTATTATTTTTATTTAGGCATGGCAAATGTTTATAAACATATGTAAATATTTTACGTTTCAAACACTGTATGTTTAGATTCATCCCGATCTTTGTATCGTGAAAAAAATACAATAATGTAGTATCGAACTAACTAACTAACCATCACGCCGTCTCCCCGAAATGGTAGGCAGAAATAATGGACTGCCACAATTTTCTTTCCTGGCATACTTCTCTCGATTACTCAATATTCATACATCGTGTGATTCACGCACGTCTATTTCTCCGACTCCTCTCGTGACCGATTCAATGTTTGATTGTGCCATATTTTCCTCTATTTCTAGTACCATTTACGTAGTCAACATATACTTTTTTAACATTCTTTCTTCATTAATTATTTCCATGTGACCGAACCATCTTAATGTTCCTTTCATTATTTTGTTTATAACACTTTCATTTGCACTGCATTCACATATCATTTAAATAATTCTTTATACAAGACCTGTTTCATTTGTAGAAGTGCAAGTTCCAAAACCACTCCTGGAAGACGCAGGCTGTCCTGATCCATCAGATTTGGGTTGCGCAGATGGGACATGCTTACCAAATGAATATTTCTGTGATGGCTCAGTCGATTGTCCAGACTCATCCGATGAGGTTGAACTTACTATTTTTTAATTAATAATAATAATAATGACTTCATAGTATTAATTATTAAACTAACTCACCATCACGCCATCTCTCCGAAGGAGTAGGCAGAAAGAATGGACTGCCACATTTTTCTTTCTTGACATACTTCTCCTGCTTTCTCACCATTCATACATCGTGTCATGCACGTACATCTATTTCTCCAACTCCTCACGTGGCCAAGATTCAATATTTGATTGTGCCACGTTTTCCTCGGTCTTCCTCTATTTCTAGTTCCATTTACAAAGTTAACATATACTTTTTTACCACTATTTCAAACCATTACACTTCTTAAGCTTTATAAATATCCCTTTAAGGTAAAATGAAATACAATTAAGAACATACTTGTGCTAATATCTTATTTTTTTATGTGGACTTTAGAGATGTGTGACATCATAAATCTTGCAGTAAAATTGGTATCATGGAAAAGTCATACATTCTTTCTATATGCAAACTTAAAAGAATTATAATTATTGCCAATTTTAAATTCATAATAAAATAATAAGAATGAAAACGTCTGTCATCTAGAAGTTTTATTGTATTTTATGGGAATGTCAATTTTCGCATTGACAAAGCATTACATTTGATAATGCCTCAACAAACCGAAACATATCATTGCCATTAAATATAATAAAACTATAAAAAAAACATAAATTTTCATTCGTATTAATTATTTAACATAAAGTCATTTTCCAAGAAGCTATAAACATTGTTTTTATTATTCTTTCATATTCCACAAAACATTTTTAAACTTTTAAATTATATTTTGAAAAAGTAACTTCTAATTGAATAATAACCATCTATATACCGAAAAAAATTAGCGTCTTGCATAATTAACTAATACGAATGAAAACATCTGTTTTCTAGAAGTCATTTTATAGGAATGACTTGTTTCGCCTTGCATTAATAAATCATACATTTGATAATACCTTAGCAAGACGAAACATGCCATTCCCATTAAATAAAATAAAACTTCTATAAAACATAGGTACTTTTCGTTTGTAATAATTAAATATGGAGTTTTATGAAATTGTTTAAGAAAAAATAAATATTTAGCATTATTGTACAGGGTTGGTGTGATGTACATAACGACCCTAATGCTGCAGAGGCATGTAACCCACAAACATGCATATTACCAGATTGTTTTTGCTCCAAAGACGGTACACTTATACCAGGAAATCTAGATCCTAGCCAAGTGAGTGTATAGCGTGTTACAAATATCTTTTAATTTGCCACTTATACAACACTTCTTAAAATAGGAATATGTTTAGGTACCTCAAATGATAACGCTGACATTCGATGATGCCATTAATTTTGAGAATTGGGATCTCTACACCCAGAGAGTGTTCACACCAGACAAGAAAAATCCCAACGGATGTCCGATCCACGCAACCTTTTATGTGTCTCATCAATACACAAATTACATGCAGGTTCAAAAAATGTGGAATAATGGACATGAAATAGCAGTTCATTCAATCACGTATGTATAAAGCTATATTTACTATGATTTTTATTAAAGTTTCAAACCTAGGGATTGGTTTGCAGCAAAGTCTTTGCTGGTTCTTGGGATGCCACCTGAACCTTGAATGTGGTTGTTGCCTTTCCACAAGTATGGTTTTATTTACTATGATATGGTACACATTTTCGCGTAAAATAAAGTGAAGCTTTTACAAATTATTAAATATGAAATTTCAGTCACAGAGGGCCAGAAGAGTGGTGGTCACGCAATGCTACTATTGAAGATTGGTTCGATGAAATGGTAGGAATGGCAAATATAGTTAATAAGTTTGCCAACGTACGGATGGAAGACTTGCGGTAAGAATCTCATTTCTTATAAGATAGTATAATTTTTTTGTGGTAAATATTTAAGTAAATAAAAAACAAAAATCTATTATTGTTCTAGCGGAATGCGTGTACCATATTTGAGAGTTGGTTGGAATAGACAATTTTTAATGATGAAAGAGTTTGGTTTTGTGTATGATTCTTCGATGACTGCTCCATTTTCAGACCCACCATTGTGGCCTTATACACTTGATCACAAGATGCCGCATAAATGCACAGGTAAAAAAAAATACTCTCCACTTTGTATTATGTTATTACACATTACAGAAAATCTAACTGAGCACAATTAAAATTACTCTTGTTTTCTCAGGAAACAATCAGAATTGTCCATCAAGAAGTTATCCCGGAATATGGGAGATGGTGATGAATCAGATGACAGTTAGCGAGTATACATGTGCCATGGTGGACTCGTGTCCTCCACACTTAAATGGAGACGAAGTATATAAAATGTTCTTAGCCAATTTCAAAAGGCATTATCTCACCAACAGAGCACCATTGGGATTGTATTTCCATACGGCGTGGTTTAAAAAACCTGAGTATCTTCTCGCTTTTACGGTAAATACTCACTTTATTAATAATCTTATATTATATATAAAAAATAAGGTTTGTGTGTTTGTTCCCTATGCGTTCGGGCATCGTTCATCGGATTGAGTTGAAAATTTGTACAGCTGTTGATGGTAGCGTTTAACAGACATCCTTTGGAGCCAATTAAGTGTTCAAGATGAATATTTCAAAACATTCAAAATCACAAAGGAACACATTACCATCAATGTACAAAAGATGGCGTGCGAGAAGAAACATTTTGAAATTTTGACAATTAACAACAGTCTCTTTTTATCAATGTACAATAGATGGCGTTCCAGAAGAAACATTTTGGTAGTTTGTCTATTAATGAGCGTCATTAAAGTAAATAGCCAAATAGAAAAATAATTGAAAAATGCATTGCTCAAATAAATAACAATATTGTGCGAAAATACATTGAAAAATAATTTTAAATTTTAGAAATTCTTGGATGAAGTGTTAAAAATGCCGGATGTCTATTTTGTAACAAACTATCAGGCGATTCAGTGGATGCGCCACCCCACCCCTAGCAACCAGCTGAGCCAGTTTGAACCTTGGCAATGTACCAAGAAACCCTTCGAACCAGCCGAGATAGCGTGCAACCTCCCAAATACATGTAAACTCCACTCTCGAGTGTTACAGCAGGATAGGTATATGACTACTTGTAATGAATGCCCTCCGCAGTATCCGTGGTTAAGAAATGAATTTGGACTAGACTAGCTTTATGAATTTCAAATTAAAAGTTTATTTTAAACATACAGAAAATAATAATACAAATGTGCATTTTTAAAGTTTATGAATCAAGATTTATTTAGTTCACTGACTTGAGTTTATTAATCTTGTTTTGAAGACATTACATTTCCATTATAAACTGAATAATGTATGTAAGAGGAAAAAAACATGAATCATAATTATTTATTAATTTTGAATCAGATATTCATGTTCAATATTTTGCCATTGGAAAATACTACAAAATAAATTCACAGGAATTATTAATATTTCGATGTAAACATACAAAATATTTTGTTTTAAGCAGAACTTAAATTTGTTGATATTTTTTTTTAAAAAGTTATACTTCTTACATTGGCAACAGTGCTTGAATAACAAAAAAGTATTGGGTTATATCAAGTACCAGGCATGTGCAATATTTTATATACAATTTTATATTTATAATGAATTAATTGAAATAAAAATTATTATAAGTAAAAACTACTTTTCATTGCCTGGCAAAGTTTATTTTTAAAAAATTGTGATCTTATTTGAAAACACAATTTACATGTTAATTATGAAACACAAAGTTTTAATAACATTACATTATGTAGATACCGGTCTTCATTTGTTTTTTCTTTTTAGAAAAAACACCAACATCTTCTTAAACACTGCAAATTAAACTTATCAAATCAAACTATTTAGATTAGATTGATTGTAGAAAAAAAGTCCATTTTAACGGTGTGTACAAAAATAATATATACAATATGGAGTACACATCACGCATCTTGCGCAATGAAGGGATTTTGAATAGCTTCCATGCCATCCACAGGACAGATCAGTACCACGGACGTTCCTCTGCACACCACCAGCCCCAGGGGCCGGGTGTCCTCTACAAGCTTGTAGGGGTCATCAGGATCTTAAAAAATGTTACAAAATCTAAAAATTGTAATATCATAAAAACATTTTGTTAATTTCCTTATATGATTTGAAGCTGTGGTTTTAAATACTAAATAATAGCAGCAAAATTTTATAGATATTCTTGAAATTGAAAGAAAAAAAAGAACGATTCGTAACTTTATTCGGTTTACAATTTCGTTTTCAATCTGTGATTGAAACAACACTACAACCAGAATTTTTACAAAAAAAAATAAACACTCTGGGAATGTACGTTTATAAACACAGGCATACATACCTCTTAAAAATTCTGTTGTGTTATCTAGAACAAGATTAAGTAAAGGATCATATCCTTTGAGTATTCCCGCTGCTTCCCGCCCACCAGCAAACTTTACTCTAATGCTTTTTTCAAGGTATTTGCTCAAATCTAATATCGATTCTTTGCGCCGCTTCTCTTTTCCATCACCACCTCCTGTCTGAAAAAATATATAAAGTGAAAAGATTACTTCGTAAAAATAAAAAACACAAATATTTATGCAAAGCAATTCAAAACTGTTTAACTTTGAACACAAGGATTGTTTATTTTAAAGATATGAACATTTATACTATAATTTAAAATTACTTTATTCTTATCTCCGCCAGTTTCCTTTGCATTCATAGTGGTTATTTATATTGACCGATCTAACTTTTAATAAATACAAAATAATTACAATACAGCCACTACCGGTACAGGATATACTTTGTGAGATAAGATGATGAGAATACAATTAATGAAATTAAAAGAATAGTGAAAATTGAACAAATTTACAGATTTGAATAAACGAGAATGTATTTGTGAGAAAAATACAAAAACTACAAATTTTTATCTTTAACTTTAATTATTTTAAGGTTATGTGTAACACCATAGAAAATTATGAAGCGCAGATGGATATTTATAATTAAAAATATGCTGCCTCTTTATTTCCTCTGGTAAATATTTACAAGTACGTGCTTTTCGTGCCTTTAAAAATTATTTTTTATAAAGCTTCGTTCACAAAAACTATTTTTCCACCTATAAGCTTTGGAAAAAGAAGATAAAGATGAAACGATTCATAAAAATCTATGGAAGGAATATATTAATTTGTATAATCTGTGGTGTCTTGTGTCAATTTTTCAAGTTCAGCTGATATGTCACTGGACAGCTTTCTAGGTACATATTAATTATACATGCCATGAAAAACAGTTATAGTCTCTACGAAGTATGTACTTTTGAATAGCAATAACATCTTCCTTTTTAGGTATACTTTTCTACTGCTAGCATAGCATAGATTTTGTACTAATAAATTAAACAATTAATTATTTAATGCTTTACAATAAATATCTGACAAATATTTTTCAATTAAATATAACATGTGCTACCGAAAAGAGTAATGTGTGTTGTGATTTCCAGTCGTATAGATGTGTGCTAAATGCGATCGTCTGTGAGCGTGATGCTCTCGGGAGGGAGCGGCGAGGCCCCTGCAGCCCGACCCGATTGGGCGCAGACCGCCCCGCACCATGCCACACTCCTGCTGCTGGTTCGAGGACTGGGCAGTCCGCTGCGCAACTTTCACAAGTTGTTTGAGCGCATGCAGAAAGTTAGCAACGTGAAGATCACAGGTTTGTTTACAACCTATTAACAGTGTCGCACGGTCATGGATACCTAATGACCAGTGATGGGTGAGTTCATTCCTGTCACGACTGACGTGTATTCTTTTTTTGCACTTATTATTCCAAACTTAATTAATAATAGTACCATTTAAATAGCCAATTACAGTAATTTAACTTGTAGCTTTTGCCTTATATACATTTAAAACAAATATTTTAAACGGCATATTAAGAGTCCATCACTGTAGGTGAATTTACCACAATAAAGAGAAAGGTTAATAAATCAATTGTGTTACCAAGGGGTATATATTTAATTGTTGACATTCTTTCTGTTGACAATTTTTTTATGAATTAAAACACTGTTTTTTCCACTTTTGAGTTTATTTTTATCGTCATGTTTTGAAGGCTTACACCTTCATCATTGAGAGAACGAAGTTTATATCGTTCTCCCAATGATGAAAGTGTAACCTTCAAAACATGTCGAGAAAAATAAACTCAAAAGTGGAAAAAACAGTGTCTTAATTTTAGATAAACTTAATGTAAAAAATTCGTCATTATGGAATTCCACAGTGTTAACGCCTTAAGTTTATATAAATTCTGTTTATTTATTTTATCTTACTTTAATTTAAAAGGAGAATTGAACTTTATGTAAAACTTTTTTTTGTATATTTTTATGTGAATAAAATTGGAATTTCCGTATTAATGCTTAAAACTTGAATATCTTTCCTGCATTGTAAAATACTCATATTCATTGGCTATTCTTCGTATCCGAGGAAGACTGTCTTTCACAGATGTGGGTCCTCGTGTGGCTATAGAATCCAATCAAGAGTCCATCACATAAGCCACAAACTCTGAGACATCTAGAGCAAGGGAAGATAATGGAATTGGAACCGCCACAGTCTCCCGATAGTCCCTTTTTTCCTCTCCTCCTTTATGCGGCGTCTTCTATGCGCTCGGCTTCAAAGTCTTGCGTGCCTTTCTGTACAGAAATACTCATATATTATGCAGATTCTGAATAATTAATATGAATGAAAATGTCCCTTTTCTAATTTTTTATTATTACGTTTTATGAAAATTAAATATTTAACCTTGCTAAGACATTATCGAATGTAGGTGAAACATGTGAATAACCAACACCTATAAAATATAATAAATCTTCTAGATAACGGATATTTACATCCGTAATAATTATTTAATATGGAGTTTTATATCATTTTTCAAAGAAATAGATTCTGAATGTTCAATTATTCAAAATAATTATGTATATTTTTTTTAGATTCTTCTGGCCATGTACGTGATATTTGGGTACGATATGTCCGAGAGCATCCTGTTGAAAATAATGATTGGGGAGATTTCCAAACACATAGGTAATGCCATTCCTTTTTAAATTATCACATTTTAAACATTAAATGAAAAAAACAACTTTGTCAAACTCTTGAAATAATTGTAATCTTGAGGGTTACATAAAATGTTTAAATTTAATTTTTAGACGGTTATTAGGGCTCATAACATTGGGCAAATATAGTAACCAAACAGAGTTAAATGAAGTGTGTCGCGTACATGAATCATTAAAAGTGAAGTATTCAAGTACTCTGTATGACTCTCGAGCACTGCTCTTTGGCCCGGGGAATCCGCGGCGGGAGGGGAGTCCCAGCGGAGATGTTCCCGATATCTTCCACGAAGAAAGAGCTCACGGTGAACAGCAAAGCTTTTCTTCCCAAGAAAGCGATGGGTGAGTAACTGAGATTTATTTGACCAATTTGAATATATTTGACATGTTATGTTCATTTAAATAACTTTTTATTTTAGAACTTCTTCTCTTCCGTGTGATGTATCAGACAGTCTGTCTTCAGCCGATAGTTTTCCAAGGCCCTCATCCTTAAGCATTAGCAACCCTCTGCAAGATGAGATGAGTTACACGACACCGTCCAATTTCAAAACAAGAGCAATGTTTTATAGCGAAACAGATGCGTGTTTGGATCTTGAAAAAAATCTAGAAGAATATATCAGTTCGCTGTTTTGGATTTTGGAGTCCAAAAGACTTGAAAGATCCAGAGAGAAGCTTGAGAAGGTATCGCTCATCCTAGCACCTTTTGAAAAGAAAGATATCATTGGCAAGTATAATTTTTTATTTGATTTTGATATAAAATTATTTTTAATATTATGATTGTCATTAAAATGATATTTTAATTATAGGGCTTGATATGGAATCCCGTAATAACAAAAAACGCAGCATGGGCAGAATGACAAAACACCTAGCAGACCTCACGTTACAAGCAGGGCTCGTTCCTGACTCTCTAAGTCTGTATAATTCTGCTGCTGAAACTCTAAAGGCGGTAAATGATTGGCTGTGGCTTGCTGCAGCTTATGAAGGTACTAAGTTATACATGCATTAAAAAAATATATTTATATACTTCTTTTTAGCTTTGGAAATAAATCATAAATTATTTTTAGGTCTCTGTGCTGCATCAGCCATTCTCCTTTACCCTGGTCTCCGTAACCCGGCCCCACTTCAAAGGAATGCCAGTTTACAAGAAAGCTCCCCTAATAAGGCGCGCTCCCTGTCTCTCTTTCAACAGCAAAATAATGCTCTTTCTAAGCAAAATATTATATTGTCACCATCAAAGGTAGTTCAGCCGTCCAGTCCAGTGAGTGTGCACAGTGACCACACGCCCCCATCATCCTCGGACAGTATCGACACATCTTCTAGGCTATCTTTAACAGACAATGCCGAGAGTGATTCTTTAGCATCTTCTAGTGACATGGAACCGAGTCAAAGAATATCTCTCCCCTCTGAAGCAGCCTTCAGTAGACATTCGCAAGTGCACATTCAGTTTGTGCTTTCCGCTGAAGACATCATTAAAAAATATAAAGAAGCTATAACTTATTACAGTAATTATAAAAATGCTGGTATTATTGAAACTGAAGCCATTTTTAAAGCTGCTAGAATATGTGTTGAACAAAACAGCAGCTTACAGGCGGCGAATATACTACAAAATGTCATTCTTATTAATTTGAATTTAAGTGAGCAGGAAAAAATTCAAAGATTTGACACACTCTCTGAGATGTATCAAGAGATTGGTAAATATATGGATTTTAATAATTAATTCAAATTTGCTGCTTTCTATTAAATTGTTTAGTTTGATTATTTACATTTTATTTGTTAGGATTTCTTCGAAAAGTAGCATTTTGTCAACGTCTCGCTGCAACAAGGCAAGTGAGTCCCAATAACCCAAACCCTGATTGGCAACGCTGCTACTCCCTGATGTTACACAGTTTTCCCGGACACAAACTAAGTTTGGACCCCAATCAGGTTGTCCAACATCAAATAGGTTTGTTTTGATCACATTCATGTAAAAAGAAAAGTATACTTGTATGTAGGATATTTTAATTTAGATTCATTTGAATAATAATATTGTGGAAATATTTTCAGGTTGGCCCGCTCTGCAAATACAGCTATTACAAGAATTAGTAGTAGCGGCAAAGCGAATGGGCCACCCCGCACTAGCTACCCGGCATATGACATTCTTGCTGCAGACAATGTGGCCACATCTGAGCCCCCAAGAGAAAAGAGATTTAGCTATCCAACTGCAAGTATGTACATATTGTACACATTTTTTATTAAAAATATTTATTGGTATTCCTATAAATCTATTTATTTAGTGGAAAAAGTTTAGAAATCCTTAATTTTTTATTATATGTAATTCAAGATGGACCACAAGAATATGTAATTCAAGACGAAAACATATTTATGTGTAATTTTGTAATTAGAAAGGGTTGTGTTTTAATTGATTACTGGTTTCAGGCTCTCTCAGCTCAATGCGAAGGTGGTCCTGTTCCCTTAGTCCTGGAGTGGGGGCAGGTCATACCCCCAGCCAACCTGACGCAGGTCCCGCAGTGCGGGCGCTTCTGGGCACGCCCGCCGCCACCCTCAAGGGCTCCAAGGTTGAAGGCACCTACCCGTGTACCCCAGGGACCTTTCCTATTTACTCCCATACATTTCAGTAGTTTAGACAGGAAACCCAAGAAACCTACCGGGAAGTTAGGTTAGATTTCATTTTAACCTTCCAATTATTGCATAATTACCTTCTTACAGTTCACAATCATTATGATATTCTGTTGTCCACTTTTGTGTTTCAGACTATCAATGGGTCGAAAATGATACGTGCGAAGTACAATTAAAGCTAACAAACCCTCTCCCGTTTGAACTGAAGGTTTCTAATATGCGGCTTTTGACTGCGGGTGTTGTATTTGAATCAATTCCTGAAACTGTAATTCTTCAACCTGATACTCCTACATTGGTTACTTTACTCGGAACTCCGAAGGAATTTGGCCAGCTGGACATCTTGGGCTACTCAACCCACACCCTTGGCGTCAAATCCAATTGCCGTCTAAAACATATGCCAGAATCTTGCAAGTTCTTACCGATGTATACCATAGAGGTTATACCAAGCTTGCCGATAATGGCATTAGAAACAAATCTTCCCCCTTCAGCTACCTTCAGCACTCTGCCTAACTATGAGAACATTGTATCTTCAGCAAGTGTATCATTGTATAATGGGCAGAGTACTGAATGTACTGTTACCATTACCAATACCAGTGATGTACCAATCGAATTTATTGACGTGTCCATACAGGTAATGTTTTTTTTTAAATATGTTAAATGGTCAAAATACATCGTCGTGTTACATGCACTATTAACATAAATGCTTCTTTCATTTAAGACAACATTAGATAACCAATTACAATCCCAAATGTTTCAATGGAGCAATGAAGAAATACAAGCACAACTCCCAATAGAGCCAAACGGAACAGCTGTTTTTATACTCCATTTATATGCTGAGGCGGATTTCCTGGATATTGGCGGTATTGGTGGAGACACCCTGTTCCCCAATAGCTTGAATTCTAATAGCCTCCCATCTCGTGTGAACTCTCCAACACCCAACCAGACCAACAGTTCACTGCCTCACACCAACTCTTCCCTCCCGCATACCAACTCTTCATATCCTACCAGAAATTTACTTTCTTCCAGTTTCAGGTAACTATGGTACATATTAATAACAATCAAAAATTAACCAATAATAAGGTAATATAATATAAAACTTTATTGTTTGTCAGGTCTATTAATTCACACAGTACAGGATGGTCTGCTCCGGTTTCTGTCTTACCTCCTACTAAAGGAAGGATAATAGATGCCCAGGTAATTATTTGCTTAAATGAGATAGTTATTATTTTTCAAATTTATAAAACCAACTTTTTAAAGGATATTTGTTTACATCGAAATATTACATATATTTCATACCATATATATATATATTAAGTAATATGCTTTTTGTTTTAGATGTTAGTACGGTACTCTGGTGGTGCTGGAAAAGAAACATATTGTAGACAGGGATCTTTACATATCAATATGGAATTACTCCCCAGTGTCTCTATAACTCATTGGGACGTGTTACCTGCAGAAGTGTAAGTACATCAGAAAAAGAATCACAGGACCCTAGAGAACATACTTTTCTATGCTGCTAGTATTCAAATCACATAGCATTCACAGATAAATCAAAATAACCATATGTAAAACAATTATTCAAACTGTATTGGCATACGGATGTGAGACGTTAATACAAGTCTCTAATTGAAATGTTTATTTTTATACTAAAATTTGCATTCGTAAACATTCTTACACGGTGAAAGTATGATGAGTTTACTACATCTTTCTGCTTGTGCACGCTCACTCCATATTTTATCTTTTCTATGATTTGTTTTGTGGCTATGGTATTATGTGAACATTGAATGTAAAATTTTAGTGCGACTCAACTGTATCTTGTTCTGGATGTAACAAACTTGACGGCGGGTGACATGGAGCTGCAATACAGTGAAGGAGGCCGCATGCTCCTCAGTGGAGGGGAGGCGTGTCGGGTGCCTGTTCCCTTGGACCGCTGCCCACTCAACTTGCCCATTCCGCCCCCACCCCTGGGTAAAAACTACATAATTTTTTTTTTTAAATAAATCATTTACTGTCAAAAAATAGTACCTTTATAATAAAACATCTAAAGGTGTTTTCTTTAAAGGTTTGTTTTTTAAACTGGCAACATTGTTTCTACAGACTGTCAATTTGACAGTTGATTTGTAGTTAGTACGTTTTGCCATTTCACCATGAATAGACTGACTAGCGCTTGCAAATTGTGCAAATTTATTTTGAAAATCATGGTTCGGTTCCCCAAACTTATCATGCACTACGTCCATTTTACGGTCGGCATAATCGTCCATCCGAGCAAGTTATTCGGAAGACCATGGATCGTTTTTGCACCCCGTACACTCTAGTGGATAATACGCATCCACAAAGACGACAATTGTCGAAAATTGGACTTCACAATTGCGCTTCATTCGAGCTAGCCGTGGCGCTCATATGCCCGAAATAATATTTAATAAATAATGGCATAATATTGTCTATTAAATAAAGCCAATATCATAGACATTAACATTATTTTAATGTTTTTTTTTTTTCATTTTGAATATGTATTGTATACCTCAAAAAAAACACCCTATATATATTTTAAGTTACAACATTTGATAAGTTGTCAATAATATTTTCATTGGATTAGCATATTAAATATTTTAATTTGATTATTATATTACATATTTTCAGAGCGAGATAATTCTGAACCGCGGTCCATCACTATCAGTACGGTGAACAGCATAGAGCAATTGTGTTCCGAGCACTTGAGCCGTCAAGTAGATCTCAAGTGGCATCTCCTAAATGAAGACATCATGGGAAAAGCATCTGTGAAAGGCATAACATTGTCCCAAGGAATGATGGATATAGTCAAAATGTCACCATTAAATTGGGGTATGTGATCTATGCTACTCCCAAACAAACTCTAGAGCCCAGAGAGCCCAGAGATTTTTTGTTTTAATGATTGCAAAATTAAAGTACGAGGCTGATCCAGAAAGTAAGTGTACTGAAGGCTCCCACAACCGGATGGATTTTATTTTCGACATGTTGGCTGCACTTCTGTGAAGCCTGACCCTTCCCCTCTGCAACGAGACCGGTTCGAGGTCAGTACGTTGAGAAGTGTCGACGCGACAACACGTTTCGTGAAAAATGTTTATCCAATCTCCCGCCAAGTGCGAAATACGCGGCGTCATCCGTTATCTCGTTTGGAAGGGAAAACCTCCGGTTGAGGTTTATAATGAGGTGAAAACTGCATATGGTGATAAAGCTATGAATCGTACGAGTGTGTACAAGTGGTGCAAGTAACCTACAAAAATTCAGTACACTTGCTTTCTGGATATGCCTCATATTTTTAAAAGAGATTTAGTGGTTTTGTTCCTACTTATATCAATTTTGGTGTTAATGTTTATCTCCTCCCTTCAGCATAAAAACGTTTTGAACAGGAGAGTGAACGAAATGAATATAATTTAAGATAAACTTAAGACGTAAACACTGTGGAATTCCATAATGACAAATTCTATTTATGAATTAAAACACCGTTTTTTCCAATTTTGAGTTTATTTTAATAAACATGTTAAGGCTTTACGCCTTCATCATCAGGAGAACGATATAAATAGTTCTCCCGATGATGAAGGTCTAAAGCCTTTGAAACATGTTGAGAAAAATAAACTCAAAAATGGAAGTGTTTTAATTCATAAAAAAATGAACCCAAATAAAAAGTATGATAGAATTGTCCAAAAGCTATTATAATATCGTGGGTATACTGGCAAAAAACGTTAAGTCTAAAATCGCTGTTTTGAGAAATCGAACATTTAAGTTTTCTTTAAATTTGAAACATATAAGTGTCGTTGTCAAAAGTCAATCGAGGGAATTTTTTTCAGCCGAAGACAATAAGTAGAGTTAACGTTTTTTTCCAGTACAAAAATGTTCAACAAGACTCTTCGAAAAATATTAAGTTTTTTGAAGCTTTTAGCCTGTATGAAATACCTTTTGTACGATTTAACGTTAAATTTATTTTTAAAACTAGAGAAAAAATCTGTTTCATTCGACTTCGTGTATTTTGCCAATTTGTAGAGCATTGTAAACTTTACAATACTGCATCACTAAGTCAAAACTGCCAATTTTCGACTTAACGTTTTTTGCCAGTATACCCACGATATTATCTTATGTTATAGTACATTAATTTCTAATATGTAGTTTTTTTCTGCTATATGTTAAATAAATAAAAATGTGTCTTTTGTAATTAATTAATATAATTAAAGATTATCTTAATATCAATCATAACTTAGTGTAATATTGCAGTGAAAATTATTGAAAGTTTTTCTTGTAATGGGTCTTAGAACCTTCATCTCAGATGTTCTTAGCAGACCCTTGGTTCGTACAGTGTCGGCCCGCATCTCTACAGCATATGTCATGATAGGTCGCCCGCATGTTTTATAGATACATATATAATATTGTAAAAATGCATTGTTTTTTTGAAGATAATCAAATGAGAATCCACAACGCAAAGTGGCGGTGACTACAGAAGAAATTGAACATTTCTGTTTAATATTAAATGTTTAACTTATTTGCAGAAGTGAGCTTCAACTCTCAGTGCATCAAGCCCCAGGAAGAATATCGCTGTACAGCCGGAGAGTGCATCTCTCTAGCTGTAGCCGTATCCAACCATCTCAACAGACCCCTGAAGAAACTAAGCCTGTCTGTTCAGTTCTATCAAGACCATCAGAACGGCGTTCACAACTATCGCCTCGATAATAGGGTGGCTACGGCGGGATCCAATAAGTGAGTTTTTATTTTTATAATAGTAAAGATAATAATCTCGTTTAAAGTAACAGTTGCAACTATATTCATGTTTAGAATACACTCTTCATTCCAATGGATCTTAATACTAAAAATCAAAGGCACAAATATTTATAATTATAATTTATTATAAAATACACAAATTGAAAGGTGGCAGTATGGTTGCTAGCCGCATGAAGTGTGTTATCACTGATTACATTCATTTTAATATTTTACCCTTGTTGTAGGTCTAGCTAAATTTTAAGTAAAAAAATTGTCTTGAACTACCCCTGACTACATTTGCAACTCAGAGGGATTGTCCTAGTTCATCATAATATTACAAATAATTTAGTAATAAAGAACTTAAGTAAAAAGGTTTATTAAATACATTCATTATGACCTGCATGTAGCCAGTCGCAGCTCAAGATGAATTATTTTGGACCACAAACGTAGTCAGCCAAATGGGGGTTATTTGCCTTATAATTAATTTTACATTTCCACATTATTGTAATTTTAATTACATTATTTTGTGTTGTTTCTAAAATTTTCAGAGTAACTATGCCAGTTTTAGAAGAATCCGGAAAAATCAGTCACAAGTGTTCTGTTGTATTTTTGACTCCTGGACAATACAAAGTAGATATACAATGTTCTACGTCGGAGCCTATCGAAGATAATTGTCCAAACAGTCACCTGGACGGTTCCATGACCGATTATGTGGCAGACACACCGCATTGTGCTTTACCGGAGGTCAATCACGTGTGGCGGTTCATTCCCCCAGTAGCCATAAGTGTAGCAGATTGAAGTGCTTAAAGTTGGTTAAATTTTTACTTTGAATTTCATACACATGGTTTTTAGTTACGACAGTATTGCATTTTCATAATTATTGTAAATATCTAGCAACCCAAACCTTTGGAATCACATGATAGATCCATACCTGCCTTTAATAAAATAGTGCTATTTATGCAACACACTTTCAATTAAGGCATTTTCATTACTCAAAAATATATTTAATATAATAAATATATAAATATTACTACTTAAAAATACTCTTATTATTAAGTCAATTTATATAAATATGGTTATAAGAGATTATAATGTCCCGCACCCAAAATGTAATACTGTATATATCAATAAAATATAAGTTCTATAATAATACATACTATTATGTCTTTTATATTTTCAGTCCTTAAATTAACATTAGTTACAATTGTATTGTAGAAATCAAATACACACTCAAATAATATTTAGCATTTGTCAATAGTTGCAATTATTACTGCTATTTACTATAAAATCAGCATCAAAATGATCAAATTGTTAAATACATTTAAGCCGATTGGTTTATACATACTCAAGGAGTATAAGCCAATATAAGTCAATGCGAGTAATTTTTGCTCACATTGTTTTAAATATTTTCTTTATGAAAAAAAAGGGAGCTTTCATTCATTCTATTTGTATTATTTCTGCAATCTTTGATATTTTCAATTTACCATTGTCTACGTTAAGTCTTTGTTAAATAGGAATAAGTTTGTTTTCAGTCTAATCATTTGTCAGTGCAAATTACTATATTTACATAAATAAAAGTTTATTAAACTAAGATTGCAATTTAAAGTAACTAATTGAAGCATCACGCCATCTCCCGGATGGGTAGGCAGAAAGAATGGATTGCCACTGTTCGATATACTTCACGTTCCTCAATATTCGCACGCCACACACATCGATTTCTCTAATTCCTCACGTGGCCGACATTTAATATTTACATTGCAATTTAATCATTCAATAATTTATTGATCGTTGAACAATATTTATTTAACGACACATTTATAATGTATACACATACATGTATACAGTATTGGGTAAGGACAAATTACGTTAAAAACATTGAATATTACGTAAGTATACAAACCCATTATTATTTAGTAAAATGAAAAAATTAATTGAACAAAGACATATTGCATCAATTAATACTAGATTTAGAAGTGCACACAATTTTGAAAAACTACGCAATAAATTATTTCTTTCATCACCAACATTATCACATCGCGCAAGATTATATCTGACCCATCAGATGAATCTTTTGTGTATTCTCTTACATAATAAAGACTGCAATGAGCATGTCCAAATATCATTTTATAAAAAAATTACTACTGACTAGCATATATTGACTATAGGTTTATTGGATAAATCACTTTTCTTAATTTTAGTTTTAATGTTCTCCAACATATTCACACGGCTTAACTTGTTTGTGCTGGTCAAGAACCTTCCTAAGGGAACGATTTCAGAATGTTGCAATCTTCTTCTAAACTTTTGATAAAACTCTAGGACGGTAGGGTTAGCCCAGACTTGTTTGGAGTCAAAATCTAGCACGCGCAGGCATTGCAGACTCTGCGCTCGGCTGAGTGCCACGTACGCTTGGCCGGCTTCAAATATTTTGGATAAAGACATTTCCACACAGTCGAGAGTGAGCCCTTGAGACTTGTGTATGGAGAATGCCCACGCCAAGTTGAGAGGGATCTGCTTCCTAGCCAGGAGCGCTCCGCCCGACGTCTTCACAACCCACCGCTCAGTTCTTGCCGTGTATTCCTTTTTATTCTTGAAGCGAACAACAGGAAAACCTTCTTCAAATCTAACCACCACTCCTCTCGCTCCATTCACGAGTCCATTGGATACACTTATATTTTTAAGCAGCATAACTTGTGCTCCCTCTTTCAGAATTAACTTTGAGGGTGCGATGGTCTGGGCGTCCAGCTGACCCGTGGAGTAAGGGGAACAGTCTTGAGCATTAAAGATTTTCTCATTTCCTTGTAATTGCTTTAGTTTGGACTCATTTATTAGCTTCGAATCATTAGTGTGCGAGCAGAGCCGTGTTGCCAAAATCCCATCAATTTCAATATTTTGTTTTGCAGTAGCGAGAAGCTTTTCAGTAATGTCTTCTGTTACTCTACCAATTCGTATGCTGTTCAAAATAGATACAAACTGCGAATCTTTTTGTCTGTGCACTGTTTGCAATTCAAAGGACAAGTCAACACACTTTTCCCAAGCAGGAGACTGGAAGCAGAACCTTTTCTCGTCTTTTTCCTTGCTGTTTATAATAGGTGGGAGTTGTAGGAAGTCTCCGCAGAGGATTAACTGAATGCCGCCGAAGGGTTTGTCATTTTTGCGAACATGCCGGGCAACCTCTTCAATTTTCTGTAAACCATTAACAATAAATTAGAGGATATTAAAAAAAAACTATCATTATTCATCCAGTTGGGCACAACCAGAGATCATATATATTTATATTAGAGATGGGCCGAGTACTCATTTAATACTCGGTACTCAGCGTATTCGTCGTTTTTTTATTACTCGTACTCGGCCGAATAACTCTGTCTAAATTATGAGTATACTCGGTTTAACTAAAGTAATATAATATTTAGGAAAATATAATGAAAACAGGAGGATTAAAAAGTTGCGTTTATTAAAATTTAATTTAAACCACTAATATTTAAAATTTAGCAAAGGCAAGTTGTGATGAAAGAATACAAGACTCTCCGCACGTTCTGGTAACAGATTGTTCCTTTTTTTTCATAGACGTTACCTGCTTCTGAAAATAAATGCCGGTCGTACACAACGGGGAAGCACCCGCGGACCTGTTTAAACCTTTTTTCGCGCCCCAAACCAAGCATTTGATTGATTGAACCGAGTTATTCGGCCGAGTACTCGGTTTAGCAAACATCAAACCGAGTAAAACTCGTACTCGGTAACTCGGTAAAACTTGTACTCGGCGCATCTCTAATTTATATATTGTAGTATTGACAAAAATCTTAAAAACATTTTCATTACATTAGAAATAAATTTGTTAAAACTACATTACCTCAAAATATCTTCCGTCCACCATTGATATTTCATCAATAATTAAATGTTTACATTTTCTCCATTTCTGAGCAACAGCAGATTTGGAGGCTAATTGAAAGCACCTTTCCAGAGATCCTTGTCCATCTCCAATACCGGCAAAGTTATGTAAAGTCGTTCCACCTTGAAAGACAAATTGAAACATGAAAGTATGCATAGATCACATACAGTAAATATCATTTATGGTTAAAAATAGTAATAACATTGTCTGAATTTTTTGCATAACTTTATCTCAGAGAAGTTTTACAAGTAAGGAATATATATGACTAAACGAGCAATGAATTGTGTATTAATAGATTTAATTTAAATTTTCATATAAAGCATTCACTTTGTGGTTAGACATTTTAAACTTATAGATAACTAACTAACTAACTAACCATCACGCCGTCTCCCCGAAGGGGTAGGCAGAAAGAATGGACTGCCACACCTTTCTTTCCTGACATATTTCTCTCGCTTCCTCAACATTCATACATCGTGTCATGCACGCGCGTCGATTTCTCTGACTCCTCCATGGCCGACATTCAATATTTGATTTATTTGATCGTGCCACGTTTTCCTCGGTCTTCCTCTATTTCTGGTTCCATTTACATCATTAACATATAATTTTTTTACCATTCTTTCTTCATTCATTCTTTCCATATGTCAAAACCATCTTAATGATCCTTTCATTATTTTGTTCATAACACCATCATTCGCACCGCATTCACTTCTTATATTTTCATTCGACACTCTATCATACACAGAGTATCTACACATTCGTCTAAGAGGTCTCATTTCTACTGCATTTTTTCTACTTTCATCCTTCTTTTGCCAGTTCCATGCTTCGCTTCCATACATAAGGGTCGGTAGAAGAATACCATTGTGCACTGCCATTCTAGCTTTTTTGGATAGGTTTTGTTTGCGATGACAACTTTAAGTGCACCATTCACTTTGTTGCCTGCCCCAACCCTTCTTTCAATATCCCTCTCCACTCGCCCATCTCTTGTAAACATACTACCTAAATACACGAACTCAACTACTTGCTCCAAATTTTTACCATTCACGCTAATGTTGCAGACTGTCGTGGTTTCTTCCTTTTCAAAAATCATTACCTTGGACTTAGTAACATTCATCATCAGATCATTTCGCATGCATACCTCATACATACAATTCACCAGGACTTGTAGTTCATGCTCGTTGTCAGCAAGTAGGACAGCGTCATCCGCATACAAGAGACAGCTTACTGACACTCCACTCATTTTGGCACCTACATCCAACCCTTTCAGCTCTCTCATACAATTGTCCATATACAGATTAAATAACCACGGGGACATTACGCAACCTTGTTTGACACCGTTATTGATATCAAACCAGGCTGTAAGATCTCCATTTACTCTGACACTAGCAGTGCTTTCCGTGTATAGTGACTTAATGGCCGTGATCAGTTTTGTACTTATTCCATATTCAGACAATATTTTCCACAACTTTTCTCTATTAACGTAATCATATGCTTTTTGTAAATCGACAAATGCACAGAAAAGTTTGCGATTTTTGGCCAGAAACTTCTCTGTCAATGTACGAAGTCCAAAAATTTGATCCATACATCCTCTGCCATTCATAAAGGCACCTTGCACATCCCAAACTTTGTCACTCGTCAATTTTCTTACTCTTTCTATTAAAATTAAAACTTATAGATATAATATAATAAATAAAAAACTTTGTATTTAACCACAGTATGGTTATTATAATTGATGCCAACTAGTTTCGCTTGTACTCTAGCTTTCTTCTTCATGGTTACAATCCTGAAGATTGGTCTACAACAAGCTTCACTTGTTTCCTACACTCAGTCCTGTATCCAGCCAGTCTCTTCATCTCTGTGTAGCTGCCACAGCACATGTCCCTAATCGCCTGGTCCATATAGGCGTCCCTTGGGCGGCCTCTGCAATTCCTGCCCTCGACCATTCCCTTTGCAATAGTAATAAGCAGGCCCAGGTGTCTGATATTATAATAACAGTTATTATATCAACGAGCTTAATTAGTTGGCATCAATTATAATAACCGTACCGTAGTTAAATACAAAGGGTATTATTATTTTATATCTATAGATATAATTTAACTTTTCATAAGGCTGTTTCAGTTTCAATAAAACAAATTCCAAATTCTGGATGTGTAATAGATACATGTTGAACACCATAGCAGAGAGGCGCGCGAGATGGATTGGGCATGTGTTGCGCCACAAATGTTTCCTGCATGATGTATTGGAGGGAATGGTCGAGGGATCGATTGGCAGAGGTTGACCTCTCCAGGAGTACCTAGACCAGATTTGCCGAGATATGGGCTGCATCTCTTATGTGGAGTTGAAGAGAGTTGCCGAGGACCGAGCGGCGTGGAAAAGGAGATGTGTCGCCTTGCTCCAGACCAATCTTTAGATTGAGACCGGAGAAGTTTTACTAAATTTGATACTTGCATTGTGATTTATAGTTTTGATTTATACAAAGGGTGTGACATTCAGAGCATAACCCAATGGAGTAAACATAACAAATTATTCTTCAACGTCTCCAAGTGCTTTGTTCTGTCATACACACAAGTATCAAAAACATTATACTTTCGCTATATTATGGATGGGGTACAGCTTGAAAGAGCTTTTACATCCAAGGATCTCGGTGTTCTGTTTGATGCTCAATTATCGTTCAATCTTCACATAGTTGCTCTATGTAATAGTTCTATTAAAATGCTTGGATTTGTTTTTAGGAATGCCAAGATATATTCGAACACTCAGGTACTTTGAGTATTGTATAATTCCCTGATAAGAAGTCAGCTGGAACATGGTTCCATTATTTGGTCACCGCATGAGATCCGATATTCTCTGATGGTTGAGCGAGTGCAGAATGTTTTTTGCGCTTTCTTAACCTCAGGGAGTATGGTTATTATCCATGGCTTTTCCGACTGCATTCTTGCTAGGTACGCTAAGCTACCAATCATTAGGGAGAAGGAGGAATATCCACTTGGGAGTGCAATTCTCTCAGTTGATTGGCGGCCATATACATAACTCGGATGTCCTGAGTGATGTGGGTCTATTTGTCCCTGATAATTACCTTTGTCAAAGACACTACAGATTGTTTTATTTGCCACACTGCAGAACCTACCTGCCAATGGTTATGAATGTGGGTAGAGCAATCTTATTGCTTAATCGGGTCGCCTCGGTGGTCAACATAATTCGCGATAGTGTGAGTTGCCTCAGGGATGCAATATCAATGTTATGATTCTTTCTAATTCTTACTCTTTAGATTTTTTTTATGCTTCTCTCATAAATTCTTATTGTGTAATTGCAAACTATCTGGAATTATATCGCACCGTGAGTGTAAAACCGAATTAAGTGCAAATATACATTTTGGAGATATGGGAGTTTAAAGGTTTCATATTGCTTGGAAAAATTGTTTTTTTTAATAAACCAATGATTTTCAGTTAATAGTAACATACCTATAAACCGAAAATCATTGGTTTATTTAAAAAAAATAGTTTTTCCAAGCAATATGAAACCTTTAAACTCCCATATCTCCAAAATGTATATTTGCACTTAATTCGGTTTTACACTCACGGTGCGATATGCCTGTAATGTTTGTGATTTTTATTTAAATAAATTAAATGAAAGAGGTTAAATCAAATCATATACAGAGGTTTACACTGTAAGCTAATATCAAGCAATGATATATAAAAATACATATCGATATCGTTGGGTAACAATTTCCATTATATGATCGATAAAAAATATTTTACAAATCTAAACATTCATAATTTGAAAAGTGTTCCATACTTTTAATCACAGCAGTACATATGTTATTGTTATGTTCAGATACACATTAAGGGCTAAGCTTGCTCATTGTTATAATGGCAATGTGTTCTCTGATTTGGTGCCAAGTCGTATATTACATGCGAGTGGATGCACTCGTGAAAGTACCCACTTTAATGCGGAAAAATCTAGTTAAATAGACTTACCTATGTGACAAGCAGCAACACCTGTAGATGCTGTCGGTATGGTGACATCAGGAGGCAGAGCTGCAATAATTTTCCGGAGAAGGAAACTCTTCCCTGTGCCTGCTGATCCCGTGAAAAATATATTCTTATTTCCCAAACAGGCTTCCAGAACTTTTTTTTGCTCCTCATTCAATGAAGCCTCACTTGATAGTGGAGAAGGCGTGTATAATTTTTTAGATGCAGGAGCTTTGGAATCCGAAGAAGTGAGTTTTCTTTTCTTCGAAGGTGGCGATGGAGTAGTTGTTGTAGCCTTTGAAATTTTATTTTTAGCATTTTGGATATCTGCCACAGTCACAGGGCTTATATCTTCAAATGATTTCGGTTTACTAGACAACAGTTGAGCGCGTATTTTGCCAACTTTATCCGGCGTACTTGAATTTACAGCCTTTTCACCCGTCATTTTGATGAACAAAGTTCTTAAGAACCCTACAAGATTTGCCGGTGGCGCGTTGGAAAGAAATAATGTACAATTAATTTCTTGAAATTTGATGCTGGCTTTGCCTTCAGCCATGAATTTTTTGTGAACACTTATCCCTTTTAACTGAAGTTTAATGGTAGCAGATTTTTCACTTGAAATTTCAACAAACATTTCCCGAAATTCATTTCTCACTAACCTTAATGCGGCGAGCTTATGAGTAACCTTTCTATTTATCGAACCTTGAGAAGATATCCATTCGACGCTCACAGCACATGAAAGTACTGCGTCTGTACCTTCCATTTCAAACAAAGAAAACTATTACGCTATTTAATAAAACTTTAAAAAAATACATTAACTTTCAACCGTCTTTACCCGCTTCCATTGAAATTAGACACCAACACCAACCACAGATATTGCACCGTAGATGAAATGACGTTTCAAGTAGGAACTAAAGGACGTTCGTGGATCTACATTTTTTCAAAACATTAGGTATGATTTGTAGTGATGCGAGGATTAATCAATTGGTAATTCTTTAGAAATTATTATCTGTAATTATAATTCCTTTGCAAAGTGAAACATGTCACTCCCAAAAATTTACTAAAATAAAAATAAAAAACAGAGTTTTAAATCATCGTTCAAGAAACAACTTTGTATTTAACCACGGTTATTATAAGTGATGCCAAATAGTTTCGCTTGGACCCAAGCTACATCAGAGCAGTATAACAACTAAACAATTTTGTTTTGTTTCGTTGTTATACTGCCGTGATGAAGCTTGGGTCCAAGCGAAACTCGTTGTCATCAATTATAATAACCATCTTCTTCTTCTTCTTCAGCCTGTATTGACCGTCCACTCCTGGACGTAGGCCTCCTCTCGCATTTTCCATTCTCTTCTATTCTGAGCGATCCGCATCCAGGCACTTCCCGCACTTCTCCGGATATCGTCGCGCCAACGCAACTGTGGGCGCCCAACTCCACGCTTTGCCGTCCTTGGCCACCAGCACAGCAGTCGCCTTGTTCACTTTTCTTCTGGATCGCGAGCGACATGTCCCGCCCATCGCCACTTGAGGGTTACGGCCATCTTGACAACATCGGAAACCTTTGTCCTGATTCTTATGTCCTCATTTCTGAGTCTGTCCCGTAAACTGATACCCAACATGGCTCTCTCCATTGCTCTCTGAGTGACTCTTAGCTTGTTGGCACTTTTTTGTGACATTGTGACTGTCTCAATACCATAAGTGAACACTGGCAGGACACAGGCATTGAACACTCTCCTTTTCAAGTTGATGGGTATTTTCGGATTTTTCAAAATGTGACCAAGATTTTTGAATGCTGCTCAGCTTAGTCCGACTCTTCTATTCAGGTCTGCTGTCTGGTTATCTCGCCCAAGCTGTATTTTGTGACCCAAATAAATGTATTCACTGACAGATTCAATGCTGGCATTGTCTAATACGATTTATGCTGGTTGTGACGCCATCAACTTGGTTTTAGTGAGGTTCATTTTTAGGTCAACTTTTTTAGATGCTTCGTTCAACTCCTTTAGCATTTCCGTCAGTTGTGTAGGGTCGTTACTGATGACAATAATATCGTCTGCGAAACGTAGGTGATTAAGGTTAGTGCTATCTATGATTATGCCTTTGGAGTTCCATGGTAGATGTTTTAAGGCATATTCCAACGCCAAAGTAAATAGTTTCGGAGAAAATGGATCTCCTTGTCTCACGCCACGCTTTACTGGTATCAGGTTAGTCTTCCAATCGTCATTCAGAGTCACATGCAATGTAGCGTTCTGATAAATATTCTGTATAAGATTTATGTAGCGAGAGTCTATTCCAGCCCATTTCATCCCCTCCAATACGGCCCAAACTTCAAGAGAATCAAAAGCTTTTTCATAGTCTACATAAGCCAGGTAAAGAAGAATTTTGTATTCTGTGC